>JARHVA010000507.1:235000-1435000 GCA_037957365.1 Torreya grandis
TTTGAAATCCAGCTAACCACCATTCCACCAACAGTGAAAACATAACCTGTGGTGCTTCTCCTGCCATCCAAGTCACCTGCCATATCCGAATCTACATATCCATGTAGAGAAGTATTTGACCCTCCATAGCATAAATGCCTACCACTGGTCCCTCTCAGATATCTGAGAATCCACTGAACTGCTTTCCAGTGTTCCTTCCCTGGATTGGCCATATACTTACTGATAACTCCCACTGCTTGGGCAATATCAGGTCTAGTACATACCATTGCATACATCAAGCTCCCAACTGCGGAAGCATATGGAACTCTACTCATGTACTCTACCTCATCATGTGAATTAGGACACTGATCTTTGCTCAACTTGAAGTGTCCAGCCATAGGTGTGCTCACCGATTTTGCATCCTACATATTGAACCTCTCCAACACCTTGTTCACATAATCCTCTTAAGACAAAATCAACCTGTGATTTTTCCTATTTCTCTTAATACTCATGCCAAGGATTTTCTTTGCTGCTCCCAAATCCTTCATGGCAAATGTGTGAGCTAATTTCACCTTAAGCTCAGAGATATCCTGCATGTGTGAACCTGTAACAAGCATATCATCTACATACAGCAATAGGATAATATATCTACCATTATCCAATCTCTTAAAATAAACACAATGGTCAGATTGACATCTACTATAGCCATGCTCAGTCATAAACTGGTCAAATTTCAAATACCATTGTCTAGGAGCTTGCTTAAGACCATATAAGCTTTTCTTCAATCTGCACACAAGTTTCTCTTTACCTTTGACCTCAAATCCTTTTGGTTGATCCATATATATTTCTTCATCCAAATCTCCATGAAGAAACGTTGTCTTAACATCAAGCTGCTCAAGATGCAAATCCTCAATAGAAACTAAAGATAATATAGTCTGAATAGAAGTCATTTTTACTACAGGAGAAAAAATTTCACCAAAATCAATACCTGGTTTCTATGCAAATCCTTTCACTACCAACCTAGCCTTATATCTCATCTGTCCATTCTCTCTTTCCTTCAATCTGTAGATCCATCTATTTTTTAGTGTTCTCTTTCCCACTGGCAACTCAACCAAATCCCATGTTTGGTTCTCTTTCAAGGAATCAATTTCCTCATTCATTCCAAGCTCTCACTAATTCCTAGATTCCACCTGTATTGCTTCATCAAAACTCTTTGGTTCTCCACTATCAGTGAGCAATAAATAGAATAATGAAGGGGAATATCAAATTGGAGGTTTACTTACCCTTTCTGACCTCCTGATGGGCGTTTGAGACTCATTCACAACATGCTGTCCACCCAAATTCTCTGACAGTGACTGACCTCGATCACCTCCAGGCCTGTAACTGACCGACGTCGGTTCCACATGACCGACGTTGATTCCATCCTGACTGACATTGGTCACTTTTTGACCGACATTGATTCCCGTATTATCGATGTTAGTTCCTGCCTGATCGACATCAAGCTCTGTGTTTTCCTATCTATGATTATTCTTTCCTACGAGCTCATTTTGGATCATCACCTCATCTAAATCTTCATGGCCCTGCTTAGAATTCTTCAGCTTCTTGAGCTAATCACTATACATCACTTTTTCATTGAAAACAACATCACGGCTCCTAATTATTTTGTTAGTTCCTAGATTCCAAAACTAGAATCCAAAATCTCCAGAGCCATAACCAATAAATGTGCACCTCATAGACTTAGCATTCGGCTTCTTTCTATTTTCCTTATCAATGTGCACAAAATCTTTAGAACCAAAAACTCTGAGAAATGAAAGATCTACCTTTTTACCTATCCACGCCTCTTCTAGAATTCCACCATCCAGAGCTATAGAGGGTCCTCTGTTAATTAGGTAAACTGCAGTATCTATAGCTTCTGCCCAAAACTATAAGGGCAAACCAGCATGGAACCTCATACTCCGTGCACGCTCCAATATTGTTTTGTTCATCCTTTCAACAACTCTATTTTGCTGAGGTGTCCTTGGAACTATCCTTTCCCTATGTATTCCATACATAGAACAATAACTTCTAAACTTATTACTGCAGTACTCACCACCATTGTCAGATCTAAGGCACTTCAATCTCAAACCTATTTCATTCTCAACCAAAGCTTTCCAATTCCTAAATGTGTCAAAAACATCAGATTTCTTCTTTATGCAATAGACCCATACCTTTCTTGTAGCATCATCAATGAAAGTAACATAATATTGTGATCCTCCAATAGAAGCTACCTAAGCTGGTCCCCACACATCTGTGTGAACAAGCTCCAACTTGTGCTTCCTCTTTGTTGACCCAGTTTTGATAAATCTTACTCTCTTCTATTTTCCAAAAACATAATGCTCACAGAAATCTAGATCTATGCTTTTCAAATCTGAAAGCTTACCTTTTGACTTAAGAATTTTCATTCCCTTCTCACTCATGTGGCCGACCCTACAGTGCCACAACTTTGCATCCACATCTGAAGTAGATAATACAGAAAGAGAATTATTAGTAATACAATTACATAAATAAAGACTACCTACTCTCTTACCTCTGACTAATACAAGTGCACCCTTGGTAACCTTCCAAGATTCAACTGTGAGAGTTACTGTGCAACCCTCATCCCCCAACTTTCTTGCAGAAATTAGATTTTGCTTCAGGGCTAGGACATGCATGACATCCTTCAACACCCATGTGTTGCCATTCTACAATTTTGGCTGCACTTTTCCTTTTCCAACAATTTTAAAAGGCTCATCATCCCCTAAATAAACTTTTCCAAAATCTCCCTGGACATAATCATTGAAAAATTCTCTATTTGGGGTAGCATGGAAAGAGGCCCCAGAATCTAAAACCCAAGATTCTATTTTATTATGCAAAGAAAGTGAAAGAGCATCTTGTGCAACAATACCTACAACTTTTGCTTCTTCATTACCTTCATGTTGATTCTCTTCATTAACCTTCAACCAGTAATCTTTCTTTGCATGTCCTCTCTTTCCATAATTCCAGCAGGTTATCTTTCTTTTTCCATTTCTGGATTTGGATCTATTGCTCATCTTTGACTTAGACCTTGATCTCCTTTTCTTTCTCTTCTCTCTTTGCCTTCCCCTACTTTCAATACTTAAAGCATTACCTGATATTTCCCCTGTGTTTTTCTTGTGAATTTTTTCATTCAAGATTACACTAACAACATCATCCACTTTTAAAATATTTGAAGCAAATGCAGTATTACTAACTGCCATTACCAAGCTATGCCAGCTTTCAGGTAAAGAGCATAAGATTAATAAAACTTTAATTTCATCATCAAAAACTATTTTGATTGAATTTAATTGATTTAAAATTCCATGGAAATCATTAAGATGATTAGATACAGATCCACCTTCCTGCATTTGCAAATTAAATAATTGCTTCATAAGATATACCTTATTCGAAGCTGAGGGCTTTTCATATAAATTTGCTAAAGTATCCATTAAATCTACTGTTGTCTTTTCCTGTGATAATTTGGAAATCACAAAAGATGCCAGGCTCAACCTTATAGATCCAAGAGCCTTTCTATCAAGAACATTCCATTCTTCATCTTCCATATCTGTGGGCTTTTTATCAACCCCACCCAATGGTAAGTATAGATATTTTTGATACAGCTAATCTTCTATCTGCATCCTCCATAATTGGTAATTCTTGCCATTAAACTTCTCCATTCTCAGTTTACTTTCTTCTGCCATTGTTTCTCCCACTCAAATAAAAACCCCTGTGAGTGACCTGTAATCAACAAACACTAACCAGATCTGAAACACCTGTTAGTCAACTTGAGCTCTGATACCACTTGTTGGGGATCAACCAACAAACTTGATTACTATGTGTAAGCAACTAAACATGGAATTAAACCAGAATAATAAGTAACTATAATCAGAAACAACAAAGAAAAAGAGATACAAGAAACCACGCTGAAAACTTGTATTAAACTCTTTCAGAAGGAAATACAATGAAGAAAATCACACTTTCTTCTCACACCTCTCAGATGTATAGATCTCTTTCCCTCAAGAGTTTTCTCTCTCAATTATAATCAATTCCAACAACCTGGATTGATACACATATACAATAAATGTCTTATATTGTTCTTTTCTTACACACACAAGCTATGAATATCTATCCCTATTATATAATATTAGAAAACATGAGCATGCACTCTCCACCATTAGATATACCTCTTAATCAAGGGTTCAAATCAGTCCTGCCAAAAATAAAAATGCGGACTCAATACCAATAGTTAATCTAATCATGCAAACAATCTGTTCATCCATGAAAATAGACTTTCTAGACGCACAGGTAACCGACATCGGTCCCTACCTGTCTGCACATGACTGACGTCGATCGATTAATAACCAACGCCAAAAACTCCCAGTCGACCCCCAATTGATGTCGGTCGCTCCTGACCGAAGCTGACGACTGTGTAACTCTAGCAACCTGCAATTTACTCATTTGGTGAAGCTTTTAGCTCCACAACTCAACATGTTTGTTGTTGTGGGGTCTCCATATGATAGTCAAGGGCTTAATTCCCATTGCATGTTATGTCTAACCTTATGCCTTGGACCATTTTCTTATTAGTGGTTTTGATTTTCATGTATTGGTTTTGATTTTTTGGTGCCTTAAGACTACGTGGGCCTAGTATTAAACTCCCAGACATCATGATGGATGTTCTTAGGGAGGGGTCAACTTGGCACATGGATAATTATATTATTTTAATCATGTTGTGGTTTGACTTGCCCTACATGCTAAAATTTTGGTAGAGGTTTTTATTGAAGTTTATTATTTTGGGTTGGGGGTTAGCTCTCAAATGATCAAGATATACATTATTTTTGGATAAGCTCGAGCTACTTGGAACTCCCTGCTTGGGAAAACCCTAGGCTATGCACCATCAAGTGGGGGAGTCAAATTTGGATTTTTTAGTTCAAAAGGAAAAACCATAACATACTAATGGGGATGATGATGGACAAAGGAATGAAGAACCAACAAGGTTGGCTATGATTTGGTCTATATCATCCCTACATGTAAGTGTATTTTGTATGTCTTTTTACACCTATGGTTATATTTCTATATTTTTAATTTTTGACATAGTTTATAAAAACAAACCCTTAATGTATCTAATTGAGTACAGTTGATTGGGCTCAATTAGATAATTTATGAGATAGTTTTAGAGCTATATTGCTATTATCCTTTATTCTATTTCAAATATGTAAAATGTGTTCAATATCTCCCTGTCTTAGTTTGTGGGATTGGGTGTTAGATTCAACCTACCTAGGTCGATTCTTAGCAATGTGATAAAATGAGAAATTGAACAAGAGGCTCAGCCTCATAATACCTTATAACACTCTAGTTATAGATTCTTGTTTAAAATGGAAATCAATTTGGGCTATTATTTTCAAACCAATCAAGTTTAAAGTTTGTGGGATTGTGTACTAGATTCAACCTAGCTGGGTTGATTCTTAGCAGTGGGATAAAATGAGAAATTAAACAAGAGGCTCAAACTCATAATACCATGTAGCACTCTAGTTATAGATTCTTGATTAAAATGGAAATCAATTTGGGTTGATGTTTTTAAACCAATTGAGTTTTGGATATAGATTTTATGAAATTATGAACCCATAATGCCATAAAATATATACACCCATTAATGGGTTGCACTTGCATCCCTTTTTTGGTGTTAATTGGTAATTATTATTATTAAAATCTATTTAGTTAGGCGACCCAAAAGTTTTGGGGTTTGAAATTTATTTATGAATGTTGGTTTCCTGAGTATGGTGACATGAGAATTTTTTATTATTGTTTCTATTCATAAACAAAATTTCCCTTTTTAATTAGGTATATATTGTGATTGCTTAATCCCTAGCTGGGAAAATAAAAATAATCATTTAATGGTCTTTAAGCAGAATTCTTTTTGGCTATTATCATTCTCTTCCTTTCATGATGGTTTTCTATTTCTATTTAACCCCTATTGGACCTTTTCAACCCTGTATGGGACAAGGAAAATTATATACAATTAGAATTATTCCTCCTTGGACTGCATTTTATTGTTTATAGCTATATGGTTATAGGTAACTAATTATCATGAATGGGTGGAATACATATATATGAGAATATATACTCTCATATACCCTTGTTCTTGCTTTTTGAAGTCTATTAAATGTACTATTAGGGTGTGGAGCTAAAAGCTTCAACTGTTGCAAACAAGAGGAGGTTGCTGAAGTCCCAGAAGTATCGACGTCGGTAGGATAACTGACGTCGATCAAGATGAATGTAGAAGGCAACCAGCATCAGCAAGGAGTTGGCCAATGTCAGTCAGCACCAGACAGACAGGGACTGACGTCGATTGCCTATGGCGGTTCCAGAACTACTATTGACGAACAGTCAGTTAAGTGAAGCGAGTGTTTGCATGTTAAAGGGCTAATTATAGTCTCGAGCTACGTGTCTAATTATTGTAATTATAAGTCTATTTTTGTATGCATGGGATCCTATTTAAAGACCCATGAGGCATGTATTGTAATTAAGTAGGCAAGTAAAGCATTGAAGCAAGGAAGCAAGGTCAAGGAGATCTACAAGCAAGTAAGGTCAAGGAGATCAGCTGAAGCATTCAAGGAGGGGATAACAACTCAGGTTGTTGAGTTGGTCGTGGTTGAGCAAGAGAGAGAGGGAAGAAGGTCTTGAGGTGTGGCAAGCCTTTGAGGTGAAAGAAGAAGTGGCATCTTCTTTATTGTATTTTCTTCTAAGAGTATTTAATACAAGATTGTGTATTGTCTCTCAAATTCTTTGCTATTTCAAATTTCTAGTTACTTAATCATTCTGGTATAATTCCATGTTTAATTGCTTATAAGAAAGGTAATCAATTGTGCTTCCTTGGAGGGGTTCCTAATATGTACCTAGTTAGATGACATCTTAGGTCTCATATGTATGCAATATTGACTCTTTTATTAAGTGTTGTGAATTAAATGCCTATGGAAATTAATATGGATGTATGTAAAAGTATTAGAATGATGGTTTAAGCTCTTCCAATCGACTTAGTTGTTGAAAACCTTTATAGTTATATGGATTGAGTGGTTTTCAATTGTAAAGCATCCACTAACTAGTTGGAAGTTCTTTGGCCAAGCCAAATGCTTGCGATGATTCAATTCCTTTAATAGAAGGAAGGGATTCATGGGTTCCAAATTAATATTAAATAATCACCCATAAATATCTATTTATATATCAATATAATATTCAACTTACCTTGCTTAATATGAATATAAACCTCTTAATTGAATGAGACTACCTATGCATTTTGGGTGTTGATTATGTTAAGTGTATGACTTTACAGATACTCCTTTTGATGGTTGGATGTTTATGATTGTGTTGTATGACTGTTGTTAGTTTTATTTTATTTGTTGACTATGTATGTGAGTCATGAATGAAATGCTATCTTATATCAAATTTTGTGTTGAAGGGCAGTTACCCCTATGGTCATCTATTAACATTTTTAAACTAGATGATTATTGTTGTTTACTTTTGTGGTGGACTTTTTGATTGTTTGATTATTTTTGAAGTGTACCATAGTTTGTGTCACACTAATGCTCATCACTACCTGGTAAAACCTAGATGCTTGATTCCACCATCTAGATGATGGTTGGGGTGGTCAGGGCCACTAATGGATGGGCTCATTAGACTGGACCTTTGGGTTGACCTTATGTGGAATTATTACTTCATATCCTATTCTTGGATCTTAGTACCTAAAATTGAATTGATTCATCATATCTAGTATATGGAATATCAACAGAGGTCTTCTAGTTATTCTCTATGGTTTTTGTTGAAGTATTTAATACTTATGATAATGTTATGAACCTTGTATTTTAGATTGTAGTAAAGAGTAATATCATGTTAGCACTTCAATTTTTTTATTTGGGTATAGGTTAATACATACCAAAATGTTGTATAACATTAAATACATAGATATCAAATATCAATTAACCTTAATTATGAAATTATGATTTTCATTCCAGTTGTATGGCTATAGACTTAGTATTATCATAGTTACATTTTAGAAGTAATGCTAGAATTTGAAGCTTTGTTGCTTTTTATTGGTATAGAATGCTTGATGAATTTGGGTAAGACCAACAGTGTTATGATTGGTTCTTATTTACTCTTGATTTCTTATGTCATAATGTTATGTCCTCTTAATTTGAAATGTTAAGTATATGATTATGATTCTTGAAGCTTTATCTAATTTTGGATATGTTGTACATTACCTTGATATGACACTACTTGCATAAACTTGTAAATTCTAGATTGATTTAAAAATTGACATGGCTTCATACAAACCATAAAGACATTTATAGTAGAGAAGGATGTGTTAGTTCATATTGATAGTATTAAGAAACCCCATATGAGGGAATGGTAATTATGTTTATCAACTTTGTTTGAATTGTGCTTATGATGGTATGTACCTCATCATGATATAGCTTTACACTATGCTAGTATCAAAATTGGTTGCAAGTATATATTAGCTTATGTTACAAAATTTTTGGTTCATCATTACAATTAAGAGTTAATGTTATGGTTTAATACTCTTGCTGATTTATGGGTTTAGTGTATCCTTCATGTTGATAATTGAAAGGATTCATGTATTTGTTGATGGATGCATCTAATTCCTAATAGTACGAGTGGCAAGTAATTTAGTCTAAAAACATTTGAATCTTATTGCTTAATTATAATCTTTTGGTTATGTATTTTGGATGGAATGAAGAATGTTTAAAATATGATATGAAAGCAATGGCTGTTATTGAGTGTCAACAAGAAATTAACGAGGCTATGTACAGCCAAGAGTTATATTACACCTAGTTGTTAACATATTCTTTGGTCCATTTAATTATGGTGACCCTTATTTATTCTAGGCTTGTGTGGGTGTTTGAAACATATGCCTAATTTTTATATTCTAATATTGATATCTTCCATTATTTTTAATGGTGTTGTAATGTTCCAAGTTATGTCTTGAGAAATTTGATAGCTTGAGTAATTTTAATTGGCCATTCAATTTTAGTAACATCTGTACCATCCATTGTTTGGTTACTTATACTCTTGAAATGTATATGCTATTATTCTTATGCGGTTCATATAATAAGATGTCTTCAAGTTATATTGGGCCATAATTAATATCGGCCTTGGCATTGATACCTGGTGGATACTATTAAAATGCCATAACTACAATTCATTGTGAATTTATATTGCTTAAGCAATGAAATGAGGATAATCATTTTATACCAAAAGTGTTAGTTAAATTAATTATCATAGCTGAAGCTTAAAATAATTAGAAATATAGAGATGTGGTAAATCTTTATGTTATCCCTATTGGGTTCTAATTATTAATTACTCATTATTTGTCATGATGTAATGATTATGGTTTACTTTCATAGTGTAGTAGAGACTCATGTTGACTCAAGCATGCTTCCAGAAACTATTAAATCTAATTAAATCTCTTTAATTTGAAAGTATGTTTGGTAATAATTTATATTGTAGTTGGATTTCAGTGTCGTGGAGAAAATAACCTTTGATTGTCTCATTGACAACAATCCTTGTTCATATCCACTATCACGTTGAAGATTGAAATATTGTTCCCTTTTGCCAATCATATGAATTAACAATTGTCCTTAATAAGACAACATTAATTGTGAAAAATGTTGCATTGAGTAACCTCATTTATATAGAGGTAAGCCAAACTTGGCTCATTGAATAATGACACCAATTTTGTTCTTGACAAACCGTTGGGATATTAAATTGAGGACCTGATTGGTGTCTCGAAAGGAAACCCGATGTGTACCTTTACTATATATTCTATTTGGGGATCCTTCCTTCTAGTAAGGATTGTTATGATACTTGATGCACTCCAAAATGTTCAAGTATGTTATGGATGGTTGGATCCTTGTGAGTTTATATTCATTTGGATGATTTTATATTGTTATCCTTATTTATGCTAATGTTTAAATTGAGTTGGACTCTAGGGTGATCTACCCAAGTTTTCTTGGCTTCTCTATTCATCATTGTGGTGGATTCGTGAGGGAATGGTTTATCCTATAAACCTTTAACCTAACTATATTAGGAGATTTATATGCTTAGGTAGCATTATCAGACCATTAAATGGTCCTATGATGGGTCCCTACACTGAGTATAGATTTTGGAGTATATTAGTGTGTGTGCACACACCTATACACCCCAAACTATATATTTCTTTTGATAAAGTGCTCCCTTATAGAATTATTTAATGGTAAGGTAATCCTAGGTAAGTATCTACTATCACTTAATAGTATGTCAATTAGAAGCACGTGAGTGTGTAATCAAATAGTATGATGGCTCATGACATTAGTTTGTGTATGGATTCATGCAATTAGTGTCCTTTCATACTCTAATATATAGAAATCCCCAAATTTTTATAGGGTGTTTCATCTAGTATCAGAGCCAGGTTACTACTCTAGAGAACTTTGGGACATGAAAACATTTTTATTAAGGATCTAACAACAATTACATTGAGCTGAACTATGTTGTGATTTTATAAGGGTACTTGGTCTCTTAAATTGGTTAAGATAATGCCTTGTACTATAATACTAAGGTGTTGTAAATTTCTGTATTCTTGAATGTAAATATATGTGAAGAAATTAGTAATTTATTTAAAAAACACTTTGATACTTACCCATAGCCTTAGTTGGATCAACCCTTCTCAAAATTGAGTTGTTTTAGGGAAAGCATTGACTGTTGACTGTTGAATTGTATGGGCAAGTTGATATGAGATCGATGATAACCATTTTACCCTTGAAATTAAGGAAATGATGTTTGGTATCTATTGTTGACTTGTATGGAAAAGTCATCAATAGATGCCTAAAATACTATGACCTTGGGAAGACTAAGGGTTAGGCTTAAACCTAGAGGGCTGAATGGGGTGAGAGTAGCTAATTTACTTAGGTAAATTGGTAAGGTTGGAGATCTCTACTTGTGAAGGAGCATATTGAGCTAAATCAAAGATTCATATTTTATGAGCATTTGACCTCTTTTGAGTTGAATGAAGAAGCTTGCAGTTCTATAAATATAAAAGGATAAAGTCTATTAAGTATGTGGATATGTTTTGATTCCATGATGATGCTTATTTTGACCATAGATATGTTTTGATTCTATAAGGATGTTATGATGATCATTGATATGTTTTACATCTATGACGATGTTTAATTAATCTTAGGTGAAAATTTGGCATCCATGAGGATGACTATTGTGATAATGGATATATTTTACATCCATGAGGATGTCTATTGTGAATTTTAATTGAACTTAATGATTGTGAGAAATTGTAATTCCCATGGTGATAATATAACACTCACCTTGAGCCTTGGTTAAGTTCACCCTTTCCCAAAGTAATATTGCATCAAAGCAAGAATCACTATTAAACCTTTGACTTGTTCGAACAAGTCAATTGGAAGAATAGTGATATAAGCTTGTTATTGTAATCAAGAGACAATGCCTTGGTGACCATTGATTGCTTGCATGGGAAAGCCATCTGATGATGCTGATGTATAATATATTGGGAGGACCAAGGGTGAAACACAAGCCTAGAGGGCCTAGTGGGGTGAATGTGACTAATTTGTTTGAGCAAATTATAAATTTTTGGTTATCTCTTATTGTTATCGGGTATCATGAACCATCTCATCCATGAAGCATGAATATTATTGGTAACTTTCTGAAACTCATGGAAATAAATTTATGGGCCTTGTTAGAACACAACCTTCCATGAAATAAGGTGATCATAAACTTGAGATCCTTGGGACTAAGAATGTTATAATATATTATGGATAATTGATGTCATTGGGGTGGCATCTGGACATTGGGTGGACCGAAGGAAATCATGGATCCTTGTGCTTCACTAACAAGTGTGCTTAATTTTTGTGATGTGAAAATACCTTGGCATAAATTATCAAAACCCTTGAGTCTTATATGCATGTCTCATTTCATGTGGTTCTTTTTTTGCTTTTAAAACTATTGAATGTCATGTAAACCCCAATGTTTTTTGTTGATTATATTAAATTATGTAAGTGTATTCAACTATGTAAACTTCTACATTTGCTCCATGTTTCAACATTGTTGTATGAGCACTTTATATACATGATTGTATGTTGATTAATTGTGGAACATAGGAATGATGATAAATCACTTGTGTAAGGAATCTCCCACTTCTAGATTCAACCATGTAAACCTTATTTTGCTCCATAAGTTTGAAATTATTGTATGAATACATCATGTACATGTTATGGAATAACTATGACCTTGTATTGTTAACATGTTAGTATGTGGTTATGTGATTTTAAATTACTTATGTGATGTAAATTTTCCCTCTTGAAACCAACCTCTATCAATTGAAATCTACCAAGGTATAGCATTGTATTGTGTGGTGTAATTTTGCATCACTACTTTAGGAATGAGAATTGTTGCAAGTATGAGGTTGAGTGTGGAGAAGAACTCTATCGATAATGATTTAGACCAAATATGAGCTAGGAAGTGAAGTCTCTCATAAGATGAAAACCCACTTTTCCCCTTTGCACAAAGTAGCCACCTGATTCATTCAGGTGGTGTACCATGAGTGCCATAAGTTGGTCATGGGATATTAATGCATAATAGTCACTTTATGGATTAAGCATTCCTTTAACTGCCTATTTTAGATTATTGTAAAAATGACCCTTATAAAATTTTATTATTATATCCTTGTAAATCACAAATTGGTCCTGTAATTTGGAAATTTATGCAAAATTAACAAGGTGGTACTAGCTAAAATACATGCATGTGTTGGCCTATAAGTGCAAACATGTGATGGATGAGGTAATAATTTTGTTTATACCTAATAGATATATTTTGTGGTAAATATATCTAATTTTTTTAAAGCATGACTAGAATGTATGCTGATTTTATGCTCTAAAGGAGTAATATAAGTCATGATTAGGCAGATTTTGGAATCTTAATTACTTCCAAATGCTACCAAGAATTAAGTGTAGAATGATGATGGGATTTTAATCCGTAGAATAATATTGTGAGATCACAAAGTTTGTGGAGAGTATGTTGTAAGCCTTGGGGTTACAGGTGAATGCCTAGAATGGCTTCTCTGATGTTCAGTATGGTTGGTGCGGGATGTTACACTAACCAATAAATGGTAACTATTAGAACAAAGTAACTAAGTAGTATGGGTTACTATCTTCTATTATCATTCTATGATGAATTCTATGTGGTTACGTGCAAGCATAACCTGTGTGTTGGGAAACATTACTTTTTAAAATTATGGAGTTGTGTTGGAATTTGATTGGATTGAATTAATATCACTATTTTTATAAAAATAGTGTAGATTTCTATGGTGACCTCTTGATTCAATAAAGAACTGGTTAGCCAAGGGTTGTTTATTATCAAGATGTTGATCCAGATTTAAAATCTAACTATAAATTTATTAATGTTTATATCTTTATATGAGCTATCAACTATAATTCCTACTTTGAAAATGTTGAAAACCCTCTTGCTAAACAAGCATTAAGGTGAAGTTGATTTCCATGACCAATTTTTTTTTATTTTGCCTAAATGGATTAAAGGTACACCTACACATATGGATAGAAAATTAGTAATTTCTGAATAGTTGTGATAAAAATAGCAACTTGCTAACAAATTTTGCTAAATTAAAAGTAGTTTTGAGGTAGTTAGCCTATTGTAAAGAGGTAATTTTTTTGATTGAAAATAAATGGTCGTGTGTGTCATAAAAAGGGCATAAATTAAGCTCCAAAGTCTAGATGCACATGGAAATCTAGTACTAGGAAAGGTATTCATCTCCCTATTTTTTCACTATAATGTCATAATATGACATGTAAAGTGATAAGATCTTCAAAGGAGGGACATAACTATCCTTATAGTAATATTTGGAATGTTAGCAAGGTTGAATGTTTCCATGTTGGAGGTATGTTATATACTCATGTTATACCAATAGGTAAGTTGATTGTAATATTCATGGGGTTTAATGCTAAATTATGTAAGTATACAACTACCCTAACACTATTTGATTAAGTAAATAGGTAAGAAAATTATTTGCTGGTTGCTTCATTAATGGAACATAGTTGTTGGTGTTATATGTTGTAGAATATTTTTGTAAAATGTATGACCAAATCTATTCAGGTAGTATGTTCCCTAGTTGTTTAAATAGTCACTAGGATAGCTCCTCTCTAAGAGGGGGAGGATGTTATAACCCTACCAAATAGTGAATTGTAGTTGTTATTGATGGTTCAGCCAGTTTAGTTAACCTCTGATTGACATTATGATCATTGTTACAGTTGATTATTCTGATTTAAATGTTATGTTTCTAATTATTATGTTGATTGGTTATGACTAGTTCATTATTACAGTTGGTGTTTATGCTTAATTCATTAATGACATATGATATATTCTATTCATATTGATTTTACTATTACTTGTTATTTATTTCTTTAGCATATACTATTGATGTTTTGATTGGTGGTTGTAGGAATAGGTCAAGTGAGTTAGGCTTGATATTGGACTTCGGTAGCTGGGATAATAACATGTAGGATTTATGAGCAGTCGGATTGATACAAAAAGGTAAAATATAATGTAATGTGATAAAAAGTATTAAAATCCATTGGTCATCTTGGGTATTCTATTTGCTTTGGTTCATATTTATTTAATTACTTTTGTGATGTGTAGATTTTAGTCTTATCATCATTGCATGTGTGCACCAGTTGTTATTTATTCCTTGCACGGGTTAATTATTTATGAGACCATTATTACTCTGATCTTGGTTGTATTTTGTGCTTAGATTCCTTTTCTTGTGTATGTGTAGAATTTCAAGGTCTCTGTATTATTGTCAGGGGCTTAATTCCTATTACAAGTTATGTCTAGATTTGTGCCTTGGACCATGTTCTTAATAGTGGTTTTGATTTCCATGTATTGGATTTCGATTCCTTAGTGCCTTAAGACTACGTGTGCCTATTATTAGAATCTTAGACATCATGATGTATGTTCTTAGGGAGGGGTCAACTTGGCACATGGATAATTATATTATTTTAATCATGTTGTGGTGTGACTTGCCCTGTATGCTAAAATTTTGGCAGAGGTTTTTATTGACATTTACATTTTGGTTGGGGGGTTGAATCTCAAATGCTCAATATATACATTCTTTTTGGAGAAGCTCGAGAAACTTGGAATTCCTTTCCTTGGAAAACCCTAAGCCATGTGCCATAAGGTGGGGGAGTTGAATTTGGATTTTTTGGGTCAAAAGGGAAAAATCACAGCATAATAAGGGGTCAATGATGGACAAGGGAATGAGGAACCAAAAATGTTGGATGCAGTTTGGTCTATATCATCCTTGCATGTAAGTGTATTTTGGATGTCTTTTTACACCTGTGGTTATACTACTATATTTTTACTTTCGGATAGAGTTTATATAAATAAACCCTTAATGCATTTGATTGATTATAGTCAGTTGGGATCCATTGGATAATTTATGAGATAGTTTTGGAGTTGTATTACTATTATCCTTTATTCTATTTTGAATATGGAAAATCTAATCAATATCTCCCCATCTCAGTTTGTGGGATTGGGTGCTAGATTCAACCCATCTAGGTCGATTCTTAGTAATGGGATAAAATGAGAAATTGAACAAGAGGTTCGACCTCATAATACCCTACACCACTCTAATTATAGATTATTTTTTAAAAGGGAAATCAAATTGGGTTGTTGTTTTTGAACCAATCTAGTTTTGGACACAAATTTTATGAAATTATGAACCTATAATTCCATAAAATAGATACACCCATTATTGGGTTGCATTTTCATCCCTACTTTGGTGTTAATTGGTAATTATTTTTATTAAAATCTATTTAGTTGGGTGACCCTAGAAGTTTTAGGGTTTGGAATTTAGTTATGAATGTCAGTTGCTTGAGTATGATGGCATGGTTATTTTTAATTATTATTTATATTTATAAATACATTTTCCCTTTTTAATTGGGTATATATTGTGATTGCTTAAGCCCTAGTTGGGCAAACAAAAATCATCATTGAATGGTCTTTAAGCAGAATTCTTTTCAGCTATTAACATTCTCTTCCTTTTATGATGGTTTTCTATTTTGATTAAACCCTTTTTGGACCTTTTTAACCATGTATGGAATATAAAAAATTATATATAGTCAGAATTAGTCCTCTTTGGACTACATTTTATTGTCCATATTTGTATGGTTGTAGGTAACTAATTATCATGAATGGGTGGAATACCTATATCTAAGAATATATACTCTTGTATACCCTTGTGTTTACTTTGAGAAGTCACTATTGAATGTACCCAGTTAGATGGTCTCACATTTCATATGAATGCAATCTTAACTCTTTTATTAAGTGTTATTATGAATCAAAGGCATGTGGAAATTAATATGGCTATATGTAGAAGCATTGGAATGTTGGTTTAAGCTCTTCCAATCAACTTAGTTGTTGAAAACCCTTATAGTTCTATGGATTGAGTGGTTTTCAATGTAAAGCATCCTCTAACTAGATGGAAGTTCATTGGCCATGCCAAATGCTTGTGATGATTTGATTCCTTTAATAGAAGTAAGGGATTCATGGGTTTTGAATTAGTATTAAACTATTGCCCATAAATCTCAATTTATATATCAATGGACTATTCAACTTACCTTTCTTCATGTGAATGTAAACCTCTTGATCAAATTGGACTACCTATGGATTTTGGATGTTAATTCTGATAAGTGTATGACTTTGCATCCACTCCTTTTGGTGGTTGGATGTTTATGATTGTGTCATATGACTATTGTCAATTTATCTTTTGTTGGTTGACTATGTATGTGAGTCATGAATGAAATTATATCTTACATAAACTTTTATGTTGAAGGGAAGTTACCCCTGTGGGCATTTGTTAGCAATTTTAAACTAGTTGATTACTATTGTTTACTTTTGTGGTGGATTTTTCAATTATTTGACTATTTTGGAATTGGACCATGGCTTATGTCATACTAATGTTCATCACTACCTAGTAAAACTTGGACTCTTGATTCTACCATCTAGTTGATGGTTGGGGTGGTCAGGGCCACCGATGGATGGGCTCATTAGGCTAGACCTTTGAGTTGACCTTATGCAAACTTATCACTTTATCTCATATGCTTGGATCTTAGTGCCTGCATTTGATTTGATTCATTGTATCTAGTATATGAAATATCAATAGAGGTCTTAGAGTTGTTCTCTACATTTTTCATTGAAGTAGTTAATGCTTATGATAATTCTATGAACCTTGTATTTTAGATTATGATATATATCAATATCATATTAGCACTTTGGATTTGATTTGTATGTAGGGTAATGCATATTGAAGTGTTGTATAACATTTAATACATGGATATCAAATATTAGCTAACCTTAATTATGAATTTTTTATTTTTATTCTAGTTGTATGGCTATAAACTTTGTATTGTCATCGTTACAATTTGGATGTAATTTTAGAATTTGAAGCTTTGTTGCTTTATATTGGTATAGAATGCTTGATGAATTCAAGTAAGACTATCAGTGTTATGATTGATTCTAATTACTCTTGATTTCCTATGTTATAATTTTATGTCCTCTTAATTTAGCATGATAGTCGTATGATTATGATTCTTGAAGCTTTATCTAATTTTGTATATGTTGTACCTTACCTTAATATGGAACTACTTGCATAAAATTGTAAATTCTAGATTGATTTAGGAACTTACATGGCTACATACAAACCATAAAGACATTTACAGTAGTGAAGGATGTGTTAATTCATATTGATATTGTTAAAGAACCCCATAAGATGGAGTTGTAATTATGTTGAGCATCTTTGTTTGAATTGTGATTATGATGGTATGTACCTCATCGTGATATAGATTTACACTATGTTGGTATCAAAATTGGTCACAAATATATCTTGGATTATGTTATGGAAATTATGGTTCATCATTATAATTAATAGTTATGCTATGTTGTAATACTCTTATTGATTTATGGGTTTAGTGTATCCTTAATGTTGCTAATTGAAAGGATGCGGGTATTCATTGATGGGTGCATCTAATTCCTAATAATATGAGTGAGAAGTAATTTAGTCTAAAAACATTTTAATCTTATTTCTTAATTAGAAACTTTTGGTTATGTATTTGAGATGGCATGAAGAATGTTTAAAACATGTTATGAAAGCAATGGTTGTTATTGAGTTTCAACAACAAATAAATGAGGTTATGTATAGCCAAGAATTATATTACACTTGGTTGTTAGTATATTATTTCATCCATTTAATTATGATGACCCTTATTCATTATAGGCTTGCATGGGTGTTTAAAACATATGTCTAAGTTTTAAAAAGATCATTCTAATATTGATATCTTCCATCATTTTTAATGGTTGTTGCAATGCTCCAAGTTGTGTCTTGAGAAATTTGATAGCTCAATTAATTTGAATTATCCATTCAATTTTAGTAGCATCTATACCATCCTTTATTTGGTTACTTATACTCTTGAAATTTATATGTTATTATTCTTATGTGGTAAATGTAATAAAATGTCTTCAAGATATATCGGGCCATAATTGATATTGGCCTTGGCATTGATACCTAGTGGCTACTATTAGAATTCCATGATTGCAATTCATTATGAATTTCTATTTCTTAAGCAATGAAATGAGGATAATCATTTTTTACCAAAAGTGTTCATTAAATTAATTATCCTAACTAAAACTTGAAATAATAAAAAACATATAGATGTGGTAAAGCTTCATGTTATCCTTGTTGGGTTTTAATTCTTAATTACTCATTACTTGTCATGATGTAATCATTATGGTTTACTTCCATAAATAGTAAATACTTGTGTTGATTCAAGCACGCTTGGGGAAACTATTAAATCTCTTTACCTTGAAAGTATGTTTGGTAATAATTTATATGGTACTTGGTTATCAGTGTCTTGGAGAAAATAACCTTTGATTGTCTCATTGGTGGTATCCCTTGTTCATATCCAATATTATGTTGAAGATTGAAATATTATTCTATTTTTTATTTAATTGAGTAAATAACCTAGTTTTACAAGGATATAGGAACCATCAAAGTATTATACAAAAAGATTAATAGGACAAACAAAGGTTGAACAATAAAAACTAACTATAAAGTACCAAAAGTAGAGAAAAAAACAACATAAAATAAGATCAAGAGGGAAGCCTCAATGTTTCCTTCTCTTCAGATGTCTTCTCTGGAATTCCCCAATTGATCTTGGAGACCCTTGCCCTCTGGTATTATAGAAAAAGAAAAACATAAACAAAATATTATTCCCTTTTGCCAACCATATGAATCAATAATTATCCTTAATGAGACAGTATTGTGATGACATTAATTATGAAAAATGTTGCATTGAGTAACACCATTTATATAGAGGTAATCCAAATATATCTCATTGAATAATGCCACCAATTTTGTTGTTGATGAACCATTGGGATATTAAATTGAGGACCTAATTGGTGTCTCAAAAGAAAACCCAATGTGTGCCTTTATGATATAATTATGTTTGGGGATCCTTATTTCTATTAAGGACTATTATGATACTTAATTCACTCTAAAATGTGTAAGTATGTTATGTCTGATTGGATCCTTGTGATTTGATATTCATCTAGATGATTTTCTATTACTATCCTTATTAATGCTAAGGTTTAACTTGGGTTAGACTCTGAGGTGATCTACCCAAGTTTTCCTGGCTGCTCTATTCACGATTATGGTGGATTCATAAGGGAATGGTTTATCCTCTGAACCTTCAACCTAACTCTATTAGGAGACCAATATGATTAAGTAACATTATTAGACCATTAAATGATCCTATGAGGGGTCCTTACACTAAGTATAGATTTCATAGTATATTGGTTTTTGTACACACACCCATACACCCAAAACTATATCCTCCTTTTAAAAAAGTGTTCCCTTGTATAATTATTTAATGGTAAGGTAATCCTGGTTGAGTATCTACTGTTACCTAATAAGATGTCAATTGGAAGCATGTGAGTGTGTAATCAAATAGTAAGATGGCTCATGACATCAGTTTATATATGGGTCCATACATGTAGTTTTTTTGTACTCTAATATATAGCAGTCCCTTTAAAAAAATTGGGGGGTGGGGGTGTTTTAATAAATGATTTTTAATGTTTAAAATTTATCACAGGCTTGTCAATGCATCATAGGCTTTGAAATGCATCATAGACTTGGAAATGCATTGCAGGTTTATAAATGCAATGCAAACTTGAAAATGCATTTTTGTATTAAAATAATCACATGCTTAGAAAATTATCACATTAATGGAAAACCATTATTTCCTTGGAAAAACATCGCAATCTTGAAAAATGCATCATAGGTTTGGAAATTCATGAATAGATTTACACGTAGGTTTTAAATAATAGTGTTTAATTTTAGGTACACCCACATATGTGTGTGTGTATGAATATAAATTATAATATTGGGTATAACCAATGAATTTAATTTAACTAAAAAATTTCCCTCTGTTTTTTTATAAATAGGATCTAAAGGCCCGTAAAATGTTTACTAATTTTAAAATACTAGACCATTTCTTTGTCAAATATTCAAAAAGAGATGCCCTTTAGGGCTAACAATCTTTTGGATATACAAGGGGGAAATAATAATGTATGTGGTTTTTTTTGACAATGTGTTATATGATTTTATGTCCTCTAAATATCCAATCACAAGTCCAAAAATCTATGAAAATCACATAATTATTGTTTACCCTATTTTTAGCTTAGTGTGAATCACAATACTTGTAGAATTAATTCATATTTTAATATATGGAAATAAAACATAAATATGAATGTAACTGATTGAGATATATTTGATAATGTAATTTTCTATTTATGGAAAGTAATAAGGAGATCAAGATACTTATATTTAAAGTTTGACTAATTGACTATGAATGTGTTATGATAGTAAGAATGGACTAGAAGATGACCTTTGATTTTTTTGAATCCAAAACTAACTATTTATGCACATTTTATTGTTAGACCTAGGGGAAAATTATTAGATGTAGGTGACTTGAGGTTGATTTTATTGTCCTATAATATTTTTCTTCTATATGAACATACAATGTAGTGCCTTTTTTTGATATGTCTCTATATGTATAATATTTGACTTTGATTGTATATGTAGCTCCAAAAATCAGCTTCTTTCTCCTTGAAACCCTAGGTCCACTTATGAAATATGAAAACCTATTAAAAAATGATGAAGTGTAATTTGGCTGAGATGAACCCAATCACCCTCGTTGATGGTTGACCATTGCCTATGTATTGAATACTTTAAGATGTAATTCAAGACACACATATTTATTCCCCTTAGTGTGAATGTGAAAATGTGCTTATTTACTATATGAATTAGCCTAGAAATCTAGCTTTGATCTTGATAATGTTTGTATTTGACCTGACATGGTGTGTTTCAGACTTGGATGATGACTTATCCTAGTGATTGATTTATAATTTGGGAACAAAAGTGTATATTTTATCAATATTCAAAAATATATTTGATAGGTACTTTATAATTAAAAATGGTTAATAAGTTTGACCTTGATTTGTATTTATGCACACTCAGCTGGGTAATTTCATGTGCCACTAACACACTAGGTGAATGGGCTTACCTATGGGAATGATTTATTTTGTAAAATGTTAATTGTTAAGTGAAGGGAGGTAATGTCAACATCATGATAGTAAAATTTATGTTAATTCCTGAGTATGATGTTAATGTGTAAGAGATATGAATGAAAATGTGGTGATTTAGAAATGTTCAAGTAGATTATTTAATTGATCTAACACAGACTGAAAGGTTCCTATACATGATCAATAGAAACTTAGAATGGACTAGGTTAATAAATATCATATAGGTGTATGTAATGGTAAATGAGAGATGTTTTGAGATGTACAAATCATGTAGGATCAGTGCAGGTCAAGATTGACACTAACAAGTGTCAAATACTAGGTTTTATTGTTTATAATTTCCCCCATTTTCTTTAGTATTATAATGTAATGACAATACTAGAGTAAAAGGATAAATATATATTTGAGTTTATACAACACACTTTTTATTTGGTAAAAGGCTCCAAATGTGCAAGATGCTCAAAAGAAAACCTACAATGACAATATAGTAGTCAATTTCCATGAAATAAAATTTAAATTTGCATTATACTTAAAACTTGAAATTTAAAAGATCAAGGAAGGAATACAATTGTATGTGAGTAAATTGTGTTTCCCTATAACTATTTAGAGTTGATGTTTCTTTATTGAAGCACATGGAGAACATGGTAAAATTGAAGGTGATCAGTCCAAAACTTAAATTTGAGTAAAGAAAAGGTCATGGATTGGAAGACAAATTTCCCAAATCATATGTAACTAAACTAACACTAATATTATAACCCAAAGATTATAAGGTAGAACCACATAATGGGTTTGATATGGGTAATTCCATGGTCATTGAGCGTCACTAAACCTAAAGATACATTACCTCAAAAATAATGAATCAACTACTACAAAAGGACTTATAGATTCAATTTTGCTCCATAATTGAAAATACTTGAAAATGCTTGATAAATAGTTAAAAAGGTGCCAATATGTAAATTTTCATGAACTATAATCATTCCCAATTGAGTTGATGACAACTAAAATTTTTCATAATGTGCATGAACTGACATCATTCCTAAACTAAAATCTAAAACAATGTATATGTGTATTAACCAACATCATGCCTAATTGAATTTATAGAGAGTGTGTCTTCATAGTAATGTATATAGAATCAATGAATGCATGTAACACATAGATTAGGGTTTATAATTTATATATCAAGATAGATGTATCTATGAATCACATGATACTAATTTTCACTAAATAACACTACGTAGTAAATGCATGATATAAATCATGCAACCACACACAAAGGGGAGATGTGTGATATGGATCACGACACCTAAAAACATAGAAATTGTACAAGCTCAGTAAGCTCAACATGAAATTTCACCCTATATCATAGAATGCCACAAAAAATTCCAAAGGGCCACAAATAAGGGACACAAATATGTCAGTAATATATAAGGATAAAGAACCAAAATAAGAGGTGAGTTCCATAATAAACAAGGTTAAATATCCATATACAAGGAGAATTAATGTCACAAAAATTAAGACTAAGGAGCCAAAAATAATGCAAAGGGGAACATATAATATAAAAAATAACTAGCCTATAATGCAACAATAACAAAATTGATGAAGTATACAACAAGTGAAAGCTAGTCAGTACTATGCATATATGTCAATATCAGATCATAGTAAATAACATATCCATGTAGAATTATCTAATTAATGAATAGATAAAAAGGAATGTGTAAGAAATGTATGTATTTCAACATGGAAAAGAGGTCATAGAAAATAATACCATGGGATAGTGTGTTTATATGTTTATATGATTTGCAATGAAGTTCAATAAAACACTAAATGATTGAATACCAATTTATAACTACATAATATACAAGATCTAAATATGAAATAAAATGATTTAAAATTTTAGAATGAACTATAAATAGTGATAAATAATGAAATGTATAAACTAGCTTGGATCTAATTTATTATTAATTATTGATGAAAACTAAGTGTAATAATCCATGAACTATGTTGTGTCTCAAAAAATAACTTTGTGATGCTCTAGGATAGGACTTCACTATGTCGATAGGGGTGCAATATGGCCTTGTTTATTACTTGTGACCATGTCTAGTTGATTATGCAATTTATTTTTCTACATGAGCACTTGCAACTATCTGAAAGGATACTATGATAACCTATAGGTGTAGATTTGATGTGTAGAAGGCCTAAAAAAGTAAAACCATAGCTCCTACATAATAAACCAAATTGAGATCAAATACAAATGAGTGTGTAGATGAAATTTTTATTTTGAAATTATATCAAAATACCCAAAATTTCAATCCATCATTAATATCTAGAGCAATTTTAGAATAAAATGCAAAGATAAATCAGAGACTCATACCATCATTAGATCTTAAAAGCTAATTGATCTAAACCAAGATTCAAACAATAAAAAGACTAAAGGATTAATGGATGAATATTTCTTACCATAGAATCATATTTGGTAGCATGATTTTGGCTTGATGAAGAGACTTTAATTGCATAGATTTATTAGATTCAAGACTAGAATGATAGCATGGAATCTCGTAGGTTTATTAGTTAGTCTAGTCATGAAGGAGTGGATTATTTAAATATATTGAGGGAGGGAAGATTAATTGTAACCATTCAAATTTGGTTACCACAAGATCAAGGGTGGAGGATTATACAAGGAATTAAACTTTCCTTGGAAGCCTTTAGAATATAGGTTTCTAGAGAGAAAGGGGATAAGTTAGAGAGGATTCTAGAATCAGAGAATTATAGAATCCATTTAAGGGATAAGTAAGATTAGTATGGATTAAGATAGGTTATTAGATAGGTGATTAGGGACTAGGGATATAGGAAAACCTAGTAATAGGCTAAGATAGGTAGAAAGGTAGGTCACGGGAATTTTAAATTCCTAAATAATGGATAAGTGAGATTATTTAGTAGATAATATGGATTTAGATGAATTAATAAAGATGTAGGAAGGGGTAAGGTTAGTAATATGAATAATAATGAAGTGGGATGGGATTTAATTATTAGAAGAAGTGATATTATGATAGAATTAGAGGGGATAAGTGTAATTATTATCAACTAATAGTAATATTAGTGGTGATAAATGAAGTAATCAATTTAGATGTATACAAAGTGAATCATGCAAAGGGAATAACTAAGATATCATAAGAAAACCTCATGTAATCTAAATGTTGCATACATATCCCAAAAGGGCCTCAGGTTGATGTAGTTCTCCCTCATAGAGTGAGTGTGTGAATATTGATAATTGTTTTATGAGTGAAACTAGATATATTGACTTGAATGCCTGAAAATGAGTGCACTTCACCTAAAATAAAATATATTTAGACTTATATTATAACTATTAGAATAAATCATAATTTAAATTAGAAATATTAGTGCCCTTTTGCTTAATGTGTAGTAGAATTTCTAAAAAAATTATAGATGATGTTTTGAGATCCCTTAATGTGCTTATATAGAGGAATTTTTGGAATACTTGCATTAAACAACCTTGATAAAAGTGTGGAAGAGTTAATATGAAATGTATCTAATTTTAAAATTTTCCATTGGAGCATGGGGGACAAGGTCAAACTAGTGGACAAGGCCACACTAAAACCCTATTTACCTAGTGTGGTCTTGTCTTAGAAGGACATAGACTATTGGAATTTGGCTGACATGACTCTATCAACATAATATGGATGCCTAAATATTTTATTATTATTTTTAATGTAATAATTGTAATAGTGAAGTCCATCATAGATATTTCAAGTTAAGGGAATGGTGAATACACCAAATAAGGTAAAAAAGTTAAGATTAAACATTTTCAAACAATTATTGATTAAATTTGAGTGTCTAAATTCCCTTGCCATTTATTCTAGTGATGAAATTAAGTGGAATTACTAGAGTAAATGTGATACAAACCTAAAAATGTATACACACTTTGTATTTTAATGTGAAGCTTGATCATATAATATGCCTTAATAAAAACCTAAAATAATGTCATTGAAATTAGTTATTGTCCATATTTAAAAATTTAATATATGAAACTTAAAATTTGAGATTTGAAAAGGTATCAAGGAAAGAATACACCTAAAAGAGTATGCAATCTAGCTACCCTATAGATTGAAAAGTGGATAAATGTGTGTGCCACCTTGTTGAGACATTTGGAGAAATTTTGAACCTATGGTGAATTGAGAGTGATCAAGTCTCAATATGAAAACTAGTGAAAGCCCTTGAGTTGGAAAGATTATATACTCCAACTCTCATCTTAATATGTAGAGTACTCTATTAAATAATTGAATAGGTGGAACCACCAAATATGGCTCACCACAATAGAAAAAGTGCAACATAGACATTGAATGTCACTAGATTATAAAATAGCTTACTTATAAAAATGAAATGAATCACATCACTTTATATGGACTAGATTCCATTTGAAACTTTCATTCCTTTGAAACTTTTAACTTTGATAAATTTCCATGTAGAAACGTGAACATAAATTAATATCATGCCCCATATCTATATTATATTGATTTTGAATGTTAAATAAACTTGTAATTATTTAAAACCTATAAATTGTAGTTGTTTTGCACATGCCCATACATATACATCAAGTATACGATGTTATATGCCCCCATAATCTGAAGATTCTAAATCATGTTATAATTATGAATAATATATATTATATATCATTATAAATATGAAAAAAAATTGTTCATGAAAAGCCCATTGTGATTCCCCCATTTTGAGATGAAGGATGTAGCCTACAAGTCATTAATCTCATATAACTATATAATATGTGAAAAATGTAATCTTGTAGTAATATATGAACATTTTAAAATTTATTTCATCATAATACTAAATATGGAATTGAATTGTATATGAATCATGTGTTAGATAGATATAGCATTGAATCACATAAAAAAATATGTACATGAGTGTGTTAGATAGATATAGCATTGAATCACATAAGAAACATGTACATGATATGTATCATGTCACTAAAGTAAAAAATACAATTAATGAATCATATAAATCATGACACCATAGTAATAATAAATGTCACATAATTTGTATATAATGTCACAAATAAGGTCCAAAGGCCACATACAAGGGTCCTATATGCCACATAAAAACATAAGGCCAAGGACCACACACAAATGGAATGATGATGCCATAGAAGCAATAACATGTATATGTTACACACACAAGGCCAAAGGACACACAAAATAAGAAAGAAATTCATAACTTATCATGTATTAAAATAAGAATTTTGAAAAAAAGCATAGAGAAAATGAGACTAGTCAACATCCACTATATGCATCAATGTCATTGTTAGAAAATAACATATCTATGTAAAACAATGTAAAGTATGAGTGATTAGAAAGACACTTGTATGATATATAGATTTACATGGAATAAATGTTGTGGATAGATACAACCCATTGAAATTTTCATGAGAATGAAGAGATACCCCCACCTTAGCAAGGGTGTTGGGTAAAAAGGGAAGCCCAACATTCAAAAACCATAAAAAGTGCGTCTTGTATGACACTCACATATCTCATGAAAAGCATTGCATATTTTTAAAAAAAATGTTATACTTAATATGAAATAAATATCATATGAAAAAAATTAATCTAACAACAGTTAAAAATGCTTATAGGCCACGTTTTTAAAATTTTAAAAATATTGCATTTTCTTTAATTTTTGACATATATGATTTTTTTTATGTTTTTTCATATTTGAAAATTTATAATATTTTAAAAATAATCAAGGCTTAAAAAATATAATAATTAAGAGGTATTCAAACAATCCACAACAAGGTGGTAATACACAATGTGGCAAGGAGGAAGGCAAGTGATGTGCCCTCAATGTATGTCTAAATTTGTCCCTAATAATGTAGCATGAATGATAGATATATAAAGTAATGTGCATGAACCCAATAGATGAAATATTAGGTTTGTTCTTGGAGGATGTAGGAATAAATAGGTGAGATCATGTAAGTGCAAATGAAATCATAGTATGATAGGTATGCCATAGTAAGCAAATAAACTTGTCATAAAGAGTGTGCATTATAAGATAGGTATTTTGGATTGTTTGAATTGGTTGGAAAATCAAGAGGGAAAGTACCCAAAGTGAAGATAAATCCAAGGGCTAAAAAAATGATTGAAATTTGAGATAGAATAACTAATAATGAAGTAAAATCAAAGTATCTTTATACAAATGAAAATGTATGAGTATTTAATCAAGAGATTCAACCCAATCAGTGGGTTGGGAAGAAGCAATAGTCTATGTATAGATAAGGATCTCACCAAGAGGATGGACATATGCATATCTAATTGATTTATATGAAGGATTGACTTCCTATAAAAAGGAAGTGCCAATTGTATATGTTTATAAATCTAAATAAGACTCATATGTTATAATATAACCATATGAATCACTACTCATGTACACATGTGAAATTGTATCTTCATGTGTAATATGAGAAGATATAGCCACATTTATATGTGGTGAAGTACTTTGAATAACCTATGGTTCCTTAGGAGATGGAGACATCTTTTTATATGCCACTTTTTGCTTAGGATAATGTACCATGCTCTCTAGAACTAACTATGTATACTCATGTGCAATTGTATCATGCTCATAAATATATGGATAAATTGAATTTGTAATATGCTCATGTGTAGCTATATGATGTTCATAAGTAGATGGAGAAATTGATTCTAGAATATGCTCTTGAATAGTTTTATAGGCTATTTCATCACCATGTTACTAAATGTATGTGCCCTCTAACTATTTTTAGGAGGATTAAATATCATTTATTCCAAAGTATATTCATATTAGATTCATGGAAATTTGACCACTTGATTATAATAAATATATTTGAGATAATTATGCATTGTAGAAGTTACTTATCTAATAATTTGTATCCAAGGGCATCCTAATATCATATATAAGACCTATATTATTTTTATAAATAAGAATGAGGTGGTCACTATAAGAGGTCTCAATTATAAATGTAGTAATATATGCCCAACAATATCCTTTGTATGGCCATCAAATGCTTTGACAACTCTAGAAGAATCCTATAAATCTTGGTCTTTATAACCAAGAGGGTAGAGGTGTGTTATGGTGCATTCATTTTTTATTGATTTATTAACAATATGTATGGATTTATTAACAACATATACTTTAATAAAGAGTGCATATCTATTTGATTCATCATTAAAAAAATTAACTATCATCAAATTTTATCATAGGACATGATGTTTGTTTACTTGTGATTATACCAATAATGTTAAAAAGTGGATGCCCGTATGTATAATGAGGAGGATGAACATTAATTATCCTTATTATTTGTTTCTTCATGATTTTTAAAATGATCTTTGTACATTTTGATCTTTGAATTATCATTTTATTATGGTTTAGCCTCTTCAGTAGGTGTGCCAATATCAATAATATTATCATCAATGAGATATTTAATTTTTTTATTGAGCTTGAAAAATTTGTGTTTTGAATTCTCAATACATCGATGATAGTCATACTATGCATTACTATCAAAATTCATGGATTATGGTTTACACATATCTACTTCCATTGGTGGAAGAAGAGAGAGAAGATTACACTCAAGTATCTTTTGTAATAATAAATGAGGAGGTGATGGTAGCTTGTAGAATTTCCTCCTTGGTGGAGCTTCTAATTGAATATTTTATGTTAGTTATGAGATAAAATTAATTGTAGTCTTAACTTCATTGTTTTTATAATTATATTTTCTCTTATAATTTGGCTTGCTTTAAAACATAAAATTTGAATTAGAAGGAGCATTTGAAGTATACTTGATATTATTCAAAGTAATTAGTTTGACATCATGTTATTTAACTATATGTCATATCTCATTAAAATATTTGAACTTATAAAAAATAATTGGCTTTTTAAGTGGAGGAAGTAAGAGGTTGTGTAAAAGCAAGGATATCATCAATAAGGTGGACATATGTATACCCAACTACATTATATGAAGGAGTGACATCCTATTTAGAGGAAGTTATAATTGTTGATGTTTCTAAAATAAAATAGGAATAATATGTTGTAATATAACAATATAAATCACTACTCATATACCCATGTGAAATTGTATCTTCATGTGTAATAAGAGAATATATAACTACCTATATCTATGGTGAAGTACTCTGAATAAATTGGTGCCTTAGGAGATTAATACCTCTTTTTAGGTGTCACTTTATATTTAGAATAATATACCATGCTATTTTGAACTAAATATGTATGCTCATGTGTAATTATGTCATGTTCATAAATATACATCGTAACTGATTTTGTAGTATGCTCGTGTGTAACTAGATAATGCTCATAAGTATACGGAGAAATTGATTATATCATATGTTATTGAATATTTATATAGACTATTTCATCACCATGTTGATTAATGTATGTGTCCTCCAATTATTCTATATGAGGAGTAAATATCATTGGTTCTAAAGGATATTCATATTGAATTTATAGAATTTTGACCATTTGATTATCATGAATATATTTGAGACATTTATGCATTGTAGAAGGCATTTATCTAATATCTTATATCCAAAGGAATCCTAATATCATATAAAATAATATTGTTATTAGTATATATAATAATGGGTTGGGCACTATGAGAAGTCTCATTTGTAAAGATATACTATATGCCCAAGAGTATCCTGTGTATCACCATCAAATGCTTTGACAACTCTATAAGTATCCTGTAAATATTTACATGTATAACCAAGGGAGTGGAGGAGTGTTATGGTGCATGAATTTATTATTGATTAATTATTTTTAATAACACTATGTATGGATTGATTATCGACTATTGCTTGATTAAAGAGTGCATATCTATATAAATCATCATCAAAAACTTCACTATCATTAAATGTAATCATAGAACATGATGTTTGTTTACTTATAATTATACTAATGATTTTATCATGTGAATGCCCATATGTATAAGGAGGAGGATGAACATTATATGTATAATGTACTTTAGAATTATCCTTATTATTTATTGCTTCATGATTTGTAAATTGATATTTGTAAAGTTTGAGCTTTGAATTGTCATTTGCTTGTGGTTTATCCTTTTTAGTAGGTGTGCTAAAATCAATAATACTATCATAAATGAGATATTGAATTTTGTGTTTGAGCTTGAAAAAAATATTTTTGGAATTCTCAATACATCGATGGTAGTCACAATATGCATTGTTATCAAAATTTATAAATTGTGGTTTATACATATCTACTTCCATTGGTGGAGGAAGAGAGATAAGATTTCATTCAAGTAGATTTTGCAATAATACATGAGGAGGTGATGGTAACCTTGAGAATTACCTCCTTGGTGGAGCTTGTAATTTAATCTTTTGTGTTAGTTGTGAGATAACATTAACTATAATCTTAGCTTCATTATTTCTTTCATTATATTTTCTCTTATAATTTGGCTTGCTTTGGAACTTAACATTTGAAGTAAAAGTAACATTTTAATTATAATTGAGATTATTTAAATTAATCAATTTGGAATCATGATCTTTAAATTTATGGCATAACTCATTAAAACATTTGAACTTATCAAACATAATTGACTCTTAAAGTGGAGATAGAAAAATTTGAAGAGAAAATATCTTAGATCTCATTACCATCCATTTGATTTGTCATTTTTGATAGCATAGTATTGTACCTTATAATATATTCACTAATTAATTCATTAGAACCATGTTTGAGATTTTTAATTTGAGAATTGGATAACTTTTCACCAATGTTTATAAGTGTGTTAAAATCCAATTTGCCTAAGGATTAAAAGCCTTTACTGATTGAATATGAAGATCAAAAAACCATTTAAGATCATATTATTTAAGAATTATTGGCAAGATTTTTGTCAAAAAAATTTAATTATCTATATAAGTTATATGGAATACATGAAAACAGTGTTTAGGATCACCTTTACCTTCATATAGAGGAATATTAGGAGGCACAAAGCCAAATAGTAATGGATAATATGAAATTTTGGGTGCCAAAGGGTTATGTAATAAGGAACATGAGTCCATAGAGAGGCTATAATGAGAAAGAGTTTGTTCAATTTGAGATATCTTATCTTGTAAAGTAATAATTTTATGGTTAAGAGTACCATTTTTAGAGGATATTAAAAGAGTATAAATAACATAAGTAGGCATAGGCATGGATATTTTTTACAAATTAAGTGATGTTCCCAAACTAAGGGATGATGTTATGGAAGTAACTAGATGTGTAGAAATAAGAATGGATGTGATAATATAAGTGAAAACATTAGAATTAGGGAATTTGACAACCCAAAAAGATAACTCTTTTAGTGGTGATGTGGAAAATTTAGCTTGATTCTCATATTTTGATGCTATAAGGAGAATAATGATATTGTTTACCTCTTGGGTGTTCTCTTGAAGATCTTGAGTAAATTAAAATAATTCTTTTACTTGATTTTGATCTACTAGATTAATCTCTTGTAAACAAATATGAGTTTCATGTTCATTATTTACATCATATTTATCTTCATTATTTTTAATATCAAAATCAATATGGATTTCAAAATCATTAGATCAAGGAATTTAAATAATAACATATTTTGAGAAAAAACATCAATGATTTGCCATTGTAAAAGAAACCAAAGGAAGCTACACATATGAAAAAAGAATACCAATTAATATAAAATTGCACCTTAGAGGAATGAAATACAATATGAATCAACATATCTTATTATTATGAATACAATACAATAAAAAAAGGTATAATGGGTGATCTAGGCAAAGGTTTGAATGATTATGTGGGCTCTCAATTATACTTGCTTGTTCATAGATTAGTGTCAACCTAATATTTCATAGTACTAAAATACATAGACTAAAGTAGGCCTATATCCCATTATCACATATTTGAGGGTAAGATATACTTAAATTCATTGGGTGATATGTGATCTTAGGTGCACCACAAATAAAATGGCTAACATATAATTCTTGTGATGTGAACAAGGAATCTTGGGTGTTTAAAATATACCATGAGGTACAAATAACTAAAATCTATGTCTTGTTAAGCATGGGATATACTGAAAGGGGGGTGAATCAGTATATCATATATCTTATAAAACTTTCCCTTAACCAAATTCCACTTAATCAAACATTCAAAATATGCAATAAAACTCAAACAATAAACACCACACAAGATAGAGAGAGACACCAGATATAACATGGAAATCAATGTGGGAAAAACCATAGAGAATAATCTCAAGTATATGAATGAGCACCAACCCAAAAAATATTTGCAAGCACCAACTTGCAGGAGCACCAACCCCTTTGTTGAGCACCAACCCAATAACTATTCATGAACACCAACCCACAAGAGCACCAACCCCTTTACCGAGCACCAACCCAACAACAATTCATGAGCACCAACCCCTTTGCCAAGCACCAACCCAATAAAAATTAGTGAGCACCAACCCACAGGAGCACCAACCCCTTTGTGTATACCACACAACTATCTCTCAATGTTGCTATCTCAACAAATGATAGTTTATTACAACATTTCTTTCCTCTCTCTCACCTTTGCTCTTCTAAGATAGATATAACAAATACAAATCATATTCATCTCTCACAATTGCTCTTCTAAGCTAGATATTACAATCTCAAATCAACCACTATCTCGCATATTACAAATGGCTTCTCAAGCCTTTATTTATAGCTTTCCAAATGACCTTTGGCCTTCCCCCTTTGTGACCCTTCAATCCTCATGGAAAATGGCACCAAAATTGTATGACCCTTCATATCCTTGCCTTTGAAAAGTCATGTGGTTACCTTCATGATCAAAAATGTCCTTCCCTCTTTTGTCCTTATCTTGGTGACTTTTCATATTCTCAAAGTGTCCCTGCATGAGAAATTTTTCCCTTCCTCTTTTGTCTTCACTTGGTGACTCTTGGAATTCCCCAAGATGAATCTTCATGGGAAAATGCATCCCATCCTTATTTTTTCTTTACCCCATGGCTCTTTGACTTCTCCATGGGCCCTTCTTTTGTCTCATATGCAACCAAAAATATATTCGTTAATATTAAATAAATATTAACTCACATTAACCAAGATATATCTATTACAAACAACATTAAATGCAATGGGGCCTTTATCACAAATAATGTTAGACCTTTGACATCAACAATATTTCCAACAATCTCCCCCTTTGTCATTAATGGCAACCTCAATCGTGAAACTGCCACATCTTGTTACCTACACATACAATTATTTGAAAACATACTATAACTCCCCCTTACTATAGCAACCTGTACCTATTCCCTATACTTATTTTTGCACCTATACCTGTACCTGTTATTCTCTTCCTTTGACATCAATGGCAAAGGGCCTACCTAGAGCTAGCACTTAGCTCCCCCTCAACTGATGCTGAACATCAATGGTAGGAAGTAATAGAAATTAATCCCAACTCCTCTTGCAAATATTTGAATGTGTCCTTTCATCGTGCCTTTGAGAAGATATCTGATAATGCATATAAATATTTACCTATCCTTTGAGAATCTGTAATCAACTCATTTGAATATTTTCTTCTAACCTCACAACCTTTTGTATGAAACTTTAATATATATCCCTGATCACATATTTAAATAACACTCAATAGATTATGCTTAATACCTTTTTCATACAAAACATTCTTAGTCTTGGTTCTATCATAATCCAAACTCAAAGTACCTTTTTTGGCTATATTGGCAGTGGTTTTATCTCTAAATCTCATTATGCCACCATTGATCTACTTTACTCTTATCTCCTATCATATGCCTCGAACATCCACTATCAATGAACCATGGCTAATCTTTATTTCTTACATGCAAATTTGTTTTCACCAACATAGAATCTTCAGGTTGTTTCTTCTGCCTGAACATGTCTGAACCTTCTTGATGAATGGAGCTTTGAAACTCTGATCCTTTTTCATTGAATCTGTATGAGTATTCTTTTCCTTATTTTTGAAATTGTTAGCTCTTTTTCAACTTTCTAATTTATTATGACCATAATCATTTGGAACACTGCATATGCAAGAATCATTCTAATAGCCTCAAACCATAATACTGATGCAAAATTTTCTTCAAAAATCTATTCCCTCAAAAGATATACAAATTAATTTGCCAACTCACCTTCTTGTCATGCAACATAGCCAAGACCCAATAGCATCCACCATGCTTCAATTTTTCTTAAAAGTGTCTCCTTGAAGCCTAGAAGAGACACCCCACACAAAAGGGTCCTAGAAACAAATCTCAAGAGATTCCCACATCTCCTCTATTTCTTCCTTGATCTTCTTGTGTTTTTCTTTTAGAATCCATTTAAGCATGTCTAGCCTTTTTGACTTACTAACCTTATCATTTATGATGTTTTTCATCAACTCAACTTTTGCAACTATCTTATCTTGACAAAGCTCATGCTCAAATGTAACAAGAGATTTTGCACAATCCTTCCTATCTGATTCTTTATCTACTATAGCAAGTAATTCATTTTCACTTTTAAACTCAACCTGATCAACCTTTACTATTTTAGGTCTCCAAACCTGAATTTGTCTTTTCTCATATTTTCTAGGGGCTCTATATCCTTTGACATACCTTGAATATCTCTTTACTTTATTTTGACATAATTTAGCAATATGGCCAACCTCATGAAAACAAAAGCAAACAATATTTATCATACCTTTTTCTTGAATGTGACTGAGATCTCCCTTTGATTGATTGCTTCTCCTCATACAATCTCTTTCCCTATGACCAACATGATGACAAACAAAACAATGGCCATGAAAAGAATTTGAAAACTTAAAAGCATTGGGCTGCCTGATTGGCTTCTTTGATTTGCCTTCAAAACCTATATCCTTCTTTCCTTGGACCAATATTACATGATCTTTATCAACCTTGATTATAAGATTCTCATGATTATCCTTTAAAGAACCTAACTCATCCTTCAATTGATTACACTCTTCTTATTTTGATGTTAAAATTGAATTTGCAACCTCTAACTGATTCTTAAGATCCTAAATAAGTATATTATTTTCTTTTACTTCTATAGTCAACATAGAATCCAAGATACACACCTATTCCTTAAGAGCCTCAACCACAAATTTCAACTCTTGATTCTCCTTCTTTAGCTGCTTGGCCATCTTATGCTTTTTTTTGATCTACCTTCAAGTTGTTAAACCCTTTCTGAAGGAACCTACTCTGATACCAATTGTTAAGCATGGGATATACTGAGAGGGGGGGTGAATCAGTATATCATATATCTTATAAAACTTTCCCTTAACCAAATTCCACTTAATCAAACATTCAAGATATGCAATAAAACTCAAACAATAAACACCACACAAGATAGAGAGAGACACTAGATATAACATGGAAACCTAATGTGGGAAAAATCATGGAGAACAATCTCAAGTATATGAATGAGCACCAACCCAAACAATATTCGCAAGCACCAACTTGCAGGAGCACTAACCCTTTTGCTGAGCACCAACCCAGCAACAATTCATGAGCACCAACCCATAGGATCACCAACCCCTTTGTCGAGCACCAACCCAACAACAATTCATGAGCACCAACCCACAAATGCACTAACCCCTTTGCCGAGCACCAACCCACAGGAGCACCAACCCCTTTGTCAAGCACCAACCCACAGGAGCACCAACCCCTTTGTGTATACCACACAACTATCTCTCAATGTTGCTATCTCAACAAATGATAGTTCATTACAACATCTCTTTCCTCTCTCTCATCTTTGCTCTTCTAAGATAGATATAACAAATACAAATCATATTCATCTCTCACAAGCTCTTCTAAGCTAGATATTACAATATCAAATCAACCTCTATCTCTCATATTACAAATGGCTTCTCAAGCCTTTATTTATAGCTTTCAAAATGACCTTTGGCCTTCCCCCTTTGTGACCCTTCAATCTTCATGGAAAATGGCACCAAAATTGTATGACCCTTCATATCCTTGCCTTTGAAAAGTCATGTGGTAACCCTTCATGATCAAAAACATCCTTCCTTCTTTTATCCTTATCTTGGTGACTTTTCATATTCCTCAAAGTGTCCCTGCATGAGAAAATTTTCCCTCCCTCTTTTGTCTTCACTTGGCGACTCTTGGAATTCCCCAAGATGACTCTTCATGGGAAAATGCATCCCATCCTTCTTTTGTCTTTACCATGTGGCTCTTTGACTTCTCCATGGGCCCTTCTTTTGTCTCATATGTAACCAAAAATATATTCATTAATATTAAATAAATATTAACTCACATTATCCAAGATATATCTATTACAAACAACATTGACCGCAATGGGTCCTTTATCACAAATAATGCTAGACCGTTGACATCAATGACAATATTTCTAACATGTCTAGTGTTTTATAATGGCTTGAGTATTAATTTATTACCCTCACACCATGATCTCCATAAAATAGATCACTTTTTAGCTTGTAACAACAATCACTATGGTCAGGAGTAGAAAAAAGAAGAGGATTGCATAGGTTGGATGGGAAAAGGTCTATACTCCCAAATATCAAAGAGATCTCAGTTTAAGAAGGCTACGTCTCATGAACAAAGCCCTCATATAAAAGATAGGGTGGAACCTAATTCAAGGGAATAAGGATTGGGGTGACATCATGACAACTAAGTATCTCAATGGGGATACTTGTAGCAGGATACTAATGCAACAAGATCTTCCTAAAGGATTTGTAAGCTAGAATGGGACTCTCAAAACCCATGGTCTCCTCCATAGAGGCATCAGATAGAATATTAGGGATGGAAACAATTTTATATTTTGGGAGGATAGATGGTTAAAGGATCTACACCTTAAAGATTTGAATTATGGTAGAATTATGGATAGAGCTTGTAGATTTTTTGGAGATATAGTGGCTAACTACATTAATAAAAATGGGGATAAAAAGAGTTGGAAAAACATCATAGATTATGTCCCTAATCAGGAGGAGATTAAAGAGATTTCCCTTCAACTACAAGAGGATTTGGTTGAATTTAGGCTCTTTTTTTTTCCCAAACAAGATTAGATAATCTGGGATAAGAATGACAAGGAATTTTACACTATTAAAAGTGCCTATGAATTAATATTAGATAATTGTGAGGAAAAGTTATGGAGGAAATTTTGGCATTTAAAACTTCTATCGAATATCAAATTATTTTGGTGGATATTAATATATAATAAAATACTAACTATAGACAATTTAAATAAGAGAGGCTTTAAAATTCCAAATAGATGTATTCTCTATGGGGAGAAGGAAGAAACGACCACTCACCTCATTCTACACTGCAACTTTGCTTGGGAGATTTGGAGCCTTATTATGTAGAGACTTAACTTGAGCTGGGTTTTTAATGGCATGTTGGTGGACCTAGTTAGAGATTAGAGACCCCCATTTAGATTTCCAATAATGAAGGAATTATGGCTTCAAATTCCCTCTCACCTTACATAGAACTTATGGAAAGAACACAACAATAGAATTTTCAAGGAAAAAAATAAAATCCCATTGGATATGTTTCAAGCATTCTCTAAACTACTGGTAGATAATATTAATACCAATAAATTCAAATTTTTTGAGAGCCCTCCAAGATTATAAGAATAAAGAATATTAGAACAATGGAAAATAAGCCTAAAAATTTATCAAATAGATAACTCTAAAAATATAGTTAGGGATAACACCAAATGGACCTTGCCTCAAGAAAGATGGTTTAAGTTAAACTTTGATGGGATGGCTAAATGGAATCTAGGGGTGGCTAGCAGAGGAGGCATTATTATATAAGACTTTGGAATGTTTTTGGTGACATACATTGGTGGAATTGGAATTAAAGGCAATAATAAGGTAGAGGCCCTAGCTATGTTGTGGAGAATTAAACTTGTTATTTCCCTAAACATTTGTAAACGTCATGTTGAAGGAGATTCAGAATTAATTGTCAATACTATACTTGGATTAGCAGATATAGGTTAGAAACTAGTGGATATAGTAAGAGACATATGATTTCTTCTTAATGCTATGGAAGGGTAAAAAAATTTGATATTTATAGGGAGGTAAATGTGGTTTCAGATGCTATGGAAAATTTAGGAAGAAATAGTAATGGATGCCAGTGCTGGAGAACCCTATCTAATTTCCCAAGCAAAATATAAATCCTTTTCAACAAAGATGGAAGAACAAATATGGATTAAGTGGTGTGGTCTCCTCATCATTTGCATACTCAGTTAGAGTGTAGGTGAGTACTTCCCCTTGAAAGGTGATAAAATACCTATGGATTATGGAATCTATGAATTCTAAGCCCAGGACTTAGTAATTAGATTACAATAGGCATGATAATGTGAGTAAAAATGCATGGAACTGGTAAGTAAACACATAAATACAACCACATGGATTTTGAAAGGTGGGAGAAAGATTTGGCCTAAAAATTGGCTCACTTGGAAGCTAAGGAAGCAAAGTCATGTTGACTGGGTGGCTGACTGGAATATAATGAAATGGAAGAGGTGGGAGATAGATAGGTGGACTAATATGATGACAAGTTAGATGGGTAGGAAGATGAGCCACCAAATGATTAGTAGAGAAGGGGATGTTGATAGGCCAAGATGGATTGAGAGTAATATTTTCTTAACTCACCCCATCTTTAGTGATTATTACATGAGGTGGAAAATGTGGGTCAGTATCAAGGCTAAGTTCTGGCATGGGAAAGGTTATGTAGATTTCCAAAATTATTTCAAATTGATAAGCTTAGTACTCTCATAGTCCTTGATAGGCCTAAAAGGACTTATTAATCTCACTAGCTATATTGTAAGGCATTTCATTACTTTCTACCTTAAAATGTCTCATGGGTTTGGTATCTCTCTGGTTTTAAATATGGGTGGTGAAATTGTCAAGATCAAGCCAACCTCTGTAGAAGAATTTTAACAAGACCCTATGGTATCACATATTGTCTAGGAGGGAGAGGTGGATTCTTTCATAGATAGGATGTTTTGCCATGATGAGAATCTATTTTGATAGTTTTTAGAGTCTTGGGAGTAGAATTCCAAAAAAGTCTATTTGGGGGTATCAATTTTAAAGTCTTTGAAGAGGTGATTGGGTAAGCCAAGGGGCTCCCCATCAAAGGGAAAAAAACTAGTTAGTGTAGTAGGGTGATAGACCTAGAAAACATGGGGATTTTCTTCAGGGAAGGTGAGGCTGCTTCGAAGCTCCATAGGGGATTTGAAAGAGAGACGTTGTCAGTGTCATGGGGGCAACTTTTCCTCATGATAATGAATTTCTTCACTCTAGAAGGTAGATTCAGACTATTTTACCACTATCACTTTGATTTACTCAACCATTTTAGGAATAGGATGGAAATTAATTTTCCTTTTTTCTTGTTTTCTTCATTAGAGAATTCCATTAAGTCAGCTAAGGAAATTCAGGCCAAAAATCTTAACTTCCCCCTCATTCCCATCTACCAAGGTCTCATCATGAGATTATACCACTTTCATTTGGTGTTGTGTCCTCTAAAGTAAATCAAATTCAACCTGTTAGAAGGCTCCCCATCTCACCCTTCCCCTATTGTTAAAGGTAAGGGAAAAAATATGTTGGGACCCCCAAAACCTCCCCTAAAATTCTATTAGATGGACCCAAAATTGAAGACTATATCACCCCTATTGGGACCCCTCTAGATTCCAAGGATAATTCCCCTAAGTCACCCTATGGTAAAATCAAGACACCCAGCTAGAGGACTATGAAAGGGTCTACTAAAATGGGTATTATGGTTGTTGAGGAAGAATTCAATGTTCAATCCAAAAAGGCTAAATCTATAAAGGAGGATACTAGGGGAGTTAGGGAGTCAGGGAAAGATGTGGCCTTGGATCCTAACCTAGTTGATATTGAGGCTGGGGGTAGTGTGGGTATCATAGGTCCAACCAAATTATTGGAATCCCATCCCTGAACCCTTAAGGCCTTATCATCTTTGATGACTCTAATTTTTTTCAAGACACTTTTGAGGCTAGTGAAGATGGGACCCCTTCTAAGTCAGAGCAAGAGGTTGAGGGAACTAGATATTTTCCTAAAATGAATGAGCCCTACTTAGATGAGTTTGAGGAGGATACTATTGATGCATATGGATAGGAAAATAAATATATCTAATCACGATGTGTCAATATGGCAGAGGAAGTTGTGGAAATCAAGGCTAAAATGGATAAAATGCATAAAAAATGGAGAATTATGGTTGAATTTGCTGCCAAATCTCTTCATCATGTGGCTATTGTGTTTGTTGTGATTAAATATTTTGAAAACAAATTAATGGATGTGGGTGTGAATAGTCTTGGTGACTATAAGGAAATCATTGAGTTCCTTGCCAAATATGGGACTACTGATAGTGCATAATTGTTTTATTGGGTCTGTGTATTTGCCTAGTTTTTTTGTACTTGTTTTCTATTAGTGTTGTGTATGTGATGTTAGTGTGTTGTTTCTACCTCTTTGGAGGCTTTTTGTGCCCATGGGGAAGCTTTGTAAAGGGCATAGGATCCTCTTTTCCTACTTATCTAATTAAAAAAAAAATCACTAAGTAACTTTAAAACTATTAGAACATAATTTATAAAAATAAGCACAAGTAAAATAGAAATTAAAATTGAAATATTTATGTATAGAGATGAAAAAATTAAACATGGGGTCAAAATAAAATGTTTCAATATTAGATGTTATCCAAGATGACAAGATAATGTATTTAGTGTCAAATATAAATCCAAGGTTGAATAAGATTAACATATGGTGTTAGATTTATATCAAAGGTTTAAATATATTTTATTTTAGTGTCAAGAATTTACATAAATTTGTATAAAATCTTAGAAAAAATTAAGAAAATAACAAGCAATATGCAAATAAAATTACGAGTTCACCAGAATCTTTATATGTTTATTTAATTTATAATGAAATGTAATAAAACACTAAATGATTAAAATATGATTTAGATATACATAATATATAGGATCTAAGTGTGAGATATAGTAATTTTTAGAATTTGGAATGAGATATAAATAGTAATAAACAATGAAATATGCAAGCCTAACTTGGATCTAATTTATTATTGATTGTGTAGGATAACTGAAATAACCCCTAAAATGTGTTGTGTTTGAGAATAAAAGTCTATGATGCCTTGGAACAATACCATACTAGGTGGATCTGGAATCAATGCAGCCTTATATGTTGATTATGACCACGTGTAGGTATATGAGAGTACCTATTGATAACCTACAGGTGTAGATTTGATGCATGGAAGGCCTACAAAGTAAAATCCTAACTTATACATAATAAATCAAATGGAGATCACATATAAGGGGGAATTGGGAAATGAAAAAAGTGGAGCTACCCTCAAAAAATCCTATGTAATATGAGTGTTGTCTACATAGTCCAAAAGGGCCTTAGTCCGATGTAGTTCTCTCTCATAAAGTGACTGTGTGAATATTGATATTTTGTACATGAATAAAAATAGATGTATTGACTTGAATTTTTAACAATAATTTCCCTTGACCTATATTAAAATAGATTTAGATTTGGCCTATGACTATTATAATAAATATGAATTGAAATTGGAAAGATTAGTGCCATTTTTCTAAATGTGTAGTAGAAATGCCAAATGATTGCTAGATGACCTTTGAGAGATTTTGATGTGCTTATATAGAAGAATATTTGGAATACTTTTATTAATAAACCTTGATAAAAGATCAAGAGAGATAATATGAAATGTCTTGAATATGAAAAGTTACATTTAGAGTGCAAGGGACAAGGCCACATCGAAGCCCTATCTACCTAGTGTAGTCTTGTCCCAAAAGGACAAAGACTATTAAGATTTGGATGACATGACTCTATAAGTAGAATAGGAATACATAAAATTAAAAAATAGTATTTTTAAGGTAGTAAGAGGAATAGTAAATACTCTCATAGATATTTCAAGTTAACATAATGGTGAATAGACCAAGGTAAGGATGCCAAGATTAAACATTATTAATCAATTAATGATTAAATTTGAGTGTTTTCATAATATAACATGTGGAATTAGATGCTCCCAAAATTTTCATGGCTCATGTATATAATAAAGATCCAACATATACATGTCCATGTATGATATGTATGTGATGCATTGCACTCATATAAATTATGAAATGCATGTGTGTATAATATGCCATCTACTAAACATGTGATAAATAAAATATGTAAATAATGTATATAACAAACAAGCCAAGAGTAATGGCCATCCTATTCAGAACATTGTTTACAAAATATTCATTTTTTAATTGGTCAAATCCTTTAATTTATTATCTAACATGCTACATTTTCAACATTAAATAATCCAACTCAACTAGAAAATATTAAAATTATTAGCTAATATTGGGTTAGAGGTGGATTAAGGTTGAATTTATTAATCAAAATATTTGATAACTTTTTTATAATAAATGAAGGGATAATAATAAAATAATTTTGATATTGATGACAAATTGGAGAAGAAAGAAGAAAGCCTAGAGTTCTATATAGAGGGAGATGAAAATTCATCCTCCATTAGAGATTACTCAAGCTTTCTTCTTGATAACTCACTATTGGCCTTCTTAGTCCTCTTAGTTCCTATTTTTTTCTTTATTTTTCATGTCTTTATTATTTTATACCTTGTTTGGTAGATGGTTTCCCTTTTTTTATTTGTGGCTTGCTTGGTTGTTTTATTTTATAGCGGTGTATTTTTTTTACACATGTCATAGGTCTTATGTGAAGATTGATTCTTTGGTAAATGATAGATTCAACCCTTAATATTTTTCTTGTCTAATTTTTTATGGAGGTGGTTGTTGATGGCCCTCAAGTGGCTCATGTGAAACTTGATAAAATAGGGACTCAAGTAAATGGAAATGCCATTAATGAAGATTTTTTTAGAAGAGGATAATATTGAAGATATATCTAACAAGGCCATTAATCCAGTTGTTGAGGAACCATCCTCAAGGAAGTAGATTAAGACTAAAAAACTATTCAGTGAAGTCCTGCAAATGGAAGAAGATTGTAAGCACATGAAAGGATCAATTTTTTGATTAAATGGATTCATATTATAAAGTGGCATGAACAATCTAAAAAATTAGGAAAACATTGGTAAGTTCCTTGCCTTTCTGAAAACTCCTACTCTTTGTCCTAATGAGGCCATGGAAAAATATATATAGAAGGAGGAAATTAGGTTAAATCATATTGGCATTTTATTTTTTTATATCAATAAATATTCTTTTTTGTATAGGATTTTTTTTAAATTGGTTAAATTCAGTATGGGGAAAGAAGATGAATTTGTATGTGAGTTTTTAAAGAATGATATAGAGAGGGATTTTTATGGTTTTGTTAAAAAAACTCAAATATGTAGAGAATAAATATAAGCAGATCCCTTTGGAATGTGGGTTAGTTAATTTTTATGAAAATTATGTAGATCCCTAGTATGGAATGCAAATATATCATCTTTAAGACTTATCTTAGATGGGTGGACATTAAAAATGTTGTCATTCAAGTATGGAATTTTTTACCTCAAGCTCTTAAGCCTTGAGGGGAAGTTTTAAAAATTGAATATACAAAGAGATATCCATATCATATGCATGCAAGGATTTTCAATTCCTTACAACCCCTTGAATTTTTTCTTGTAATCCTTGTATTCAATATTAAATACACTTCCTTTTCTTTCCTTGTTGAAGGGTTGGGGGTCTAAATTCTCGTTTTCTTTGAAAAAAAGATGGACATGTTAAAATAAGTTTCATTCTCATTAAGAAATTATATAAGAAGGTTTATATTAGGGTGAGTTACATTTTAAAATTAGGGTTTCTAACTTTATTATTAGTAGTCAATACATTTTAGCTATAAATGTTGTCATGATGGATAACCCTCATTTTGAATAAGGTTATTAGTTTTCTCCTCCTTTAGTTCCTTCTAGTGCCACCCATAAAGAAATTTTAGTGGATTACAATAAGTTACTTCCTTCCCTATCCCATTATTTTGACCTTCCCCCTACTCTTATCCTACCCCTTGAACCTACTTACCCTCCATCTCTTTTTGGTGACTTGTTTCTTGGAGTTTCCCCCTCTCCTATTGTCTTAGTTTCTCTTTTTTTAAATGGTGTTGATGAGTTTCAAAAGAAAGGTTAGTGTTTACATAAAAACCACCTCTTGAGAGGGATATTTAAGACTATATTGTTATATTATCTAAACCCCCACATATTGAGGCTTATAACCTTGTCATCTTTAATGACATTGATGGTGTTTATTTGAATGTTGAGTATGAAAGGGCTCTTTATATGTATATTTATCCTCTCCCATATGTTGATAAATGTAAGGTTTCATCCCTAACTAAGAATGAAGTGTTTACCCCCTTGGGTGACAATGGTCCACTCCCCATAGATAAGTATAAGATTGGAAGCAAAAGGCTTAAGATTGATGTAAATATCATAGTGTCTCTTGGTTCTGCTATTAGTGAAGAGATTAAGAGATTGAAAGCTAATCCATTAGGAAATTGTGGAGACTCTAAGAAGAATAATAAAGAGATTAAAGTTCCTCAATACTTCAATAGGTTTTATCAAATCAAAGGGGGGTCTAATACCCTAGTTAGCCTAAATAATGCCCCCCTCTTTTATGAATATTATGAGTTGTAATGTTAGGGGAATAAAATATCAAGATGTGATACTTATTTTCAAAAAAATTAGGCATTATAGAGATTAGACTAATTTATTTCTTCTGCAAGAAGTGAAATAAGTTGGTATAAGCCTTGATTTTGCCTATAAATTTGTGTGGCCAAATGTTTTACATGTCTCTAGTAAATACCCAAGAGGAAAATGAGGAGCCTCAATCTTCATTAATCCTAAATAGTATGATTATATAATTGATTTAGGATCTTATCTGAGTCAAAATTTTATTTGGATTTTACTCAAGCAAAAGAATTAATAGTTTGGGATATGTTATGTTTATGCTCCAAATGACTATAGAGATAGAACTAAGCTATGGAATTGGGTTTCTTCAAATATAAAAATATATCCCTTGGATTTTTGGGGCTGATTTTAATATGATTGAAGAGAGGATAAACAAAGAGGTTCTCCTCCTACATGGGAAGGGAATGAACTGATCTTCTAGTCTAAAATGAAATGTATCCATAAACTATCCGATCCTTTTAAAAAATCAAAGGTTTTAGGTAAAGGTATTTGGTTTACATGGTGTAATAACTAGGTATGAAATAAAATATTATACTCTAGAGTTGAAATATTTTATCTTAGTAAGGATCAATTTATTTTCCATCTTGTTAATTGTAGAAATATGGTTAGATTTTTTCCATGAAAACTTGTATATCATTATCCTATTGAAATGCATTTCTAAATGAGGGATCAAGATGACATTAAGGAGGAGGAGTGTAAAGGTTTATATAAGCTAAAAATTTATCACCTTCATGATAAGGATATTGGGATGCATTTAGAGTTTCCCAAAATATTACAAAAATGTTATGTGAATCCTCATCTAAGATTGTTACTTAGAAAATGTGTATTGGACTAAGTAGTAAGCACAAATATTTTTGGGCAAGCCAAGGCTACAATAATAAGGAAACTTACTAGACATACTTAGGAACATTTGATTGCAATGGAAAAATTCCTTTAGAAAAATCCCACCAATGATGTGATTCTTTGTAAATTGGTTCTTCTCAAACATAAGTATAGAACATCAACAATACATTTCCAAAGGTGAAAAAACTAGAGCCAGGATGACTTGGTTAAAATTGGGGAAGAAAGGAACTATGTAATTCTTTATATTTCTTAGATCAAAACATGTTAGATATAATATAAACCAAATTAATATTGAGAGGTGGTTTTTGAGGATTTGAATGAGACTAAATCTATTTTTATTCTCCTCCCATTCTAATATATTTTCTTTGATGGGTCTACCCAAAAAATTGAATCGAATAGAAGCATCCATGCTAAGATCATCCCTAGAAATGTTTCTTCTAAACAAGTTACTAGTCTTGATAGTGATTTATATATTGATGAAGTTTTAATTGTTATTAATTCTCTCAAAAATTACAAGTCACATGGTATTTATGGTTTCCCATTGAATTATATAAGATGAATAAGGACTAGATTCCATTATATTTTCTTAAGGTATTTAATGAGTCTTTAGAGGTGGGATCCATTTGTAATGATATAAATAGAGGGAACATTGAGTTAATTCTTAACTATGTTGACTCTAATCAAGTCAATAATTGGACGTTGATTACCTTACTTAATGTCTCATACAAAATTCTTATTAAAATAATTTCGAGAAGGGTCACTTCCTTGCTTACACATATTATTTTTGATACTCAAAATGGTTTTATGGAAAGGTAGATATAATATTGATAATATAATCACAAGATGGGAAGGTATGCAATGGGTTTATGATTCCAATCAGATGTTGGTATGATTGTCCTTGAGTTTGTCAGTTTTATTTTTAAGATGTTTTTGTTGTGATTGAAATAAATGGTAATATTACTGATCCCATAGATCTTCAACACTCCATTCATCAAGGTTTCCCCTTTCCTCCTTTTTTGTGCTTGTTACTAAATATCTTTACTATTTATTAAGAGATGCTTTTTCGGGCCAACCTATAAGAGGATTAAATCTTCCTACTAATAGTGAGCTTGTATATGTGTTCTTCGTTGATGATACTACTCTTTTACCTATCTTGGAAAAGGAAAATTTGTAATAGATTTCCTCTAGGATATATTTCTATTGATTTCCTTCTAGTACTAAGGTTTCCTATTAGAAATATCTTGTTATTGGTTGGGATGAACCCTGTGAATGGCTTGATTCTTTTCGTTAGTTTTGTAAAGGACCTAAACATCTAGTTAAGTATGTTGGGATCATTTTTCCTCTCTCCCCTTCATTCAAAAAAATTTATGGAGTGGCTATGCGTAAATATTAATAAAAGTATATCCAATTGATACATTCACTTATTCTCCTTACCTTAGAGAATCCAAGTTTACCAAAAGGTCCTATCTTCTTTTACTATTTATTACTAATCTTGTTGTATTTTTACTAAATTTTAGTTTGAAAAACTTCACAAAATTGTTAGATATTTTATTTGGTCTAATGGTAAAGGAAATATAAAAAGGCATGTTATTACATGGGGTATATGTTGTAAACCGAAGGTGATGGGTGGGTTTGGATTAGAAAATTAAGAATTCAAGGCATTACAATTGTTTTTAAATATATATTAAGGGACATAAAGTGGAATGAGTCATGGAAAGTACTTGTAAAACATAATATTCTAAGGCTATTTCCTAGAGGAAAAACTCAATGAAATGAGTTTCACATATATGATATTTTGATTTGTTCTTTCTTACTGAAGGTTGTAGGATCTCATAATTTTGAATCCTTATGGAAATATTTGGAAATTAGAAAACATTTGGTACAATTGTGAAACCAATTTTTAGTGGGCTTGGATCTAGATGTTAGGGTTACAAGTCTATTTGGTGGAATCTTAAGGTGAACAATTGTCCCCTCACCTTGACAAGGGGTTTTTCTAATTTTTATTGGTTTTAGAAGGGTATCAAGACATTTAGTAACCTCTAATATTACAATGTTTTGAATTTTTGGGCTGAAGTTAGAGGTAATTCTATATCCCAACATCTCATCTTATAACCTTCACTCATTTGAAGAAAACCCTCTGTAATACAACTTTTTCATTGATAATGGAAGATGATGATGAATTATGGGATAACATCAAATGGCTCAAAGGGCCTAATCTAACAGATATTAATACTAGAATTCTATGTTTTAATCTCTCAGTTTACATATATATCTATCTTGGCCTTAATCAAAAGTATCCATTGTGTGATCCTTTTCATAATTGGAAATTTAGATTTGATATTATTTGGTCATCTTGTCTTAAACTCGAGAAATTTTTCTTTAGATGGTTGTTAGTTCATAATAATCTTGATATTGGGGAGGTCCTTGTTAATTTAGGTTTTGGGAAACCTTTTTGTGTTCTGTGTGGTGGTCTTGAAATAAATAAACATGTTTTCTTTTAATGTCCTTATGTTTTTTTAGATTAATTATTTGAAGGCTTGGTCTAAATTTTTTTCTTGTGATCTTATATGGTTTAATATGTCCTTTGGTTATGTTTCTCCTAAAAATAAAGCCCATGTATTTATCATAATATATGGCTTGTATTCTCTATTTAAATTTTATGGTTCCTATGGAAACAAATAAATCTTGAGGTTTTTCGATTCCAAAATCAGGTGCTTACTAAATTTTCTAGAGAAGTTATTGTGCACATTATCTTTATGAAAATTTTCTTGTAAATCAAAGTTCCCAAGGAGGAAATTGAGAAGTTATTAATAACAAGGATTATGATTATTAATTATAACTATCTTATGGATATTGGTGGTTTCATGTGACATAGTCCCTCACCTGACTAAAGGACTCTCCATTTTACACCCATGGATGTGAATATTTCTAAAATTGAGTGGGATATATTGAGAGATTCTTATTTTGAACAAACCTCCAACCCAAATCCTAACTTAGTCGGAATTTTTTAATTTTAAATGAGTTCCAAATAATGATCTTTAGACACCTCATTGTGGCTGCAATTGTGTCTAAACTGGGCTTCATATTGATTTCTACCAAACAACACAAATTAAGCCTAAATGTCACTAGATTTCCCAATTTCATTCACACATGGAATATAACTACCCAAAATCATGTCGAGGCATTCCCATTTTGGGTATTATCATGTATTCAATGATTACCTCCCACAGATTCATCTTGAGTCAAATTATGACCTTAAAAATTGATAAATTAGCCTTTTGACCCATTAAGCGGGGCACTTAACCAATTCCTAAAATTCTAGAACCTTACGTAAAATTAATTAAATAAGCAAATTAAATTAACTATTTAAGTTAAAATTCCATCTTTAATTAGTGAATATCTATTTTATAAAAAGGAAATTTTAATAAAAATGAGGTCATGATGATGTCATCATCCTCAAAGTCAAGGAATAAAAAATATCTTCATAAAAGCCTTAAATTCAAAAATGGTGAGACATGCTTAATAAATGGGATCTATATCCCAAATATTAATTTGTCATCCACTCCCTAGCCTAACCATGGTTAAATATAACCTAACTAGACTTGATTTAGGTATATTTGGAAAACCTATAAATTCAAGTGTCATTGCCATTATTCTAACAAGCTCTCAAACCAAACTTATAATGTTAAATTATTGAGAGACAAGAAGCTTTTTTGTGCAAAAAAGTAATGTCTAACTATCTCTAGAAAGCTTCATTTTGTTATCTCAATCTAAGACAAGCTAGGCCAATCCAAGCCAAGCCAAGCCAAAAGTGAACAAGAAGATGTGTTTCCTGCAAAGTAAATGCATTGACAAAGGACTCCATTAGACATAAAAGCCAAGCATGAACACTCTTATATGCCAACAAACAAACACCATTTGACAAATAAGGTAAATGTAGTATTTTATTTATCTTATAGTTGTATTTGAGGTTAGTTATGTTATTACACACCCATGCACTTAGGCAAGTAGTTGTTTTCATTGAGTTGTTTGATTTGGGGTTTGTAATTCCATTAACAAGACAAGACTAATAATCTCCTTCATAATCCTATGTTACATAATGGCATGCCTAGTGGGACCACTCACTCCACATGCACTAAGGGAGTTATATTAGACATTTAAATATAATAAAATCTCACTTAAAACCCTATTTTTTAGATTTTTTATCTTGAAAACTCATGTTTTTGTTTGATCACTAATCAGTGACTTTACGCCTGTTGATCGATGAATTCATTAGTTTTCATATGTTCTATTTTTTACCATGTTTTTCAAGAAATTATGATTCTCCAATGCATTTATATGAATTCAATAGAATCAATGACTTTTCTCCTTGATAATCGGTGGCTTTGACCAACAACATACCTTTCTAGAAATAACTACTTCATACAAAAAAAATTACAACTTCATCCCCCAAGAATGATGACTTTGTTAGGTAACCATCCTCTATGTTTACATAATTTTCTAAGGAAAATAGTGAATTTGACTAATTTATTAGGTGAATTCATGCTTTATAAATGGAGAATTCACCAAAACTATGTTCTTTTTATGCTAGTTTTGTAGGAAAATGATAACTTTTCCTAGTTTTGTAAATGGTGACTTTGCCTTGTGTCAAAAACCTGAGAGTTTCAAAAGTGAAATTTATTTTTAGACTAACCATTTAAACAAACACAAGTTAATCCACTAACATTTTTTTCAAGAAACTAGGCCAAAAAAATAAGGTTTTAATCACTTTAAAATTCATTCACACTTATCTTTTTGGTGTTTAAAAATCACTTGCAAAACAACTTTACTTTTTTTTCAAAGTTATAAGCTCAAACACAAAGGGACAAACTTCACCTCACACTTTTTTAATTACTTAAAAATTAACAAAACATTGGATTTAGTACTCCTAATATCTTTTATTTTTTGCTTTCCTTTTTTATAAAAGTACTTAGTTTCTTTTCCTAAAGTAATTTCTTTTAGAAAAATGTCACGTGTATGCTCTCCCCATTTCCCCTTTAGGGAACTTGGGTGATCAAAATTTCATTATTTTTTATTATTTTGTTGAGTCATAGAAGTGAATAAAAGTTTCATGTGCTCTCCCCAAGATCAAAGTGACTTGGGTGACTTAGAAACAACCCTAAAGTTCTTCCATTTTCATTTATTTCTTTTTTAGCATTGACTTGTGAGCAAGAGTTCATAGTCTCCTCATGAGTTATTTAGGAGGAATGTGAGTTAGTGTTTCATCTCCTAGCATTGTTCCAATTCCACTCTCTATTAGGGTATACAAATTGGGTAAACCACAGGAAGGGATAATGGTGAGCGGATATCCTGACCATCTCAATGGGTACCTAGGCCATGCGATAACTAGACATCAAAATTCACTAAAAATTACATGGTTGAATTAGTTATGAAAAATGAATATACCATTTCATAAAAATATAGGTGGTTTAGACTCATTTTACATGATTAAACCCTTATGTTAGCCACACATGTGGACCCTCTAGAATGCAGCAAAAATTTTAGATTTAGATCAAACCCACTTATTGTAGAATATCCAACCAAATTTTGAGTTGCTTCAGCACTCTAAGTTCTTACCATGTATAAATGATTGAGAGATAGAGGAGGGATTTAAAAAATCTACTTACATGTACTCTTACTTTTTTTGGATTAACAATTATTTCTTTTTGAGAATTAGTATATTGGTGTAAACTTTGGCATAGACTATGACACCTTGTTAGTTTTAAGGTAGGATGTGCACATAGGTGTTTTTATTATTATTTTACTTGCATTTATTTTTTGGGTTTAAGTTACCTTTTTTTTGTCAAACCATGTCTAAAATGAGTCAAAAAATTCAAAACAAAACACTTGTTATATACACCAATAAGTGTTATGCTGTCGAAACCACTCAAAACATTTGCCTTAGATTGAGATTTTCAAACCCACATTTGTACACTTGTTCAAAAAGACATTGTTACACTATCCAATTTGTCCCAAGATATTTACCTTTGTTAGAAACCAAGTCCAAAACCATTTGTGTACCATTGTTTCAAAAAGTGTTGTTATGTTACCCATTTGAGTCTAGGCTATTATTCATTTGAATATTTGAGTCTTTTGTACCAAGTTAAAAATTCATCTTTCAAATTTTAGATCCAAAAATGATTGGTTTATGCTGAAGTCTTGCCTAATTTGGGCTTGGGCATTCACATTTTACATTTAGATTGTGTAACTTAGATCATTTTTTCACTTGATTTAAATAATTTTTCCTAGACCTAAGAGTGGTTTCCTCTTTTGTGTTTAAAACTAACATCTAAATTCATTCTTCAAGTATGGATCTAAGTGTGTTTAGTTTACATTTGAGTCTAGCCAATCACTTGGGCTTGAATGTTTACTCTTTGCTCTTCATTTTTTACTTGAGATTGACTTTCCCAATTAGTTTTAAACACATTCCTAGAGTAATTTATTTGTGCCAAGTTTAAGTTTGCCTTAATTTCATATGTCGAGATTTATTTATGTGTCTAGATCAAGTGTTTCAAATAATTTAACTTAGAGTTAGATTGATTTCAATTTTTTTTCCTCAACCATTTTGTTTCCAAGTATAGCTTTATGACATTGGCAAAAGAACTAGCATTGTTTTCACACTTTAGACCTAGTTCATTCTCTTCCAAGTCAAGTTTTTTGATGTTTTCCAAAGACCTAGCACCTTTTGTTTCATTATCAAACCTAGATTATGTTTGTTCAAAGAACCTTGCTAAATACTAGTTTCGCACTTTCCTTCCAATTTGCCTTTACCTTAGACCTAGCATAGATGTTTCACCTTCAGGGCTTTTTCTAAAATCTAATGATTGTTTACCAAATCCACATTTATAAGTCATATGTATACATATTTTAAAGAGCTAAGTGTGGTTTAGTGATGATTTTTGGATCTTTTTTAGAGACTTTCAAAGGTGCCTTTTTTATACCACATTTTGAGCACTTGTGAACATTAGACTCTTTTGCTTCAAGAGATGTTAGCATTAGATTCATTTATGCCTCATTAAACTCATAGTGGGACCATGTATAATCTAGATTATGATAACATGGTCACAAATGACCCCTTTGTTTAAGATCCATATGGTGATAATGTAGTTTTTGAGACATATCCATATCCCTCTTATGATACCCAATATATAGATCAAGGACAAGACCCAGTAGGATAGTACCTAGTTAATACACCTCTTTATCTAGGGTAAGATCAACAATACATGTCCCAATAACTTGTCAATGTGCCACCCATCATTAAACAAGTCCAATAGAAGCAAGCCTAATATGTAACTATGCTAATAAGTTATGACTCATACTTTTTTAATCATCACTTACTTGAAAACAAGGATGAGATTTTAGTTAAGGATATAGAGATAGGAGAAAAATTCCTTGCAGACTTCCCCATGAAACTCTACCTAGTTCAGTTAGAACATCTACCAACACACCTCAAGTTAGCCAAATTGAATATGCCTCAATTAGTTACCATTAGGCACTCATGCTAATACCTAATAAATATATCAATATCTTCAAAAATAAAGGGTCTAATTGCTGACCAATTCACATAGATGCAATAGGGATATTACACGTATTTTAATTTAACTCAAAATTTCAATATTATGGTCATTTCGAATACCCCACTTATAGATTTAACTCCACAGATAGGGGTTTAAATTAATTATTTGAGCCATAATAATATGAATATATACCCATTTATCTAAAATATGTCATTTGGTGACATTTTCAATGTCCCATCCATTGAGTAAGTGACTATGGTTTCTACCCAAGACCATTTAAAAAAATAAAGGATAACACATAGGTGTATCCTAATTTGAAACAAGATGGGTTGAGTATACCATAAAAAAATTCACAACAACATGTGCCTTTTACCAATATCATGAGTAGTTTACAAAAATAGGGGGAAATCATGGCTATTTCCTACCCATAGCAGGCCATTGCCACCCCTCAACTAGTAACTTCCTCAAACATGCAATAGGGGGAAATTATCCAAACATAAACCAACACTTTACCCTAATAAGTTTTGATACCCCTCCTCAATAGGTGGTGATTAATATTATGACTCCATATATGTAAAAAATATACCACCACAATAAATGGTGAGTTCATTATAGACATTATCTAATCAATAATGTATTCCTCTTTGTCAATAGCAAATACCTAACATCCAACAAATGCCTAATTCATAATAGGTGTTTCCTCAATAAAGAGGTCCCAACTAATGACAAGTACCCATTAAAAAATAATTTTTGTTTACCTAATGTGTACCTCATATATAATAGGGACCCAACATACAACACATTCAACAATAGGGCTTTATCCAACAATGGGTACCATTTATACAATAGGGTTCGACTAGTTGAAAATAAGTTCTTATTCAAACCCAGAAAGCACAATACCTTCCACCAAGCCATACACCTATATCACAACACTATTTCCATCCAAATAAAATCCATATTCCAAACCCTAAATATAATTTTTATCAATAATAAATACCATACCAACAACCTAACCCTAGTGCATAGATGTGTGTTCCTGATCGATCTATCCATAAAACTAACATCCACAATACCCCATTCCCCTAATGTACCATGTTCAAGGTAACCCACATTTGATCACCCAACCAAAACCATAATTAATTTTACCATCTAGATTCTTGGACCAAGAACTAAAACAAATGAAGGATGTAATTATATCCATTCAGACAGGGAAGCAGACCAAGAAGTTCAATTTGGATGACATGTGTTCATATCCATTTAACATGGAGTAATTCCAAATACCATTCCCTCTAGGATATGAGACACCCAAATTTGAAAAATATAAGGGGCAAAGGAGACCCTAGGGAAAATTTAAAAGAGTTATTTGTTGCTTGCTAGCTAGTGGCCTATAGTGACATTTACCTGCTTCTTCTCTTTCCCTTAAGTTTAGCTAAACATGCCTTGGAGTGGCCTCTTAAGTTTCTAAAGAATTTAGTATCTAATTTTGATGATATTTTAGATAAATTTGTACAACATTTCTCTTACAATATCATGCATGATATTTTATTGGTTGATTTGAGTTAGGCCAATAAGAAGGTTGGTGAGAGTTTTGCGAGTTACTTGCAATGGTAGAGAGAACTTGATAGCCTCTTCACCCATAATCTACCAGATAAATAATTAGAAGTTGTGTTCACCCAAAAAATTCATAGTGAAATACCTTATGACCTAGAGCTTCAGTGTGTTCACACATTCAAAGAGATCATTGAAAAAGGTATGCAAATTGAAAGGGCCCTAATTAATAAGGGGCTTATCAAGTTGTATTATTCAAACCAAAACCAAAACTAGATCCAAAATCAAAATTTAGGCCCGATTTTGAACCTAAATCCATTCTAACCACAAGCTTCTACATCAACATAGGCTAATAAATTTGAAAAATCAAAGGCCTTTAGTCATAATAAGAATGTTTTTAGTAATGGAGTCACTAAGACACATCATGTCCAAATCGTGAAAGCACCATCTACTTATATTATTCCATAAATGTAATTTATTTCATTAATATAGATTATTCTAAAAATGTAGTCTATTCCATAACCACGACCAACTCCTCAAATACAACCAGAACTAGCAACAGAACCTAGGTATTTATCAAGACCTTTTTCCACAACATAACAATAACAATCAGAACTAACAACAATGAAGGCCACTATTCCAACTGTAAAAATAATTAAAAACATAAAATGTATGGAACCAAGGCTATAATGACCTTAATAGCCAATAGACCTATCATGCAGTTGCACATAACTAGAATAGAGTTTTAAGTCATGTTGTGGGTGTTCATGTATCCACAATTACCATCAACCCTAAACCAAATGCCAATAAACCAAGACCATTAACTAACAATATCTATTAGCCTCCCTACGCTAGTAATCCTTCCTTGACCTATGAATATAACCAATCACAAAAATAACAAAAGATTACCATCTTAGGCCCCTATATCGGTAATCCTTCCTTGACTTGTGACCACAAGCAAGTGAAACAACAATCAAGAATTACCATCTCAAGCCCTTCTCCATCTTCTTGTAGATGTAGTGGTCCTTTACTTAATTTGAATTATGCAATCATAACTCGATAAAATAAATTTATCATTCCAATCCCACAACCTCCATTTAATCCCCCATACCAGTTAGGAGTAAATTAATTACCATATGAAATAGAAATGTATGATATTATGGAAAAATTGTAAAATACATTCACACAAATTTCTATTTTAGATTTGTTGTGTGCATCTCCATCCACAAAAATATCCTTACCAAAATACTGAGCTAGTCCCAAGTATATAATGACATTATGCTAGACAAATTTCAAGATTTGGTTGGACACCTATCCCTAGGCCATAAATTGACATTTGACCAATGTGATATGTCATCCTTAGGCCCTCTCCATAATAACCCATTGTACATTGAAGTTTCCATAACATGGAATAAAGTTAAATGTGTCCTCATAGATAATGAATTAGGCCTTAATATTATGTCTCTAAATTTAATCAAGCATCTAGGATATACAATAGTTGAACTTCAACCAAAGACCATTAACATCAAGGCCTATGACAATGAAAAGAAGGAATCAAAAGGAACAATCCATTTACCAATTATCATTGGACCTTTAACCCATGACACACTTTTCCACATCTTGGATCTATATCAATCATACTATTTACTTCTAGGTAAATAAGGGATACGTGAAATCCATACAATACCTTTAACCTTACACTAGTGTATCAAGTTTCCTCATTATGGGATAGAGGTAACTATTCATGAAGACTTATATCCATATCAGTATTTCAAGTATTTGGAGGCTAAATATGAATGCTATAATTACTGCTTCAACCTAACCCCATACCAAATAAGGATAAGGATATACTTGTTGAATTGTTAGAGACCAATTGCATATACCCTGATAACCTTGCCTCAACTTTATAAATGCCTCTTATTGAAATTTCCAATCATTTTATTATTTCAAATAAAGGTCGAGGAGAATACTTGACACAAAATACCTTCCATATATCCAAGATTTTGTGAAACCCCAAGACTTATAGAAGGCCCAAAGCCAAGCCAATTTGCATAGAATGGTGAAAAAAGTAAAAAGAAAACATCATAGCCTAGTGCCTATTATTTTCACAATGGCCACTAGCCAAGAACAAGGACTACTTACTAAAGACAATTCTTGGTTGTATAATGATGATTTAGCTAATTACTACCAAAGTAAAAAGTATCCCATCCCTAAAAGGATTATGGATGGCCAAGATTATGAAGGTAGAGGCCTAGGGTAAAATTAGTAGGGTACTATTGAGCCTATTTATATAACAAAGTACAAAGGGATTCATAGTATTAGATTTAAACCACCTAGGGGTGACCCCACCTATCTTATTTGTGTTCCTACACTAATGACTAATGATGATGATATCGATAGTAAATTAGATTCCAATCATAGTATGTATGAAGACCTAGCTATTACCAATCTATTCAACCCTTACACCATTCATACCATCATGTCAGTAATTTGTCATTCCCCACTTACCCTTTATCATCCTAAACTTATAGATTGGGACCAACAAGAATCCATAGTACCTCTACATGAAGTCAAGAATGATGAGGTTTTTTATGATTTCATGGGCTCGAGAGACAATGTTCCTTTGGGAGATCATAAGCAAGGATTCTCTATCACATTGGATCTCAATGCCTATTTTGTATAGCGGGTAAACACAATTAACCAAAATATAAAAAAATAAAACATTGAGTTTCCAAAGTGAAAACCTCTTTGAGGTGATTTTGGACCAAGGAAAAAGTAAATAAAAAGGCCAATATCTTAGTGAAAACTTTTTTTAGGCACAATTAGATGGAGATGTTCACCCTTCCTTAAATAAATCTTAGGAGGCCACCAACATTGAACTTGCATTTAGGTCTAAAATTAGTATAGAGGAGCAACATGCTTTTGACCAAATTATCTGAGAGTGTCATGAAGTGTTTTTTCATGGTCCTTTCTACCATTAAGACATTTTGATTCATCATATTTGGGGGAACTTGAGGAACCAGTCTGACTAGAGGTCTTTTCCATTGCCATCTAGTTTACATATTTTCCAACTATCATGGAAGATGGCTCTACTCTCTTTTTAGAGGATACTTTATAATTTAATATTGGGACTCCAGATGATCCCAAGTGGATGAAACTAGGTATGTCCCTCACTGATGAGGAATGTGAAGTTATTATATCTATTTTAAGAGAGTTCATAGACATTTTTGCATGGTCTTACTCTGATATATTAGGTTTAGATCCATCATTGATTCTACACTATCTTGTAGTTTATCCTTATGTTAAGCTGGTTAAGCAAAAATTAAGGAAAATGAAACCTCACATTAGCATATTAGTCAAGAAAGAACTAGAGAAATTCATATATGTAGGATGCATTAGACCCATTGATTATTCAAAGTGGATCTCCAATATTTTTCCAGTTATCAAAATTCTTGAAGGTATCATATTATGCACTAATTTATGTATGTAACGAACCGCTACACCAAAACCTCAAGGCGTTAGTGAAATCCACCTATTAGGATCATAACATCCCACCATGCTTCTGAAGCCCAGACTCTGGGCTGGATTTGTGCTCATAACACTAGGATTCCCTACATGTACGATGCCTGGATGAACACTATCATGTAGGCATATCCACCCTCTCTATGACTTGAACCCAGGTGGAAGCTCTAATACCACGTGTAACGAACTGCTACACCAAAACCTTGAGGTGTTAGTGAAATCCACCCATTAGGATCATAACAATGTGACATTAATAAGGCCTAACCAAAGTATGACTTTCCTCTAATAAACATTGAAATGATTATTGACTCCATAGATGGGTATGAAATGCTTTCCCTCATTGATGTCTTTTTAGGATATAACTAGACAAAGATTGCACCAAAAGACCAGCACAAGATAATGTTCATCACTCCTTGGGGAACATTTTGCTATCAGGTCATGCCTTTTGGCTTCAAGAATGTAGGGGAAACATACCAAAGGGCCATGACTCTAGTATTCCATGATATGATGCATGATATTACCAAATACTATGTTAATGACAAACTAGGTAAATTTAAGACCTATGCAAACCACCCATCTCTACTACAAAGAATCTTTGAAAGGCTTTGTGAGTAAAATTTTTGGATTAATCCCAAAAAGTTCATCTTTGGTGTTACTTCACATAAACTATTAGGCTTTATTGTCTCTCACCAAGGCATTGAAGTTGATCCTACCAATGTTCAAGCCATTACCAAGATGTTTCTACCTTTTGATTTGAAGTAGTTTTATAGTTTGTAGGGAAAAATATAGTATATTAGATGCTTCATTTCATATTTGGCTGATAAATGTCACCCATTCATGCATTTACTAAAGAAAAGCACTATATTTTCATGGAATGGAGATTACCAAAAAATCTTTGAACACCTGAAAGAATACATGGCCAATCTACATATTATATAATGATCTACATTAGGAAAGCCATTCTTATTTTACCTATCTACCACTAAAAATGCCATGGGGGAATTTTTGGCCCAACTTATGATCACAAGAAAGAAAATGCAGTGCATTATCTAAGTTGTACACTGGTATCATATAAACATAATTATACACCAACTAAAAAATCTTGTTTAGATATGGTCTTTGTATCTGATAAACTATGTCATTACATGATCAACAATAAGATTATAGTCATCAAAAAAGTAGATCCACTCAAGTATTTACTATCAAAAATAAGTTTATAGGGTCACATGGATAAGTGGAACATGCTTCTAAGTGAGTTTGAGATTGAATATGTCAACCAAAGAGACATTAAGGGATAGGTACTTACAAGCCAACTTGATAAATCTCCCATGTCATATACTCAACCACCTACTTTTGTATTTATATATGATTATATCATGACCATAGCAAAATTACATCCTAAAGAGTAATAATGGAAGCTTTATTTTGATGGTTATTTTACATTGCATGGGTCAAGACCAGGATTGTTGTTTATAACACCACATGGGGATCTAATTACCAAATCATTTTGTATCATCTTTCCTTATACTGATAACATGGTTGAGTAATAAACACTCATTATGGAACTTAGTTTATTATTACAATGCAATATTCAACATCTACTAGTTTACGAAAATTCACAACTTATCATTAATTATGTTACAAACTAATTCAATACTAAGGATGACAAGTTGGTACCTTATAAAGCCATGGTGGACACTCTCAATTATAATATTGCTTACATTTAATTTAAACACATTACTCAAGCTAATAAATAGATAGAAGATGTTATGGATATAATTGGATATCTAATCCATAGCATAGATAAGGTAAGAGATTATCAGTTCCTCGTTGAACATCTTCTATCACCCACTCATGAACCCTCAGTTGTTGAGATGATTTGTGATATTATTGGTCCCAGTTCTATCTATTATTGTAAACTATATAATTACCTCCAAGACCAAGTCCTCCCATTAGAACTTTATTTTAATAAAAAAAAGGCCTTCACACACCAAACCTCTCATTATACCTTACTTAGACCTATAATTTATTATATAATCTTTGATGTAACTTTGCTTCATTGTTTAACTTTGGCAAAATCTGGATTAGTGTTGAGGAAGTGCATAAGGAGTTTATGGGGCCCACACCAATGGGGCCATCCTTGCCAAAAATCTCCTATGTACTAGTTATTATTAGTTTTCCATGGAAGTAGATGCAATTTCTTATGTTAATAGGTGTAAACAATGTCAAAGGTATGAAAATTTGATCCATGCTCTAGCATGAATACTCAATATGATGACCATGCCATGACCATTTTCAACTTGGGGAATAGATCTCATAGGGAATATTAACCATACTTCCTTATATTTCCATAATCATATTTTTACCACCACTGAGTAGGTTTTATTCCATTCTCCTCACTTACATGACATGCAAGCAAATTTCCAAATTCATCTTCAAGGTAATGGATAAGTAGAGGAACCTAATAAAACCATTGTCCATATTCTTAATAATATCATCAGTGATGTTGTTAATGATGGGCACTTATAAATCTTCCATGCCATTTAGGCCTATTATACCAATTTATGCACTCTAACAGGAGCCATACCATATTATCTTATTCATAGCACTAATTCCATTCTTCTTATTGAGGTTGAGTTTCCTTCTTTATGCATTTCATTTAGACACATCCTTGATGATGAAGATTATAGAGTAGCTCATCTACAATAGCTAGAACTAATGGATGAAAAATGCATGGCAACTATGAATAGCCTTAAATAATACCAAAATTAATTACGTGGTTAGTATAATAGGATTTTTAAGCACAAATATTTTGATCTTGGTGATCTTGTACTCAAAGAAAACTAGAAGAACACCACTAATGATAAAAAGAAGAAAGGCAAGTTCAAGCCTAATTGGATATGACCTTATGTGATTATTTCTAACTATATATTTGGAGCATACATTTTGGATACAATAGAAGGAGATGAATTTGATGACCCAATCAACATAACAAATCTCAATCATTATTTTTCTTGAGTGACCCAAGGTATTGTTTATGAGGATCATTTAAGTTGTACCATTACATCAACTTCCTTATATCTTACCATCTACCATTCCCCCTATACCTTTCCTATTGGCTGAAGTTGTTGAACTCCCCTATCACCTTTTTGAACTTGGTTACCTATAAATTAGTACTTAAATCACATTTAGATATTGGATTCAAATGAAGTTTCAATAGTTGATTTAGTCTTGAAATTATTTGAGCACATTATTTTAGAAGGAGATAATATCTTAGAGAAGTATGACAATGGTTTGGTAATTGCATCCTCCATTTTTATCATGTTATATCTCATTACATGTGTTACCAACTATGACCACCTTTAGGAAAATTATTATCACAAACCCTTATCAATGTTCCCTATAGCTTAGGGGTAACTTGCATGTGTCATTGTTTCCTATAGCCTAAGAACAACCCATTTTACACAGATTGTTGCATCAAAGTTCCATAAATTATCATTTAGCTATTATATGAACTTTTAATTACCTATATGGATCATTTTTGCTATGGTAGAAATATATTGATTTGAGGTTCTTTGATACTATGTAGGCAGTGCTCAATTTATATTGAGGTCAACTTTGTTGGTTGAATATTTTGTCGATCAGCGTACTGATAAACAAAATAGGTATGATCATCCAAAGTAGGAAGATTGGTTGGCCAAATGTGTAGGTTTACCACATCAAAAGGGGACTAATCTCTCCTCTCATCAAGGGGAGGTTCCCTATAGATATACTATATATATATATATATATATATAGAAAATAATACTCAAGGGTAGGATAAACCATCCATCTCTCTTTTTTCAGAGATGATGCATGTGAATCAAAGGAGAAATATTAAGGATAATTACAAAAATCAATCCTCTTCTTTTAGAAGTACCATTCAACAAAACACAAGAATCTTCTTGGTAGTAATTGCAAAATGTAACCAAGGTCGTAGTAACCAGCAAATTGAGATGTAGCACAAAATCTCCACCTAAATTTCCAAAGAGTGAGATACAAAGGACAATGAGGGCACAAAGTCATCCCAAGGTCCTTTACATAGAAACAAAAAGAAAACACACTAAAGGAAATTGTGGGGGCACAAAGTCTCTCCACAGTTGGCTTCAGGACACTTTCCTAACTACTTTCACTAATTCTACTTATTGAATTAAAGGAACAGAAAATATATTAAGGAAAAAGACATAAGTATAGTTTCCACAACAACAAAGATATCACAACACAAAGTTTGAAAAGTCACTTGATTTCTTATTCCAATAACAAAATATGATCAATAATTTGAGCTCAAAGTCTCAGTAATGCCTTTCAATTTAGGTAGAGTTTTGTTTCTGATAATCAGAGAGAGATCCATTTACAATAACAAGAGAGTCCCTTAAATAGCCTCTTCAAGAAGGACTTGGGAATAGTAACACATCATGTTGCATTGAATTTTGTTAAGAATACATGCTATAATTTAGGGGCATTTACCCATTTGCTTTTATTAATGCAGAGAAATAGGTCATGCTATTAAAAGTTTGCATCTTTCAATATCTACCTGGCGGTCTACTTCTATAAACATATTTGATGCACAAATGTTTCTGATCCTTCCTCATTATTCCTCCTTTTTTGGTTAATTGAATTGGGTCCTTGATTTAATTTGATGTTATGTTCCTTAGTCGCTTCCTAATGATCTTGGCCTTAAAGCCTTTAAATGCATTTGGGTTCGTAGATTTAAACCTACAAGGATAAATGACTATTTCATTGTCACAACTTTGACATCTGCAGGCATGTCACTTTCCTCGACAATTCCTTTGGCTTTGTCATTTGATCTTTCCCATAGGTGACCTGCCCTTCGGGGCCTTGAGAAATGGTCTACTTTGGGTCGAGAAGAGCCCCTTGCAAGGGTATCTACCCTTCAGGTGGTCTTCAGATGGCCTTCAAAAATTCTTTCTTCTGGCAGGTCACTAAGTTCTTTGGATCTTCTTTAAGGCTTTTCAAAATCAACAGCTATTTTATGAACCTTGAAATTAATGTTCATGCGCCCATCACTACGTTTGAATTTCCAATAGCTAATTCACCATTCTTGACTTTGACGTCTTCGGGCACGTCACCCCTTGGACTTTCTTTGGCTTTCTCTTGATTTGGCCTTTTATACTACTTGCTTCCTTCAGATTTCTTGTTTTGCATCCTCCCGAAGGGAAGGTGACCCTTCAGCTTTGGGGAAGTGTCCTTTAATTTGGTAACTGAGAGTCCCCCGTAAGGGCACCTACCCTTCGAGGTCCTTTAGCGGCCTTTTGTCTTTGAAGTCCTTTGGAGCTTTCCTACGGACTTTTTCCATGGACATTTTTCCATGGACAAAAAGTTTGCAAGAATTGTTTCGGTTGCTTTGTCTTTGGCCTTCAGAAATTCTTTCAGGATTTTCTCCCATAGCTTCCCTAAATTTCTTCAAACTTTTTGTCTGAAGGAATTCCTTTAGATAGAAGTCTGAAAGAATTAATTTCTTGCCTTAGTCTTTCTACCAAGCTTTACTTTTTTTTCGGTCTTTTGAATTGGTCCATTTGCCTCCTTCTTACCCTCTCCAAGGGCTGTTTGAGCTCCAAATTAGCCTTTCAAGTTTTTACAATAGTTCATTTCAGCTTCTGAGTGTCCTTTACAAGGGCTATTTGTCCCTTAGAAATTTGCTTTAGTCAATTTTATGTGAATCTCAAATTTTGGCACATGGCAACATCTGCTACTTTTAGAAACAAAGTAAAATGAGGCTCAAAAGATGACACTTGGTAGCATCTGCTGAGTTCTGTTAGGTTTTTTCTCACTGCCCTCCACAAGGGTTCTAGGCCTTGGTTCACCACCCTCCACAAGCATTGTTTGATCCTTTAGCTTTAGGGTAACCCCTTGAACCTATCGATTGAACCAACCGATTGAACCAACTTTGGTTCAATGGTTCATTCCCTTTGACCGCTTAAACCAAGATTCTTTGAAACAAGCCTCGTTGAACATGTTGAACCTTGAACCTTAAACCCATTGAACCTTTGAACCAAAGTGGTTCAATGGTTCATTGATTCAATCAGTTCATTCTTTTTATTTGGCTAAGTCCTTTTGATCTTTTTGAACCAATGCATTGAACCATTTGGTCGTTGAACCTTTGAACCAAAGTGGTTCAATGGTTCAACGATTCAATGATTCAAGCATCAAAAACTTGTTCTTTTGATTGAACCTACTTGTAGAAGCCTTTGAACCTATTGAACTCTTGTTGCTGATGTTGAACCCTTAAACTTGTTGAACCTTTTGAACCAAAATGGTTCAATGGTTTAATGGTTCAATCCTTGCTTAGAAGCTTGCCGATGAACTCTTTTGGTTGAGCCTTGTCATTGAACAAACTTTGAAATAACCTAAGTGTTGAGAGCTTGATTTTTTCCTATAGAGTCCATAGAAATCAACCTATGAAGTCTATTGAACTTGGCCTGCATAGTCTATAGGTTTTTTTCCTGTAGAGTCTGTAGATTTAAGCCTACAGAGTCCATAGATTTAACCCTGTAGAGTCCATAGATTTAAGCCTATAGAGTCCTTAGATTCAAGCCTACAGAGTCTATAGATTCAAGCCTACAAAGTCCATAGATTTTTGAGAAGCTTGAAAAATGAGGAATTTGAATGCTTACAACAAATTTTGAGAAGGGAAGAGATTATTTTGGTCTGAGGACCAAAATAGTTTAAATGTTGTCCCAAAAATGAGTGATATTTTTGGGGTACAATAGCTGGCTCCAATTAGGGAACTTCTATCAATTGTAAAAAATAATTGAAGGGAGTAGAATCTAGAATCTCCAATGTCTTCATGTGTACCATTGGGCTATGGAGTCATGTTAACCAGAAATGGAAGGCATCAAAAATGGAAACAAACAAAACAAAATAGAATTAAAAACTATACAAATATACATATGTATAGATATAATGATTTGATACTTCAAGAGTTGAAGTGTTTCAGATGTTGCTTCTTAAGAGGCAGTGCAAATAGTGCTCTATCCTGACAAACCAGCAAGAAGACATTTTGTCCCTAGAAACGGTGACGGGTGAATGGAACTCTCCACTAGGAAACCAATTTTTTGCATCTTTCTCTTGGTTTTTTCTTCTTCTTGCCCCATGGCAAGATGTGGTCTTCAATTTGAAATCCATAACTCCTTGCTTTCTTGGTGAAGGGTTCCTTTGCCTAATTTTGATTTGCAACAGCATGGTCCATTACCATAATTGGTTGTTCTTCTAGTTCAGTCCAGCACATGATTGAATTGCCCACATAAAACTCTTGACAAACTATTAGCTTAGCATCTCCTTTGATGTGAAGGATTTTGATCTCTTCATCTTGAGCAATCTTCAATCCGAGCAACATAGATTCACATCTAGCTGTGTTGTTGGTGTTGCTGAGTTGCAAATTACATGAAGGAAGAATATCTCCTTGAGGAGATATCAACACAGTCCTGACTCCATTGTTGGTGGAAGAATTGTTGTCATCAGATTCTAAGATCCAAGCATCATCAGAAGCTAATTTTTCTTTAGACTTTCCTTCATTAGAGAGGGAAGATCCTTCCTTATTTATATTGTGCCCTACTAATTCTCCTGACGTCTTATTTGGATCAATTCTTGGATTGTAAGCTATAGGAATTTCATTTATAGAAACATGAACATTCTCTATGGTCAAGAAATAATTACCCCTACTTGAAGACTCATACAAAATTTGTGCTGCAGGGGCCGATGTTTGGGTGACCACATATTTTGCCTCTTTTTTAGGGAACAATCTCTTCATTATGCCTTAGACAGGGATCCTTGCCTTAGACAGGTCCATGCTTAGTTCTCCTCCCATGTCCTTGTAGAAATTTCATCCAAGTAAAATGCCATAGGATGTTGGGATGTCAGCCACCAAGACAGTCATCTTGATTCTCTTGTCTGGAAAGGCTGTAAATGCAAATTGGGCATCTTTGATTTGCCCTAGAAATGGTACTTATTTATTTTCCATGAAGAAACATCTCCCAAATGTCTTGGTCAGTATGAGGCCAAGAGATTCAGCTACTTTAGTAGGCATGACATTGTCAAATGCACCTGAGTCTATAATAAAATTAATTAGCTTGTGACCATTTATTAACAGGGAAACATAGAAAGGTTCTATTTTCCTAGGGGCAGCTGGAGGAGTAATGATAAGATTATTTGGAATGGGCATGTTCTTTGGTGAATCAGGAGTTACCTTTTTAGCTTCTTGTCCTGCAAGGATGGTTTGGTTCTTGACACATTGGACCAACTTATCTAATTGATCAAGATTGGATTGCAAATATTCAAATTTAAACATTTGTATTTTTGTCTTTTTGACATGATTGATTATGTCAAATAGCTTAATTGATCTAGGTACAGAGGAAGGTATTTCAACCTTTTAAGTTTTAGGAGGGATGGGAAGAGGGCTGGTTTGTGAAATTGAAGTAGAAGGTGAAGGTGAAATTGATGTACTTGTCTTTTGGGTGATCACTAGATCCTTTGACTAGAAAGATAGAGTGGTTCCACGCTTAGCAATTGTAATTGTTGGTTGAGGTTGCTCCTTTGTCTTCTCTTTATCATCTTGCTAGACTAACTAGTTCTTGGACCTGGTAAACACTACATATGATCCATCAAAAGCTTCTCCTTTGCTTTTGGGTTCATCCTAGTAGTTCAGGAAACCAATGTGGGAGTCACCAGCTGATTCTTCTTGATTTTCTACAAGGAGATCAGCGTCATTTTCTTGATTCAATTCAGGCTAGAAAGAGAACTTTGATTCTGCTTCAAGATATCCCATTGCTAAATTGGTTTGAGGAGCTTTCAGGGCAAGTTTCCCTTATGGGGGAGGAAGATGATTTTATTGCCCTTGATTTCTAGCAGTATTGCCCTAATATGATTAATTTGGAAATGTCCTTCTTGGCATATCTCTGTATGAAGGAGTAGAAGACATTCCTTGCACCATTTGCTTTTTGAGAGCAAGCAACTCATTTGCCAACTTCTGCACCATTGGATCTGTGGTGCCTGTAGATGAATATTCAGAAGATGATGAGGGTCTATTTTTGTTTGGATCTCTTCTTATCTTCCTTACTAAGATGAGATTATCTTCTACCTCAATGGCCAAAAGTTGAGCTGTAGCAAGATCTATTTGACTAGCACGTTTCAAAAGAAAACTTACTTTAGGTAATTGAGAATTAATGAAGAAGCATTTAAAATTCTCAACTGTAGGTCAAGTAATTACAAGAATTATATTCCTCAATTTGTCAAACTTGGCTATGAAGTCCCTCATTGGTTCATGAGGTTCTTTTTTCATCTATGTGAGTTGAGCCAGAAGTGCATGTCCATCTTCTGTAGGTTTGAATATGGCTTCAAAATTAGCTTTGATGGTATTCCAATCAGTTACTGATCGAGCCTGTAGATGATAAAACTAATCTGTAGCTACACCTTGTAATGTTTCTACAAATAGCCTGACTACTACATCTTCAAATTCTACTCCAATTACGCCACAAGCTATGCTGAAGGCTGCAATGTGTTCATCAAGATGAACTTTCCCATCACCATAGAATTTAGGGAAATTCTTCCTTGAATTGCATGGAAGTTCATGTAGAGGTGGAGTAAGATTGAGAGAACCAAAATAATTACCCCAGGGGCCTTGAACTACCATTATATGACTATAAAAAGGAGGGATAACAAATCTCAGAGGGGTAATTATTGGCAAAGCTTTATCAATAGCAAAATTGGATACTTCATTTGGCAATGGAGATCTGACTTTAGTAGGAGGAAAGCTCTTGGTTCATTAGAGGTGAGATGGTGAAAGAAACAGATCAAAATTAATTTTTTGTACCAAATCAAATATAGGGTAAACAATACCTTTAGCCCTTTGGCTTCATGTATACCTTGAATCTACCAGATTGTGAAAACAAAAATGGAAAAGAATTGACCTTGTTTTAGTTTGAAGCTTGAGGCTTTAAACTGTGCATTCTTTCTGAGTTAGTGTGGAGGTGAATGGTAAGGTTATAATAATAATGGGTAAAACATAGAAATGGAATGGAGTCTATAATGGATAATGGTAGAGACTGATTTCATCTGAAACTTGAGGTCTCAGCATGCACATAACCATATCCCTAGTGGAGTCGCCAAAAACTATTGCGTGAGGCTGGGAGGAAAATTTTAACAATGGGAAAACACTGGAGTAGTTCATTCTTCCACAGTAGAGTATAATGGATAGGTTATAAAAACAATGGGTTATATCCCAAATGGAGTCGCCAAAAACTCTTGGTCGAATATTTTGTTGAATAGTGTACTGATAAACAAAATAGGTCTGATCATCCAAAGTAGGAAGATTGATCAGCCAAATGTGAAGGTTTACCACATCAAAAGGGGACTATTCTCTCCTCTCATCAAGGGGAGGTTCCCTATATATATATATATATATATATATATATATATATATATATGCATATATATATATATATAAGTAGAAAATAATACTCAAGGGTAGGATAAACCATCCATCTCTCTTTTTTCAGAGATGATGTGTGTAGATAAAAGGAGGAATCTTAGGGATAATGATAGAAAGCATTCCTCTTCTTTCAGAATACCATTCAATAAACCACAAGAATCTTCTTGGTAGTAATTGCAAAATGTAACCAAGGTCGTAGTAACCAGCAAATTGAGATGTAGCACAAAGTCTCCACCTAAATTTCCCCAGAGTGAGATACGAAGGACAATGAGGGCACAAAGTCATCCCAAGGTCCTTTACACAGAAACAAAAAGAAAACACACTAAAGGCAATTGTGGGGGTACAAAGTCTCTCCACAGTTGGCTTTAAGATGCCTTCCTGACTATTTTCACTAATTTTACTTATTGAATTAAAGGAAATATTAAGGAAAAAGACATAAGAATAGTTTCCCCAACAACAAAGATATCATAGCACAAAGTCTGAAAATTCACTTTCTTTCTTATTCCAATAACAAAATATTATCAACAATCTAAGCTCAAAGTCTTAGTAATGCCTTTCAATTTAGGCAGAGTTTTGTTTCTGATAATCAAAGAGAGATCCATTTACAATAACAAGAGAGTCCCTTATATAGCCTCTTCAAGAAGGACTTGGGAATAGTAACACATCATGTTGCATTAAATTTTGTTAAGAAGACATGCTAGAATTTAGAGGCATTTACCCATTTACTTTTCTCAATGCAGAGAAATTGGTCACGCTATTGAAAGTTTACATCTTTCAATATCTACCTGGCAGTCTACTTCTAGAAACATATTTGATGCACAAATGTTTATGATCCTTCCTCATCATTCCTCCTTTTTTGGTTAATTGAATCAGGTCCTTGATTCAATTTGATGCTCTGTTCCTTAGTTGCTACCTGTTGATCTTTGCCTTAAAGCCTTTGAATGCATTCGGGTCCATAAATTAAAACCTATAAAGATCAACAACTATTTCATTTTTACAACTTTGACTTCTGTGGGCACGTCACTTTCCTCAACAATTCCTTCAGCTTTATCATTTGATCTTTCCTGGAGGTGACTTACCCTTCGGGGCTTTGTGAAATGGTCAGCTTTGGGTCGGGAAGAGCCCCCCGTAAGGGTATCTTCCCTTCAGGCAGTTTTCGGATGGCCTTCAAAAAAAATTTCTTTTGGTGGGTCACTAAGTTCTTTGGCTCTTCTTTAAGGCTTTTCAAAATCAATGGCTACTTTACAAACCTTGAAATTGACGTTCACATACCCATCACTATGTTTGAATTTCCAACATCTAGTTCACCGTTCTTGACTTTGACATCTTCGGGCGCGTCACCCCTTGGACTTTCTTTGGCTTTCTCTTGATTCAGCCTTTTTTGCTACTTGCTTCCTTTGGATTTCTTGTTTTGCATCCTCTTAAAGGGAAGGTGGCCCTTCGGCTTTGGGGAAGTGTCCTCTAATTTGGCAGCTGAGAGTCCCCCATAAGGGCACCTGCCCATCAGGGTCATTTATTGGCCTTTTGTCTTCAGAGTCCTTCGGAGCTTTCCCACAAACTTTTTTGTGGACATTTTCCCGCAGACAAAAAGTCTGCAAGAATTGTTTTGGCTCCTTTGTATTTGGCCTTCAAAAATTCTTTAAGCTTTTCTCTCACAACTTCCCTAAATTTCTTCAAACTTTTAGTCCAAAGGAATTCCTTCAGACAGAAGTCTGAAAGAATTTGTTTCTTGCCTTAGTCTTTTTGCCAGGATTTGCTTTGTTTTTTGGTCTTTTGAATTGGTCCATTTGCCTCCTTCCTGCCCTCTACAAGGGATATTTAAGCTCCAAATTAGCCTTTCAAGTTTTTTCAATGGTTCATTTCAGCTTCTGAGTGTCCTCCACAAGGGTTGTTTGTCCCTTAGAAATTTGCCTAAGTTGATTTTATGTGAATCTCAAATTTTGACACATGGCAGCATCCACTGCTTTTAGAAACAAAGTGAAATGAGGCTCAAAATACAACACTTGGTAGCATCCACTGAGTTATATCAGGTTTTTGCTCACTGCCTCTATAAGGGTTCTAGGCCTTGGTTTACCACCCTCTGCAAGGGCTGTTTGATCCTTTGGCTTTGGGGCAACCCCTTGAACCTATCGATTGAACCAACTAATTGAACCAACTTTGGTTCAATGGTTCAATGGTTCATTCCATTTGATCGCTTGAACCAAGATTCTTTGAAACAAGCCTCGTTAAACTTTGAACCTTGAACCCATTGAACCTTTGAACCAAAGTGGTTCAATGGTTCATCAGTTCAATCGGTTCATTCTTTTTATTTGGCTAAGTCCTTTTGATATTTTTGAACCAATGCGTTAAACCATTTGGTCATTGAACCTATTGAACCTTTGAACCTTTGAACCAAAGTGGTTTAATGGTTCAACGGTTCAATGATTCAAGTGTTGAAAACTTGTTCTTTTGATTGAACCTACTTGTAGAAGCCTTTGAACCTGTTGAACTCTTACTGATGATGTTGAACCATTAAACCTGTTGAACCTTTTGAACCAAAATGGTTCAATGGTTTAATGGTTTAATGGTTCAATCCTTGCTCAAATGCTTGCCGATGAACTCTTTTGGTTGAGCCTTGTCATTGAACCAACTTTTAAATTGCCTAAGTGTTGAGAGCTTTCTTCTTTCCTACAGAGTCTATAGAAATCAACCTGTGAAGTCCGTTGAACTTGGCCTGTAGAGTCTATAGGTTTTCTTCTTGCAAAGTCCGTAGATTTAAGCCTAAAGAGTCCATAGATTTAAGCATGTAAAGTGTGTAGATTCAAGCCTGTAGAGTCCATAGATTCAAGCCTACAGAGTCTGTAGATTTTTTAGAAGCTTGAAAAATGAGGAATTTGAATGCTTAGAACAAATCTTGAGAAGGTTAGAGATTATTTTGGTCTGAGAACCAAAATAGTTCAAATGTTGTCCCAAAAATGAGTGGTATTTTTGGGGTACAACAAACTCAATCACCCATTTTTCCATGCTCTCACCATTTTTCAAACACTTTCATTAAACCCTCTCATCATTTTGTGAGTAACTTTTGTGTGCACTAATGAACCCTTATTCTAATCTCTCACCATTTTATGAGCAACATAATCCATGTTCTTTTCATTTTGTGAGTTAGCCCATTCTGTGTCTCATAATTCTCCATTGATTTGAGATACCTAAAAAACCCCAAAAACATGGATATATGCTATAAAACTCCTAAACAAGCCTTCAAAATTAGGTCATTTAGATTGTATCCATGCCACTCATGATTTGCATCTCCTAGTCGATAGGTATAACTAAAGTGTTCACATGGATTTCTTCATGACCATTTTCATTTACATGTTCTATTTTTTGATAGTGTTTCAACATCCCATTTTTGGGAGAACTACATTTAACTTGAAGTCCATGTTAGACCTTATGTCCATGGGATTATGTAGGTAGTGTTCAATTGCCTAGTGCATTTAGAGTCAACTAGGCCAGTTTCAATGATTGATTTCATTCACCATTCTCTTAGATCATTCATTACTCTAGGTTTATCTCCAAAATGTTCTCATCATTTTGTGAGTTATTTATGCTCTCTCTATTTTTTGAGTCATAGACCTTTCATGCTCTCACCATTTTGTGAGATTATTATCATCCTCAAATTTAGATGTATTAAACATTATAAACCAAATTCATTTTTGAGCACTCATCTTTTGTATTTTAGTGTGTTTTTAACCTAAACCATAGTTTCATGAATTTTTTTGCTTGAAATTATCACAATTATGAGCATCAACCTCCTCTTTACTCTACACGCTTGTTGTTTTGTGAGACCATTCCTATGTTCCACTATGATCAATTTATTTCCCTTGTCATCAATTTTATTATATCCCATATCTTAGGAGAACTACATTTAGCCTAAATTTCATGTTGGACCTCATGTCCATGGGACTATGTAGACATTATCTAATTTCCTAGTGCATTTACAGGCAACTCAACCACTCCTTCCTTATTCTTCTATTCCCTTGACTATTCTAGTGTTATTATTCCCTATAGCCTAAGGGAAACCTTGTGTCATATTACCTTTGGAATTTTTCCCTATATCTTAGGGGCAAACTTTTATGCTAAGTGTAACACTTCTATTACACATGCACAAATAGTTAGATTATTTGTTTATTCATTTGCATTAAATTAATTGTTTGTTTTAAACTAGTTGTTTGCATTAGATTAGTTATTTGATTTAGATTAGTTGTTTGTTCATTATGCCTTCGCTTAGGTTGTCTATTTATCTTGCTTAAATTTTTTTATTGCATTAATTTAGCTTACTTATTTATGTTAGATTCATTTTCCTTTTAGTTTATGACTAAAATTATTTCTTTCATTAGTATGTCAGTTATTTTCTTAGCATGTTTATTTTTCTATTTGATTGATTGATTTGTTTATTTTAATTAGTTGTTGACAAAAAATTTATCTTGGATTAGTTTTTTTTTTGTTTGTTTGTTTGTTATTTTTGTTAATCTTAATTGGTTTATGACTAACATTGTTCCTTTCATTAGTGCTTTCATTATTTTTCTTAGGTTATTTGTTTATTATTTCTTCATTTGGTTATTTTAATTGGTTGTTGACTTTTTATTTGGTTGTGCCTTTATTTTTATCAGTTGTCGTAGGTCTATTACATTTTATTTACACTTGATTATGGAATAACCATATCTTGTACTTAAGTTGTGAATGTTTTTAATTATTCCTACACTTAGTTTATGTGTCTAATATTTACACTTGGAATTTGATTATTCATATATTACTTATAAGTTGTTTATATTTAAGTTTAAATTAAGTTTTCCATGCTTATGATATATATTATTATTATAGTTGTTTATAACTATCATGACTAATATCATAAGCCATAACAAAAACTAAGCCAATTGATCTATCAAATAATGAAGTTGGAACTACTTCTCCTTGTTCATAACTAGCATATCCCAAAATAACCCAAAACCCATGAATAACCAATTCACCATTATTATATTATATTATAATATAGATGTGCATCTCTGAATAACCATATATAGGTCATGTAACATAAGCAAATAAAAAAATTAAAACATCTCATATACATATAAATATAGTAAATGAAGGAGCATATGTGTTTACATGAAAATAATAAAAATCCGCAATGCTAAATCATTGCATCTAAACATGAGATCAAAATGATAATCAATAGAACATCACATATATCAAAAGAATAACAATCCATGTACAAAGGCCTCTAAAGATAAAATATGAATGTCAATGTATATCATAAAATAAGGTCATATACATCATGAATATATACATATCATAGTGATAAAATACAAAAGTATTCCAAAGAGACTAACAAATCAACTCTAACTCTACGAGTCCATAGGTCCTATAAGAGGTGGTCCTGGTGGTCCTAGTGGTGGTGGTGGTGATCATGGTTACTATGTTGACTAACATGGTGTTGATGTTCCATGTGTCCTGGTCATTGACTATGATGACCTAATTCTATCCCTATGTGTATCCCATACCTCAAACATAGGAATATTTTGATCCCTAGGGACTATGGTCTCATATTCTTTATGATAGTAGGAAGCCTCATCCTTAACTTGAAGGATCTCAAATACCATTTGTGATAACCCTACCTATGTGTTGGCTCTACAAGCTTCATATCATTCACACTAGAGCCTTTGTACATTTGTTATGGCCTAATCCCTATCTAATATGGCATGATCCTACTCTACCTATACCTATACCATCCATGCCACCTTTGCCTTTAGTTGGGTAATCTTTGATTGAAGGGCAGTCATATCCTCATACCTAATATCTATTATTCCTTATAAATAACCCATTATACTCTAAAAGACTTGGATCTCACCTAACTTGGTTGTAATCTCCTCATTAAAAACAACATTATCCCTAGTTATTCTAGTTGTACCTGATGGCCCTGCTTGGCTTAGATCAATAGATGTACCTGTTATATCTATAAATCTTAGATACACCATCATGACTTGGGTATCATCCCCTATATCATCCCCTTCATCATCACCCTCATCATCATCATCCTCACCCCCATTTTTGTACCAATTACTACCACTGTCACTAACCCTACTTCTCATCTCATCCTTGACCTCATCCACATATATAAGCGCTTGACCCTATACCTATCTACCCTATCCAATTTTATATCTAAGGGATTTTAGCCTCAATATACAAACTTGTACTTATTAATTCACATACTCTAGTGTCATACCTACATATATAGGGCCTCTTACATAGGACCATGGAATCAGTGGCATTTAGATGCTCACTATTGTACTCCTCAGAATCACTAGGGTAGGGTGGATAATCTCTCAGGTGGCATGAGAAAACCACCTCAACTCTATAAGAAAATATTTTAGCATGCCAAATTATTGTAACATTTTATTTGGCTAGTACTCCTCAATCACACATATTTATCTCCTTGTAAAGAAGCACCTAGTCATCATGAAGCTTGTGTGCCATCTATCCCATGGACACTAAAGTTTAAATGGAATATAGGGCCATAAAATGAATAATTTAGTCATCAACTCATCAAACATACACCAATTTTTTTCCATTTTTAAGTGAAATAATCATTTTCATTTTTTTTTAAATGACAACTTTGCCTGACTTGGATGAAATTACCATTTAGGCAAATTTTTAGTGTTTTTGGGTGATATCACCATTTTATAGAATGGCAAATTCATATGAATTCACTACTTTTCTCTATAAATCTATCATTTTCCCTTCCACAAAAATGGTGACTTTGCAAGTTTGATCCCTAAAACTAGTAATAAATGCATAGTAAATTCACTAGGGGACTCAAGTGAGGTCACTTACCCAGGGTATGTTATGTGGTGGCCATCCATGCTCCTTTGCTTGGTCACTCACGTGCCTTTACCCTTTTCGAGGCACCATTTCTCATCACTTATCATGAAGTTAGAGATCCAAATTTTTAAAGGATTTGGATGAAAAATAATGTTTTCACCTCATAGGGTGAATATATAGCTTGGAAAATTAATTTTTCACCCCCCAAGGCCTAAGGTTTATTGTCATTCATTTTAGGAACTCTTATTTTCAACTATGTGGTCCATTTTTGTGTTGTTTGATTCTACATTCACTATTTTTTGACCTAATCATGTTGTTAGACATTTTAGAGACCCAATTAACAACACTATTTTTTGTACCTATTCCATGCTAGTTCAAATATGCATCTTTGTACTAGTCATTTTTTTAGATTCATGTTATTATTCTATGTCATCTCATAATTACTCTATTTATGGATGTATTTTACGAGTTTCCTTTGCCAATTTATTTAAACACAACAAAATATTTTCAATTAATTATCATTATATTATGCCCTATTGGGGTAAAATTAATATTATCATGTTCAATCTACCCTATTAGGGTCAACCACTGTGTCAATGATTATAATTACATTTGGGTAAATCATTATTCTTTTCCATCCACTCTACTAGGGCAAACCAATGTACCAATGATTATAATTTTCTTTGGGTAAATCAATATTTTGACCTATCTACCCTAGTGAAGCATTTTCACTATGTTCATTATTATAATCACCTTTGGTAAAATCATTATTCGACTCTATCTAGTCGACTGGGGTAAATCACCGTGTCACTGATTATAATTTCCTTTAGTCAAATCAATATTTCCACCCCTATTACACCTAGGCTATGTCATTTCATTTTTTTTTTGAGGGCCTATTTGATGACACTATTTATTGCCCTATCCCTTGAGGGGGAATCTAGGGTTTATCCATCGCCCTCTAGGGCATTAGCCAAGGCATTAATGACTTTTTCATTCTTTGAGAAGATGTTACTATCTTTGTGTCTTGCAATGCCTTCTCAAATAAGGGCAAAATGTAGACACCTCATTTTGGCCACAAGTGTGTCTAATCATAACTTCAGATGGATTTTTACTAAATAAATTAAAATAAGCTTATAAGTCATTTGATGTCTCAATTTCATCTACATCCCTATTTTGGGTATTATCATATATAAAATGATACATCTTATGGATTCATCTCCAATCAAATTATGACCTTGAAAATTAACAAATTGGCCTTTTGACCCATTAAGTGGGGCACTTAACCAATTCCTAAAATGCTAAAACCCTAAATAGAATTAATTAAATAAGTAAATATAAATAACTACTTAAGTGAAAATTCCATGTTCAATTAGTGAATATCTATTTTCTAAAAATAAATTCAATAAAAATGAGGTCATGATGATGTCATCATCCTCAAAGTCAAGGAATTAGAAATATCTTCATAAAAGCCTTAAATTCAGAAATGGTAAGCCATGCTTAATAAATGGGATATTTATCCCAAATATTAATTGCTTATACCCTCCCTTACCTAACCATAGTTAAATCTAACATAACTACACTTGATTTATGGTTAGTTGGAAAACTAATAAATATAAATGCGATTGCCATTATTCCAACAAAATCTCAAGCCAAACTTATAATGCTAAATTATTGAGAGATAAGAATATTTTTTGTGAAAATAATTAATGTCAAATTGTCTCTAATTTTTTTTTTTTTTTTTAATGACATGCCAAGCCAAGCCACAAGTAGAAAAGGAGAGGTGCTTCTCACAAAGAAAATTCATTAACAAAGGACTCTGTTTGACACAAAATATGAGCATGAACACTCTTATATTCCAATGAACAAGCACCATTTGATAAGGAAGGTAAAGTTAGTATCTTATTTATCTTATAATTGTTTGAGATTAGTTAAATTATTGCTCACCCAAGTAATTAGGTAAGTAGTTATTATTTTCATTGAGTTGTTTGATTTGGGGTTTGTGATTCCACTAAAAAGAGAAGACTAGCAATCTCATTCATAATGTTTTACATAATCTTGGAGAAGTATAATAGTGGTTTAGAAATTTCAATCTTCATTGTTGTCATGTTCTATCTCATTACATGTGTTACCGATTCTAACTGACTTTAGGCAAATTAGTTTCACAAACCTTTGTTGTTATTCCCTATAGCCTAGGGGTAACTTCCATCTATTTTTTCCTATAGCCTAGGAACAACCAATTTTACCCACATTATCACATCATTATTCCATAAATTTCCATTTTTCTATTCTACGAACTTGTTGTTCCCTAGTCAGATCCTTCACTATATGGTGAAACTATATTGACTTGAGGTTCTTTGGGACTATGACGACAATGATCAATTTACATTTAGGTCAGATCTACCACTCATTTTTCCATGCTCTCATTATTTTTTGAAAACTTTTAGTAAACACTCTCTCTATCTATGAGTCACTTTTATGTGCAATATGCATTTGAAATAGATGCAATAATGAACCTTTATTCCAATGTTCTCACCATTTTGAGAGCAATGTAAGCCACACTCTTATCATTTTATGAGTTATACCATTCTGTGTATCATAGTTATCCATTTAGTTGAGATGCCTAGAAAAACCCAAAAACATGGATATATGCTAGAAAACTCATAAACAAGCCTTCAAAATTAGGCCATTCAGATTGTATCCATGTCACTCAGGACATGTATCTCCTAATCAATAGTTATAACTAAAGCATTCACATAGATTTTTTCATGACCATTTAAATTTTCCTATTCCATGTTTTGATAGTGTTTCATCACATTTCTAGGAGAACTACATCTAGCCTAAATTCTATGTTGGACCTTGTATCCATGGGACTATGTAGGCAGTGTCCAAAATCCTAGTGTATTTAGAGTCAACTCAATTAGCTTTGGTGATTGATTTAATTCATCATTATCTTGGATCATTCCTTCCTCTATGTTTTTCTCCAAACTTCTCTCACCATTTTTTAAGTTATTTACGCTCTTACCATTTATGAGTCATAGACTTGTCATTGTCTCATCATTTTGCATGCTTATTCTCATCCTTAGCCTTAGACTTACTAAACTTTATGAACCAAGTTAATTTTTGAGCACTCATATCTTATATTTTAGTGTGTTTTTAACCTAAACCACGCTCTCATGTTTTCATAAATTCTTATGCCTGGCATTCTCATAATTGTGAGCATCAACCTCTTCTTTACTCTACGCAATCACCATTTTATGAGACCATTCATATGTTCCTATTAGCATTAAATATTTCACCCTAAAGGATATTTTTCAATCCTAATATAATATTTTGGAAACATTGGAATACCTCTAGGCCTATGGGTTGCCTATAGTAAAGATAAACCTCTAGGTTTAAGGATTAACTCCCTAGATTTGCCTTTAAGTGCTTATCAAATACACTAATAAATTTATTGTGTGAAAAGGGGGTAGAAATGTTCATAAAATTAAATATTATAAGGGGGTGATACAACATAAGGATCTCCATGATATCACCAAAATCTTTCACTAAGAAATAAGACCTACAACACTAGCTTCAAAGTCCTAAGATAATATAACATTAGTATTTTAATATGGAGGTGATATGTATGAGACTACTCAAGATAATTCAACCAAAAGGTTAGATTATAGACTCTAAGGAAACTTTCATAATTTAAGGGAGTCAAAAACACAAGATACACTCCATATGACCTATTAGAATAAGAACTTATTGCACTAAACATGAAAGGATAAAGATAAGTAAGGATAGAAGATTATCACTAGACTTCACCATACATAACTTCACACACTTATACAAGATGTTTGTAAAACTCAAAAATATATTACATTTATTATTCAAAGGAAAATTACAACATAAAACTAGTAGGTATTTTTCATACCAGGTGTGGAATTAGAAAACAAGATCCAAATGGCTAGTACTTATAAAATGTGAGAGAGGATAGAGAGAAGTGGAGCTCAACGGTCACAATGCCACTTGTTAATAAATTATAATAATTTATGTTGCATATGAGTAGAGTGTGAAATATACAATAAAATTTATCTTTGGATAAATGTCCCTCCAAGGCATGAAAACTCCTCAAAATTGGTGTAGGATCCTTCAACTATCTTTTTAGAAACTGCCTTCATCATATAGCCTCTCTTGAACACTCCAAAACAAAATAAGAATAATTGACATATGTGAAATATTATTTTTGGGTTAATAAAAATCTCCAACATTAATTTGATGTGTCGCTAACCACTATAATTCTTCTAGATAAGTGTTCTCACTACCTACAGTCATCATTATCCTTCTTTCATTCACTCCTCACACTTGTCATTCAAGTGACCTTTAGTTTTCCAATTCAATCCATGAAATGGGTGATATTACACCTTTAAAGAGTCTTATTATCTTTGAATCTATCAGGAAGTCCTTAAAAGGCCTCCCAATTAGACTTATCAACTTCTCACTTGGTGATCCCCTTCCATTCACTATGTTAGTCTGAAGTGAAGGAGCCATCAGAAGTGTATGTTTGTTTATCTAAATAAAAAAATGAACATGAGGAGTTATATTAGGTCCCACTTTATCTCCCAAAGTTATCCTCATCCTTTAACTCTCTTTTTAATCTAAAAAACACCAAAATATATCAATAAAACACGTTTTGTACACTATCCATATAGATAGGTTACAAGCCAATCTAATCGGAAGAAGCCTGGTGGAGTTATCTAAAAGTTCCAATCACTTTCTAAGTCATATTATCTCATCTAGATGCATTTATATTTACTTATTTCCCATCAAGTTAAGAGCAAGGGTTTTGGAGGGTTTTAGGTGGTTCTAACCCTTACATTTGTTCATAAAATTTAGACATTCAATATATAAAAAAATCTCACTTGAATAATTTTTAGGAATTTATTAAACATACCCTCACTCCTTAGGTCTCCATGTTAAGTGTCCATACAAATATGAGCTTCCAAAGATGCCTTCCTGAGCTCTTCCTTACATTCTGTGCACCCTGAGTTATTTTTAAGCCAAAAAATGACCCATTTGTGATCTCTCCCATATAATAATCATTATAAAAAATATATTACCCTCTCATAAATGTGATGAAATGTATTTTAATCCTCACTTGGTGTTATAAGTGAGACTGCACCCACTTAGGACTTTAGACCTAGTTAAGGCCTAGTCTGTACATCTAAGGGTTTAGACTAGTATGTTCAAATCCTTAGTACTATGAGGCCTTAATCATGTTTTATTTATGATTTAAACCAATTCATAAACCCTTTTACAATGTTTAAATATTCTCTAACTCATATCTTTATCATTTTCATATTAAACTTGTAGGGTGCATTTCTATGGGAGTGCCCTCTGTCTGAGATAGAATAGAGAACACTTCCCCTATTATCTCAAGAAAAAAAAGGATATGAGAGGATATTTAAATTAATGGGGACCCTCTGTATAAAATTTTAGGATTGGATCACACTTTTATCACCCTCAACACTCAAACTCCTTAAGATATACTTCCATACATTGACTGTATAAAGACCCTAAGTCAGGACTACAAGTTGAATATTAAAAACATTTTATGTTATATTTACTTATAATGGGAACCATTTTAAGTTGGAAATAATAATTTTTAATATTTTTTAAAACATTTATATCACCCATGTTTCTTTTTAAACCCCTTAAAGTGCACTCATCTCTACTTGACTAAGCTAGACTGGCAGATTGCGTGACTGTGTGTTTGCTAAAAAAGCCATGTATGTAAGTGAAAATTTCATGTTATACCTTGTGTCTCATTATTTAATACCTCATTGAAGTCATCAAGGTCATTTCATAGTCACTAAGACTTATTCACATCATGTATATGCTAGGACAACATATAGACTGTTATGCTCTAGTATACTGTCACACTACAATCAAACTATAGATGATCATTCTGAAGGAAAAAGGACACTTGTAGAGGATTTTTTAACTCTTTAAACCCATGTTTAAATCCCCTTAAATTTTTATTTGGAAAATTTTCTATCTCTAATCATGTGGGGTCACTTACTTATAAGGTTTGATTTTATTTTCAATGCCAATAACTTATGTTGCAAACATTCATTATAGACACCTTATTTGTGAAACCTAGGGTCCTCCTATAGGTGATTATATACATAAAGCATTGATATAAAGTCTCTTTATTTCCCTTTATTGGACTCAATTAATGCCACTTTTATTCAAAACATTCCATTACCTATCATTTTTGCCTAATAGGATCACTTGAACTTCAAATTGTTGTAGATAACACTAATCAACTATAGTGAAAGATTGCATGAGTTGGGATCCCTCTAGCATCATATTAATTTGGCCAAACAACCAATTTTTATGTCAAATTACTACCCATATTATTTTTTCACCTCATTTAATCATTTAAACCTATTTATACCTCATTCATTTCACTATGGAAGGATTGAAAGAAAGGTAAAAACCCATTTTTAGAGACTTTAAGGTAACTTGTCCCTTAAGTCACTTTATCAATATGTAAGCATGATTATAAAGCATAAATAACACCTTGGGAATTAAAAATTAGTTTTATCTTCTAAAAACTATATGAATGTCTCAAACATGTTCAAACACTAGCACTCCAACTGCCCAGTCCTCTGTATAAACTTCTTGTCGATGTATATACAAGTCATAGGGTAGTGAGGATATGATATAGACAAAGTGTATGGTGGATGGTTATATAACCAATCCTAAAATTACTATTAGTATTAAAATTAATCCTTTCAACCTTGAAGTACTTCAAACAATATATAATGCCTTCATTCCAATCATGATTAGTCCTCTATGGGGAACATGTAGGTGCACATCAGGCTACAGGACTGTGTTCATTAGAGAGTTGGTTATCTCAACTGATTTCAACCATTTGCATAGCTCAACTTGGTTTCTCATGATTTAAGAGTGTGTTAAATACCTTGGAAAAATATTCATCTCATCCTCATCATGGCTATGCAAGCTTCAAAACTCTCATTCACCTAGTTGTATATAGATACTTGTAGGAAAGTTTGACTATGTGTACCTTTCTTGACTTATCACTCCCTCAAGAGATGAATTGGGGACCAAAAATCCTTAGGAGAGAATAATAATCATGTTTTTTGAGGTATACCACCAAATAAACTTTGATTTGAAAGTCAAAATAGGAAGGGAAACTCCATTACTGAGGAAATCTCATTTGCAGACTATGGCAGTGTCCCTCACTAGCCATATACGATTATTCATGCCCATATTTTGACTTACACATGTGAAAACTATGTCAAGAATCATGTGAAGATTATTTTCATGCTCTTAGGGACCATGTACTATACCTTTTTTGTACAGACCATTGAAAATAAAATAGAAACTTATAGGGTGTGGGGATAAGCATGTAGAAAGGAGAAGTCAACTTCTAAACAATGGTTTATAAAGCAAAACTAGTCAATCTTTAAACTCCTACCATGAAATATAATTAGACTAAGAGTACTATATACCACTAAGTGGATTTAACTTGACTCATCCTCTTTTGGTCATACTAAACCAAAACCAATTAGTCATTTATGCCTACTTAGTGGGGTGATGGAGAAGTGAAATATTTTTAGGCCAATTTTGGGATATCCAAAGCTGATAAAACATGGGAATTAACTCAATGGACCTGAAGGGTCACTATAGAATCCTGCTATGTGGGCCACACTCATGTAGAAGCCATACAACTACCAAAACTTCCTCTTTTCTAACTATTTTCTTGATTTCAATGTAGTACATGCAATTTTTTTAGTTAAGACTAAGATGACTAATAATAATCTAGCATAGGGGATGTTAAGAAATACTTGGGAACCTTTGTCTACTTAGAAAACCAATACAAACCTTATTAATGGCTCAAATATGACCCTATATGACATGAAATGGTACAATGACTAAAATTTGATTATGACCAAGGTAAATAACACACTAAATGACATTTATAGGATCATGACACATCCTATAAGGTCTTATAATACCCCTATACAAGTTTTGAACTATATGTAATTGACCTATTTTGACTAGTTGTCAAAATAGTCAATAGTTCCTCTATGATAAATTTATTTACCTTATCATCAATTTTATTCTATCCCATATCTTGGGAGAACTACATTTGGCTTAAATTTCAGGTTAGACCTCATGTCCATTGGAATATATATGTAGCATCCAATTGCTTAGTGTATTTGGATTCAGCCCAGCCACCCCTTATTATTCTATTCCCCCAACCATTCTAGTGTCATTATTCCCTATAGCCTAGGGGAAAACTTGTGTCGTCTTACCTTTGGAATTTTTCCCTATAGCCTAGGAGAAAGCTTTTGTAATGAGTGTCATACTTCTATTACACATGAAAAAATAGTTAGATTATTTATTTGTCCATTTGTATTAGATTAATTATTTGTTTTCAATTAGTTGTTTACATTAGATTATTTGTTTGATATAGATTAATTTTTTATTCGTTATGCCTTCACTTCGGTTATCTATTTCTCTTGCTTGAACTTTATTATTTATTGCATTTCTTTATCTCTCTTGTTTATGTTAGCTTCATTTTCATTTTGGTTGATGACTAACTTTATTCATTTCACTATTATGTCATTTCTTTTCTTAGCTTGCTTTTTTATTTGTTTCTTTGGTTGATTTGTTTATTTTAATTAGTTGTTTACTAACTTTTTATCTTGGATTATTTATTGTGATTTTTTTAAGTTTTTTTTAGTCTTAATTGGTTGATAACTAACATTGTTCCTTTCATTAGTACTTTGGTTGTTTTTATAAGGTTGTTTGTTTATTATTTCTTTGTTTATTTTAATTGGTGATTGAATTTTTCTTTGATTGTGTCTTATTTTTTATTGGTTGTCATAGGTATATTAAATTTTATTTAAATTTGAGTCTAGATTAACCATATTTTATACTTAAGTTGTGAATGCTTGCAATTATTCCTATGCTTAGTTTATTTATCTTATGTTTACACTTAGAATTTGATTATTCATATCTTACTTATAAGTTATTTATATTTATATTTAAATTAAGTTGATTTGTGCTTAGGATATATATTGTTATTATATTTATCTATAAATATGGTGCCTAATAAGATAAGCCATAAAAAACCAAGCCAATGGTTCTATCAAATAATGCAGTGGGTAGTAATTCTCCTTGTTCAAAACTGGCATATCCCAAACCAACCCAAAACCCATGAATAATCAAACCACCATGATTATATTATGTGATAATACAAACGTACATCTCTTGGTAACCATTTATATAAGTCATGTAACATAAGTAGATAAAAATAGTGCTACATCTCATATACATAGAAATATGGTAATGAAAGAGAATACATGCTTACATGAAAATAATAAACATCCACAATTCTAAATTATCACATATAAACATGAGATCAACATGATAATAAATAGAGCATTGCATATATCAAAATAATAGAAATCCATGTATAAAGGCCTCTAAGGACTAAATAAATGTTAATGTATCTCATAAAATAATGTCATACACATCATGAATATATACATATCATAGTGCCAAAATATAGAAGTATGCCAAAGAGCTTTAACAAATCAACTCTGATTCTACAAGTCAATAGGTACTATAGGAGGTGGTCCTCATGGTCTTGGTGGTGGTAATGATCATGGTTGTTATGATAACTGACCTGATTCTATTATCCCATGTGTCTTGGTCCTAGGCTATAATGACCTACTACCAACCCTCTGTGTATCCCATACCTCAAACATAGGAATCTATTGGTCCTTGGGGACTGTGATCTCATATGTTATACGATAGTAGGAAGCATCATCCTTATCTTGAAGACTCTAAAGTACCATCTATGATAATCCTACCTATGTGTTACCTCTATGAGCCTCATATAACTCACACCAAGGGCTTTGTATGTTTATTAGGGCTTGATCCTACTTTGTTTGAATTTATGCTTATACATGTACCACCCATTCCACCTCTACCTTTAGTTGAATAATGTTTAATTTAAGATAAGTCATCTCCTCATCCCTAATATCCCTAAGTCCCTATAAATCACCCACTCTCCTCTCCAAGCCCTAGATATCACCTACCTTGGATGTAATCTCTTCTTCTATAATGGCACTATCCCTAACCACTCTAGATGTATCTGATGGCCCTACCTAACTTGTATCAATAGATATACTAGTTATACCTATAGAGCTTAGATCTAACATCATGACATGGGTATCATCCCCTCCATTATCCCCTTTGTCATCAACCTCATCATCATCATTCTCACCCCCATTATTGTGCCAAATACTACCACTATCACTAACTCTATTTCTCCACATTCGTAAGACCCTGACCTTGTACCTATCCATATATTTGTTTAGGGGCTATCAGCCTTAATGGACAAACTTGTACCCATAAATACACATACTCTGGTGTCATACCTCTATATGTAGGGCCTCTTGCATAGGCCCATAGAACCCATGGCACTGCCCCATAGCTGATCTTTGTTGTACTCCTCAAAATCATTGGGTTAGTGTGGTTAATCTCTTAGGTGGCATGAACAAACCACCTCAACTCTATAGGAATATCCTCTAACATGCCAAACTACCATAGCACCTAATTTAGTTGATACTCCTTAATCACATGAGTTTGTCTCCATGTGAGGAAGCACCTAGTTGTCATGAAGCTAGTGTATCATATATACCATATCCATTGAAGTGAATATGGAAGATAGGTCCACCAAACAAATAACTTTATGGTTAACTCATCAAACATATGCCAAATTTTTTCCATTTTAAGGTGAAATTATCATTTTAATTTTTTATGTAAATAACTTCATCAAATTAGGCTAAAATCATCATTTAGATGTTTTTTGGTGATATTTTTGTTTTTTAAAATGATAACTTTATATGAATTCACTTCTTTTCTTTGTAAATATACCATTTTCCCTTCCATTAAAATGGTGACTTTGTAAGTTTGGGCACTAAAAATAGCAATAAATGTAATAAATGCACGAAGGGGATCAAGTGAGGACACTTATCAGAGGTATATCATGTGGTGGTCACCCATTCTCACTCACTCGATCACTCATCTACCTTTGTCCTTGCTCATGTCCCATTTATCATCACTTATTCTTGCAAGGTTAGAGCTCCAAAATTTCAAAGGGTTTGGGTGAAAATTAAAAAAATCACCTACTTGGAAAATTATTTTTTCACCCCCAAGGCCTAAGGTTTCTTTTCATTTATTCTGGGAGCTCTTATTTTTTACTTCATGGTCCATTTTTCATGTTGTTTAATTCTACATTCACTATTTTTCAACCCAGCCATGCTATTGGGCATTTTAGAGACCCGTTTAACAGTGTTATTTTTTGGACCTATTATATGCTAATTCAAATGTGCACCTTTATACTAGCTAATTTTTCTATATTTGTGTTGTTATTCTATGCAAGATCATCATCACTCCATTTATGAATTTACTACATGAACTCCCATTATCAATTTTACCAAATACGACAAATTATTTTTGATCGATTACCATTGTATCTTGACTTAGTTGGAAAAAATAAATTTTATCATGATCAATCCATCATACTAAAGTAAACCATTGTGCCAATGATTATAACCACATTTGGGTAAATCATTATTCTTCTCCATCTGTTCTACTAGGGCAAACCACCATGCCAATGATTATAACTACCTTTGGGCAAATCATTATTTTTTAAACCTATCTACCCTGCTGGGGAATTTTAAATACATTCATGATTATAACCACCTTTGGGTAAATCATTATTCCACTCCATCTGCTCTATTGGTTCAAATCACTATGCTACTAATTATAATTTCATATGGGCAAATTAGTATTTTCACCCTCATTACCACTAGTCTATGTCATTTTTTCTCTTTTTGAGGTCCCATTCGATGACATTATTTGCTACCTAATCCCTCAAGGGAGTATTTAGGGCTCATCCATCACCCTCTGGGGCATTATCTAAGGCATTAATGACTTTTTAATTCTTTGAGAAGATGTTACTATGTATGTGTCTTGTAACACCTTCTCAAACATGAAGAAAATGTATACACCTCATTTTGGTCACAACTGTGTCTAAATTGGACTTTAGATTGATTTCTACCAAAAAATACAAATTAAGTCTAGAGGTCACTGGATGTTCCAATTTCATCTTCATATGAGATATAATTTCCTAGAATCATGTTGAGGCATCCTTATTTTGGGTATTATCCTATATGCAATGATAACCTCCCATGGATTCATCCCTAGTCAAATTGTGACCTTGAAAATTGATAAATTGGCATTTTAACTCATTAAACAGGGCACTTAACCAATTACTAAAATGATAAATGCTAAGTATAATTAATTAAATAATCAAATCTAATTAATAACTCAAGTGAAAATTCTATGTTCAATTAGTGAATATCTATTTTCTAAAAAGGAAATTTCATAAAAAATGAGGTCATAATGATATCATCATCCTTAAAGTCAAGGAATTAGAAATATATTAATAAAATCCTTAACTTCATAAATGGTGAGCCATGATTAATAAATGGGATCTCTATCCCAAATATTAATTACTTGTCCCCTCCCTAACCTAATCATGGTTAAATCTGACCTAACTACACTTGAGTTAGGGTTAATTGGAAAACATATAAATACAAGTACCATTGCCATTGATCCAAAAAGATATCAAGGTAAACTTATAATTTTAAATTATTGAGAGACAAGAAGCTTTTTTTGTAAAAGAGTAATGCCAAATTGTCTCTATAAAGCTTCATTTTGATATCACATGCCAAGCTAAGCTGAGTCGAGCCACAAGTGGACAAGGAGAGGTGTTGTTCACAAAGTAAACACATTGATAATGGATTCCATTGGACATAAAAACTAATCATGAACACTTTTATATGCCAAAGAACAAGCACCATTTTAAAAGGAAGGTAAAGTTAGTATTTTCTTTATCTTCTAGTTGTATTCAAGCTTAGTTATGTTATTTCTCACCTAACTACTTGGGCAAGTAGTTATTTTAATTGAGTTTTTTGATTTGGGGTTTATAATTCCAATAACAAGAGAAGACTAACAATATCCTCTGTAATCCAATGTTACATGAACTACTAATAATAATTATGTAATTATTAACATACTATATGTATCTCTTGAGCATTATAAACATGTTATTAAAAAAAATTGACTCATCTACTTATGATAAATTTCTTGTAGTTGTTTCATCTAAAAAGGGCAAGTTACCTATGCAAATAGCAAGTTTTTCTCATAACTTTATTTATAAAAATGCCTTAATTGTTGATGAATATAGTGGTGTCATTACACGTAACCTAAAAAAATTCATTAAAAGTAATCTTAATAGTCTTTTGATGAAACTCCAAGACTTCATTGACAACGGTGGTAGGGATGGAAAAGAAACATTAATTGAGTAAGTGCATGAGATTAAAATGAGTCATGTTCTTACATAGTTGGCTAACAAAAATTCCTTAAATTTGGAGGGTGGCTTTGAGAATAAGGTACATGCTTATGTGATGGATGTTGATAACATAATTATCAGTTAGGACCTAGTAATGACAAATTTTAGAAGGGACATGAGGACTTTATTAGTGATCATGTTTATTATGTTGTTATTATAGCTTGTTTATTTTTATTTCTCCTTGGTGTGATATTTTTTATATTTTAATTGCATTTACTAGGCATGGTGGTTGGTATTTGGTACTTCCTTTTTTATTGATGTAGCTCATCTAGAGCTTATATGACTTTGATATTATTTTTTATTTGTCCTCCATGCATATAGTATTTTTTAAATGCTCTTTCAATGTGTGTGTGTGTGTGTGTGTGTGTGTGTGTGTGTGTGTGTGTGTGTGTGTGTGTGTGTGTGTGTGTGTGTGTGTGTGTGTGTGTGTGTGTGTGTGTGTGTGTGTGTGCGTGTGTGTGTGTGTGTGAAATGTAATATTCTCATTTTATTTTAACAAGAGGTCTTTTTTATTAAAATGGTTAACTTCTTATTATAAATGAATGCTTGTTTTTTATCTTTTAGTGGGAGATGATTTTTATTATAAACGAAGGGTTATTTTTTGAATATTTGTAATATTCCCTTCTCTTTTAAGGGGAGGTGATTTTTATTGAAATGGGTAACTTATTGTTTTAAATGATGGGTTATTTTTTAAAAAGTGGAAGCCATGAAACCTACATCTTAAACTTTAATTCTTGAGTTAGGATGTGGTCATTGGAAATATTTTTTAATTGATAATTATTATTAAAACTTAAAAAAACTAGATATTAAATGTATAATAAAAGATAAAAAATATATTCATTTTTAATTTTTCAATAGGAGAGATTTTGGGGTGGCTAATTTCTTACATAATTTAGAAACTCATGTCATTCTCAAGGTCTAATTTTTTACTTTTTAAATATTTGAATGTTTTTGTATTTTCTTGTATTTTTCTTATCTTTGAATTTATTTTAATATGTGCAAATGTGCTAACCAATTATCTCATCAATGAGATAGACATAAGAGGTGATTGTATCATATTTTTAAAGGGTTATGTTTTGTAAACAAAAATCAATAAGTGTAGGTATATCAAAATCTACAAAATAATTAGGTATTATAATGTAACCATCATCATCACTGCTCATAGAATCATGTGCATGATGAGTAACTCTAGAAGGCATAGGAATTTTGGAGTCTGATGTGAAGTAGCAAAATACATAAATTTTCATGTTATATGTGGAACATGTTGAATTATTTGTGGAACTAACTTGGTATGTGCTATAAATATAGATAAAGGCCTCTGTGAATCATGAATAACTCTTTGATGTGATAACTATTGTAAAATTGGTTACTTAGGAGAATCAACTTCTCTCCTTTGCACTAAATGTATAGATAAATCATGGGTGGGTAAAATAGTTACCTATGAATAATGGCCCTAAATAGGGGTGATAACTACCTCTGTATAATGAAATTGAGTAAGATTAATAACCAACTATGGTGGTCATGTGGGTGGAGGATGAGATACCACTGGTTGAATAGGGTACTCATATCGAATGCCTGGAATTACTACTACCTTATTGCCATTTATATATGTGATGCATTGTAATTGGTAGTGTATCAAGCCTTAAAATCCAAAGACATCCAAACAACATGTCAAAGACCCCATTACTTTGTATAATCAAGACTAAATTAACCACTATGGTGGGGCCTACCTAAAGAAGTAGCATAATACATTTGAGGGTGTCCTCTATATGACCATTAAACACTTTGATCATTATTTTAATATCATATATATCATTTTATGTGTATGAAAAATATTTTATAAGTGTCATGGTGAAAACATTTGTTTATAGAACCATTATAAACCATAACAGTGTGTATAGGGTTCTCATTGACATGAGATCATGTGAATAATGCATATAAATATGAGTCATCATTTACAATCTCATTATCATAAAATATAATCAAATGTTGTGGTAATATTCTCATAATCATTCTAATAATCTCATCTATCAGATGACTATATGTCTTAGGAGGGGGTACACATGATATATACAGTGTACTTTAGAAGTAACATTAGTTTTGGTTTATTCATACTTTAAAAATGGGTCATTAAATATTTTAAACTTATAGTTCCCATTTACTTATGGTTTGGTGTCCTATATGGGTGTTCTAAATTCAAAATTGTTGTTATCAATAATATATTTTATCTTATGACTTAATTTAAAGCATATGTTTGTATAATGTCTAGCATATTTGTGATAATCAAAATAAGTGTTCTAATCATATCCACTAGGTAAAGGTTTTCTTGTGTCAAGAACTAGTGGGGGAGGAAGAGATAAAAGGTTACACTCAAGTAAATTTCATAGAAATTTTTGAGGAGGTTGAGGTAAGAGTGAAAAATGCCTCTTTTGTGGAGCAGGTAAAAAATCATATTTGTAGGCTATGATATTGTGTTAACTATAAGCTTAGATTAATTTTTGTTCTCATTTTATTTACATTTATAGTTTTTTTTTTAATTTGAAACTTGGAATTTGAATTAGTAATAGTGGTATACTTAATCTTATTAAGTGAAATAATCTTGACTTCATGATCTCTCATTGTATAGCATAACTCATCAAAAGATTTGAATTTATTGAATAAGATGGAATATTGAAGGGGTGCAAGGAAGCTTTTCTTGAAGATATCTTGTAACTCATTATCTATAATAAGATTGGTCGTATTAACTAGAATGGTATTCTATTGAATAATATATTCATTCATTTTCTCATTGGACCCTTGCTTGAGTTTGTAAATTTATGCATAAGCTAACTTCTCGTCAATGTTGATAGATAAATATGATAAAAAACTGGTCATCTAGAAGAATGATGACACTAACTAACGAAGGTGGATGGTCACACAACCATATAAAATCATGGTATTTTTGACTTCATAGAAATAACTTGGTCAATAAATAATTGTTTGTTACATAATCTAAGCATGTTACATCGAAGGATAAAAGGTACCATTTAGGATCACATTTTTCATCATATAATGAGAGCTTAAGAACTACAAACCCTAAAGGTAGGGGATAGGTTTCTATTTAAGGAGATAATATATTATGGATAAAAGTATTCATATGAACTAAATTATTATCTTTAGACTAAAATACCTTGTCTTAAAGAGTTTCAATAGTCTATTTAATGTAACGTGTAGTAGGTGAGCTCGATGATGTAATATACATGGTCATTAAAGGATGAGAATAGTTATCCCATGTAAGAATAGGTGTCGGAATCTATGGGATACCTTGTGTTTCCCTCATGCCTTGGGTGGAAATCATAAGTTGAATTAGATGTGTATATGTAAGAATAGTATTAATAGTATAGGACTATTGTGCCTCAAATGTGATAACCTTAGTTTGGTGATTGACTTTGGGCTTTAGGATTAGTTTTAAGAATCTATCCAAATCATGATGGTTGTGGATGATATGAATTTAAAATTTAGATAAATCTTGAACTTGATGAAGATCTACCCTATTAATGTCATCAGGAGTAATTCTATCTTATTATTCTTAACTATCTTAATTATCATATTCTAGATTAGGCATGTGAACATTATCATCCATTTGTAAATATTCATTGATAATTGTAGCATTATAAGAAGATGAATAATAAGTCATATTAATTATAATTTATTTATCCATTATAGGTAAATTAATATAAATATGATTGTGCTCAATTTTAAATCCACTTAGCTTAGAACTTTGTCTTAGAGGAACTAGGGAACTATCCTTCTTAGGTGTAATATGATAAAAACATGCAAGTAGAAATAATGTCTGAGGCCAAAGGATTAATTGTGTTTAGTGATAAATAATATCAAATCAATTTTTTAAAGAAGGCTTGTAATGAAACCCTAAGGCAAAAAATATTAAAATTTTAGAAATAAGGAAATAAACCCTACAGGTAACTTAGGGTTTGGGAATGTTTAAGTAATTTACAGGTTCACTAATATATTTACCCTATTTTTGGATTAGTGTAAATCACAATAGGTTAAACTCATAGAATTAATTTAGATTGTAATATATGAAAAATAAGCATAAATATAAATCTAACTAATTAAGATAGATCCAATAATGTAATTTTTTATTTATGGAAAGTATTAAGGAGATAAAGATACTTAGCTTTATTATTTGACTGATTAACTATGATCATGTTCTGATAGTAGGAATGGATTGAAAGAGGAATCGTGATTCATCCAAATATATAAATAATTATTTGTGCATGTTGGGTCACTAACTTAAAACTAAGGAATATTTTTTAGACTTAGGTTATTTGAGGTTGATGTTACTATCCTTGAATATTCTACTTATTTATGGCCATACAATGTAGTGTGATTTCTTGATATGTCTCTATATGTGTGATATTTGACCCTTGATTATTTGTATAACTCTAGAAATCAACTTATTTCTCCTTGAAAACCTAGGTCTACTTGTAAATAATGAAAACCTTTAAGTGAGGATGTAATTATGTTTAGTTGACCTAAATCCCCCTTATTGATGATCAATTAGTGTCTATGTATCTAATACTTTGAAGGGGGAAGTCAAACCACACATAGTTTTCCCCTTAGTATGAATGTGCAATTATGTTTTTTTCTATATATATGCACCTAGATATATGGGTTTGATATTGAAAATGTTGGAACTTGACTTGGCTTGGTGTGTTTTAGACTTGGTTGAAGATTTCTCCTAGTGATTGATTTATAATTTGGGAAGAATATGGAAGATTTTCTCAATATGGAATAGTATACTTTATAGGTACTTGAGAATTCAAAATGGTTAATAAGATTGATCTTGATTTTTATTTATGTATGCTCAATTGGGTAATCTCCCATGTCATTTACACACTAGGTGAATAGGTTGACCTATGGGAATGATTTATTTTTTTAAAATAGTTATTTCTAGGTAAATTGATAGTAACATCAATGTTGGAAGAGTAACACCAACATTACTATCTGAGTATGACATTATTGTCTAGGATACATGAATGAAAATGTGGTGGTATGGAATGTATGACTAAGGTATTTAATTTATTTAATATAAACTAATAAGGTTTATGTAAGTGATTGATAGAAACTTAGAATGGATTGGGATCATAAATAGCATTCAGGTGTGTGGGAATGGAAAATGAGAACTTATTGGAGATGCACAAGTCATGTATGATTAGTGTAAGTTGATATTACCATTTCTATATGTTAAATACCACATTTTAGAGTCTAAAATTACAAATATTCACCACTAAAAAATTTTCTATGAAATTTCTATTCTAATGCCTTCAACCAATGTGTTGTTCATGATAAATAATTCAAGTTTGAGACCACTAGATATGTTTAAGAATGTTTAATTATTGATCATGGTTGCATAGTTAAAATTTATTTTGAGGTGATCCCAATGGTAGAAGTAGAAAAAACCCAACTTTACTAGGAAGGATGTGGTGCTACTAGAACAAGGCTAAAATGTGTTTCAAGTAGCACTACATGATTTTTGAGAATAGGGTGGATAGATTCATGATTCTATTGGATGGAAATCATGGAGCATCTATGTGTTATGCCCTTAACCTATAGTGCATCTAGGGATATGTGTGGCTGACTTGTGGCTTACACATCATCATATTAGCTTGTTGCATTTCTCGATGTTCTTAGTATGGTCAACCTATGGAATAACCATGGCTAAGTAGAGTATATATAGGATGTATTGGTTAGTATTTTATCATTATATCATGAATTTTTTTCTTATTTCATTGTTGTGGAGGTTTCCCCCTCGAAGTGGCTCAGTCATAATATTCAAGTATTTTGATCTTTCGCTAATTGTTGTTATGGATCTCATTATTCTACTCATAATTATAGAATGTATAATTTTATTATTGTGAATCATGTAAGTAATTTTCTTGCAAGTGGTATCAAAGATTCAATTTGGGCAATTTTCTATAGTGTAGTTTTTTTCTTCAAATCTAGCATCCTGAGCACTAGAAGGCCAAAAAAATAATTTGTGATCTGTGACAAATTGATTTTTTTCATCACCATAGTTTTGTTAATGAGGTTTTTAACAAAAAAATAAAAAATATTTTTTGGGGAAAAATAAAAAATAAATTTGGAAATTTTTAATCTTGTGTAAATTAGTAGTCATTGGATTTTTCTCTAAGAGATAATCAAAATGATATATTCTATTGGTACTCTTTTTTAGGTCAAAAAATTTCACCCTTATGCATAATAGTAGTAGTTGGATTATTCTCAATGAGATGATCACAATAGTGTATTCTACCACTACATTTTTGGGGGGGATAAAACCATCATAGGGTTTTGTGCATGGCTATTCCAAACACTCATGGATGTGAGAAAGGGAAAAAAATCCAAAAACTCCTCATAAGGATGACATGGAATCTAAAACTTTTAATCCATCTATTTCATAAGTATTTCAACAATTTAAGTTAGAGTTATAGGGCATGGTGAAAAAAGATGATTTTGATATGGTTCAAAGGGATATTACAAGTTTGAGAGGAGACTTGGAAAGAGTGAATAATAAATTACAACAAATATCTAGGCAATTTGCTAAATTTTCATCTTAGCCACTAAAAAATAATCCTCCACCACTTTAGTTTGGTTCTCCTACTCCAAATAATACCAACACCAATTCTGGCCCTAAGCCAATGTTTCCAAAAGTGGACCTACATAAGTGTGAGGATAATGATCCACTCACTTAGCTCACTCAAATTAAAAATTTATTTGATCTACATCAAACTCATGTTCATAAAAAGTGGTTATGGCCTCTCTCTATTTGAAACCTGAGCTATCCATTTGGTATCATTAGTTGTGTGTTCAAAATAAAAATAAGGGTACCCCAGTTTCATGGTTGGTATTTTTTAAGATATTTTTTAAGGAGTTGTAGATCCAATATCATAACAATGTCTCTAAAAATTAATTTAGTTAGCTATCCAAGATGTGTCAAACCAGGACTATCAAGGACTAAATTCATCAATTTTAGAATATCTCTGTATTTGTGGTATACATCACTAAGGAAAATCTGATTAGCCTATTTTTGGTGGCCTCAAAGATAACATCCAATTATAGGTTTGCATGTTTCATCCTAGTACTGTATATGAGACCATACCAAAGGCATGCATGGTTAAGGAAAATTATTTGTTCAAATAAATACCTTTCACCAATTTTCATGATCATACCTTTTTAGTACCATCATTTCATCAGTGTACCAGATTGACACTTTAGAAAGTGGAAGAAAAGTGTGCAAAAGGTTTGTGTTTTAGCTATGATATCAAATGGAGCAAAGGGCATTGATGTGATGAAAAGAAGTTGTTTTACATTGAAGGTTCTAATGATGAGGAAGAAGATGAGAAGGCTTTAGAGGAAGGTTTAGAAGAACTTGAGGATAAATATAAAGATTCTCAACCTACTATTTCCTATATGCACTATTAGGCATTAGTACTCCTCAAACTCTTAAGGTGGTGGGGTCTTAAAGAAATAGAAGGTGACTATGTTAATTGACTCTAAGAGTACACATAACTTATTTAATAGTAAGTTGGTTGCTCATTTGAATTGTTTTATTTACCTAGCTCCAAACTTTTGGGTCATGATTGCAAATGGTGGTATGGTCAACTATTCTAGAAAATGTCATAGTATTAATCTTGTTATGGGAGACTATTTTTTAGATTCCCCTATATTTTATATTCTCATGGGAGGAGCTAACATTATTTTGGGAGTGCAATGGCTCACCACTTTGGGCACCATTAAGATGAATTTCTAAGAATTATTCATGAGGTTTCATTCAAAAGGAATGAATTTTGAACTACATGGATTATGGGATAAATCTTCACAACTGGTTAGTTCCCACCAGATGACTAAGATTCTTAGAAAAGCAGAAGGTTTTGTGGCATGCTTATTTTTCATGGAGGTTCAACCAACCAAAGAGTCTACACAACTTGATTTGTAAAAGGTGTTGGATGACCATTATATTTCTTTTGGTGACATGACAAAAATACTTCCTCCAAGCCATGCACATGATCATGCCATCAGACTCATTCTAGTAAGTGCATCACCCAATATCAGACCCTACAGGTATCCTTATGCCCAAAAGAATGAAATTTAAAATATGGTATAAGATATGTTAGAGGCAAAAATCATTTGGCATGGTCAAAGTGAATATTCCTCCCCAATGGTCATGGCACTAAAGAAGGATGATAGTTGGAGGATGTACCTAGACTATAGAGAGCTCAATAAATACACCATCTAAGATAAGTTTCTTATTCTAGTAATTAATGATTTTCTTCTAGATGAATTACATGGTGTTATTACTAAGTTATATATTTTATATGGATATCATCAGATTCACATCTGTAATGAGAACATACCTAAAATAACTTTTAGAACTCATGAAGTCCATTATGAATTTATGGTCATGCCTTTTGGCATCACAAATACACCATCTACATTTCAAATTTAGATGAATATTATTTTTAATCCATTTTTTATAAAGTTTGTATTAATTTTTTTTTATTATATCCTCATCTACATCAAAAATTATGAAGACCATTTGAAGCAAGTGAAATAGGTGATTTTAATTTTAGAACATCAACTTTATGCTAAACCTTCCAAATGTGTTTTTAGAATCTAAGAGGTGGAGTACTTGATTCATATTTTCACATGGAGTGAAAGTTGATCCTAATAAAATCCAAGCAATGATGGAGTGTTAGGTTCCCAAGACCCTTAAGAACCTCCATGGATTTTTGAGGCTAATTGGTTACTACCATAGGTTTGTCAAAAATTATGGTAGTATTATAGTCCCACTCACCTCTTTGCTAAATAAATACTCCTTCCAGTGGATTGATTCAGCTACCAAGGCATTTGAATAATTAAAAATGGTTATGTGCACCACTTCAATTTTGGCTACTCTTGATCTTTTAAAAACTTTTGTTGTGGAATGTGATGCATTAAGATATGACAAGGGGGTTGTAATCATGAAATAAAGAAGACCACTGGCATTTGAAAGTCACCAACTTAAGGGGGAAAATAGGCTCAAACCAATATATGAGAAAGAGATGATGGATATTCTACATGTAGTGAAGTAATGGAGACCCTATCTGATAGGTCATCACTTTCAAGTAAAGACTGATCATGATAGCCTCAAATATTTTTTAAAACAACTCTTGTCATCTTGAGAACAATAAAACTAGGTGACTAAAATATTAGGATATGATTTTGAAATAATGCATAAGAAAGGAAAAGGGAATGTGGTGGTAGATGCCCTCTCTTAGAGAGATAAATTAGTTGAGGCATTATTATGGACCATGACCATATGACAGGAAGATTAGCTAGAAGAAACAAGATCAGAATGGGAGAATGATAGTGCTACCAAGGATTTGATTCACAATCTTTAGCAAGGTTCTAATGAATTTGAAAATTTTACATGGAATGGGAACACATTATGGTATAAAGATATATTATACCTTTTTAAGCATTCTCTCCTTAAACATAAAATTCTTCAGGGACTTTATGCCTCTCCACTTAGAGGACACTCAATATTTTTGAAAGCAAATCATAGAATCAAGTAAGATTTATTTCGGGAAGGACTTAAAGGGGATGTTCAAAAATATGTGGATAAATGCATGGTATGCCAAAAAAATAAAAGTGAAACCATTAAGACCCCAAGTCTTTTTCAACCTTTATCCATTCGTAGCTAGCATTGGGACAAGGTTTACATGGATTTCATTATGGGGTTACCAAGCTCTGAGGGTAACAATTTTATCATGGTAATTGTGTATTGACTTACCAAGTATTCTAATTTTTATCCTTATCATAGCCATTTTTTTCTAATATAGTAGCTTCTACTTTTATCAATACAATTCAAAAATTGCATGACACTCCAAAGATCATTGTAAGTGACTAAGATCTTATATTTACTAGTAATTTTTGAACTAAATTATTTGCATGTTTGGGTACCCAGTTGGCTCATATCTCATCCTATTTTCTTCAATATGATAGAGAAATAGAGGTATTCAACATATGTCTCAAAGGGTATCTTCATTATTTTATTTCTGATAAACAGTACAAATGGGTTCATTGGTTGCCACTTGGTGAATGGTGGTATAACACTTCTTTTCACACTTCTTCCAAGATATCTCCCCTTATGGCATTATATGGGTATCACCCCCCATGTATCACTTTATTTTTGACATTGCATCCTAAGGTTAGAGTTATTGAGGAGCACATTCACCATCAATATGAGGTGTTGGTTTGTGAGAGAATTTATAAATGATACAAAATTAAATGAAGTAGCAAGCATATCAACACCATAATGAGTGGTGCACGGTCTTTATGAATTTGTATCCATATAAGAAAATTTCTCTAAAGTAATGGAAAAATGATAAATAGATATCACATAAGTATTATGGCCCTTACCAAATCTTTCAAAGAATTGGTAGTGTGGCTTACAAGTTAGAATTACCCCTAGGCACTCACATACATCTAGTATTCCATGTATCTTTCTTGAAGAAAGTAATTGGACAAAGAGTTTCCACTCAGATTGAGTTACCTAAATTAGATGGATAATGTAGATTCATTATAGATCTTGAGGATATCTTTCACTTATGCACTAAGCAACTATGAACCAGAGCCATTAATCAGTATTTAATCAAATGGAAGAACCTGCATTCTGAAGATGCAACATGAGAGGATGAAGAATTCCTAAAAAAACATCCTAGTTTGATTCAATGTTGAGGAAAACATTTTTTTAAAGGGGAGGGGCATGTTATGACCTTAACATATAGTGCATCTAGTGATATGTGTGGCCGACTTGTGGCTTATACATTTTCATATTAGCTTATTACATTTCCTAATGTTCTTAGTATGGTCGGCCTATGGAATAACCATGGCTAATTAGAGTATATATATGAGGTAGTGATTAGTATTTCATCATAATAACATGAATTTTTTTCTTATTTCATTTTTGTGGAGGTTTCCCCCTTGAAGTTCAGTCATAATATTTAAGTATTCTACTCAATTACCAATTGTTGTTGTGGATCTATGTATTTTACTCTTAATTCTAGAATATATAATTCTATTATTGAGATTCATATAAGTAATTTCCTTATAATATGTGGATACAGAGGATATTTAGAAAGAGATCAATCATAGTTATAACATTACCACATACAATAAGGAGTATTTATACCCAAAGGAATATGGGGTGCTAAGTTTGAAGAGTAGCGCATCAATGTTAAATAAAACTTATCATGTATGCACAAGATAGGTTCAAGAAGAGTATGAAGTTATAAGTAAGACATGCACACAAATGAAGTTAGGAATTATGAGCCACATCTAGTGTCATTTTTTAATAATAAGGCTTAAGAAAGATAAGAAAAATGTTGTTAGGAAGATGATAGGAAAGTGGGTTCCTAAGGCGACTCAAGCACCTAAGATGTTTTTTAGACTGAGTAAAGGAAGATTATAAAAGTTACCCAAAAAATGATGGGACAACATGTGTATATGTTTATGCATGGTATTTAGAGTAATATTTACCTAAATATGAATATAGGGTGGAAATATTATATTGTGTTATGTAGTACTCATGCACAATGGTGGGAAATGCATTGACCTTATTTACCAAGTAGGAAAACATGAAAGTAGGATTTTTATGGAAGGTTCAAGCACATAAAATGGAAGTGTCTACTACCAGTGTTCTCAAGAGAGATTGAAATGACTAATCAATTAGACCATGTGAGAAGTAATCAAAAATTTATGGGGTCATCATTCCTATATGGTTGTGGTTACATATACTTTTTGCCAAGTTGAAATCATGTTCATGTACATGGTAGTTGTTAGTGAGTTTAAGAGGGAGATTTTGAGATTGGAAAAGGTTAAGTAGTATTTCATAGATAGCTTTATCATTTCATCAAAGGATGAGAATTTAAGTGCACCATGAAAAGTCATGTCTATAACTATCTTTCAGAAGGACATGTAGAAGGAGAATAGGTTTAGGGAGATGAACCAAGAGGAAAATTATGGGAGCACTATTTTTTTTGAAGAGGGGAAGTGTTAAAAAAATTAAAATAAATAAGTGTTAGTTACATGTAAGTCTTATAATATGCATAGGTTTATAATTTAAGTCACATAAAGGTTCTATGCAAGGTTGGTGGAGAACAAAAGGTAGATGAGGATATAATCATATAAATGTGGCAACTACTTTGGGATATAAAATAGTATAATGTGATCATAAATGCAAGGATATGTATTAATTTTAGCCATTGTAAACAAAGGAATAAAATGGGGAACAAAGGCACATGACTATAGTGGGTATTTATTGGATGGATGTGATTTTTCACAAATCATCAAACTCATTAAAGAGTTTAAAGATCTTTTTCTTATAAAATTAACATGAGATGAAAGGATTACATGATTCCTTAGGGAAGATGACCATCAATTTTTTTTAGGGCATGAAAACTATATATATGATGGCCATATAGGTTGAACCAAAACCTTCAATTAATGGAGAAGAAGAATATAAAAAAAACTTGATGATGTTGTGATATACCTAGTTGAGGAATTCAACTGGGTGAGTCTTATGGTGATATGTATAAATAAATATGGATGGATCAAGGTATGAAGGGATTATCATGTATTGAATTATGTATGTATGCAATATCTAGTCCCAAAACCATTTACAATGGAAAAATTAAAAAAATTATAGATGGGTTTTCAAGCTATCACCAAGTTCATATCACATATAAGAGCTAGAAAAAAATAACTTTTTCTATGGGTTGAGGGTCCTAAACATATGATGTGATGTCATTTGAATTGAATAATGGACCTAATATGTTCACACAATATGGTGTAAGTGTTCAAGGACCTCATAGATAAGTTTTTCCAAGTGCATTTAGATGAATGATATGTGCATGAATTTGTTAATGTACATTATGATTAAATGTGCCTAATGTCTTAAATGTGTATAAAATATAAAAAATACTTGAAATTAAATAATTTTCATTTATAGTGCCATTTATAATATTTTTGGGACATGTCATTTTCAAAGAAGTCATATTTGTTGACCCTATGAAGGTAGTAATGATTCTACAATTAGAATTTTCATACACATAAAGGGAGGTGCACACATTATTGGGACATTATGGACACTATAATTATTTTACCCATAACTATGCACATGTTTTAAGGCTTCTTAAGGAGTTTATAAATAATGATAGTGGATTAAGTGGATATATCAAACTACATGAGGTATTGGAGGTATTAAAACGGAAATGAATTAGAGAGATAAGAAGGTTATATTTCATGTAGAAGTTGATGCATTAATAATTATAGTGGGAGTTATACTTGCACATTCAGGAGAAGGACAAATTGATCATAATATTACATTTGTAAGTATTAAATTAGCTAAGGTTGATAACAATTATACCATAATGGAGAGGTAAGAGTTAATAATGATTTATGTGAGAGAAAAAATTAAAGTAGTATCTTATTACTACTTTTCTTGTGTTTTTTACTGATCATGAGGCATTAAATTTTCTAGTACAAAAACTAGTTTACATGGATAGATTTATCATAGATAGTGTTATTCTAGGAAATTTATTTTTTATTATGGTGAATCCTAAAAGGTTGAATTTGAGACTAGACCATTTATCTCAAATTAATACAAGTGAGACTACATGGCCAATGATATGTAGGATGCAAAAATATTTAGAGTACAAAGAATTCTTGTTGTCACTTAATCTTGCACCCTAGATATGGTTTTTCAAGACTAATCTATATTGATTGAAACATTGGATTACCTCTAAGTTTGTGGGTTGCCTATAGTAGAGATAAACCTCTAGGTTTAAGGGCTAGCTCCCTAGATTTCTCTTTGCTTGCTTATCACCTACACTTGTTTGCCTAGATGAAAATTGATAGTTTTAACATAAAAATTAAACTAATATAATGAGGTGATATACTATAATTATCTCCACTAGACTACCATACAAGTTCACTATGAAACATGACTCACAATATTAGTCTCAACATCCTAGATTTCTCTAACATTGATATTTCAAACATGGAGGTGATATGTATTACACTACTCAAGGTGAGTGAACTAAAGGTTAGATTACAAACATTAAGTCTACTCATTACACTTAAATATACAAAAATTCACTTGAATATACTTCATGTGATGTGTTAGAGTGGAAACTACTTACATCAAACATGAAAGAGTCAAGACAAGGTAAGGATAGATATTAATCACTATACACTTCACTATGTACCACTTCACACACTTCGACATGAAGTTTGGGAACTCAAAACCAGATTTCAAAGGTAATTATAATATTCAAACTGGTAGGGAATCACCATACTAGGTGTGGATTCCCTTTATAAAATCCAAATGGCTTGCATTTATAGAGATGTGAGAAGAGAAAGAAGAAGGGAAGTGGAAAAGTCACAAATCCAAGTGTCAAGACTTAAAAAATAGTTAAATTTTGAGATAATGGAGTAGATAATATACCATGAATGCCTTCTTAGACAAGTTTCCATCTGAAGCATGACAAACTCTTCAGGCTAGTGTAGAGACTCTTCAACTACATTCTTGAAATTACCTTCATGATGAAGCATCTCTTGACTACTTGAAACTGAAATAGGAAGACTTGACACATATTCATTATCATATGGATGATGGAAATAATATTTTATGATTATCAGATACTCCCCTAACTGATAACCTTCTTCATGACACTTACATTCACTATCTGTAGTCACTTGCTAGCCTTCTAGGCCTAGACCTTCACACTTTTCACCTAACTAACATCTAATTTCTCAACGAAATCCATCAAATAGGTGTTAGGAAACATATTAAAATTAATTTTTCCACCTAATCCATGAATTAGACCTTTAAAAAATCTCAAATTAGACCTCTCATCTTCTCACTAGGCAGTCACTTGTCATTTTCACTAAATATCCAAGACTGCCTATAGTGAACTATGTAATAGTGGTATTTTCATGTATCAATATGATTATAAATGATTATTGAGAGTGGTAATAAGTTTCTACAGACCTCTCACAATGATTCTCATTCACTGGTTGTCCTCTACCCCTATAAAACACTCAACAACTTGAAAAAACCCTAGTTTTAGACTTGTCCCTACAAGTGATAGTATGGATAAATTGGATGGAAATAATATTGAGAGAGATATATACATGTTTAAATCACTTTCATGTAAAACTAACCCCTCTTGAATGAAACTCCTTGCATATTTTATCCATCAGGTTAAAACTAGGGTTTTAGGTGGGTTTTGAGTGTCTTGGACTATTAGTGATTGTTCATAAACGTTAGACATCTAAATTTTGAAAAAAAATCCAAAAAATTTAGTTTTAATACCCCTTTAAACTCTCCCTAAGTGGTTAAGGAACCATGAAATTATTTTGTATAGATATGAGTGTTTGAAAATGGCCTTTCAAGCTCTTTTATGCATTCTCAATACCCTTATAATAGAATTGGGTCAAAATGACCAACATGGTGTAACTCTATGCAAACCAATGGATTTAATAAACCTTATACCTCCAATTTAAGGCTCTCAATTTTATTGTATGGTTTAAATGATCTTAAAAGTGAAATTGATCCTCATTAGGGTTTATACCTAGTTTTAGGCCTGACTATGTCTAACTACCCATGACCACCTTGAGTGGTTTATTATTAATGTGAGTGATTATAAACCTTTTTATAACTTCACTAAAACTCTAAAAACCTTTCTAAAATTCCTTTTTTTTCCCCTTTCACCTTATCACCATTTACACACTATGCATGTAGATTAGACTATCTGGGAGTGCCCTCCATTTGAGACAAAATAGAGGGAACGTAAAGTATTTGCCTTGACAAATTGAGGCTATATGAGTCTATATTAGGTCATAAATACCATATTTTCAAATTTTCATAGGAAAATCACTTATGCATATCTCTTAATATCATAAATCATTAAGACTGGCTTCTCAAACCTATTGCCTATGTAGGTTTAGAAACTTCAGACTGGGTGAAAAGTTAGAACTTGTCCTTACTCAATTTTCCTTTAGAGCAGTCTCAACATATTTTACATCTTACATATCTTCCACTCTTCCAATCTCACATCTCTCACTTGGTTAGGCTAGTCCATAGACTGTAGGTGGTACTTTTTAGGCAATAGAGATCCTTGTAGGTGTCTCTTAGGGCCTAAGTATTTTTATTCTCTCCCCTATATTGAATATCATTGGGTCATTTATAAATAAATAAACAACTAGACTTATATACCATTCTTCTTATTTCTCACCATCAATGTACTATGGTTCTATAGTCAAACTATAGGTGCTTTTTTGGGTACAAGTTAGAGGTTTCTTGTAGGTAAAGATGTTCTTGAATCATTATACCTTATGCCCTTAATCTCTCTTTAGGTCATTAAGATCATCTCAATCCAAATGTGAGATCTTCTCATGCCTAGATACCATAGTCTCACTCACCATTATAGGTCACTATAATTTGGGTTGTTTTTAGTCATTTCAACACAATGCTTTACTGATTATTTTATTTTAGAACTTGTCATTAAAAAACATTCAAACATTAGTCTTTCTTGATCAAGAAACCACCTTCTCATGTCAAATCATTGTTTCTATGCATATGGCACAAGATAAAACTATTTATACTCACACAAACCCCCAAATCTTCACCATAATATGGCATTGGTTATGGGGCAAAAACCCTCATTCAGAGAAGTTAAGGTAAGTTGTCTCAAATGCAACTTTCCTAACTTGCAAACATTGAACTCCATTTTGACTGCACATAATTAATTTACCATTGTCATAATGGTCTTATCTATATTATTAGACCTAATTTAATGTTTAAAATGAGCTCAAACACCTACCATTTCAAAACTCCTCTGTCTCATATGTATTGAACTCAAGCCACTATAGATTGCCTGTAGGTGTTCTATGTAATATAGGACTACATGTTAAGTTAAATTGGTCTCAAAACAAATTTTTGACCCTTTTAATGGCTCAACCTTACTATTTCCACTTTAAAATCCTCTTCACAATATTGAAAACATCATGTGTCATCAACAAGGTTGATCATGGTTTAGTTTCACTTGTCTATAGGTGACATTTGTAGGGAAGCCTAACTATGTGCAGTTATTAGACCTTACACTTCACCAAGTGCTACCCTTTGAGACTCAAATTACAAAATATAAACTAATTATCATGTTTATTATAGGTTTAAGGCAACATATTTCCTTCATTTTGAAAACCAAAATACGAAGATAAGCCTTACAATAGGTGAAATAAGGTCTATAGACCTCAGTGGTATCTCTTACTATCAAGATGAGGGTGATTAGTATAAATTCTTCACTTCACACATTAAAAAAATATTTTAAACATTGTAATAAATATGTTCATATCATTTCAGATCATATACACCACTTGGTTTTCTCAAGCCAATCTAAATAGAGAAAAAACCTAAAGTGTTGAGGATGTGTGGGCAGAAAAGAGTCACCAACCTTGTTAGCAATGGTTCATGAAGCATAATACACTAAACCTGAAACTATTTCAAATATTTTTTAGTACATAAAGTTTAATATCACCCATATTGCACTTTATCTAACTCACATCCTCTTATCCATACCAAGCTAAAATTGGTTGACCATTTGACCTTGTCCAAGAGAGAGATACAAAAGATAGAATAGTTTTGATCAATTTCAAGTCTATCAAAGTTTCATAAGCATGTAAATGAACTAAGGGGACCTAAATATACACTTTTAAAGTTATCAAACATGCCAAATGTGTTTTACAAGATATATAACTACTTGAATCTCCCTTAAAACTACCTGGTCTTCTTGTTTTTAACATTAAATCTATAAGATGTCAGTCTCAAAATGGTTTCCTAACATATTTTGACATGTACGAAATTATATTACACTTGGACGCACTTTTCTTCCTATGGAAACCATACAAACTAATTTAATGACCCCAAAAGTGGCTTAGAATGACATAAGACCAACTTTAGACAAATATCACAAAGATAAACATATGTGTTTGACCTCATTAAAGACCATACGACACATTTTAAACCCTAGGGGACCCTATGACAAGTTTGAATGAATAGGGTGTTGATTTAAAATGAATTGTGGTAAAATTAATCAACATTTTGGTAATTTCCTATTGGTGGCAAGCCAGCTATGTCAAAGACCAGTGGCCTTATCCTATCTATTAGGATATGGAGTCACATATACACTGTACTTGACACTGAATTACCTCTGAAAGAACATCAAAACACACCAATCAAAAAGAAACAAAACACACTATTGAAGTATGTTCCTATTATTGATATTATGGCATTGATATTGTCATTGATGTCAAAGTCAATATGGATGTAATTAATGTGAAGGTCAAAGTTGAGGCCATGCATGGTGAAGTGGTATGTTGCAAAGAATTCTTAGGACAACAGAAAATTTTTAGGAAACCTATTGTCTCTCTATTGAGAGAGAATTTGAAGGAAACTAGTAATTCTTTTAATGTTGATGACATGTCAAGGTCAAGATCAAGATACAAGATAAGCACACTTTTAAGCATTAGTATTAAAGAGCATTGTCATATCATGAGCATGTATGTAAAGATGGTGGTCTGGTAAGATGGATAAACATAGGTATGAGTGGATGTTTAAGGATTCCCAAGCATGCATATGAAGTTTTTAAACTCTCACAAAAGTTTCAAGGTAAACATTCAAGGGCATGTTCATAAGCCTAAGCATGCAACCAGACTAGTCTTAGACTCTATCTGGCCTAATGAGGAGTCTTGAGGTGTTATCAAGAATTTAAATCATTGGTATATCATGTTATAATATGTTTGACATTGTGTAAACATGTGTATAAGGTATTGATATTAGTTCAAGAGGTTTCAAGGTGTGTTCAAAGTCTATGTATGACTTATAAGCTTAGGCCTAGTATGCAAAGAGACTCAATATGGCCTAATGAGGGGTCAATTTAAATTTCCAAGGTGATATAGCTCATATGAGATATTCCATAGGTATGATATGTTTTTTCAAAATTTATCATGAATTTTTAGATCTTAAGTTGAAGAAGAAAGCATGAAAAGTGGATCTTTAGGTCTCTCGAGTGCTAGAATGGACTGGTGCAGACTCAAAAAAGTTTTTCTTGTACTCATTGGCATGTGAAACCCTAGAATGAGATATTTATAAGTTTATGTAAGTTTTGGAAGGTTCCTATCTCAAATTTAATGGCATTGGTTTTGAAATTGAGGAACAATCTTTTATGAATGATTGCTAAGAATAGAAGTCAGTCTAAACCCTCCTAAAACTCTCATAATAACCTAATATGAAAGATATTATTGTAAATGGATTGGAATGGTTTTTTTGACATATTTTTATTATTTTAAAATTTATATTTCTCTCCCAAGCTTTTCCAAGTGTCATTGGTCTATCTAAAGAGTGAGTGGAAGCTATAGGAAACCCCTTATTTCTTAAATTTTTAATGTAGCAGGTAGGGTTGACCAAGTCAAAGCATTAAAATGATTGAAGGATGATGTGAAAGACTTGTATTTTATTATAATTTAAGTTTATTAGTAGGTTATACACTTTAAATATGCTAAATTGATCATGGAAGTTGGCCTATCACTAAAAAGGCCTAATGAGAAATACAATGAGAAAACCAAGTAGAAGGGAGAATGAGATTAGGGATGGGTTGCAATGGATTACGGATGGATAAAAATGAATGCGTTTATTTTTAAATGTCTATATATTATATCCCATTTTATTATAATATTTTTATATTCTCATATACAAGTATAAATTTTCTCTCAAAGTGACCTATCTAACATCATGAGGTCTGTGTAGGGTGAAGACATGAGATTAGTTTGTAAGACCAATATTAATATTGAAAGATGAAATATATTTATTTAAATATGTTATAAGTAATATTAATTATAATATAAACAAATTATAATTTCATAAAGTTTTCACACAGGTGTTCTAAGTCTTGGTTTCCATGATTGTGTTTTTAGAGCTACAAGCAATTTTCTGAGTATGAGTGAGATTGATGATTCCTAAGTCAATGTGCCCAAAATTTAAGAATAAAATACATGTTAAGTTTTTATATAGGTAAAATATTTTAATTTTAATGCATTTTTATTCATTATTAATGTCTATGAAGGTTTTAAAAGTAAAAGGTTATTGACTGGGTTCTTGAGGCCTGTTTGCAGTTTTGAGTGAGCATATGAAAATGGTTTGTTTGAGCTATTTTTCACTATTTCATAAAATATAATGAATATTATTATGAACCTGAGGTAAGTTAGGTTATATCCATTGATTTTTTATATGGTTATATTTAAATTTTGAGTGTATGCTTGAAATATTCAAAGCAGACTTTTTGGTAGTAAGAAGGCCTAATTGTGAATAGACTTAATGGTGTGGTTCAAGGAGTGAAATGATCTAAATAGTGTTGGGGAAATAATATGATATTATAAGGGGTATAATTTAACTTTTTTTGAAATTTTTAATCCATTTTTTGAGGTTCATTATTTTCCAAGGTGATCAAAGTGAAATGTGTGCTTTGAGAAGACCTAATTGCATTAGGTCTCTATTAGGCCTAATAGTGGTTTTGGTCCTTATGGGTGGTGACCAACCTATGTAGTCGGTGTTTCACTTGTGAAAAATGTTTTTTCATATATTAAAATTTTGATCCAAGTATTTAGAGTTTTTTTTCATACCAAGATGGGTGAGAGCAAGAGTTAAGTATAAAAAGAAGGTCTAATAAGAATAATTTGACTAATTAAAATATTAAGGATATGAACAAATGATATAGAGGTTTAGAAAATAGGTAGAGGGATTGAATAACATAAAATATGTGTGTTTAATATGTCATTAGGTTTTAAAAATGATTATATAGATGATGATCAATGTCATTTTAACTAATCTTACCAAGAAGTGGGCTATTTGAGTGAAGAGGCCTAATAGGCTATTTGAGAGAGATAAAAGAGTGAGAAGATAAAAAGAAGGTGGAAATAATCAGTTAAGTTAAAAAAAGGTGTCTAAAGATGATCAAAGTTTCAAAGTGACTAATTTGGTGCTGAGTTACCTAGGGGGTCAGTGCCTCCTTACAAGTTGGTGCTTGTTAAAGGACTAATTGAGTTGGTGCTGGAATAATGAGTGGTTGGTGCCTCACTAAATATTAATTAATTACTTATAGTAATCTATTCCAATATATGTTTTATTTTTTTTTACCCCAAATAGGTTTTCCTACACATATCCTATGTTCTTATGTTATATGCTTTTGTAGATGCTTGTTTATGCATTGGTTAATGTATGTATGTGAATCAATGCTTCATGGATGATAAGTGAAATTGAATTATTTTTTTTAGAGAAATGATTCACCCCCTTTTTTATAGATATACTTACAACATTTTTTATCATATCAGGTCCTTTTAAGGAGGCCTAATATCCTAAAGTATATCCTAATCAAGTGAAAATGGCTAGTCAAGCACAAGGTGGTTTCTCTACAATCAAGACTTCATTATTCAATGGATCTAATTATGATTTTTGGAGTGTCAAGATGAAAACATATTTGATTTATCAAGATCATTATGTTTGGAAATTAGTTTTTGATGGATACACTTCACCCCCTACTCCTCCTATAGATGCAGTAGGTAATAAGGCTAGTGACAATAATTCAAAAGCAATGAATGGTATTATGTGTGGCATATTGGAGGAAGAACTTGTTAAGGTGATTCGATGTATGTCTAATAAATAAATGTGGGAGAATTTGAATACCATTCATGAGGTATATGCCAAGATAAATTTAGCTAAGTTGGAAACCCATAGAAGATAGTTTGAAATCCTAAGGATAAATGAAGATGAGACCATTGCAGCCTACTTGTTGAGGGTTGATAAAGTGTTCAAAATCATAAGAAGCTTAGGAGAAGAATTGAAAGAGTCTAATGTTTTTCAAAATGTTTTGATATCTCTAACTCTTAATTTTGATTCTAAAGTGTCTATTGTTGAAGATATGCAAGATCTAGACAAGCTAGATATGGATGGACTTCATGGCACCATAATAGCCTATGAGATGAGGACAAGTGAAGGAAGACCTGTAAATAAGGAAGATAAATTTAAAGTAGAAAAAAGTCAAAAGATAATAAGACAAAAGGTTAAAAATTCAAAGACAATGATGAATCTGATATTGATGATGATGAGTTGATAGTTATGTTTATAAGAAAGTTGAAAAATGATTCAGGTAAATACAAGGGTAAGCTACCCCTTAAATGCTTTAATTGTGGATAGATTAGACACTTTGATAAATATTTCCCTCATAAGAATAAGGAAGATTATTATGAAGGTCATGATGATGATAAGAATTCCTATAAGTCTAATAAGAGCAAGAAAAGCATCAAAAAGTATGATGATAAGAAGTTTTTCAAGAGCAAAAGAAGATTTTACACCAAGGAAGACTACAACTCATTTGATGAGAGTGAGAGAAGTAATTTTAAGATTGACCTTGAAGGTGATGGTCATAATGTCAATGAAGTTCTCTTCATGGCTGAAGAAGCAATTTGTTCAAATCAAGAAGAGTCCATGTGGTTTGGAGGTATTATTGGTGATTCAAATAAAGAAAAAAATAAGGTCGACCTTAAGGCTAAGTTGATGAATTCTCTATAAGAACTAAAGATGGTGAAGAATAATAATAATTTGATGAGGTATCTTTTCAAATATTATGAGGAACAAATCAATTTATTTGAAGTTAGATTGAGCAACAACTCCAAGTAACAAGAGGAAATAGTCAAATAGGTGGAGACTCAAATTGAGATTATGACTACAAGCCTAAAGGTTAAAGAAGAAGAATGTAAAAGGTATGTAACTAAAGTGTATTCCTTGAGATTTGAGTTGGATTAGGTTAGGTATCAAGTAATATAAAGTACTTTATAAATTTTTAAAGGAGTACCAATGGTCTAGACAACATCTTAAGTAGTAAAAAGACTACTAATGATAAGACATGACTTGGTTTTAATGGATACAAAAATAACACTAATGTTATCAATAAGGTCAATGGTCAATAAAGGAATGATGGTGTTAGTAGAATGAAGACTAATCCTATCAGGTAAATTAATACTATAAGGTATGATAATCCTTTCAATGGTTATTATTATTCATGTAACCAATTTATTCATAGAACAAGGCATTGTAGAAGACCCTTCAAGAATGAATATGCATGAAACTATGAGGATAATAATTAGTTTATAGGTATGGGTAATGTTTTATTTATATCAAAAATAATAGTGTGTTTCAATTTTCAAAAGGTTGGTCTTATTGAAAAATTATGTAAGCATGGATTCTCAAGTCAAAACAATAAAGTTGAGGCCCCTAGAGTGTAATAAAGAAGATAAGACAATGAGTAGAAACCAAAGGTAGCTAAGGTGAATGATGACCAATTTGTAAGTATAAGTGTCATATTTTCCATGGTGTATCATAGTTCAAATGCAATGGAGTGCCAATAATTCTCCCTATCAGCTAAAATTATGGATGAATAAGTCAAGTCAAATAGACCAAGTCAAAATGTTATTCAAACATAGATTGAAGAATTCACGCCTTAAGGGATCATGAATAAATTTAAATCTAGTAATGACATGGAGATCCAGGAATATCTTGAGTTTATGTTTTTTTATTACCCAAGAGAGAAGAGATAACTCCATTAGGCTTCATGGAGGCACTTAGCTAGTAAGTAAAAGCATGAAGGATGCTTGGTCTTAGGGAGAGATTTGTATTCTTAATGTAAGATTCAAATTTTAGTCAATAGTTTGTTGGAGGTGTGATTACAAGATATGAGTTACAAATTATTTGTATGATGACTTGATCAAACCAAGTCACATTCATGATACTATTTGAAAGATCAATATGTTCATGAAGTCAATTGGTTATGAGCCTAATTTGTGTTTAGTTGTTGACAAAGAAAGAGAGAATGACCTTGTTTGGAGAGAAAAGGTTTGTTATTATATGTATAAGTATTAGATATTTGTCAAGATATGACCCTTTGTCATTAATGTCAAAGGGGAAGAAAGTTCTAGTTCGGGAGAAATGTCAGTTTGAAAAAGATCTAGCTTGGGGAGATGTGATTGATTAGCTTTGTTTGAGTTTTTTACATCAATGAAAAAGGGGGAAATTTTTGAGGTATTGTTGATATTATGGCATTGATATTGTCATTTATGTCAAATTCAAGATGGATGTCATTAATGTGAAGGTCAAAGTTGAGGCCATGCATGGTGAAGTGGTATGTGGAAAATAAGTCTTATGACAAGAGAAAATTTGAAGGAAACCTATTGTATCTCTATTGAGAAATAATTTTAAGTAAACCTAGTAATTCTTCAAAGGTTGATGACATGTCAACATCAAGATCAAGATACAAGGTAAGGATAGTTTTGAGTACTAGTCTTAAGGAGCATTGTCATATCATAAGCATGTATGTGAAGATGGTGGTTTGGTAAGATGGATACACATAGGTATGATTTGATTTTTAAGGATTCCAAATCATTGATATTAATTTTTGAAACTCTCAAGAAAGTTTCAAGGCAAAACTTTAAGGGCATGGTCTTAAGCCCAAGCATGTAACCAGACTAGTCCTAGACTCTGCTTAACCTAATGAGGAGTCTTGAGGTGCTATCTAGAATTAAAATCATTTGTAGAGAATGTGATAATATTTTTTAAATTTTGTAAACATATGTATAATTTATTGATATCAGTGAAATGGGTTTCAAGTTGTGTTCAAGGTCTAAGTATGACTTACAAGTTTAGGCTTAGTATGCAAATAGACTCAGTATGGCCAAATGAGGGATCAAGTATAGTTTTCAAGGTGATAGAGATAATATGAGATATTTCATAGGTGTGAGAGGTTTTTTCAAAAATTCTCATGAAGTTTCAAATCTTAATTTTAAGAATAAAGCATGAAAAGTGGATCTTTAGGTCTCTCGAGTACTAGAATGGAGTGTTACAGACCCAAGAAAGTTTTTATTATGATAATTGGCATGTGTAATATTTACATGATATCTTGATAAGTTAAATGAATTTTTTAAATATTCCTATCTCAAATTTCCTAGATTTTTTTTTGGATTTGAGTGACAATCCTTTATGAATGATTGCTAAGAATGGAAGGCAGTCTAAACCCTACTAAAACCCTCATAATGACTCGATATGAAATATCTTATTGGAAATAAATTAGAATGGATTTTTAAACCTATTTTTATTATTTTAAAATTTATACAACTCTCTAAGTTTTTCCAAGTGGTATTGGTCTGTCAGAAGAGTGAGTGGAAGCTATAGGAAACCCCTTGTTTCTCAATTTTATGATAGGATAGGCAGGGTTGACTAGGTCAAAGTATGCAAATTATTGGAGTATGATGTGTAATAATTGTATTATATGATAATTTAATTTTTTTTATTAGGTTATAGACTTAAAATATTTTAAAATGGTCATGGAATTGGCTTATCACTAAAAAGACCTAATGAGGAAGACAGTGAGAAAACTAGGCAAAAGTGAGAATGAGATTAGGGATGGGTTATAGTGGATTAGGATGGATTAAAATGTATGGGGTTATTTTTAAATCCATATATATAATATAAATTTTTATTATAATATCTGGATATTCTCATATACAACTAGAAAGTTTCTCTCAAAGTGACCTGTCTAACACAGTGAGGTTTATATAGGGTGAAGACATGAGATTGGTCTGTAAGACATATTTATATTGAACCTTGTAATATATTTGTTTAAATATGTTCTAATTATTTTTAATAATAATTTAAAACCATTTTAATTTCATAAAAGTGTTCACATAGGTGTTCTAAGTCTTGGTTTTCATGACTGTGTTTTTGGTGCTACAGTCATTTTTTTTATATAATTGAGATTGATGATTCCTGAGTCAGTGCGCCTAAAATTTAATATTAAAATACACATGAGTTTTTTATATAGGTATTTTATTATAATTTTAATATATTTTTATTCATGATAAATTCCTATGAAGGTGTGAAAATTCAAAGGTTCTTGACTAGGTTCTTGAGGCCTATTTACAGTTCTGAGTGAGCATATGAAAATGGCTTGTTTGAGGTATTTTGACTTATTTGGTGAAATATAATGAACATGATAATTACCATGAGGTCATGTATTTTATATCCATGTAAATTTTTTATATTTTTATATGTCAAAGTTGATTTTATGATTGAGATATTCAAAGCAGACTTTATGGTAGTAAGAAGGCCTAATTGTGAATAGACCTAATGGTGTGGTTCAAGGAGTGAAATGACCTAAAAAGTGTTAGGTACATAAGGTTATATTTTAAGGGGTATAATTTAATAATTTTTGAAGTTTTTAATCCATTTTTTTAGGCTCATGATGTTCCAAGGTGATCAAGGTAAATTTTGTGCTTTGAGAAGGCCTAATTGCATTAGGTCTATATTAGGCCTAATGGTGGTTTTGGTTCTTATGGGTAGTGAATGACCTATATAGTGGGTGTTTCACTTTTGAAAAAAAAAATTGATCTATTTCAAGGGTTATCCAATTATTTATAGGTTTATGTCTGACCAAGATGGGTGAGATCAAGTATAAAAAGAAGGTCTAATAGGCCTAATTTGACTAGTTAGAATATTAAGGATATGAGTGAATGATTTAGAGGTTTGGAAACTAGGTAGAGGGATTTAATTAAATAAAATATGTGTGTTAAATATTTCATGAGGTTATTAAATTGATTATATAGATGATGAGTAAGGTCATTTGACCTAATTTTGCCAAGAAGTGGGTTATTTGAGCAAAGAGGCCTAATAGGCTGCTTGAGAGAGAGAGAAGAGTGAGAAGAGAAAAATAAGGTGGTCATCATTAGTTAAATGATAAATATGTGGCCAAAGGTTATAATAGGTTCTAGGTGATTTATTTTTGTTGAGTTACCTAGGGGTTTGGTGCCTCCTTGTAAGTTGGTGCTTACTAAAGGACTAGTTGAGTTGGTGCTTGACTAGTGAGGGGTTGGTGCCTCACTAAATATTGATTAATTTCTTATAATAATAATATAGTATAAGCTATTTTTAGTGTATTTTATCTCCCAATATGTTTTCCCACATATCTCATGTGGTCTTATGTTGTATGCTTTTGTAGATGCTTGTTTATGTATTGGTTAATGTATGTATGTGAATGAATACTTCATGGATGATAAGTGAAATTGCACAATTTTTTTAAGGTAAATTATTCACCTACCCCATATTATTATTTTTAATTAAAACACAAAAAATATAAGACACCAAATCAAACACACTTGTGTTCTTAAGAGCACTTAGGGAGAACACATATAACATAAGCAAAACACACGTACAAGACCTCAAACATTTAAGGTGAATAATAATTTACCATGCTTCAACCAGGGTCAAAGATAACACCTCTTACATCATTAATGTTCCATGAAATCAACTCATCATGTGAAGCATACTTATCAATAAACACTTGCTTATGTATATGTTCAAAATACTTACCATCTTTAGATCCTTTGTTGACTACAAGTATGTTACTTGGAAATACCAAGAATGATCTATCTATCCCTCCAAGAATATTTTTTTGATTTTCAACCTACTTGACTTATACCATGTCTAATTGACACTTCCCAAACTAAATCTTGGGAACCATAAAAGTTGCTTCAAATTCACCTTCTTATTATACATAATGCACTTGATGTATAGAACCATAATCTTATCTTCCTTATGCTCCAACATATATGAGAGTGATTCAACTTTAATTTGAGGTTTGGACTACTCCTTAATCATAGATATTTATACTTTGGCTTCATTAAGATTCCCCATGACTGCAACCTCTTTGAAAATCATAAGACACTCTCCTTCATTCTTGACAAGGCACTCTCCTTCATATTTAGGAGATTCATCAACAACCTTAATGATAGATTCAGGTTTATTAGGAAGGGTAGTAAACTTACTCAACAGTGCAAATTTATTGAACTATTAGATGGAATTGTTGCCATAGGTCATCTTCTTCATAGATATCATGTTCATGGACTCCTCCATCTTGTTCAAGAATAATGGCATTATTTTCCTCATCATCTTTATCCACCATGATTTGAAGAACATCATCATCATACATATGAATAAGGTAATGGCCATCAGCATCTTGTGAGAAAGAATTGTCAATGCTTACCTTAGATTGTCCATAACCTTCCTCATGGATGATGTATGTTCCAAGGTCAATCTACTCAATGAAAGTGTATGGATCATGTCGATAATTATCAACACCATTCTCATATAATAAAAGGTTAGAGATACCTTCAAATTTAGAGGATGCTCCATCATCCATAGTAGACTCTTTTTTATCATTGATGACATAATTCAAATTAGAGCTTCCTTCCACATAGGGCTCAATATGAAACTTAGCCAATGGTTGAGTTATAATGGTTACCTTCTCTCCATACATTATCTTAAAGGAAAATAAGGTATAATAAATTGAGATGTAGCCTCTTATCTTGTCTGTGAAATCCATTGAAAGGTAGATAATAAAGTGAGTAGGCAAAATAACCACTACTATATCTTGAAGGATAGGAAAGCTTGGACAATCTTGTAAGAAAATTCTCAAACCTTTAAATATCCCCACTGACTTAGATGGTATTCCATCAAGTTCTATCACTCCCTTATTGTATGGTTCATATTTTAAACCCAATTTATCTACCACAAGCTTGTACATCACTGAGGTACTTGCCCCACTATCCATAATGTAGTTGTGAACAAGATCATCTCCTGTAATGAGAGTGGCGTAGAAGGGTGGGTGATTTTTAGATTTGGAAGAGAGTTAAATAATTAGATTGGTATCATTAGTGATTGAAACATCACCATGTTTTAGTGGTTGAGGACTGGTATGAATTTTCTAGCTGCTCTTGAAGAAGCCCCTTTTGATTGGGCATGTGAAGCACTTCCAAAAGAGATATACAAATCTTAACACTCTTCAAATAATCAATAATATTCAAATAAAGAACACTAAAATTTTATTGCATTCTTGAAGGCAAATAAGTTTCTTGAACTTGAGGTGATGGATCACTTTCAATTACTTCTACATTCTAATTTGAGATAGGTGCAAAAGTTGTAGGGACTTCTACAATTGTAGTCACACCTTCCTACCTTATAGGAGTATTACTTGGACTTGTGTCAACACCATGAAAATATCCTAAATCCTTCCTCTTTTCTCTTATATTTGATGCAATATAAGTACCTTGGTTTAGGACAAATGTGTCTTCCACTAGAAAGTTCTCCAAACTCACTCTTTGGATACCATACCCTTCATTGAATTTTGATTGCATAAAGTTCCCATCTTCTACTGACAATTGAGGAGTAACCCCTCCTTAAGCTAACAAATATTATCCTCCATATTCATTTACATCCATGAATTATCATTACTATCATTTCTTTCCTTGGACCAAACTACTATGAATCAGGACCATGGCTCTTGAGTTGGAGGTGGAAGTTGGGTTATATGCATTGGATGGTCTATTTAAATTAGATTGTCCTTGACCTCTACCTTGACCATATTAATGAGGTGAGAACCTACTTTCCTATTGAGGATATGGAGAGGTGTTTTGAATAACACCATACTTCAGATATAGTTTCCTAACTTGAGCATCAAAGGCATTATATATTTCCCTCTAATCAATGGTATCTTCTACCTTCTTAGGGGTAGTTTTAGACTTGGTATTTACATTTAGGATTTGAGAAACACTTGGAGTAGAAATAAACATATTGGGAAGAAGTGGTATGAATACTTTTGGAGGAAATTTTATATCTTGTATTAGGCCATACTCAACTCAAATTGTTATCTCATAAGCTTTAGGTAAGGTATAACCACCCATAGACTACAACATGATGGCTATGTTAGTTCTAATAGACCTTAGATATGTATGGAAAACAAATCTTGCAAGAAGTCTCACGGGAGTAGGCAACCTATACCAAGTTATTTTTAATCTCTCATTGAATTCATACATAGTCTCCTTAAGACCTCTTTGGATCACATTCAGTTGATGAATGAGTGATGTGTGATCACTTTTATCTTCAAACCTTGAGGTTAAAAATTCTCCAAAATCATCCCAAGTGTTGATACATCTTCCTCATAATGTCATATACCAATCAATTGCTTTCTCTCTAAGGGACATGATAAGTAGTATAAATTCAATATTGACTTCAGTGACATTTTGAAAGTTTCCAAAGTTAGAGATGTCCCTAATATGTTCACTAGAGGTGACATGACCTTCTCTATTAAAAGTGGGAACACTCTTGGTAGAATTAGGAGGTATATCATCATATGCATTAAGGTGTATGGGATTTTTAATTTTAAAGGTTGGGAAGGCATGATACCTATCCATGTTTTCCTAAAGTTCCTCTTCACTCTCTTGATCTTCTTGGCTTGCAAAGTCTTCTTGTTATTCAAAGGTCAAGATAGTTTGAGGATGTTGAACTTCAAGAGGAAGTTCATGTTAAAGGAGTGGGTTTATGGGATTAATACCTCTACTAGTGTTTGACCTAGTGAGGACCATGAAGTATGAATAGAATAAATGATAAAAATTGGTATACAACCAGATATTACCTTGAATGGAGTCTCCAAATGATAACTAGAACACCATATACAATTGTGATGTTGTAAAGACCAGAATTCACCTTGATGAGATGTCTTTGAGATAATAGTCCCCCTAGGTGTGACATAATTATTGTCACTCAAAATTTCAACCTAAATATGGTTATTCAATCCTAATCTATATTTAGTGAAACATTGGATTACCTCTAGGCCTATGGTTTGCTTATAGTAGAGGTAAACATCTAGGTTTAAGGGTTAACTCCTTAGATTTCTCTTTGCTTGCTTATCACCTAAACTTACTTATTTGCCTAGATGAAAATGGATAGAAGTAACATGAACATTAAACTAATTTAATGAGATGATACACCAGAATGATCTCCACTATACTAACATATAAGTTCACTATGAAACATGACTCATAACACTAGTCTCAACATCATAGATTACTCTAACATTAGTATATAAAACATGGAGGTGCTATGCATTACACTACTCAAGGTGAGTGAACTAGAAGTTAGATTGTAGAAAATAAGGCTACTCTTTATACTTAAATATAGATAAATTCACTTGAATACACTTCATGTAACCTATTAGAGTAGAAACTAATTATATCAAGCATGGAAGAGTAAAGAGAAGGCAAGGATAGATAATAATCACTAGACACTTCACTATGCACCACTTAAAACACTTAGAAAAGAAGTTTTTAAACTCAAAACTAGTTTTAAAATCTTTATTTCAAAGGTAAATATAATATTCAAACTAGTAGGACTTCACCATATCAGGTTTGGATTCCCTTACTAAAATGGCTTATATATATAGAGCATGTGAGAAGAGATAGAAGAAGGGAAGTGGAAAGGTCACAAATACAAGTGTTAATACCTTGAAACTAGTTAAATTTTGAAATAATGGAGTGAAGAATATACTATAAAGGTATTCTTGGATAAGTGTCCATTTAAAGCATGACAAACTCTTCAAGTTGGTGTAGAGACTCTTCAAATACCTTATTAAAATTGCCTTCATGATGAAGCATCTCTTGACCACTTTAAATTGAATTAAGAAGACTCAAAACATATGAAATATCTTAGGATGGTTTAAAAAAATATTTTATAGTCATTATATACTCCCCTAATTGATAGCCTTCCTCATGACATTTGCATTCACTTACTATCTTTATAGGCATAGACCTACAGACTTGTCACCTAAATGAATTGAACTTTCTCAACTAAATCCATGGAATAGGTGTTAGGAAACTTGTTCAAAGTTCCTTTTCTTTATACTCCATGAATCAAACCTTAAAAAGATCCCAAATTAGACCTCTCATCTTCTCACTAGGCAGTCACTTATCATTTTCACTATCTATCTAAGACTACCTATAGTGAACTATAAATAAATCGGAACCAGATATGGATTTTTCTGAGTCTTTTTTCTCAACAACCCCTGTTTGGGCTAGGCTACCAGGGCTACCTTTAGAATTCTGGCATGAGGACATCTTCAAAGGAATAGCTAGCTCTTTTGGTGAATTAGTGGCGGTAGATAAAGCCACGGCTTCAAGAACCAAACTCCAAAGTGCCAGAATCTATGTTAAAGTGGCGGATCTAAACATCCTCCCCAAAAAAGTGGACCTTATCTCCAAACTTGGGAAGAAAACCCAAGAGATTGTTTTTGAAGACTTGCCAAATTCTTGTTTTGTGTGCAAGAAGCAGGGACATTGGGCCAAGAAATGTCCCAATAGGGGAAGAGCCATTCCAAAAAACTTTCAGGAAGGAAAAAATATCAAGATCCAACAAAAAAAAATATGGAAGGTCAAAGAAGACTATCGAAAGATAAGGAAGCCTCAAGAGGCCATAGTTGACAAAGACACAGATAAGGGTATATCTACGGCTCTAGTAGAAGGGGACGACCTTAATACATTAGGAATATCAGATCCCCTTGTAAAGATTTCTAACGTCCTTATGGAAGGAAAAGAGAAGGGAACAGAGGATAATGTATCAGATCTTCAAACTGAAGATGAGGTGATTGCCTCTACTCAGAAATCTCAAAGCTTAGAAATCCAAGATTCAAAGATGTATGAAAAAGAGGAATTAGAAGAAGGAGAAGTAGATCCTGAAAGAAGAAACATTATAGAAGAAGTAGAGGATGAATTGAGTGAAGGTCAGCCTGGGGAAAAGAAGGAGGAACCAAAGGTTGAAATTATGACTCCAGCTAAAGAGGTCCTCGAGGCAGAAGAAAAGGATGAAGAAGGTAAAAAACCTAAAAACCAAAAGATTAAAGGAGAGATAAAGAATATGTCTAATCACATCATGACAAGAAATGGTGGAGCGAAAGCTAATAGTTCTCTAAAGAGTAAAGGAGGAAAAGAATTTGGAAAACAAGCCAAATTAAAACCGGATGTAGGTTTGTCAGAAAAAACTGGGAAAAAATCTGCTAAGCAGAACAGAGAATTGGAAAGCAAGGTCAACATAGCAGATGGAAAGCAGAAAAAATTGGGGCAATATATGAATAGTAATAAAAAGAAATGAAGATTCTTAGTTGGAATATAAGGGGTCTAAACAGTCATCCTAAAATAGACCTTGTTAGGAATTTTGTAAGAGAACAAAAGCCAGACTTCCTTCTGCTTCAAGAAACAAAAATGAGTAAGGAGAAAGCTGAACAAATCAAAGACTTTAAAAATTACACCCTTAAAGCTAGTAGTTCTGAAGGAGCTTCAGGAGGTACTGCGATTTTATGGAGAAAAGATCTTTTTGCTGGATCAATTTTGATGGAAAGTAAAAAAAATTTGGTGGCTAAATTAATTAATGCAGACCAAAAGGATAGTTGGTATGTAGTTAATATTTACGCTCCTAATATCAAGAATGAAAGGAAAAAGGTTTGGGAAACTCTCTCAAAGCTCAGAAGGAAAGATCACTGTGGGCGTTGGATAATAATGGGAGACTTTAATGTCCCTCTTTATGACTATGAGAAAATGGGTGGTAATACAATTCAAATGGAAGGGAGAATTGACCTTATGGAGTTTATCAGCAATGAAGGCTTAATGGATATGGATTTGCAAGGAATTCAGTACACCTGGAGTAATAAGAGACTGAATAAGGAATGCATACAGGCCAGGCTTGACAGGGCTCTCATATCCCCAAACTGGATGAAAGACTATAATTGCAAGTTGGAAGCATACCATAGAATTGGCTCAGATCACTTCCCTTTAATATTCTTAGCAGACAAACTAAACCAAAAAAAGAATCATCCTTTCAGATTTGAAAAGATGTGGCTACAGCATCCACAGTTTGAAGACAAAATAAAAGAGTGGTGGAATATCTCTATAGAGGGATCTGCTCTCTTTCGAGTTGTTTCCAAACTCAAAAATGTTAAAAAGAAAGTCAAGAAATGGAACAAGGACTATTTTGGAAATATTTTCGTGGAAAAGAAGATCATCAAGGAGAATATTAGTAGAATACAGGGAAAAATTCAGAAAAATGGATATACTGTGGAATCCCAAAGAGAAGAAAGCGAACACTTGGCACAGTATCAAGACATAATAACTAAGGAGGAAATTTATTGAAGACAAAGATCTAGGGTGCAATGGTTGAAAGATGGAGATAAAAATACAAAGTTCTTCCACCTCTCTACCTTGAAACATAGAGCGAAAACACATATTCATCATCTAAAAAAAGGAGCTCAAAAGATAACAGAGGATAAGGAAATTAAGGAGGAAATGATTTCAATTTTCTCTTCCCTGATGAAGGCTGATAGAAACATTGACTTGAAAAGTCAGGCTGATATTCTCCGAGTGATTCCTCCATTGATCACGAAGGAGCAGAATAATATGTTATGTTCTATACCTAAGGAGGAGGAAATTTTTAAAGCTGTAAGATCTCTTGGAGGAGAAAAAGCTCTGGGACCAGATGGTTTCCCCATGTTCTTTTTTCAAAAGTTTTGGAAATTCATAGGAGTGGATGTTAGTAACGCGGTGAAGGAGTTTTTTGGAGCTAAACAAATGCTGAAGGAAATAAATGCCACTTTTCTTTGCCTTATCCCTAAGAAAGCAGGTGCGGATAGTCCTGATCAGTTCAGGCCGATTAGTCTATGCAACTCCCTCTATAAAATCATCTCTAAAGTACTAACGACCAGACTAATCCTTGTGATCCCCTCAATCATTGCTGAGCAGCAAAATGGTTTCATCCCTGGCAGACAAATCCTCAATTCAGTTATAATGGTGCATGAGAATATTCATTCACTACTCAAATCCAACACTGAGGGGTTCTTGATGAAAGTGGATATAGCTAAAGCATATGACAGGGTGGATTGGCTTTTCCTTTCTAAAAGCCTTAGTGGTTTTGGATTTGAAAAAAGAGTGGTTGATTTAATCAAACAGTTGATATCAACAACTTCTATAGCTGTGTTGGTTAATGGGACCTCATCTCATTTGTTCAAACCATCTAGGGGATTAAGACAAGGGGATCCTATATCCCCTGTCCTGTTCATCATCATGGCAGATATCATGGGTCGCTACCTTGGGGACTTGGTTCAAAGAAGACAGTACAAAGGTCTGAGACCCTCTTCGCATCATTTAATTTGCTCTCATGGGCAATTTGTGGACGATACTATTTTTATGGGTCAGTCGGAAGTCACTGAAGCAAGAACTCTTAAGGAAGCCATTAATCTATATAACTCTACTTCCAGACAACTGATTAATTGGAATAAAAGTGTTGTTTTCTTTAATAACACCCCTGTTTATAGACAGAACAAAATTGCTAGAATTCTTGATTGTTCTATAGGATATTTTCCCTCCACATACCTTGGTCTCCCTTTTGGATTGAAAGCCCCCGAAGCTTTTTGGGAAGGTCTTATTAATAAATTCAGTAAGAAGTTAGCGGGATGGAAAGGCTGTCTTCTTAGTCAAGGAGGAAAGTTAACTCTCCTCAAAGCTAGTCTTCAAAGTATACCTACGTATGCATTGAGTCTCTTCAAAATCCCCTCCAAATTTGCTGAAGCAATTGAAAAAATCCAAAGAAACTTTCTTTGGTCTAGATCTGAAGAGAAAAGGAGAATGCCACTTATAGCATGGGATAACATATGCAAACCGATTAAGGATGGTGGACTTGGCATAAGGAAAATAAGAAGTATGAACACTGCCCTTCTAGCTAAACAGGGGTGGAGGGTTTTTAGGAAAACAATGAATGGAGTAAAATTTGGATGCATAAGTACTTATTTAAGGCACAGCCAATCCATGATTTCTTTTCCACTCCAGATATTTCTCATCCGTCTGCTATTTGGGGGGCAGTCCAGGGAACAAAACATGTTCTTGAAGAAGGAAGTGCATGGAAAGTTGGTAATGGTAAAAAGGTGAAATTTTGGGAAGATACCTGGGTAAGAGATAAACCTTTACAGGAAGAAATCCAAGATAAAGATGTTATAGAAAGATGTAAACAAAGAGTGGGCACTATGGTTAATCATTATTGGCAGAACAACACTTGGGTAAACCTCTCTGACTATGATCAAGATCTCAAGGATATTCAACTATCCCTAAATGCTATATCCCTAAATCCTAACCAAGAAGATAAAATTGTTTGGTATCAGGAGCCAAGTGGACAGTTTAAAGTCTCTTCCCTCTTCATCTCTAAGGGAAATGGCAGAAAACCGATTTGGACTAGAGCATGGATCAAGGGGCTCATCCCTAAAATCAAGTTCTTTTCCTGGACCCTCCTCCAAAACAAAATTTTGACCCTGGATAATTTACAGAAACGTGGAATCAATATTGTTAATAGGTGTATTCTGTGTAAGAGAGACCTTGAAGATAGAGATCATCTGTTTATGAATTATTCCTTCACTCAGCTTGTTTGGAAGGAGGTTCTCAATATGTGGGGTATTACCTGGGTTCATCAAAAAAATGTTGAACTTTCTCTTAAAAGTTGGTATTGCCCTTCAAATAATCCTGAAGTTATCTTTTTATGGAAAATTACTCTTCCCCATATTTGGTGGGGAATATGGAAGGAAAGAAATAATCGAATATTCAGAAACAAAGAGCTCCCTGGATGGGTGGTTGGCCAGAACATCATTAGAGCTCTAAAGGAAAATTTTTCTTCTCAAAAAAATCCAAGCTCTAATCTAAATGTGGATAATCCCCTGAGGAAGGACATTACTCTCGGTAAACATGATAACCCCAGATCAGATGTGACTTGGATTAGTCCACCTCAAGAATGGATTAAAGGTAATTTTGACGGTGCAGCAAAAGGGAACCCGGGTAAGGCTGGTTGCGGTGGTGTTCTGAGAAACCATGTGGGAATGGTTATTGATGCTATTGCAATTCCCATAGGTATATCAAACTGCCATATTGTTGAAGCTACAGCTGCTCTTCAGACCCTTAAATTAGCTGTGGATTCAGGATATTATAAATTGTGGCTCGAAGGGGATTCATTGAATGTTATTAATATCCTTAATAACAAGAATCCAGTGTCTTGGACCATAGAGGACAAGGTTAAAGAGATGAAAATTCTTTTGAAGAAATTCAAAGAAGTAAAAATCACCCATACCTACTGTGAAGCCAATGGTGTCGCAGATTGGCTTGCAAATTGTGCCATCTGGGAGGGGCAGAAAGTGAGGTGGGATGAAACCTTAGAAAGGAACGTGGACTTGAAGGCGATCATTCTTCTGGATGCCACACATGAGAAGGAAGGAAGGATTGGAGTGTATCAAAATCTTAATGAGTAGGAGGAGTGGCAGCACAGGGAAAGAAACCCAATTATCAAAAAGCAAGGCCCTTAAGAGGGAGAAGCGGACCCTAAAATGCCATAAACAAATTTGACGTCCAAATTATTTTGATAGCAACAGGAACCAGGGTAACATCAATAGCAAACGAGATTCTAAGAAAATGAGCATGGTGCGGGAAAGAAAGGGTGAACCCCGTAAATAGGAACCCAAGAGTTGTGCAGACTGGAGAGAGAAACACCAAGTATGGAGAATCTTGCAGAAAGGAAATGTCACGAACTACATGGAAAGGCTTCACGGTTATAAGCCGCACATCACAACAGCCTTCTTTAAAAATTGGTCTGACGATAGGGTCACCCTGCATGGCGTTACTATCAATTTAACTGAGGATTTTCTTGCTGAGGTTACAGGGTTGTCTATGGAAGGAATCAAATTTTCAAAGCAAACCAGCATATCAAACGAAGCATTCTGCAAATTCCCCAAAACGGATGAGGAGGAGCAGAAAATAGTAAAAAATGGGGATTTTTATGATTTGGACCAGATAAAAGGGATTTGGAGGGACGTCTTAAGCTGTATCAGGGAATATTTCATCCTGGATGGTAGAAGTAAACGAGTGCATAAGTTCCACTTCGTCTTCCTCAACCACTTTAGGCATAAGGTAAGAATATCTTTTCCTTTCTACCTTCGCTACTCCCTGATTCAAAGCCTTTATGCTCATAAGAAGAAAGACTTGCGCCCTATTCTTCACGAAGGTCTTATTCTGCTCATTGAAGGCTTTTGCAAGAATAGGGCATTGGTAAAGAACCCCAAACAGGGGAAAAACAAGTTGACAGGAAATAAAAAGGATGAAAATGAAAGCAGAAGAGGAAAAATTAAGACCCCTAATCCCAATACACAGAATGCAGTAGGAGATAGGGGCTGGGAGAGAATTGGTGAACCCGTGGAGGAAAAACGGGTGGAAGAAGATGGAACAGAGAGCTAGGAAACCAACTCTAGTAACGACAAAGAAGGACCTGAGGATATGGAAAAAGATAAAGTCAATACTAAGGAGGACTCTATTTCCAGAACAGAAGAGAAGGAGGAAGACCAGAAAGACAAGGAGGATGACACTGTCCAGGAAGATTCTGGTGAGGACCCAATGTCAAAGAACGAAAAGGAAATCCCAGTCCAGGAAAATATCCAAAACATGGAGATAGAAATTGAAGAAGGATTCAATGAGAGGGAATTAAAGAGCCAAGAAGACTTCTTTGAAGAAGCTAGAAATAGCCCAAACGAAAAGGCTGAGGACTGGAAAGGGAAGAAATAGAATGAAGAAAAACACACCCCTTTGATTTGGGTTAACAGTAAAGCTGAGTGTTCTTCCCAATTAGATGCCTGGCTGTGTAGGGAGACCATTGATCTAAAGAAAAAAGTGGAAACATTGGAAGAATCAATGAAAGCTACTTGGAACAAAGTAAATGACATGGAGAATCAGTTAAGCCAGATCCCTGTGAAGCTAAAAGTTTATGAAAACAACCTCTGGGAGCTTATAAAGGAAAATAGAAAGAAAATGGATGATGTAACATCCAACTTTTGTGCAGCTCCTATCAGTATTGGGAAATGTGCCAATGAGGAGATGAAAGTAATAGAGGGCCCCTGCAAGAGGACAAGGCAAAGTTCCAGAAAGAAAGACACTCAAAAAGGAGACTTGCTGGAGGCTGCCACCCGGGAAATTGCTTTGAAAGAAAAAGAAGCCATGAAGTTGATCCTGGAACTGGATGAATAATCCAGTCTTTTTTCGGTTAAGAATTGGTACTGACCTCTAGTTTTATTTTGCTAGTTTTCAGTTAGTTGTTCTTTCAGACTTTTGTTCTTTGGGTCCTGTTTGGCTGTATATCAATGGTTTCAGGACCATTCTTTTTCTGTTTTTACTACTTCTATGTAGTGTTTTAAGGCGATGCCTGTGGACTTAGTTTGCTCTTTTTTATTCTTTGTTAAAGGGTTTCGGGGCCCCTTCAAAACCTGCTTTAACCTCTAATCTAAAACTATGTAGTAGATTTATTTTCATATATCACTATGATTATAAATGATTATGGAGAGTGGTAATATGTATATAAATACATCCCATAATGATTATCATTCATTAGTTTTGTTCTACACCTATAAAATAACTAAAAACTTGCAAAAAACCCAATTTTAGACTTGTCCATACAAGTGATAATATGGATAAAGTGTATGGAAATAATATTGAGAGATTTATATAAATTTTAAAAGAAATTTCATGTCCAAATGATCAATATTGATTTAATCTCCTTGCATATTTTCTCCATCAGGTCAAAACTAGGGTTTTAGAAGGGTTTTGAGTGTCTTAGATTGTTAGTGATTTTTTATAAAAGTTAGATGTCTAAATTTTGAAAAAATTCCAAAAAGTTGAGGTAAAAGACCCCATTAAACTCTCCCAAAGTAATTGAGGAATCATTCAATCAGTTTGTATAGATATGAGTGTTTGAAAATGGCCTCTCGAGCTCTTCTATGCATTTTGAATACCCCTGTAAAGGTATTGGGTCAAAATGACCAAATTGTTTTAACTCTCTAAAAACCAACGGCTTTGATCAACATTATACCTCCCCTTGAAGTATTTTAATTGGATTAGAGAGTTTAAATTGTCTTATAAGAGAAATTGAATCTCCTTAGGGCTTAGACCTAGTTCTAGGCCTAATAGCCCTAACTATGTCTAACTTCCCATGACCAACTCTGAGTGGTTTTCATTTATTATGAGTGATTATAAAAAAAATTATACCTTTAATAAAACTATATAGACCTTTATAAAATGACTCTTATTCCCCCTTTCACATTACTCACCATTTTCACAGTATGTATATACATTATATTGTCTAAGAGTGCTCTCTGTCAGATAAAATAGAGGGCACTTCCCCTATTTTCCTAACCAATTTGAGGATATGGGAAGCTATATTAGGTTATAAATACCATATATTAAAATTTTCATATCCAAATTGATTATATAGATACATCAACATCATAAAACCTTAAAATTGGCTTCTCAAACCTATTGACTATGCAAGGTTAGAAACTTCAAACTAGGTGATAAGTTATAACTTGTCCTTGTTATGTATTCCTTCCTCTAAGAACATATGAAGTTGACCTTACTACTATTAGAGTGGTATAAACATGTTTTCCATCTTACATATTTTCTACTCTTTTAAGCTCACATATACTTGACTAGGCCAGTTTATAGACTACAGTTAGATTATAGGTGGTACTTCTTAGGAAATTGAAATCCCTATAGGTGTCTCTTAAGGCCTAATTATTGTTAGTATCTCCCTTGGTTCCATATTTAAGATCATTGGGTCATATCCAATTGAATTAAAAACTAGACTTGTAGACCATTATTCTTATTTCTCACCATCAAAGCACTATGGTTCTATAGTTAAACTGTAGGTGCTTTTTTGGGTAGAATTTGGAGGCTTCTTGTAAGTAAAGATGTTCTTGAATAATCATACCTTATGCCCTTTTATCTCTCTTGAGGTCATTAAGATCATCTCAAATTAAATGTGATCTCTTCTCATTCCTAGAGACCATAGTCTCACTCACCATTATAGGTCACTACAAGTTAGGTTATTTTTAGTCATTTCAAAATAGTGTTTTACTGAGTATTTTAGGTTAGAATTTTTCTAATCTAAAAACCATTAAAACATCAATCTTTCTTGATCAAGTAACCACCTTCTCATGTTAAATCATTATTTTTATGCATAGGATATAATATGGGAACCATTAAGATTCACACAAACCCTAAACTCTTCACCATAAGATGGCATTGGTTATGGGAAAAACCCTCTTTCAGAGAAGTTAAGGTAATTTGTCTCAAATGCAACTTTCCTAACTTGCAAACGTTGAACTCTAGTTTGACTGCACATAATGACTTTACCATTATCACAATGGTCTTCTCTATATTTTTAGACCTAATTTAAGGTTTAAAATGAGCTCAGTTTAAACACTCCTCTATCACATATGTACTAAACTCAGGTCATTATAGACTGCCTAAAAGTGTTACTATGCAATATAAGACTGTGTACTAAGTTGAATTGGTCTCACAACCAATTTATAACCCTTTAAATGGCTTAGCCCTACTAATTTTACTTTATAATACTCTTCAAAATCTTTAAAACTTCATATTTCATCAACATGGTTACTCAGGGTTTAGCTCCACTTGGCTATAGGTGACAGTTGTAGGGAAACCTAACTGTGTGCAATTATTAGACCTTTCACTTCACCAAGTGTAACTCTTTAAAACTCAAATTCCAAAATAAAAATTGATCATCATGTTTATAATAGGTTGGAATAAATATATATCATTTGTTTAGAAGACCAAAATATAAATATAATCTTTGTAACAAGTGAAATAATGTCTGCAAACCTCAGTGGTATCTCCTACTAGCAAAATGAGAGTGATTATGCCAACTTATTCAACTTCACACTTTAAAAAAAGAATATAAACCTTGTATTAAATATTTTCATACCCTTTCAGATCACATACACCACTTTTTTTGCTCAAACTAATCCAAACAAAGCATAAACCTGAAGTGTTGGGGATGTGTAGACAAAAAAGCATCACCAACCTTCTTAGCAATGATTCATGAAGCATATTACACCAAATCCTCAACTATTTCCATGAATTTATATTACATATATATTACTATCACCCACCAAGTTCACTTGCTTTGACTCACATCCTCATTTCTATACCAAGCTGAAAATTGTTTGACCATTTGACCTTGTCTACGAGAGCAATAGGAAAGATAGAACAATTTTGATCAATTTTAGGTCTATCAAAGCTACCTAAACATGTAAATGAACTGAGGTGACCTAAATAGACACTTTTTAAGTTCTCCCACATGCCAAATATATTATACAAGTTGTGAAAATAGTTGAAACTCCCTTGAAACTTTATGGTCTTCTTGTTTTCAATGTTGAACCTACAAGATGTCAGTCTCAAAATAGTTTCTCTAGCATATTATAGCATGTATGATGTTATAGTATACATAGACACACTTTTATTCCTATGGAAACCATATAAGCTCATTTAATGACCCTGAAAGTGGCCTAGAATAACATATGACTAACTTTAGACAAATATGACAAAGATTTGACCTCATTAAATACCATGAGACACATTTTACACCCTATGAGACCCTATGATAAGTTTAAATATATAGGGGGTTTACCTAATTTGAATTTTGGTTAAATTAGTCAACAGTTCCTAAAGATATGGTGGATATCACCACATTTTTTAATTCATTAGAAGAAGTAGATAACAATAAGGATTGTGTCATATCAGCTAATAAGAGAGAGTTGTACAAATTGGTAAGATATGAGGTTCTACATATGTGTGTGATGTAGCATGAGTAGGAATACATTTTGTGTGAGTTCCAATAAGGAATTATTAGGGGTTACTATGGAAGAGAGAAAACAATGTGTAATTTTTTGTTGGTTGGGTATTGGTGGCCAACTTTATACAAGGACACAAAGGAGTATACACAAAATGTTGAGATTTGTAAAAGGGTAGGAAAGACTAATAGATGGGATGAGATGCCATTGATTCTGATTATATATTTTATGGGTCCAATTAACCTTTCTATGTCACCTAGTGGTGCACATTATATCATAAATAAAAATATGGGTTGAGGCTAGACCTTCAAAGGATTGTATAACATCAACTATAGTTAGTTCTTATGGGAGAACATAATAAGGTATGTGTGCCCTTTGAGTTTAACAAATTATAGAAGAACTCATTTCCTTGTGAATATATGCACATTTTACTAGAATATTTTATGGTTTTGCATCATAAGATAATACCTTATCATACATATACAAAAATTATAATGGGAGAATTTAATAAGATACTAGGGAATGTGCTCACCAATATTTGTGAAGTTAGGTGTACAAATTGGGATGCTTGGGTTAATACGTTTTATGGGCTTATATAAAAACATATAAGTTCCAAAACATTTATACACAATTATATTTTTTTTATGGGAAAGAAGCCATATTTATAGTATAATGCTTGATTCCTTCATTAATAATTGCACTTGCATGAGGACTAGATGAACACATGCCATTAGAAAACAATATGGGAGATATGATCAAGATATATGAGAAAAGGATACTTTATAAATGGATATAAGTGATATAGAAGGTTTTTCTAAAGGTTTGGTATGATAATCACATCAAAGGTAAGATACTATTTGTTAACACAAGGTGTTTTTGTATGAATCTAGATATGCATATCACCCAGGAAAGCACATCAGGTGGATGGGAACATATATTATTAACCATATTTTTTAATTAGTGTGTGTAATATATGTAGGTTGGATGGTGAATTTTTGTAAGGTTAATTCGATGGGAGTAGGATCAAACTATACTTTAAATGACTGAACTAAATGTGGATATAGAGGCCATTAGTTGTGTCAAAATACATGACAAAAATATTTCCTACTTTTAGTATTTTGACTTCATTAACTTGTTTGTATATTAAGTGGATAATACATGTATATTTATCCTATAAATCCAATTGGGTGATTCGAGCAAGGGGTATTTTAAGATCCTTATGTAATATTTATAAATATCTATGGGATGGGTAATAATGTGTAGTTTAGTCTTATAGATAAGTGTGAACATAGCTCTACAAAAAATAATAAGAGGGAAAACAAATAAGGAAGATGACAACTAAAATGATGCACAAGGGTAATTTATGCATATTGGTTGCCAGGATCAAGTTATGTGTGTCTTAGGAGGAATAGTTTTTGAATATTTTATCACTAAGATAAAAAATGGTGCATATATAAGAAGATGCACAAGAGAAATTTTAATACATAAAGAAATATGCACAAGATGAAGGGAGAGTACAACACAAGATGTTGCACACAAATAAAATGAATGAGATGGAATATGTGCAAATTTTGTGCCCATAAATGAATGTGAATATTTAATAAAGGAATTTCAAATGGGAGAAATATACGATATAAGAATATTTTTTTAAATTAAACCATTGGGAGGAGAATTAATTAATTTATTAGTAGGTAAGTGTAAAATTTAATCCTCCTAAGGTTATAAAAGGGGAAGGATATCATTTTGAAGAATAATTTATAAATTGATTATGTAAGTGCTTTATCATTTTTTTTTTACAAAATATAAATAATGAAGCATAGCAATTGAAGATGTAGAGAGAGTCTAGATATCACAAAGAGATTCAACGCCATTGGAGGAATGTGTGTGAAATAATTTAATATATAAATGAGAAATTTATAGTCTTGTTATAAAGTGGGGATCTATTTAAAGAAGATTATTATTTAGAATACTTACACATGTTAGGGTTAATTATCCATGACAAATACAAATTTGACACCAATAACAACACCCCTAGTGGAGGAGAAGGAATAAATGTTAGTGTTGGAATGAACAACTACACGTGAGATATAGGATAAGAAGAAGAAATTAAATTTGAATAACAAGAAACCTCAACCAAGGAATCTATAAAATTTCCTAGTAGTAAGGAGGCAAAGATAATAAAGGTTTTTGACCCACCTTTCATGTAGGTTATATATGGAGTGCATGTGGAAGAATAAAAGGGGATGTTGATTTAAAATCACTACAAGGTGGACATAATGAATGAATTTAATGTAAATATAGATCATACATGGAGAAAATATAGTTAAATGATTGTATGAGAACACTTGGAAGGGACCTAGGTTATTGAGTTATTTGAACTACCCTACCTTGGTAAGCCAAATGAATTAACAAAGTGGATTTTGGCTAGAATGCATGAAGGAGACTCTATTTGTCAAGCATAAGTATGAAGATATCTTACATTTGAATTTATAATATACAAGTTTTAATAATGAGGTAAATAATATTTTCACAACATTTTTAGAGCACAAAATAATCGATACCATTGTAGTGGAGTTAAAATTACAACAAGTGTGTTGAAAATTGAAACTAAAAATAGTTCCACTTTTCCACCATGAGTAAATACATGATTGATCACCAAAAATATGATTGTTTAAAAACATTAGGGAGATTTTTCTAAGCTAATCATGTATGTTTTTTATATAATTTCAAAAGAAGGGATAAATTTAAATTTGAAAAAATTTATTTCCAAGGGATAAAAATGACTTGCAAATGATGCACACTTTATAAAAAAAACTTTAACATAAGGAATGTACTTAATATTAATGTTTCTAGAAGAGGTATGAGTTATATATGCCAATAATTTCCATAGTATGTGAGGTCATTAGTATAAAAATATTCCACACATTAGTGTATCGACTGAATGAATGATCAATACAATAAAAAGATGGTGAGATGTTTTGACAATGTGGAATATTGAGATTAATATAAAATATGGAGTGCAAAATAAATTTGTGGATGTATACAATATGTATGCATAATTTTATATGATGAATCACTTCAAAATCATGAAGATTAAGAAATAAAAATGATGTGAAAAATTCATAGTGTTGAGGTATGTTCCTATTTTTGTACTTAAGGCATTGATGTTGTCATTGATGTTAAAGGTATTCAAAGGTCATTGATGTCCCAAAGGTGCTCTTGTGAAGAAACATGGTAAGTACTCATGATGACTCAAGCATAGTCTAGTAGATTATTGAGTTCTCTATGAGGTCTTGGAACTATGTTGTCATATAAAAAGCTTGTGAGATGGTGGTTTGGCATGATAATCTATTCTATATTACATCTATATTGGTAGGAAGGTCTTTAAGAGGTATGGCACTTGGTAGGTTTGATTGATGGCCTAAGTTCCTAAGCATGGACATGGATTATAAAAAAATAATCATTGTGAAACAAAGATGTATGAGTTTTAAGGTGTGTATTAAAGTGTTATATCATGAGAGAGGGAGAGGTGTTGAGTCAGTTGTATGACTCTTAGAGTGAGATAAGAGGTAAGTCCTTCATTGGAGATCTAGGAATAGACCTTGTCTTAAAGCCTTAGAGATTATGATGAAACTTCATGATCAGATTTGGAGGCTTGTGAGCTTGTGTAATCATGGTATGAGGATGGATGACATGTTGATGATGCATTGATATCAGTACAAAAGTATTCATAAGTGTATTCAAGGTCTAATCATGATTGGTAGTTCTAGGCCTAGCATGCATAGAGACCTAGTATGGCCAAATAAAGGGTCAAGTTGAATTTCCAATGTGATGGAGAACATGTGAGCATGGATTTAGGTTTTATATGGTGTGTAAAGGGTTTTTACAAAGTATAAGGTCATGGATTAAAGGTGAAATCAAGAATACACATTTTGAGGTCTCTTATGTATGCAAAGTGAAGAAATGAAATCCCAAGAAGGAACTTTAGATGCTCATTGGCATGTGTGAAAGTTACATGGGAATATGATCCTTTTGGGAGAGATGGAAAAGGGTCATAATAAGGTTTTCCAATAATTAGGAACTATTTTTAGTGATAGAGTTGTATGAACATTCGTTAAGAAGGTAAACTGGTCCAAAACCCTCTCAAAACCCTCACAGTAACCTGATTGGAGAGATATTACAATAAATGGCCCAAAATGGATTTGTAAGAAAAATTATGATTGTATCATGTATAGGAATCCTCTAGGCATCCCCATGTTGTAGTGGTTTCTCAATGCAGTGAGTAGAACCTACATAAAAACCCTTATTTCTAAAGAATTTGATATTACATGGAGGGTTTACCAAGTTAGCATTTCAAAATGGATGGAGTTTTAAGGTTTATACTCATTATTTATGTCCATTTTTTTGTTTGAAAAATTATATCCTTTGTGTCAATTAATTTTCTCACACAATTTGACCTATCACTAAACTGGCAAAGAGTGAAAACTGTGAGAAAAAATAGTCAAAGTGAGAAAGAGAATAGAAAATGAATGCAAAAGATTAGGGAAGGTTAAAATTGTTTGAGATTTTTTTTAAATACCTATACCTAATGATCATGTTTATTATATTCTTTGTAATTAATTTCAAATGGTGAAAATAGTGCTCTCAAAGTGACCTATCTATGTGAGTGAAGATAGTGAAAGAGTAAGGTTAAGATATTAGTCTATATATCTCATGTTTTCCATTATACTTCTATAAATTTGTGATTGAATTTGTTATAAGGTTTATTGATGATAATACAAATTAATTTTAATTCAAATTAAGTGATCCTATAGGTTTTGGAAGTCATGTTCACCATGAATGTGTCTTAAGCTAAAATGACTACTCCAGGTGTGCCAAGTGAAGAGAAGAATGTGAGACCTTATGAAAAGAGACAATGTATCTAATACACTTGGTTATGTTATTTTTTATGTAAATTAACTATTCATTATTTATGTAATTTGGATAGATAGGTTAAGAATTTTGAATGTGGAAGCCAAAATGGCTTATCAAATTGTGTGAGGACTATGAAAAAGAGGCTTAGCAAATTGGTCTATAAGACCAATGGTTGGTACTATAAAAAGTGAAATATATATTGTATGTTTATATAGATATCACATAGGATATATTAATATGGATTAAAATTCATGGAAATGTCATTTTAATTATTAAATATGAACTTATACATGACTGTGCTTTGGAGCCTATAAATAGTTTTGAGTAGTCAACTTACAGAGGTGAGTCTAGAGTGTTTTGCATAGATTTGAAGAATATATTAAATATGAGGATGTTATATAAGACTAAAAGGTTCATGTTAATGTGTTTTTAATCATGATAATTGATTTTAAAATTGTTAAGAGTCAAATTTCATTTATTATACTTTGGATGTGTTTGACCATTCTGAGTGGTCATGTTGCAAGAGTTGGTTTGAGGTTTGTTGGCTTGTTTAGTGAAGTTAAATGGATATGGTAATGACCATGAGGTCATTAATTATATATAAATATTATTTTTTCATGTGGTTGTTTAATTTAGTTATGTGAAACAAACTTTCTGGCTATATGAAGGGCTAATGGTGAGTAAGCATATTGGCATGGTTCAAGTGGTAAATTGGATGTACAGGTGGTGTGGACCTAAATGGATGTCATAATGGGTCTATTTAAGAATTTTTTTAAGTGTTAAAATCATTTTTGGATTTTAAATATTTTCCAAGAGGTCAAAGTGGTAACATGATCTTAAGATAGACCTAATTGCATTAGGTCTCCTTTAGGCCTAAAGGAGGTTTTGACCCTTAAGGGGTATGAACAAATTGTGTAATGATTGTTTCTTGTGTGAAACGTGTGTGTGGACATATTATTATGGTAAACCAATTTTTTTAAGATTCTTCGCTGACCAAGATGGGTAATATCAAGTGTTTGGTATAAAATCGAGGCCTAATTGGCCTATTTGAGTTTGTTAGAGAGTTGTGAGCATAAGTGAATAAAAGAGATCTTGGAGGAGTAGAGATAGGTCATGTAGACCTTTAGGAAGAGGCATATGATCAGTCATGAGCATATGTAAGTTATTATACAATTATATGATAATGTCAATTGACTTAATGAGCCTAGAATAGGAATATTAAGCAAGAGAGCCTAGAAGGTTGTTTGATAGGGGTAGTAGACTAAGAAGAGCTGAATGAGTTTATTATTGTTGAGAGACAATGAAGCTAAATTAAAGGAGTGTTTCAAGTGTATTATTTTCATGTTATAGAAGAGATAGATTAATAATAAGTTCATTATCAGTTGAGAGAGTGGAGTGTTTCAAGTGTATTATTTTAATGTTATAGAAGAGATAGATTAACAATAAGTTCATTATCAATTGAGAGAGCAACAAGGTGTCTTGAGGTGATCAACCTTGTCTTGGCTAGGTTGGGGCCTAGTAAAAAAGGGAGTTGGATATGCCTTGTAGGTTAGATATTTCAAAAGTGTCCTTGAAGTGTCTAGATTGATTCTATGTCACTTAGGGTGTTGTATCCTCCTTTTAAGTTGTAACTTGATAAATGAGTAGTTAGGTTGGTTCCTAACTATTGAGGGGTTGGTGCTCCTTGTACGGTTGGTGCCTCACTAAAAATTGTTTCATTACTTATACGATAGTATTCCAAGTGTTGTGATAGTTTGTTTTATCCCCCATGAGGGTTTACCACATAAATTTGGTGTTCATGTGTTGATATATTGCTTCATGCTTATGTGATTGCTATTATGTACATTGTTATATCTCTATGCTAATTTGAATGGTTAAAGATTGATGAATGGAATCAAATGAATTTTTTGCAAAATGATTCACCCCACTCTCAATGGTTGTGCTAACAATATTTGGTATCAGATTAGGTCTTTTGGAGGTTTCTTGATATCTTGAAGGTGATATTAGAATCACAAGATGGATAATCATGTGAAGGTCATGGTTGAGGTTTGCAAAGAAGATTGCATGTTGGTACTGACAATATTGAAGAAGAAAGATTATGTTGAAACCAAATCTAAGATCAAACCTAAGTTGACAGTCAAAAAGACATTGAATATTTTTTGAAATAAAGGTATAGGTCAAGGCATCAAAGTGTCCTATAAATCCTTGGTTTAGGCCTAGTAAGAAGGTCTACAGTTCAACAAGAGTACTTGGGCAGCAAGCCAAGATGCTTCAATATTTTTAGGAAGTTGGTTTTGTTGTGGTTAGATGAAAAATGGGTGTTTATAGGCCATTGAGGTGATAGATAATTTTATGAGGGTTCCTTAAATGTTTTAATGAGGTCCTAATGCTTCACATGATTTTTTAGAGTGAATAAAATGCATCATTCTAGCTTAAGAAGGACCAGACCATCACAGACTATCACACATGTATGAAGAGTAAGAGAATTTTGTGCATTTATTATAGAAATTCAAATTCTAGTCAAATGATTCATGAAGATGTTGTATGATTCTCAAGAAGATTCTCTAAAACTTTTGTGCCTTGAAGTGTTTCCTATCTAAAGTTATGAGCATTCAAAGATAATCCTATATGCTATGACATGCAAGAGGAAGTCAATTTTATGCTTTAGGAAGTAGTCATTGAGGATTCTAAATTATAACTGTTGGAGTTCAAATTCAAACTGATTGTGCATGAACTTGAGAGCATTCCTTTGCCTATAAAAGCTAAGAAAGAGGTCAAAACTTATTGTTGTACAAAGGAAAGTTGAATTAGACTTAATATATAATATCCTCAAGGTAATAGTGTGATTTAAAAGTTCGTATAGGTGTATTTATTACATGTCTAAGTCAGATTTTGTTGATTATGTTATTACTCAAAAAATCTGGGAGGACTAAGGTGGATTTAAAACCTTTCTATTGACCTTTAATTGATGTTCTAAGCATTATATGATATTGTCATTTCATTGTATCTTTGTTCCATGCTATGAGGAAGTTCTAAAAGTGTGCCTATGTATATTTGAATCTCATTAAAATAATATTATGTTTAAGGTATGTGCTTTTGACAAACATTAGTAACCTGATTAGTGGTGTGGAATTATTGGTCACTTTGGATGAATGATAAAAGTGATTGAATATGTCCTTAAGGTCTTTAAATCTCTTGTTGATGCCTATAAATGATCATTTTGATCTCAATTGTGATGGTTTAGCTCAAAGACATATTGAATAAGAGGTATGAGGGTTTCAAGACTTTTGTATGTCTATTAAACCTAATGTGATTGTATATGATGCAAATGGCTCTTGTTGGACCTATAAGATATCAAATGAGTGGTAGATGGACTTATTACATGTTTCCTAATAAAGTTTTCTTGCTTTCAATGCTTGATTAAGTGTAACATGTTGTCTAATAAGAAAATAAAATACTATTAATGTGAAAGTTTAAGATTGGTTTACAAGACCAATGCTATTAAAGGTAGAGGTTATTTTCTCAAGTATTCCAAAAGTTTTGTGATGTTCTAATAGTAAGATGAAAATTTGGTTATGCCCTGAGAATGCTCATAAATTTATAGAAGTGATATAAATACGGAGTGCTCTTCATGAGTGAACACAATAGGGTATTGATAGAGTTCTTTATAAGTTGGCATTCTTCCTATTATGCTTGAACTTGTCAAGGTGATGAGCCTAGGAGGTTACATATGATCTGAGAGAGCATGTTTACATATTACTTACGTTGTGAAAAAGGATAACAAGAGGTATGAAGATGTTCTTTGAACAAATTTGACTTTATGAAGGATATAGTGAACAAGGGAAACCAATGAAGGTGATCTCAGAGTTGTTTGGTGAATATGGTTGGGCAGAGCATGAAGAAAATAAGGGAAGTTATTTGATGCTATGTGGAGTATATGAAGTTGTTTATAGACCTAATTGCCTGAGGTGACCTATTGAAGGTTCCATGAGATGAGTCATGCCCTAATGACATGAGGAGTCTATTTGATACATATGGAGTTCTCTTAAGGTAAGTAAATGTGTTGTGTTTTTGTTGTACCCAGTTGGTGTGTAGTTTTAGATGACATGATATAGGTGGAGCATGGAGTTAGGGGGAGTTAACTCAGATGGTTTTAGAATCTTGAAGAGAAGTATGTATGGAAAAAGGGGGATCTTACTTATTCAGTGAAATGACTATGTATAAATGACCTTGTGAGAGTGAATATGACCTTTGTCATTAAGATCAAGGGGGGTGAAAGACTTGATGGGAAGATCCATCTTGAGGAGAGATGAGAATGGTCTATTATGTTAAGATTGTTTTCCATAAATGACAAAGGGGGATATTGTTGAGGTATGTTCCTATTATTTAATTGAGGCATTAATGTTTTCATTGATGTCAAAGGTAGTCAAGGTTATTGATGTCCCAAAGGTGCTCTTGTGAAGAAACATGGTAAGTATTCACAATGACTCAAGCATAGTCTAGTATATTATTAAGCTCTATATGAGGCCTTGCCACTATTTTATGATATAAAAATCTTTTGAGAAGGTGGTCTGGCATGATAATGTGTTCTATAATGTATCTATAGTATCAAGAAGGTCTTCAAAAGGTATGGTTCCGAGTAGGTTTGATTGATGGCCTAAGTTCCTAAGCATATACATGGATTATAAAGACATAATGATGGTGATACAAAGATGTATGATCTTGAAGGTGTGTATTAAATTTTTAGAACATGAGAGAGAGGTTTTGAGTCAGTTACATGACTCTTAGAGTGAGCTAAGAGGTAAGTCCTTCATCGAATATCTAGGCATATACCTTTTCTTAAAGCCTTAGATATTATGATGAGACTTCAAGATCATATTTGGAGGCTTGTGAGATTTTTTAATCATGGTATGAGTATGGATGACATGTTTATGATGTATTAATATTATTATAAGAGGATTCCTAAGTGTATTCAAGGTTTAATAATGATTAGTAGTTATAGGCCTAACATGCATAGAAACCTAGTGTGGTCAAATTAAGGGTAAAGTCGAGTTTCCAAGGTGATAGAGAAATGTAATCATGGATTGAGGTTTGATATGGTGTTTAAGATTTTTTTTAAATTATAAGGTCATGGATTGAAATTTAAATCAAGAAAACACATTTTGAGGTCCCCTGTGTATGCAAAGTGAAGAAATGAGAGCCTGAGAAGGAACTTTAGATGCTCATTGGCATGTGTGATAGTTGCATGGGAAGTTGATCCTTTTTTTAGATATTTAAAATTTTATTTAAAATGTTTTCCAAGCATTATGAAGTGATTTTAGGGACAAAGCTATATGAACATTTGTTAAGAAGGTAAACTGGTCTAAAACCCTTTATAATGGAGAGATCTTATAATAAATGTCCTAGAATGGATTGGTAAGGAAATTTTTATGATTTTATAATGTATAGGAATCCTCTAGTCATACCAATATGGTATTTATTTTTTAGGGTAGTGAGCAAAACCTACAAAAAACCCTTATTTTTAAAGAATTTGATGTTATAAGTAGCGTTGACTAGGTCAAGATTTCACAATGGATGGAGGTTGAAGGTTAATAATAATTATTTATGTACATGGTGTTTTTTTTTATAAGTTATATCTTATATTTCAACTAATTTTCTCACCCAAGTTGACCTATCTCTAAATTAGCAAAGAGTGAAAACAGTGAGAAAAACTAGTCAAAGTGAGAAAGTGATTAGGGAGTGGTTGTCGAGGATTAGGGAAGGATCAAATTGGTTTATATATTTTTTAAATATATATAACTAAGTTTAATGTTGATTATATTATTTTTAATTCATTTTAAATGGTTAAAATAGTGCTTTCAAACTGACATGTCTATGTGAGTGAAGACAGTGAAAGAGTAAGGTTCAAATATTAGTCTATATATCTCATTTTTGCCATTATATATATAAATTTGTGTTTGAATTTATTTTATGGTTTATTTAGGATAATTAAAATTCATTTTAATTTCAAGTGATCCTACATGTGTTTTTATTCATGTTCACCATGATTCTATCTTAAGCCAGAATGACTGCTCCAAGTGTGCCAAGTGAAGTGAAGAATGTGAGACCTTATGACAAGATAAAATGTATCCAATTCACTTGGTTTTTTTTTTGGTATGTAAATAACATATTAATTATTTATGTAATTTTTATAGATAGGTTAATAAGTTTTAATATGGAAGCCAAAATGGCTTATCAAATTGTGTAAGGACTATGAGAAACAGGCTTAGCAAATTGGTTTATAAGACCAATGGTTGGTACTATAAAAAGTGACCTATATATTTTAGGTTGATATATATATCACATAGTATATATTAATATTTATTAAAATTCATGAAATTTTATTTTAAATTACTAAAGGTAAACTTCTACATGATTGTGTTTTGGAGCCTGTAGATAGTTTTGAGTAGTCATCTTGCAGAGGTGAGTTTGGAGTGTTTTATGAAAATTTGAAGAATATATTAAATATTATGATGTTATATAAGTCTCAAATTTTCATGGTAATGTGTTTTTATTCATGATAAGTGACTATATATCTTTTAATATTCAAATGTTTTTTATTGTACTTTGGTAGTGTTTGACCATTCTGAGTGGTCATGTTGTAAGAGTTAGTTTGAGGTCTGTTCACTTGTTTAATTAAGTTAAATGGATATGGTCATAGCCATTAGGTAATTAATTATATATAAATATTATTTTTTCTTGTGTTTGTGTGGTAAAATTGGTTTTTTACTTCAATTATGTGAAACAAACTTTTTGGGTATATGAAGGGCTAAAGGTGAGTAAACCTATTGGCATGGTTCAAGTGGTAAATTGGATGTAAAGGTGGTGTGGAAATAAATATATGTCATAATGAATATATTTAAGAAGTTTTTAAAAAATTTAAATCATTTTTGGAGGCTAAAGGTGGTCCAATAGGTCAGAGTGTTAATGTGTGCTTAAGACAGACTTAATTACATTAGGTCTCCTTTAGGCCTAATGGAGGTTTTGGTCCATAAGGGGTATGACCGAATTGTTTAATGATTTTTTATTGTGTTAAACGTGTGTTTTTAAATATTAAAATGGTAAAACAAGTGTTTTAAGGTTATTGTCTAACCAATATGGGTAAGAGAAAGTGTTTGGTATAAAATCAAGGCCTAATTGGCATATTTGAGTTTGTTAGAGAGTTGTGAGAATAAGAAAATAAAAGAGATCTTGGAGGAGTAGAGATAGGTCATGTAGAAATTTAATAATAGGTATAGGATCATTCATGAACATCCATCAAATATTTTTCAAGTATATGATAAGGTCAATTGACCTAATGAGCCTAGAATAGGCATGTTGAACAAGAGAGCCTAAAACACTATTTGAGATGGGTTGAAGACTAATAAGGGATAAATGAGTTGATTTTTGTTGATAGACCATCAAGATACATTATATGATTTTTCCAATTATATGACACTAATTTATTTTCAGGTTATAGAATAGAGATAACTAAATAATAAGTTCACGAGAGAGAAATAAGGTGGCTTGAGGTGATCAAACTTGTCTTGGCTGAGTTGGTGCTTAGTCAAGAAGGGAGTTAGATATAACTTGCAGGTTGGAGCTTTAAAAAGTGTCCTTAAAGTGTTTTTTTGGTGCCAATTCATTTATGGGTTTGTAACATCCTTGCAATTTGGATCTTGCTAAACGACTAGTTGGGTTGGTACCTAACTAGTGAGGGGTTGGTGTTCCTTTTGGGATTGGTGCCTCACTAAATGTTATTTCATTGCTTATAAGATAGTATTACAAGTTTTGTGATAGTGGTTTTTATCCCCCATAAGGTTTTCCCACATAGATTTGGTGCTCATGTGTTGATATCTTGCTTCATGCTTATGTGATTTCTCTTCTATGCATTGTTATATATTATGCTATTTTGAATGGTTAAAGATTGATGAATGGAATTGAATGAAATGTTTTCACACTGATTCAGCCCCCCCCCCCCCCCCCCCAATGGTTATGCTTCCAATGCCTACATCAAGTTTCCTTGTGTAGTGTCTGCATACTACATAGAGAGAACATTAACAAGATTTCTTGGAATATTGTAGTAAATTATGGACATAAATATAGTTGATAAAGAGAAAAACAACCTTACATAAAATTCATCATGGAAGGGAAAGATTTACTAATGAATATAAATATTCAAAGGATTGTACCCTATATTTTAAACCTATGTTGGAGTGTATGATTAATGAATTATAGTTTAATTTTATTCACATGTTTAAGCCTATGTATAACAAACCTACATGGACTAATGAATTTATATAATGGAAAAAGGTTGAGGAGGATGTTAAATATGGTAGGGAAGATTAGGATGAGGATATATACATAAAATATGGGAAAGATATAAAAATTGGAGGAGGATCTTGAAATATCAGTGTCCAAATCTAAAGGGGAGGTTGGTGAGAAGGGAGTAGAGAGATAATGCCTCAATATAAATATGCCACACAATACTAAAAAAATTAAGAGTGATAGAGAAATCATAAATGACCCCAAGAAGAAGAATCTAAAGAAGAGGCACATTATGGGATAAAATTTCCTAATGATCTTAGAGTGATCGAGATAATAGAGGAAGAAGATGTGCACATAAAGGAAAGTGCATTGGATGGAGAAGACGAGGAAGATTTTCCCATAATAATTTATTTAATTCCATAAGGATAGGAGGAAAATAAGACACTTGTGAGAATAAGGAAGATGAATAGAATAAAAAAACTTATTCATTTGTTGTATATTCATAGAGAAAACCCAAATTTTTAGGTGACAACTAAGGGCATAACAATGGAAGGAGAACCTAAATATTTTATAAATACCACCACTTACAATGTGTGCAACATGGATGTAAATAAATAGAGTTTGATAATAGTGAAATTGGATATTATTTCATATGTTTTAGCATTGTACTTTGTGTCTATTATAGAAGGATAATTTTTTTATTGTTTCTTGGTATTCTTCTAATTTTTATAGAACTAAGACTAAATTCATAACCAAAATTATAATTTTGATCATCTATGAAAATGACCCAATATGAATCTATATATCCTATAAATATTTTATCCTTTGAATATTAAAATTTGATTCCATTATTTAATTTCAATCTAACATATCTCATAATCATCTTCTTAACACTCTAATGTGTTTCTTTAGGTTCTAACATGAACCTAGATATGAAAATCACTGGATATGTGATATATGGTCATCTTCTTAGCAGTCTAATGTGTTTCTATAGTATTTAAATAGATCAAATTTCTAATCAATTGTTTTTATAGAGTGGGATCCACTTGATATGATTCATTTACATTAGATAACTTAAGCCCAACTTTAACATGAGTTATAACTAATTTGAAATCCTTCATCTAAAATATTTGGAAGATATCTTAAGCATATTTTTTTGAGACATGAATATTCCATTTCCACTTTTCCATAATTATATATCAAGGAAGTATGTCATTGTTGATAAGTGTTTTCATTTATGTCAAGGTCAATATGGATGTCATTGATGTAAAGATACATATGGTAAAGAGATAGGATGAAGTGGTATGTGACAAGGAAGCCAAGTGACAAAGTGACAAGAGATAATTTGAATGAAACCTATTTTATCTATTGAGAGAGAATTTTAAAGAAAAATAATGATTGATTTATGGTTTATTTCAAGGCTTATCACATGATATACATGTTTTTGTACTTGTTATTAAGTGCAAAGTTTTTGAGAAGGTTTATGTATGGGATGCTTAGTTTGGTGCCAAAAGGAGCATGGGGAGCATGGTGGATCTATGAGATGAATGCACAGACGCATAAGAGGATGTATAAGAAAATAATAACATACATATGAGTCATTGGATCACTCAGATGTGTTTCAAAGTGATCCTATAAGGGTAAGACCTACAAGACTAGCATGCAAATAGATTATTCTAGACTTTCCCTGACCTAATAATGGGTCATGAGGTGTTTTCAAGACATATTAAGGATTAAAATAAATATTAGATCATTTGGTAAGTTTCTTGAGAATTTAATTGAGGTGGAGAGTTCTTGGAAAAATCTAGAATGTCTACTTTAAGGCCTAATGTGACCTACAGATCTAAAGCCTAGAGAATAAAGAGAAATATGGTGGTCTAATGGGGTATCAGGATAATTTTACAAGGTAAGAATGGATATATGAGAATTTATAGATTTATTTCATGTATTATTAGGTATTTTTACAAATTATTGGGTCAAAGTATGCAATAAAAGGCATGGAATGAGGTTTTGAGGTTTCCTATGTGCATAAAATAAAGGATTCTTAACTGAGAAGAACTTCCATGTACTCTTTGGCATGTGCAACCTATGAATTATAACCTAATCCATTCATGTTATATGTGTAATGTTATGAGCTCAAAATTCCAAGCATTGGTTTCTATAATAAGGGCCTAAGCTTTATGAATGATCCTTAATACTGTAAGATGGTCCTAACCCTCTCTAAAACCCTAACAGTGACCTGATATGGAAGATATTGATATAAATGGATCAGAATTGATTATATGACCTATTTTTATGATTTTATCATGTATGTTACTCTCCAAAGTACCTATAGGTGGAATTTTTTTTCATGAGTGAGTGGACCCTATAACAAAAGCCATGTTTTTCATAAATTTGCTATGACAGGTAGAGTTGACCAAGTCAAAGTTGATAAGTAGATGGAGGTTAAATATTTAGACTTATATATTATTACAATGGTGGTTTATGATCATATTATATAATTAAAATATGATAAACTAGTCATGTAAGTTGACCTATCGCTAAAAGGCCTAGTGATGTAGATAGTGAGAAAAACCAGGCAAAAGTGGGAATGAGATTAGGGATGTGTTGTTATGGATTAGGGATGGATCCAAATGCATGGGTTTATTTTTTAATACATATAGTGCATGTTCATGTTGGTTATATTTTTTTAAGGCCAGTGAATATGTTGATAATGTTACTCATAAGTTGACCTCTCTTATGCAAATAGGACAGTAAAGAAGTAAGGTTGTGAGTAGTCTACAAGACTAATGTTGTCACTTAACCATGTATTATTTATATATTATAATTACATAATTATATAAAATTATAATTCACATGCATCAATATTCCATAAAAGTGTCCACATAGATACTAAAAGTCATAATCATGATGACTAGTCTTCAAGGCAGATTGGCAGTTCTAAGTAAGTGGGAGTGTTGAGTTGAAGGCTCTCTAATTGTATATGAAGAATCTAATGCGTATTATTTTAATTTTTAGGTCATAAATGTTATATTCATGTTTTTCATAATCTTGGAAATAAATTAAAGTGATTAGAGTGGTAAATCCAAAATGAGTTGACTGAAAATGATTTGACTGTGTATATTAAAGATAAGAGATTGGTCTGCAAGACCAATATTTGGAATTTGACCTTGAAATATTTTAATTTGATATATATATATATATATATATATATATATATATATATATATATATATCTGTGTGTGTGTGTGTGTGTGTGTGTAAAATAATCTCTTAAATTTTTCATAAGTGATGTGAATTATTATTTAGGATTGAAATTCAATTCCTCATGACTATGTTTTGAGACCATTTGGAAACTCTAAGTAAGCTACTTATAGAAAAGGGTTTGAGTACTTTTTCCTTAATTTGTGAGGAATAATGAACATGGTGATGAACCTAAGGTCATAAGTCTTTTTTTTATATGTTTATTTGGTAAATTTGTTTTTTTGCTTCAATTGTCTTAGACAAACTTTCTAGGTATACACAAGGCTAATATGAACAGTGCTAATAATGTGCTCCAAGTAGTGATTTGAAATAAAAGGTACTATGGATCATAGATGATATTATCAAGGACATATTTTAATGTTTTATTATTATTTTTTCCATGTGAGGTGTTTTGACGCATTTCAAAGAAATCAATGTGTAATGTGTTGCAAAACAAACCTAATGGGATTAGGTCTCCATGAGACCTAAAAGAAAGATCAGGCCTATTTGAGAAATGGAGGACCTAAAAGGAATAAAAGATCATTTTTTTCATGTATATGAGGTCTTTAAATATCCATTAAATGTATGAACTAATATGATAATATTTCTTGGATGACCAAGAATGATATGAATAAGAAAAGTCTTATATATATATATATATATATATATATATATATATATATATATATATATATATATATATATATATATATATATATATATATATATACTTGGCATTTTTAGGCCTAATGTAGGAGTGGTGATATAATTGAGGTGAAGAGAAGAAGAAGAAGAGGATTGTGTGAATTTTAAATAGGTAGTTAAAAATATTAGATAAATTATTTATAGACATATATAAAGTTTTATGAGTGTTTTCATGATAGTTTCAAGCCATAATAGGGCTAATTGAGATTAGAAGTTAAAGGACAGTTTTTGCTTGTGTGAGAGGTAGTTTTGAGTGTGATAGATAAAAATAAGACCATCATCAGTTATAAGAGGGAAAACATAAAAAAATTTATATATTTATAGTGTTTATTTAGTTGGTGATTGATCAACAAGGGGGTTTTAGCCTCCTAGCAAGTCGGTGCTTACTAAAGTCAAGTTGGTGCTTGATAAATTTAGGTGTTGGTGCTCCTTGTTGGGTTGGTGCTCAAATAAATTTGATTCATGGTATTATAGGAAAAGTTTTACAAGATGTGTTTCATTAGGTTTTATTCCCCTTGATTGTTTCCCACATATACTTTGTGTTCATATGTTTCATGCTCTCGTGGATTGATGTCTATGCTTGTTAAGATGTGCATGTTTGTCTAATTTTTCTATGATTGATTAAGTTTGTATATATAAGTTTGAATAATAATTCACTCCCCCCCATATCAATCACTTTGATTCCAATATTCATATGTTCCAAATATATCATCTCAAATTTTGCACCCATAGTTGCTAAAAAATTTACAAACAAAGTTGTATTTTTAGCAATGTAGATAAGATCATCCACATAGATAAATAATATAAAAATATCATTACATGTATTATTGATATACAAATTTTGATCCAAATAACTCTTGATAAAACATTTATTACATATATATGAATTTATTATGGAATACCATGCCTTACATGCCTCCTTAAGACCATACAAGGTCTTCCTCAAGCTATAAATAGAGTGTTTCTTGGAAGCTATTTAAAACACTCTTTATTGTGACATGTATACTTCCTCATCAATGTGTCAATTCAAAAATTCAATCTTTATATACATCTGATAAATATTCTAACCCTACTAAGTTGTAATAGCTAATACTAGCATAATGATGACCATCCTTGCTATAGGTGAAAATGTATTAGTATAGTCAACACCTTCTTATTGATTGAACCCTTTACAGACTATTATATCCTTATACTTATTGATAATAACATATGATTTGTCCTTAGTCTTATACACCCATTTTTTACCAACAAATTATTTACTAAGAGGTAACAAGACCAATTCCCCAGTGTTATTTATCTCAATTGTTTCTATTTCATTTCTCATAGCTTCACCCCACTCTTTGATTTATTAAACATCCTAAAAACTTTGTGGTTCATCATTTTACATAACTTGTGACACTAATGCATAGTTTATTTTTACTTGTGACCTTATTATTATTCATTAAAAATTTGTATCTAACATCTAGTTTGGTGGGTGATCCTTTCCTATCTTGATTTGATTTTTATTTCACCCATACTATAATATTTAGGTAGTTTTTCAATTCCATTAATCAAAACTTGTTTTTCATTTATTTTTTATTCCTGATTATATTATTCCTCTTCTTTGAAGACCACAAATCTACTTATTACCAATTTCTTGCTTACTGGATCATATAACCTATATGCATTATTTTTTGAACCATATCTAATGAAAATGCACTTTAGGCCTTTGTCATATAATTTAGACATTTTTTTTCCTTTGGTATGTGTGCATAAAAAACACATCTTAACACTCTCAAGTGATCAATACTTGGCTTATTTATAGGCTATACTTGTTTAGGATTCATTCTTTTTACTACCTTTATAATACTTATAATCAGAAGATATATTATTGTATTTAATGTTTCACCCTAAAAAATTCTATCCGAGTTTTTCTCTTTCATCATACTCCTTGAATTTCAACAATGGTTCCATTCTTCCTTTCAACTACTTTATTTTGTTGTGGAGTATAGGAAGTAGTTAATTCTATCTTAATTTCATTATTTATTTATAAATATTGAAACTAATTTGACTTATAGTCACCTCTTTTTCTGGACATAATCACTTTGATGTACTTTTCACTTTATTTTTCAACCAACTTCTTGAACTCTACGAACTTTTCAAATACCTCTGATTTTGCAGTCAAGCAATATACCCAAAGTTTTTATTAAGTAATCATTAATGAATGTTATAAATTACTTTTATTTATTTAAGAGTTTCTAGGGGACCACACAAGTTTTTATGAGTTATCTCAAGAGGTTTTATAGCTCTTTTATATTTTTCTATTGAAATACTTGTTATATGTTGTTTGTCCATAGCAAATTATTTAAATACTTCATTTATGTTTTCAATATAGGGAGGTATTTCAGCCATTTTATATTTATTAATAAAAATTAACCCTTTGAAAATAATATTTCCATATCTTCGGTGCCATATTTTAATGTTATTCATATAACTTTACTATAATGCTTGATTTCCAAGTGAAAAATAAAGAGGAAACATTCTATCACTAATCATTTTAGTTCTTGCCAAAACTACATTATTTTTTAATTTGTCCTTGAAAATGTATTAATTTACATCAAAGGTCATTTGATGATATTATTACAACATTTTTCGCATAGATAACATATTTTTCTTGAGTGTAGGAACTAAATTGATGAGTTTTACCTCAACATTGTCTATTGTCATTGCAACAATGCCTTTGTCCTTGGTTCCATGAGATTGATTATCTCCTAGTACAACTTTTCTATCAAGATTCTCATCCAAATTTATTAATAAATCCTCATTATATGTAATATGATAATAAAATCTAGAGTCACTATGCCAAGTAGTATTATCACTTGCATTTATATTGAAGCAAGAAATAAACAAATTTATTTTATCTTCAATAGTGTTTTGAGCATTATTTTTATCCATGTCTACTTTATTATACTTATAATATGATTAATCTATTTTAATAAAATAATTAAACAATATTTGTATCTCCCTATATGAAATTATCTATCCATCCACTTAAGTTATCATTGTTTCCTTTGAAATTATCATTATTTCTTTTGAAATTGTTGCCTCTATGATGCAGAGGCATCTTAATTGTGTCAATTTTGTGTTTTTTTAGGTTATATAGATCATTTAAAACATGTTTGTCTATGTTATAATTCATATAAGTTCTTAGGATTTGAATTTGAGTTCTTATTGTGTTTTCCTACCAATTATGTAGGTTTGAAATTTTGAATTTGTTTGTCAAGATATTGGTCCTCAATCATGATAATAAGGAATTAAAGGATGTAGTATTGTTTATTAAGTTATATAAGGGGAAAAATTTTACCTCATTACATACTTAAATAATGATTAGTCATTTTGATGGGTGTGTTAGGAGTTAAGTTAGTTAGAAGTCTCTCAATGTTCTTAAAGGAGTCCAAGAACCATTGGAATTTGTTATAGGTGTTATATACTTGTAAATGTTTATGTTTTTTAGTAAGTTTTTGGAGATTTATCTGAGGTAATAATTAATATAAATAAAATAAAGATTAACACCTCCATTTGAAGTTCCATATAACAGACCTTGATGTAGCCTGTATAATCTATTTAACAAATTTGAATATACAATAAGTGTAGAAAGATTATATTGAATGATGCTCAATATAGTAATATATTGGTAAATCTTCATTTATATATTACAAAGGATTTATAATAGGGTTTCAATTCATTTTTATGTATATCTCATGAGGAAATAGGTTTAGACCTTGTAAGAGTCTTTGTTTGCATATACAGTCAAATCAAGAATTAGTGTAACTTGACAAATAGAGGTGTCCAAGAAGACACAAATTAGTTGATAAAGGTTTATGGTAATATTAAAAACCTTAAAAAATCAATGCACTAGAGTGAAAATTAATGGAAATCTTGAAAAAGGCAATGGAAATTTTTACATAGTCTTCTTAAAAGAACCATGTCTGTCACAATCATGTTAAGAGAATAGAGATGTTTTGGAAGATATTTAAAAAGTATATAAAGTTGAAAATATATTAATACAGCCTTTAGATATATGAGGTTACATATCCTAGTGTATAAATTATAATCAAATCTCAAGTAGTAATCAGAACTTGCATAAGTGCACCCACAGTCTTACAATCAAACCAAAACATTATGTAAAAGTACCTACATAGCCTATAATAAAGGAAACCAAAGATTAAATAAGGTGTATAGGGATCATATATATCCTAATCCACTATCACAATATCTTAAAATGTGATATAAATCTTAATGAATCAAATTAACCCTTCTCAGGTTCATTCAGATTGTGCAAACCCTAAACTAGGGTTTTGACACTAAAACATCATTAGAAGTGATTCCACCATAAAAAATTTGGTGAAACTTGGTTATCAATTATATTTTAGAATTAATTTAAGAGATTCAATAATTTTTGGACCTAAATGATACATCGATGTATGTGTTTAGGAAACTATATGTATGACATGACTAAAGAGACCTATTCAAGTCTAGAAAGAGACTAGAAACGGTACCTAGAAGTTGAGTTGGGATAGGAAAATTCATGGAGATGAGGATTAGGATAGAGTGTATCATAATTTGGTATTATTTTATCAAGGATAATTAGTACCTACCTATAATTCAAAAATTCCTAAAAAAGGCTACAAGGAATCCATAATTAAATAAGGATCCAGAGATTAGTGAAAGCATTGTGTTTAGATATTATGTGTGTTGATAAAGAGTTAAAAAGGGACTTGAGTGAGTAGGGTAATGACCATAATAAATTTCATATAATCAAGTAAACTCAAAATCATATGGTGAGGCCTATAGACCTATGAGCAAGTATGAGTAATAAGCTTGGAGTGAGAAGATTGAGTGAGGATTAAAGAAAGTGGTTATGATAAGAGGAATAGTGACATTAAGGATATGAAATGGAAGTGTATAAACAAATGAGAAGTGACTTAAATAAATCAAAGAGGTTTGGATACTCAAGTATAAAGGATTGAATCTCCTAGGAGACAAGTTTGCTAAGAGATCAAAAAGAGATAGAGTTTGAACATAGAGGTTACAAATAAAGAAGGATAAGACAAGATCATAGCTAAGTATATGGTAGAGTCAAATTTTGATTGAATCTATAATAAGTTAAGGTGTAATAACTTCTACATCATTTGGTATCAGAGTAGGAATTTCTTTGGGAGGAGAATAAATAAGGTTTGTAAGCAAAGAAAGGTACATGTTTGTTTTTGTTTTCATTTTATGTATTTGATAAGTTCATGAAAGAGTGTTGAAGGTTGTTTGTAATTTTGTTGATTTAATGTTAAAGTAAAGAGTGGAGAGGTAGAAAGGTGAGAGTTTTGTGGATGAATCCCTTAAGACAAATAGGCTTAGAAAAATAGGAGAGCTAGTGAAATCTCAAAGCAGGAAGCTCAAGGAGAGTTTGAAGATAGAAAGTAAGAAGACCCAAGTAAGATCAAAGAGGGATGTAAGAAATCTTGTTAAGAAGATAGGTCTAGGTAAGACCTAGAGAGAGAGTGAAGGATAGATAAGAGTGAGGAGATAAAAATAAGGATGAAGGGCTTGAAGAAGGATTGCCACAAGGAAGTGGAGAAAGAGAATTTTGAGAAGAGAGATTTCTAAGTTGAAGGTAGTATTGATAGGTTTAGAGCAAGTTTTAGAGGAGTTTAGACCAAATTTTTTAGTTGGAATCATAAAAATAGTGAGTGGCCTCTTAAATAGATAATGAGAAATAATAAAAGACAAGTAGAAGTTTTTAAAATGAGAAGATGGTTGATGATGATAACCATGAAGCCTAAGAAGATAGAGAAGGGGGAAAGTAAGCCTCATGATTATTAGTAGATGTTTTAGCATGTGTGTATTTAAGTGTGAGAGTTGATGAATGAGATGAGTTAGTTGAGTCAATGCATAGGCTCAAGGAACAAGAAGAATAAGCATTTGATCAAGTGATGTTCAAGAGGAACCAAGAAGAAGGAGAGGCTCAATATAGAGTCTTGATGTTAGAAGGGGAACAATCAGGTCATTTATCTATGAGGAAAGATGGCATGAAGCATGAAGTGATCCTCACTCAAGAGGATGCAAAAGAAGACAAAGTAGCATTGGGATAGCAAAACAAACAAAGGTGTGATAATTTTAAATCACATTCTAGTGTGTATGAAGAAATCAAGAGGGAAGATAACTTTGATCCTCATCAGATGTATAAATAAATGGTGAAAGAAGTGATAAAAGAGAACATAGACTTATGGCATGAATCAATGATGTCTAAGGTGAGGACAATTCTAAAATAAAGGATCAATCAAGTACAAGAAGACAAGATAAAAATTACCATCTTCAAGGATTAGAATGTTGAATTTAATAATAGCAAGGTTGAAGGACAAGCTATAGGTGAAGAAACAATAGAAGGGGGAGAACAAGATGAGTTATTGGTTGATGTAGTGATGAGGAATGATTAATTTAAGATATATGAAGATTATTGGTAGGAAGAGAAAGGTTTTAACAATGAGAAGAGCTAGAATATGCCTCAAAGTCATGAGGAGAGACATGTTTTCTCTAATCATCTATTGTTAGTTACAGGTAAAATTTAGATGAATATAACAAAAAAGAAGACATGGTACAAGTGTGGAGCTAAAGATTATGTGAATTTACATGAGAGACTAGTTGTAGCCTTAGATAAGATTAAAATAGGTCTACATTATTCAATTAGGCCTTGGGATCTAGGAGGCCATGTAATTCAGAGTTAGTATAGAGAAGAGATGCTGAGAATGGTTTCAAGAACAATCATTCATAAGATCCATTTAACTTTCAAGGAAAGTTTCTTCTACCCTTGGTAGTATGATGTAGGGGCATCTTAACTATGTCAATTTTGTGTTGCTTTAGGTTATATATATCATTTATAATATGGTTGTCTAGGGTAGATTTCATATAATTTCTTAGGATTTGAATTTGAGATCCTATTGTGTTTTCCCACCAATTCGGCAAGTTTCAAATCTTAAACTTGTTTGTCAAGATATTAGTCCTCAATCATAATTAGAAGGAATTCAAGGATGCAGTCTTGTTGGTTAGGTTCTATAAGGGGTAAAATTTCACTTCATTACATACTTAAATCACATGGTTAGTCATTTTGATAGGTGTGTTAGGAGTTAGGGTAGTTAGAAGTCTCTCAATGTTCTTAAAAGAGTCCAAGAACTATTGAAAGTAGTTATAGGGGATATATACTTGTAAATGTTTATGTTTTTGAGTACATTTTTTTATATGGATCCAAGGAGTTAATAATTAATAGAAATAAAATAAATATTAATTCCTCCATTTGAAGTTCCATATAATAAACCCTGATGTAGCCTATACACTTTGTTCAAGAAATCTAAATATGCAATAAGTGTAGAAAGATTATATGGAATGATGCTCAATACAGTAATATATTGGTAATATATTAATTTTAATTTTATTAAGTATTTATAATATGTTTTCAAGTCATTCATATGTATATCTCATGAGGAAATAGGTTCAGACCCTATAGGAGTTTGTGTTTGCATATATAGTTAATCAAGAATTAGTGTAACTCGACAAATATAGGGGTCCAAGAGGAAAAAACAAGTCGAGAAAGGTATATGGTAATATTATAGACCTTAAAAAATCAATGCAATATGTTGAACATCAATGGAAACCTTGAAAATTTAATGCAAATATTTACACATAGTCTTCTTAAAGGAACCATGTTTGTCACATTCATGTTAAGCGAATAGAGATGTTTTGGAGGATCTTGAAAATGTATATAAAGTTGAAAATATCTTTAGAGAAAATTTATAGATATGAGGTTACTTATCTTGGTGTAAAAATTACAATCAAATATCAAGTAGTAATTAGAACATGCATAAGTGCACCCACAATCCTACAGTTAGACTAAAACATTATGTAAAATGACCTATAAAGGATTTAAGAAATGAAAATAAAGCTTGAATAAGGTTTATATGGCTTAGATAGACCCTAATACACCATTATAGTATCTTAAATTTTTATATAAAGATTAATGAATCAAATTAACCCTTCTCAAGTTCATCCAGACTATGTAAACCCTGAACTAGGGTTTCAACACAAAAAACATCATTAGAAGTGATTCCATAATAAAAAATTGGTGAAACTTAGTTATCACTTAGAGTTTAAATTCCTTTAATAGATTCAATAATTTTTGGACTTATACAGTACTTCTATGTATGGTTTTGGGAGACTATATGTATGATAGGGCTAACGAGACCTATTTAAGTCTAGAAAGAGACTAGAAAGGGTACCTACAAGATGATTTTGGATATGAAACTTCATGGAGAGGAAGAGAAAGATAAAGGGTGTCATAATATGGTCTTATTTTATCAAGGACAATTATTACCTACCTATAAAAATAAAATAGGCCTAAAAAGGATACAAAGAAACCATAACTAATGAAAGAAGCAGAGATTAGTGAAAGCATTGTATTTGGATGTTGTGTGTGTTGATAAAGAGTTTAAAAGGGACTTGAGTGAATATGGAAATGACCATAAGAATTTTCATATAATCAAATAAATTCAAAATAATATGGTGAGGCCTATAGACCTATGAGCAAGTATGAGTAATAAGCTTGAAGTGAGAAGATTGAGTGAGGATTGAAGAAAGTGGTTATGATAAGAGGAATAATGACATTAAGGAGATGAGAGGGAAGTGTATAAACAAATTATAAGTGACTTCAAGCAATAAAATAGGTTTGGAGACTCAAGTAGAAAGGATTGAATAGCCTAGGATACAAGTTTGCTAAGAGATCAAAGAGTGATAGAGTTTTAAGATAGAGGTTATAGATAAAGAAAGACAAGACAAGATCAAAGCTAGGTATATGGCAGAGTGAATGTTGATTACATCCATAATAAAGTAAGATATAATAACTTCTACATCACTCTACCTCTACCTCTAAAATTACTAGATTCTCCTCTCGATTCATTTTTATTATGGTATTTTTACACCTTGAATACATAGTAAAGTCTCATTTTCATTTTTAATATTTTATCTATATTTTATTATTTGTGCATCATTAATAACATTCACATATGCAAGTTCTATTAAACAATTTCTCATAAATATTTAGATGATAGTAGACTTTTCTTCCTATTGAACTAATAACTAAAAATTTTGCCTTCAAATACATGAATTAAAATATTAGGTATATAATTTTCATGACCATTCATTATCAGTAAAATATTCAATCAAACACAAAGACACAAGACAACCCTAGAGAGGTCTTTGAAATGAGATGTTCCCCCTTTGTCTAGTAAAATTGGGACCACATAGAAAAAAAACATAACTATGTAGCAATTATAATAGATAATAAAAAATCAACATTAAATGATAAATTCCACAAGTATACCTTGCCATTTCCCTAATAATGAAATAAATAGATTTTCCTAACACCTTAGCCAACTCATAGAAAACAATTATTTTGGGGTTTCAAACACTTTAAGGAAAAAAAATTCCCTGCTACATTTATCAACTAAAATAAAAAAATGTGGTCAATTTTTGGATTTTGATCCTTTACTATTTATAAAAAATTTAATTAATTGTCCTTTCACTAGACTGTCTTAAATCTATAGACTGATAATGCTTTGGACACAAAATATTTAACCACTAGTTTGGCATTCTTAAATCAGACAACACTACAAATTTTGAGATCTATACTTCTTTTTGTATACACATAATATTTTCAAACTTTTATCAATTACTGACACTTTGTATTTTGAAAGAAACCATCAAGTCTCAATATCTTTGAGGACACACTTTAAAGGGTGCATCGAGAAAGGGGTGGGTAGAACATTAGTGGTTCACAGGATTGTTGTCCCCTTTGCCTCTTATTATCTATACACTTATCTCCTTAAAACCTTATCCCTAAGCTTTTTCTTCTCCATTACACACTCTCTAGTCATTTCCTACCTTTTATCCCATTTTTCCTATCCTTATCCCCTTTTTTACTATTTACTATACTAGGTTGACTGAGACGACCCTATACAATTTTGGGTAAAATTCACTTAGGGTCTAGGTCAGTCTTATCATACCTAGCTCATGAACTAGTGAATTATTGTCCAAAATTACGCTAGGTTGACCCTATTAGCTAAAACTCTTAGAAAGAATTAGGTTTAAATCCACCTATATATACAAGTTCATTTTGCCATTATTTAGAGAAGAGAAGAATTAAGAGCTATTATGTATTTGTTTATCCACCATTCTAATTGAGGATCAAGCCTAGGGTTTCATACTTTTTTTGGAGATACGAATCTTATCTTGTGGAAAAGTCTTTTAGATGCATTGATAGGTTGTGTAACCTAGAGTTTATTTATCCTTATCATCTTGACATATCACAACAACCTCTTTCAAAGCACCTTGGCCAAGGGAGAGATTGAGGCTTGGTGAGTTCATCTTCAAAGGTAAGTATAACTAAATTTGTTTCTCCTTTGTAAGACTATAAGATATGCATTTGTACTTCTCTTCTATGCATTAGGATTTTTTATACATCAACATGAGTATATGTCTTTTATGCATGTTTATTTTTATTGTTTATAACCTCTATTTTGTGCCACAAGATTTGGTGAGCACTATATTAGATTTTACTTTACTTCTTATTAGTTTAGTGAATATAAAACATATTAATACCTTAGGGTTATTGTGTGATTTTCTTGATTGGAGGATTTGGAACCCTCCCTATCATAGTGTATTGTGGTAAAAAATTTATCAATCAGGTTTAGCAGATCCCCATATTGGTCATATTCTCAATTATCTAAAGTGTCCTAAATCAAAAGTGTATGGTATGATCTATCTTCTCTGAGATAGGATTGATTTATAAACATGATGCATTTTTGATTACATACATTTTGGTGAACCTTATGTGAATCTAAACCTTGCTAGTTTTATTTCACATTTTCATTATTATATCATTTTATTTCTCTATATTTTTGATACTAGGTCGAGAGTATCAATATAATTCTAACTTTTATACACAGGTTTAACACATAGTCACATCAATATGACTCTTTTTTGTTTATGCAAGTTTTTCATTAGGTACTAGTTACTAAGTCAACTCTATTGACACTAAACATTTTTTATACTTCCAAATAGACTACTAGGTCGAGCCTGCCAACTATGTACATTTTGAAACTTCCATAAAACATACTAGGTCAACTTTGTCAATGCATTATACTTTACAGGCTTCAACAATAGGGTTTTATAGAACTAGGTCGACCTAATAAACTTAGAAAAACTTTTAAGTAGCTTAAATATAAATTTTGCAAATTTTAAACTTCTTCCAAACCACCAAAGTTCCTTTCTCTCTTTCTCTATCATTTATATTAATTCATTACAGTTATATTTTTCATAGTTTGCAGTCTTTAAAACTTCCCCCATATTATAAACTAGGTCGACCATGTTGACATAGTTTCATATTCTGTATTCTATCTGGTAAATTAGATCAACACTATCGAGATAGTTATTTTTCAAACCCTTGATTTTGTAGTACATGAATGACACTTTCAACTTTTTTCTATAATCTCTACATATATTGTCATCTAAAACAAGATTGTATTATGTCTCAAAGTTAGAATTAACACTTCTATGCTAGTAATTAGCTCACACTTTCATTTATTATTACTTGTATGCTTATAATAGATCACATAGTTTAATTAGGTGGTTTCTAAATATACCATTTAGTTTCACTATTTTTATCTTTTATGCACACACTACTAAACCATAAAATCTTAAAACGCACTTTAACAATTGTCTATCCAAGGCCTACCTTCTTAGATTTCATCACCAAAGAAGAAGTTGACTTAGTTTTATGGCCAAGTATAAACACATGGTTAATGGTATATATTGGATAAGCCCATGGCACCCTTATCATTATGGTGTGTGAATTGAGGGGGTAGGCCCCAATACCAAGCTAGTACCATTGCCAATATAGATCATTTTTAGCCTAAACATCCTAAAACCATCATTATATTGCTTTCTAGTTCCTTACTTAAATCCAACTTCTTGTCACATCTAAAATTCTACTCTAATAATCTAATAATATTTAGGATGACCACTTAGTTGGATTTTACTTTCCAAGTTGATTGCTTGCTTTTTACTCAATTATATTTTGTATTGAAAAAATTGGCATTAGCCAATGTTGGTATAAGGTTTTGTGTTGTGTGCCTCAATTGGATAAACTTCATTGACCCAATTTATTGTGTATTTCCTTTCATTTCTTGCTTTCAAAAATAATTGCAATTTTGTTCTATTTTAGTACATAATCATTCTGCTCAACACAGTCTCTTACATACTATTTGTTTATCCCCTATTTATAATACTAGGTCAACCTTATTGACTCTGTACAATTTTTTAGCCTTTGTTCCTAGTACTAGGTCAACCCTATTGACTCTATACACTTTTTTAACTCCTATTTATAATACTAGGTTGACCTTATCGACTTTGTATAATTTTTAGACCCTAGTTTTTATATTACGTCAACTCAGTCAACTTTGTACATATTTTCATATTTCCTTGATTTTGCATCACTATTTCCTTATTTAGTCCTTCTCGTTCATCATGAAATTTATATTTGAAGACAACACTGAGTTTAATTCAATGGATATGATGAGTCTTATCAATGCTCATAGGTTCTCCCATAAGTAGCTAAGGGATCCTCTTTTGAATGAGAGTAATGTTCATATATCCACTCACACAATAGACTATGGTACCCCTCCTCATTCCTCTTCATTGTGTAATCCTCTCTTCTCACTTGAATATCAACCTAGATTAGAGTATACCCCTAAAATTCTCCTCCTTATCTCTGAGTTTCCTCAACATTAACGAAAGGATCCTTCTACCATTTACCATCTCATGATTAGTGGTCAAGCCAAAGATCCTCATTCACCTTCTCCCACATTCTCACATGGATTTGGGGATACTAGTTTCTTTTATTCTTAGCCTCTTCCCTCTATTTTGACCCCTTCTCATACCATGACTTCTTTTTATTTAACTTCTTATACCTCCATACCTAGTATCTCCACTAACATGGTAAGTTCTACATCTAGTGGGCCTCTCCAGAGACCCACTCTCCATAATTCTTCAACTAGTACATCATTTTCTACCCAAGGTAATCATGTTTCTAGTTTTTCCTCTTCTCATCCCTTCACTAGTCAATCCTTTTCCACATAATCAAATTTTGCCACTAGTGTTTCACATTCTAACAACTCTTTTCAAGCTCCTACCAATACCAATAGTGGTACCCAAGCCACTACTTCCAATTCTAATTCTTCAAATAATGCCAACAATGAAATTCAAACTCATCAACTCTTATAAAAAATGTTTAATCAATTGAATAACTTTCAAGCTCATAATACAAATTAAATGTTGAGAATGTAAAACCACCTTATCCATCTTCAAACCCACCCTTAACAGATGTCATGGGGCATGCATAATAAAAATGTCCCCCCAACTCCTCTTCGAGATGCCCATGGTAATCTTATCCCTCAACCTCCTCTTATCAACAAAAAAATTGAGCATCTTCAAAATGAACCTCTTACATCTCAAATTGATAATATTGATATAGGAGGTATCACCCATACCATTTCTTATAATAGATCAACTGATCCTACTCTTCATCTAAAAATATTTGGAAATCTCTATAAAGACTAGGTCAAATTAAATACCTTTTCCACTACCAATATATTATCCAAAACCCTTGAAATTGATGCTTTAGACTGGTACAACCAACTTAAAACTCATTCCATTACTAGTTTGGAAGATAGTAAATGTTCTAGTTTAAGAGTTCTGAACTGGTGATCTTCTTGAGAATACCTTGGCCCATTTTATCAATTGTAAGAAATTTCAAAATGAAACTACCCAAGATTTTTTTAAAAGGTGGAAAACATTATATAAATAATGTGAACATAACATTGTTGATGATAACCTTTTCCATCTCTTTACCAATGTTCTTTTTCCCAAGTTGCAATACCAGGTCCACACTCTCTTTCTCCACATACCTTGGAGGAGGCCATTAACCAAGATAAATGTCAAGATTTCCTTATACATCAATTTGAGACACCCCAAAATTCTACATGTACTCATACCTTACTCAAGAACAAGAATCATCATACTACCATTGATGGTGTCATGGACTCTTATGATACCATTCACACTATTCAAGATGTTGTTCCCAACCAACCTTCAGAACCATCTCCCCCTTCTAAAAAATTCACCAATCCTCATTTATCTTCATGAAATAACATCAATGTTCACAAACCTTTATCCTTAGCTAAATTACTTAAATGTCTACCCAGGCCTCTTCCGCGCAAACTTGATCCCACTCATCCTATGAAATATGGTATGATCCCAATAAATTTTGTTGGTTTCATGCTAGTTGGGGTCATTCTCATGAGACATGTAGGTATATTCATAAATTGGCTATGTATTTTATTCTTGTTCCTAATTTTGACCTTGCTTCTATCATTAAAAAATGCTATGACATTGCTTTCAAAGCCCATGAAACTAATACTAAATCTCAATCTTTGAATGAAGATAATGCTCATTTAGCCATCTATAAAGACCCTCTTCCAAACCACCAAGATAACCAAGGAAAGCCCACCCCTTCCACCAACAATGTAAATAGTTTTATTTACCCAACTCTAGAAGAGAATGTGGTTAATATGACTAATATGTGAAGGGTGGTTGATTTCATTGATCCTCAACCCATCTACACCCCTCTATTGTATCACACATTTTGTGTTATCCAAGATTTTTCTCCAACTCACTTAAATTATTTGGGTGGGGAATTATGACTTTATAACTTTTGATGAACCAATTCCAACTCCTCCCTTGGATAACACTTCTCATTATATTTCTACCATTCTTCCATCTTCTTTACCTAACATTGATAATACTCAAGCTTCTATCAACACTTATTCTAACGATTCTCAAAACCAACTTGCACTAACTACTTCAGTTTCTCAACATAATTTATAACCTTGTTCTAAACCTTATCCCTATTATCAACATAAATTCCAATGTACTTCAGCTCCTCCTTCTGAGGACCTCCTTCAACACTATGCACCTATTTCTAACAATATTCTTATGGGTTATGATGAGTGTGATGCTATCATGAAAATCACTAATCTCCCATCCAAAATTCCATTTGTTGAGATTATGAGGACCTATTCACATCATCAAAAACATCTCATGAAATTTTTATTTGACATGAACATCCCACATCCTCCCCTAGAAAGACGTGAAGCAACCTTATATAGATATGAAGATAGCATATCACAACAATGCAAAGAGATGTCCATACATGTTGATGAAACAATGGTCACTTCTCTTTCCCTCAAGTTTCCCATTGCTTTTATGATTCTTGATGATAGTATGCTTTATGTGGATGATCCTCCTCTATTCATAGGTGTTCAAATTGGTGATATCCAAGTCAAGTGTGCCTTAATTGTCAAGGGTTCTAAAACTTGTATTACGTCTCTCAATTTTATTAAAACTTTTGGATATTCCAAATGTAATCTCAAATCCACATGTAACACATGTCAAGGATATGATCTAAGGAAAATTCCTCATTTAGGTTGTGTGTGGCTTCCCATTACCATCCCACCTATCATCATCACATGAAGGTGATGATATTTAACTTTCCTCTATCTTAAAACATTCTACTTGGTAGGCCATGGACTCATTATATGCAAGAAACTGCTTCTTCTACCTACCAATGCATTAAATTCCATCACAATGAAGCTATCTATAATATTAAAAGTGCCACTAACCCTTGTAATTTTAAACAATCCCAAAACCATGGTGTCTTTAAGATTCTTATGCTTGAACCTTTGCCCAGTATTCTATTTCATGAGTCTCAATGATTTAACTTTCCTGTCAATTCCACTTGAGGTTACAATGGTCATCCTGAACTCATTAGGAATATTCTTCCTAACTTCTTAGATTTTGATGATCATATCTTGATGAGATCAATCTCAAGATTAAAAATTTTTATCTCTCACCTCATCTCATCTCTCAACTTCCTACTTCTTTGCAACCTCATTCACACAAACCACATTGTGATTACATCCTTGTTATCTTAAATAAGACTCAACATTCCATTCATCACACCTCATAAATGACAATGTCATCCCTACCTACATCATTTATATTCATACACATGATTAAAATTATGGTTATACCTTAGATAATCCATTCTTAGGTAGTCTTGTTTAGGCCTGTGATGTTGAGATTATCCATTATCATTCCTCTTTGCTTTAGTATTTTAGTGCTTCTTCATATAGTCCATTATATATAGTTCTTAATTTTAGAATTTTTCCTCTTTATCATAGGGTAGAGATGGTGCAAACATGTCCATTTTCTAAATAAACTCATAGGATTATGCTTATGAATCATGTTATGATTGGGCCTTATTACTTTGTTAGGTACCAAGATCCCTATAGATTTCTTATAATCGAAATGCATGCAACTATCCTTTGGATTTCTATATACCCCACCCCTCCTTTACTAGAGCCCACTTCGGAGCCCATTCTTACTCCTAGTTTAGCTGAGTCTATTCCTACTTTTGATCCCATCACTACTTCTATTGAGCTTAGTCCAGTTCTTTCACCACCACCACCTTCTCTTGGTGATGGTTTGCTTCCTTTACCATAGATGGCTTTGTTACGCACCAAATGTGCCAATGAGCCTTCCTAAGATCCTTCCACTTCCGTTACACCTCTTCCTATGAGTACCTCTACCAAGAATACTCACAAGTGTATCTATTACCTCTATGACATAGATAATCATTCTTCTATGTATTGTTGTAAGTTGTGACAATATATTGACACTTTACATCCTTCTACTCCTCAGTCCTCAAATAAGGACATACCTCCCCCAAAGGTACAACTTAAGTATATTCCTAAGTATGGAGAGATGTATTATCTTTGGCACCAATGTGGAACCCATCACATCGATCATTATCATATCCTTTAAAATCACCTTAAAGGTCATATCTTAAATATTATTGCACCTTCTACCATCCTTCCCACAAGTCATTCCCATAAGAAGGCTCCCCTTATTCCTCCATGGTTCCACCTCATGTGGTTCCATCCCCTCCTATGGTCCCTTCATCACCTCCTATTCCTCCACCCATGAATCTTTCACCCATGGACCTTCCCTAACCTATAGATCCTTCTCCACCTATGGATCCTTCTCCATCGGTGATCCCTTCATCTCCCATAAAATCCATTCCTATGCATTCTTCTAAGCATCCCTTTCCAAATATCCCTCCTTGGCATAATCCATCAAGCATTCTTACCTTTTTTGTTGAGGAGATTAGATGTGAAGTATTTTCCCAATTTTTGTTGAAGATAGATGAGACATTAGTTATAGTTTGCATTCAACTTCATAGAGACTCCCTTAGGGTTATTTCATAATTATGATTGACTAGAGGCCTTGGAACCCTCCCTAGCATAGTGTATTATGGTAAGAGATCCCCTAATCCAATTTATCAAATCCCCATATTGGTCATGTTCCCAATTATCTAATGTGTCCCCAATCGAAAGTGTATGGTATGATATATCTTCTCTAATATATCATTTTTAGACATGACGCATTTTTGATTGCATACACTTTTCATTCACTAGATACATAATTAATTTTCCTCCCAAGTAATTTTAGAGTAAATATTATAAATTTTTATAATGTTTAAAGTAATAAAATTTTAAGACATTTTAAATATAGATGAAAATGTCATTTGCATAAATAATTATGAAAAAAAGTTTGGCTTAAAATTATAAATCTTCTGTGCAAAAATGTGTCACTCCTTTGCCACCCCTTACTCAGATCTACCTCCTTTGTTAAAAAAATCCTCTCTAGGCATTTCTATAAAAGTAAATATATAAAAAATTAAATTAAATATATGTAATGATGCTCCTCTTAAGCAGATTTGATCAACCAATCATTGAATTAAAATAGATTTAGAAGCTTTGATTCACTTGTCATGCCTCTCTTCAAATATGTGTTTTCTTCTTCAAATAAATTTGAGTTTAAACAATCAATTTAAATAATTTATGGTTTTTAAACTCATATATTTAATATTTACACAACATTTTAAAAATATGAATTTAGTTAAGAAATGGAGAAGATATTTCAATTTTTTGTGCTCATTATTTCAAACTATTAAAAAATGTCAAACCACACCTTCATTTTCTATAGTATGAATCTTCTTTATTCCTCCAGGTGCTTCTCCAAAGCAATTCCCAATAAAGAATAAAATATTTAAAACATTAATAATGGGGTTTTTATTCAATCCCAGTCACATAAATGCTTTTGCTATGACAAATAAAATATAAAATAACACCTTATTCTTGCTTTATCTAGTTTTTCCTCTCTTTCTCACCACTAGAGGTTAAAAAAACTCATTTCCCTTTTGTAAAATTTTGGCTTGCTCCCAGATTCCTCAAATCTAACCCTATGTAATAATTATAAAAGAAAACTTCACCTTAAAGTTACCTACAAGGATAATTAATTTTGTATCTAGTGATCGAAAAGGAATCTGAATCTAAAAATTTATAATGTTATCTAGTTTAAATTGTTGTAGAATTTCAAATATCTTAATATTTTAGAATAACTAATTAGATCATAGCGTAGTTTAATTAAAGTTGTATTTTTTGTTATTAAAACACCTATGCTATTTTATAGGTTGTTTAGTTGGGATTCTAAACTCTAGAATAATTTTCATTGTATATTATATGCTAACTTCCTAAATAAGAGATAAATATAATAAGTTTTATCTTTAAAAAACTTTATCTATTTGATATAAAAATAATTCAAGCAATTATATTTTGATCTTATATTTTGTATCAAAGCAGGAGACTCTAGGAGACAAATTTATTGAGGAGATCCATATCACTCTTGATATCACTTTTAAAGTGGTAAGAATATGAGATCAAATAGATGAGGAAGAATTAGAGATATAGAATAGAGGGAAGCAAATTTCAAGTGGAAATCTCTAAAATTATTTCTTGTAAATGCAATCTTCAAGTGACATTTTCATTTCTTGTTAAATCTCATTAGAGGATCATCCAACCATTGCACCATTAGATTAAAGCATAGAGAGTATGTGAGATTTATGGGAGAGCCTAGAGAGCAAGGAGAAAAAGAAAGGAAAATCTACAAAACACTCCAAAATCCAACTTCATACTAAAATTATATATAATTATTATTTTCTCTATGTATTATTTTTATTTTTGATAGTATTTTTAATTTGTTTATTTGATTTATTGTGGCTTCTAATAGTCACTCTCCATACATCAAGAAATAATAAGACATCTTATATATGTACATGAAAGTGAGGAATTATTTTTTTTAACAATTTGATACAATAATATTTAAATAATGATATCATTTTTTATTTGGATTCAAATTCATATTTTGATTCACTTTGTTGAAATGATCTGTCTCATATGTGGAAAGAGAGGCCATGAACTAAAGTAATTTTAATATTATGCATTTATAATATCCACAAGGACAAAATTAGAAGCCACAGTTCACACATAGTTGTAAGAATAAGCCTTCCCCACAAAAGCAACATGGGAACATTGTTAAAAATAATAATCCGTCATATGTGAATAATGCCTTTGTTAGACAGTCAAATGAGGAGATCACCCCTCAATATATAGTTTGGAACATAGATTATAGTTTCATAAGGCACATGAACAGATGGAAGCATTAATTCACCATATTGAATCATTTGACATGTCATGGTAATGTATCTCTTGGTGATGATTCATTGTATAGTATTCAAGGTTGTGGTGATGTTTCATTATCTCTTAAAAATCATGCTTGTAAAATCATATAAGTCTTATATGTTCTAAGACTAACTAAAAATATTTTGTTTTTAAGTCAATTGCTTAATCATAACCTTAAATTTGAATTTGATCAACAAGATAAAAAAATGTTTTGTCTCATTCGAAACAAATCTAGAATCTCAAAAATTATTGCATGATCTTCCGATGTTGGAAAAATATTTCAGCTTAATGTTATCCATAAATATAATCAAGATCTAGTTTTAAAAGATACAAACTAAACTAATATATGGCATAGGAGATATGTACTCTAAATTTTTGGATACCTAGTTTCACTAACCATGCACAATATGGTAAGAGGCCTTCCCTCACTAAAGTAAAATACTGATGAATGTTCTAGTTATCTAGATATAAAATATCATAGAGATCCATTTATCACAAATTCATTTTAGGTATGTGGTCCATTAGATCTAGTGCACACTAATCTATGTAAGCAGATGGGACCCAATGTTAGTGGATTCTAATCTTTTTTAGTTCTTTGTTAATGACCACTCATGAAATATGTGGGTATATTTCATGAAGACTAAAGATCAAGCTTTTAAATTCTTCAAAGAATTCAAATCCATTATGGAATGTGAATCTGTACATCTCATTCATGGCCTTTGCTCAGATCAAAGGGTGGAATACACTAGTAAAGAGTTCTCTAAAAAATTTAAGGAATGTGGCCTTCTCTATCAATTGACTACACCTTATATACCACAATAGAATGGTGTTGTAGAGAGGCATAATCATAGTATTATGTATATGGTGTGTATAATGATTTAGGACTTGCACCTATCTCATATATATTGGGTAGAATTAGTTTTCACAATGCTCTACCTATTAAAATGAGCACCCACTAAAAATATTGATGGTATCACTGTAGTAGAATCATGTTCATGGTATAAGCCTTCTATTTCTCATATTTCATTTTTGGGTTTAAAGTGCATATGCATGTCCCTAAAAAGAAGAGAAAAAAATCAAATAAGAAATCTTTGGTATGCATTTTTCTTGGCTATAGTGAATATTTGAAGGCTTACCAACTCTTGGATATAAAAACTACAAAGATATTTATCAGTAGGGATGTTGTAATTGATGATAAGGGTGAGTCCAAACCACCCTCCACATATCCACCTAATAGAGGCAATAGTAATATAAACATTTCTAATGTTGATATTAGTAGTAAGGATGAGGATAATGATGATGGTCACCCAGGTCCTCCAGCTCCACTACCCATATGTATTATTCAATGTTTGCCTAAGTGGTATATAATTACTATTCAAGATGTAATTGGATGGAGTCCTAGACACTTTCATTACATGTTCAAGGAATTGTATCATGGCTTATGAAGAGGTGAATTTGGCCCTTATGAGCATATTCACAAAATATTTTGAGCCTTCACTGGTTCATGAATCCAAAGCATTAAAGCCTTGGAAAGATGCCATTGATGTTGAATATCAATCATTAAAGAATAATAATACATGTTATCTTATTAATCTTCCACTAGGAAGACTTATACCAGTTGGAATTGGGTCTTTAAGACCAATTACAAAGTATATCGCAACATTGAAAAGTACAAGGAAATATTTTTATCAAATAGATACACACAGAAAGAAGGCATGACTATGGGAAGACTCTTGCTCCAATAACCAAGATAAATACTATCAAAATGGTATTTTCTATGGTTATACAATTTCATTAGATGGACATAAAATTTTCCTTTAAAAATGGAGATCTACAAGAGGAAGTCTACATGACCCAACTAGAGGGTTTTATCACAGTCAGTCAAGAACAAAAGGCATGTAGACTTATCAAGTCTAGATATGGTCTAAAACAAGTTCTTCAATCCTAGTACATCAAGATTGATGAATGTCTTACACAACATGGATTCCATCTGAGTCTATATGATCTAAATCTCTACCTCAAGGTTAAGGGGGAGGGTATGAGTCTGATAGTATGTGTTGAAAATATAGTCATCAATGGAAGCATGGTGAATATGATTGATGTGTTAGCATAGGCTCTAGAATTTCCTCATTAGAACATGTTAATTTTTTTTTGTGCAATCTTAATTACAATCTCAGCATATTTAGATGGAATTATGAGGCTTATAATCATTCTTTCTTGGTGTGCATTCAATTCAACATTTTTTCTTAGAAAATAACATATAATTTAGCTATATTAACATATATTTGAATAAATATGGAATATCATGCATACAAAATAACATAAAAAACTTTCAAATGAACCACAACATTATCTCTATGTCATTATTAATTTTTTACATAAAAGTGGAACCATTTATTCTTTTTAATACAAGTATTTATAGCACTACAATGAAGCTCGGTCACTTCACATTATTAACCTTTCAACTATGGCACCAAATGAGTCTTTTCATCTTCTACAACCTTTTGATATTTAACCAAAATCTGGATTAAACACAAACTATTCTATATTGTACACTTGTTACTTATATGTTACTTTTGTGATTTTACACTTCCTAGTTCACTACTAACACTTTCTAAAACTTAAACAATTATATTTTCCCAAGAAAAAGTCACAATAAATGTATTTAATTAGATCTAGTGGAGTTATCTGCATTGAATTGTGGGGTTGAACAAAAATCAATTAAATCAATTATTGTTCAAAGTGTCATTTACTAGTTTTCACCTCTTGCACACTACTTAGCTGCCTTTTTAGGTTTCCAACTAAGAAACATACCAATATACCACCCTTTATGGGGTTTCAACCTTCTTAACCCTACTCTCAAAAATTATTTCCTTCCCAAACTTTATAATATTCAAAATTGACAAGATTTTACATTTGGAATACCTTACTGGGAAGGTGGAGGCATAGAATATGAAATTAAAGTTGAGTCCACTTGTGATGGTAGAATATATATTGGAGGTATTATTGATGTTATTGATTTTAAGTTATATGTTGGAGGATTTGGTTATGGTGGGGATTCATATTATGGTGCTTGAGGTGTTTTCCTCACTCTCAAGGTTTGTATGAGTTGGTTCAGTGGGATGAACTGTAGTTCATAAATGATGGATTAAATAGAGTTGTCAATATTTGACAAATCTTGATTAAATTAAATCACCCAAAATGTCTTGTACCATGCTAAGAAATGTGTATATGGGGTATGTTCTCTATAATATTATCTCAATGTCTACATTCTCTATAGCTAAACTGATAGGCTTGTTCTAAGTGACCTTGTGTTTGATGTCTTGTGATAATAAATACATTTTTTCCATGTATATTTGTGTCTCTACACTTACAAATGTGTTGTAGAGCATCTCATTTTACCAAGTGTGCATCCTTTTCATGACATTATACCTAATATCAATAGATTCCTTGAATGTAATGTCCAACTTAATTAGTTTGTAAGTATGACTCTCCATGATTTCTTTGGATTTGTCAATCTTGGATAGGTCTGGCTTGATTTTGTTTCATGCATCCTAAATTTGGTTCTTATATTTGATGTATCATAGTATCAAAAACTTATTCATATTCTTCAAGCAACTCAAAAATTGCTTTCATTTCTACTTAAAGGTGTTGAATTTGAGATCATAGTTATTGCAACCATTATGTGACAACCTAGTATTTTGTAAGTTATGTTAAGAGATCCAAGAGTTACTTCTCTTTTAATATTTCTTGATCTACTAAGACTAGTAAGACCAATTTTTGATAGATATCATCTATCATCTTTTGCACCTTAGTAAAAATATCATGGAGTTCGTTGTTCTCCTCTCCTAGCTAAGTGTGTTCCTCTATCTCTGACAATTTATACACAATAGACTCCTAAAAGGTAGCATCTCCTTCAATATATTTGGCCAAGGTTAATTTGGTATCATCTAGTGATACCTCTTTACTTATTTTTGTAAGTGAAAGTGAATTCATAACTTTTTTTTATGGAAAAAATTGATGTTTAATTTGTGCAACATGGAAAATAAATTTTATTCTTCATAAAGGTGGGCCATTGATATCCAACATCCAATTTACATAGGTCTAAGATTTATCATGCGATGCCTCTTTTTAGACACTTATGTGGGTTGACCCTAATATTACAAATGTGGTTAATAGTTTATGTTAGTTGTCAGTGATTGAACCATTTTCCACCTTAGTTTTATGTTGCACATGTTGTCCTTAACCCTTAGGTTCTTTAATTTCACTTCCATTTCTTCCTTTCACTTTTTATCATGTTTTTATTTTTCATTGGCCTCTAATTATGCCTACACTTATTTTTATTTTTCTACTATCTCATTAATTTATTGTTTAGCCCTTTCATTTGTAACTTGTTCTTCTATGACATCCTTAGTTTCTTGTTATCATTTAATCCTACTTGCAAAAGTATTATTTCTTCTTATCTTTATCTTCCTTGGTTATTTCATCAACCTCTGCTTTACTACATTGTTCTTCTTGTTTTCACATTACTTCCTTTTTATTTTCCTCTACATCCTTGCCTTCTTAGTTAGCCTCTAGGTTTTTTTTGTGCCTTTTGTGCATATTGTTCATCATGTTCCTTTTTATTATTATCTTCTTCCTCCTTTTTGACATGTTCATCCTCGATCTTATCTTTATCAACCTTAGCCTTGTCTACTTTAGACTTAGCCTTATCATCTTCCTACACTTTATATTTTTTGGTCTCATCTTGTGGTTTGGCTCAGTTTCGATGTTATTGTGATAATGCAGCTTGATCTAAAGGATCTTGTTGTTTCAAGCCCAATTCTAGAGACTTAATAGTTTGATAAATATGAGAGTGTACTTATAGGGGTGTTGAAGAATATAGGGATGATGGAGGTGAAGTTGCTGGGGAGGGTAATGAATAAATGACCACTTATCACTTGATCATAATTTTTTTTAAATGACTAGGTAGGACCAAATTTTTATCCTAGTTCTTAGTTTTTGAGTCTATACTATAGTTTGTTCCTTCTAAATTTCTTATTCTTCAACATCCTCCTCAACATATTCTCTTACGTAAATTATTCTCATGCATTGTGTGATGGTTGGATCAATCCTCAAAATTCTTATAGTATGTGGTCTATGGGTTAGTTACCTTAGGTAACTTTCCTATTGTACCACTACTTATTCCCTCACTATTTCTTATGTGGACAACTATGAGGGTAAATTTTTTGGTGTTGATGAAGCCGATCTTGATGCACTTCCTTAAAAATAATTTATGCCATCAATTTCATCTCTTCCTCATGTGCCAATGTAACTATAATTTCAATTATGGAAGCCATAAAAAAATTAGGAACTTGTTTTTGCACTTGATAGGTGTGCATCACCTTCTGTACACCAATTTAGGATTTTTTCAAAATATTAATAAATAGCAATACATACCCAAAATCACTGACACCAATAGGAAAGGATAAAGAAAGTAAATTAGAATTGATAGAGCTTGCTTACCATCACTTTTACCTTCTCATAGCTCTATTCTAAGATTTGAACTTATGTGATTGAGCTTGAAGAATTAACTGTTGGATGGCTTGTAGATGTTTGACAATGGCTTCCAAAATACTATGGATATGGAGAATGGCTTTGTGAGTGCTTGAATCACTTGATGTGAGTGTTAAGGGCTTTCTTGGGATTCACTTGTGCATGAATTCATTCATTAGTCTTGAGCATGGAGAGGTGGTTTAGTTTTATAAGAAAATGGGGAGGGGGGGTGGTGTGAGAAGATCTATGGTCCAAATTTAAATTTGGTCCATCAAAATCTATGGTTGAGGAATTTCCATGGAAGTTTTAATTTCATGGAAACCTATAGATTAGGAAAATTCTAGAGGGGAAGGGGTTAAATTAGATATATTTATAGAATTATCCAATTCTATAAATCTCTCGATAGGTTTTAGGGGTCTAGGGAAGCCTAGTGTAGGGTGGTGGGTGGGTAGTTGGGATTTTCTTGAATTTAAAATTGGCTAGTAGGATTAGGGAGTAGGTTAGTATGTGATGGGGGTTTATTAATGGTTTAATTATAGGATTAATTGATCTTAGGATGGGATAAATTTCATGTGGGATGTAGGAATGGGGTATGGGTAATAGGATATTAGTTATTCTAGGTAGGAAATATGAGATTTAGGCCAAATTAGTGAGAATTAGTGTAATTAGTGGGGCAAGTATAAATTAGTGCATACATTTTTCCCCCATTTAAAATGGAATTATGAGTGGAGTGAAGTGGAAGGAGTAATGGTCTTTCAAATAAAAACTATGTCATGGATGAATGTTAGTAGATGATGATAGGGGATATGATGCCCCCTCGAGGTGACATGCAGGGAAGAATGAGCAAGATGGACACTCAAAAGAAGAAATGATGGGTGGGATGAGATGGATAGATGAGGGGATAGGATGTTAAATTTTGGATAGAAGATGAATAATATGAGTGATTTGACTTGATTAATGAGCTATAAATAGATAATGATGCCCCTAGTAAGGACACATGCATAAGGAATAGAGATGATGGGTGTTACAGTTGTTGACACATCACAAGGGGGAATCAATTGCAACAAAATGATGATAGGATTAAAAGGCTACAATATTTATATGTATCCTAAGCAAGGATGCATGTAAGGGAGAGTTATAGGCTAGGATAGACAAGTGATTTAATAAGATTAGTGATGGGTGTAGCTCAAAGCTAAATTGATTGATATGATGTAGGTGATGATAGAGAATAATTGATATGATCAACTGACCAAAAATATTAGGAGGATGCCCCTAGAAAATACACATGCTAGGGAGAGAGAGAGGAAATAGTGGCCAAGTTATCCTTGTGCAAAAAAAAAGTGTCCAAGTGCTACCTACATAGTCTAAAAAGACCTTAGGCTGATGTAGTTCTGACTAGAGGATGATGACAATGTTTGATTAGAGGATAGATATGATGATGATTTAATGATTAGAAAGTGATTAAGATGAGGATGATTAGGCATGTTAGTGATTGAAGGATACGATTTAGATGATGGAATGAGGATAAAATATTATATGTTAGCTAGATGGGTTGTGATGGGGAGAAAGGATGATGAGATCAAGTCATCACAAATGTCATAAAGCTCATCATAGTCTAAGTAATCTAGTAAATATAGCACTTGAAAAGATGCCCCATTATATAAACATGACCAAGAGGGCATTGTGCCAAAGTACATGAGCAAATGGTGAACTTTGCATCCTAGAGGACACTTTTGATGTCCTCTAGCATCTTCATTTATTTCCTAATAGATAAAAAGACACATGACTCAAAAATATAAATACAAATGAGATATATACATGACATGAAAAAAATAAAAATAATAAATAAACAACAAACAAGTATCTACATGTAATGTCACAATGTCTTGCCCAATGATGGGATGAGTGACTAGGTGATGGGTTAGATGATCATGATGCGACTATGGACCTAAGATGGACTTGGATTTGGATAGGGTGATCATTATTAAGACTAAGTGAAAATGTTGACCCTAGTTTAGGATATAAGGATGGATGATGTGATAAGGTCTTTGAATACTGATTTGGTCTCGAAAGTGAATCAAAAAGTGGCCAAGGATGATGATTAGATAAGTGATAACCAATTATTACCAATAGATAAGGCCTTGAAATAATCCAATCTAGCAAGGAGACTAAGATATGATGGGATCAATTACCTTTCATACTAGCAAAGAGTGATTGGATGGGTACTAGGTATGAAGAGGTAATGATGGGAAATTGATGGGATCAAGTACATTCCACATTAGCAAAGAGGTGATTTGATGGATAATAGGTATGAAAAGGCCCTGATAAGAAGTGATGGGTGTCATATTAAAATCTTTGACAAGGTGATGTATGTTGATAAGGTTTGGCCAATAAGATGAGATGGAAGATATGAAGGGATGGGTGACCACTCCATTTTGGTTCTAAGACAAAATGTGGTATCCAAATATTGGATGGATAGGAAGATAGGAGATGGATGGATATGGATGCAACTAGGGGATTGGGGATAATACAAGACATGATGGACTATTTTGGCTTTTTTCAAATTTTATGAATTTTATGATTTTTGACATTTTTCAAAATTTAATGCTTTTTGGGATATGAATATACACTATAAAAATGGGGTTACTAGCAAAGGGGATACCAAGCATAGCAACTATCAAAAGGATGGAGGGATGATGGATGGAATGACAAAGGATGACAATGATGAGGACTAAGGATGAATGAACTATGGATAGACAATGACCACATCATGAAAGAACCAAATGGTTATTTGCTCAGGTGTCCATTAGAGGATATTCCAAGATGGTTTGAGGATAGTTCTCAAGACACCTTTCACTTCCTTATAAAAGTAAATATAGGAGGGAATAAGAGGTTGGATTTATGATAGGAAGGTGGATGATGGATTGGAACAATGGATCAAATGATAAGATGATGGGTGATATAGACAAGGTGAACAAGGGATGTGACAAGTGGGATGGATGGATAAGGATATAAAATGGATGGATTTGCCCCCAAGTGTTAAGTAACAAATGTGGATAATGGATTATTTTACCATGATGTCAAAAACTATTTTTCATCATGGTACTTGCCCAAGGTGCCATAAGACTATTTTTCACTATTAGATGAAAGATTTTTTTTCCTTTCTCTTTTTTTTGACTTTTAAATGGCATATCAATTTATTAGATGATGGGAGAGATGCAAGGTATGTAAATTTGATGGATTATTTATCTAACACCAGTTATATGATAGATGTGGGATGCTTGGATGTCCTAGTGGACTTTAGTGATTCTTGATGGTGACCACTCTTAATATCTAGACCAGGTATCATCATTGCCCTTAAGAGAGACAATGTTATCCAGAGAGGTGATGTGGGGTATGGATTTGATTAGAGATTTATTTTTATGGAGGGTGGTATGAATTGATGGGATGATAGGATGGTATGAGTGATGATGGAGGATTAGGACTAAAGTGAAGGATAAGATTGTGATAGGATGGGGTGATGGGTGATGGAGGATTAGGACTAGTAGTTACATACATCATTAGAGGTGTGGGATATACTTCATTTTATTAGTGCCAAGTGACAAAAAACTTCAACATATCCAAGACACTTTGAATTTATGTCTCATCTATGATCTAATTATTTGATGGATGATAGGCCATATGATTTTGAGCATTTGACTGGATTTGATTTTGACTGCCCCTTGGTGCTTGATTTTAGGCTTCACCATGGGAAATTGATTGATTATTTTATATTTGATGGGTTCCTAGTGCCAATTTGTGGGCTTCACTAGGGAGAGATGCATTTGGATTAGGTTGATGATTTGAATTTTATTGATTTTGATTGATGGGATCAACGATTACTTAATTATGATTTATGACTTTTGGAATATTGTCTTGGACCTTTGGATTTATGGCACATATTATATTATCCAAGGAAGGGTCCAACAATGCATGCTCATGTTCATATTTATGGAGGGAAGTGATTAAAAGATCATTTATGGGGAGAAAAGGGTCCATGATGGATGAATATGGTGGTGAGGGAATGATGAAGTCAATGAGTGGTGATGGGGTAGCATAGTCTTCATAGGGGTTCTTAGGAGACCCAATTTTGATATCAGAGAAAATCTCCTCAAGATCATCAAAAATATCACTAGGACTAGCTATAGTAGATGCATCCAAAGGAGGATTAGACTCACTCTAATAATATTCGATAGATAAAACTTACAAGAACTCATTTATGATGTCATCATCTATAATAGAATCAAAATATATGCCTGGTAATGAATCATAGTTATCTACATTATATGTATCCTTTAAAAGATAGGCATTATCAGCATCAATGAAAGATGACATTTTTGATGAGGAATCTAATTTGGACACAAGTTTTGAACATGATCCTATAGAAGATAAGACCTCAGATGTTGACTTTAAAACTAAGTCCGATGCACAAGATATAATACTAATATTTATAGATGTATTATCTGATATTGACCTCTTGATAAGGGGTATTTGAGGTGATGAGTGAGAAGGAGATGATGGATTAATGATGGATTCAATAGTGATAGGCTCATGGATGGACTTATGAGAGATGGGGTGACTAGGTTCATATAGAATAGATTCGATTGTGATGGAGGATTTTTTAGTATGGGGAGATCATGTAGGATGTGTGTGGTGTCTCATCCTTGGCTTGGAAGGGGATGATCTTGATCATGATTGAAAAGGAAATCTTATAATTCCTCCTTTTTTTCCCTAATGGATGTGGATACATCTAGTTCATCATAAATTACTATATCACCATGATCAATGAGGTCCTAGACAAAATCTTGAAAAGGTTGGCATCGATTAATAGTGTGCCCCCAAGTTTGATGGTATGGACAATATTGGTTTGTGTTATACCAAGAGGGCATATGCCTAGTAGAATCAAGATTTTAGATAGGTGGATAGACCATCATGTTAGTAGTAACAATTTGTTTGAAAAGGGATTCCAATGATATGGGAAGGGGAGTATAAGGACCTGCTTCATGTTACAACTTAGATGTGGAAGCATTGGATTTATGATAAAATGGTTGTAGACACTCAAAAATTATGCACTTGTAGTTTTCAATGACTTAATGCCTCAACACCCCCCTAAAGGCCCCCTAAACCTTCTTAACCCTTAAAAAACCCCTCTTAACCCAACTAAATCACTATTTTCCTAGTCACATAATACTATTCAAAAATACTATTTGAAATTACTATTCACTATCACTATTCACTGTGGGACCCACTATCACTATTCATGATGACATGGCAAGTGGCATGGCATGTTACATGGAAAGTGACATGGCATGTGACATGTCAAGTGACATGGAAGGTGATATGGCAAGTGGCATGGCTTAGAAGTGATGTGGCTTGATGTGGGACATCATAGCCCACTTGGGACCCTTTTTAAAGTGCTTGATGACCTTATTTAAGCATCACAATGGCCCCCCTTGAAATATGATTAATTTACCTTCAAGGTACCATTATTAAACATGTATTTTACATGAAATTAACCTCCAAAATAAGATACCTACCTCTTTAAGACAAAGGTCACCCATTTTTGACTTCTTAACCCAAATGGGATACTCACCAACTCAAATGGGAATCCCCACCCACCTCATTTTGAATAATTCATCCACCACATAGGAAATGGTTCCATACCTCTATTATTCCTCTTTTGGCATGACTCTTCACAACATACGCTATAAATCTCCCTCTTTCCTTCACCCAAGGTGAAGTTGGAAAGTCATAAATTAGTATTTTTTATTATTAACATTTTTTTGCAGGTTTTTGAAGGAGGTTATCCACTTGAAAAGGAGGTCATCCTCATCTTGGAGGAGAAAATATTCAAAGCATCAAAGCTCTACCAGAATCACTCAAGGATTTCATCAATAATAACATCAATAAAACCATCATCGACAAACATCTAAAGGTAACCTTATTTGTTTATTTCATTTCTCCTTTGGCCTCTTCTCTCTTATATTTTAAACCCCATCCTTGGCCTATTCTTTCTTAAATCCTAAACTATAACCCCTTTACCTCTTATTTTTATCCCTTTATCCCATTTACTTCTTTTTCACCTTCATCCCATTTATCTGTTTGCTCCTCTACCCATTTGCCCCTTTTTCCATATTTGTTCTCTTGACCATTTACCTCTTTTCAACCCTTACCCTTTTACCATTTCAACCACTTACCAACCTCAAATGAACCATCATTTTGACCCTTTCCAAATTACCAAGCCAAAATCATAACCTTAACATGGCAAATTTTTAGCATTATCATTATTCAAACTACTTGATTAAAATCATCTTAGCAAAGTATTTTCATTTCTTAATTAATTTGCTATTTTAGTCTTAGTTTAATGTTATTTTATGCCACCCCTCATTCATTTTATCAAACTTAACTTGTTTTAAAGTAGGTGGATTGACATCCTCCTAGAAACCTTTCACTTTTAGGATCTAGCTTATGTTAGGAAATCCACCCATCTCCTTGTCTAACAACAAGTGTGTGGTAGTGTTTTCTTATTTGTAGGTATTCTTCCCTAGCCAAAGAAGAGTTTTCCATAATCATCTACATTCAATGCATGCACTTTTAATATGTTTTTCTATACACCCCTTATCACTAGTTTCTTTCTTCTAAAACTAAGAAAAAGGAAAAAAAATAGAGAGAAATAATGGTTGTGGATATGATTGGGTGGATGGATTTGAGGTGGCCAAGATTGGATTCCCTTTGCTAGTATAAGAAGGGGTAGATGATTTTTTATGGATACTATATGGATGATTGGTATGGGATTCACATCATGGGGCTTGGATGGGAGGTGTAATGAGTGAAAGGGGATCAACACCTTTAGGAAGTGGTACACCCATCATAATAAACTTCAAGAGAATCTCATCCTTATGAGAAACTATGTATTGGTCAATGAAATCAGGGTCTAGTTCCATGGTGATGGTTTATAAATGATGGATGATGTAGGTAGGCTAAGGATTGGATAAGGTTCTTGAAAAAAAATCAAAAGGACCGAGCTAGTATGATAGGTAATGATGAATATGAGATAGACTAATGAATTAAATATGATGACCAAATGTTAGATAGATAGTGCAATAGGTGATAACAACTTATCAAAAATGCATAGTTGTCAAGCTAGGAAAAGTATTGGGAATGTTATGGGTGCCTAGATTAAAACTAACAAGAGGATGATATGATGGGTGTCAGTTATGAATAAGTAAAGATGATTGGACTAGGGATGATTGATAGTTGATGGGTTTACTATATTGAGACTGATAAATTGACAATATGCTAATAAGCTACTGATTACAATATGAGATTTGACCAAGTGGATTAGGATGATAGGATGGTGATTAGTTAATAGGATGATAAGGGGATTATGATGATAAGGGGATTAGGATGATAGGGGGATGATAGGACTAGCTCAAAATCTTAGACCAATTTACTTAATATGGGATGGTGTAGGATTAGGTGATGAAGGTGATTAGGACAATATAATAAAGATAGTGTGATGATGAAATGATAAATGGGTAATGAAAGGTGAATGGTTTAGACCCATATGTGACCCAAAAGCCAACTAGGATAAGATGAGGTTATGACTAGATGCATGATGAATGCAAGGTTAAGACAAGTGATCAGGTATGGAGTTAAGGTAAGGTGTAGATGATGAGGTATGATTAGGATGTGATTAGGTGACAACTAGTGATGTATGGATCTAGTGATAATATGTGATTAAAAGGATGTAAAAAAGAGTGAATTATATATAAGAAGGTCAAACAAGGATATACAATGTGAATGGGATAATGAGACAAGATGAGATGGGAATTATTATGATTCTGGATGAGGTGTACTTAGGATAGAATGGTGATGGTGAGACAAGATGGGAGTAGGATATGTGAGGGGTTATGATCAAATATGTAAGGGGGTGATGTCAATAAAATGATATGGGAATGATCAAGCTTATGGTGTTATTGATGGATAAGGCAATGTCAAAGTGAGGTGTGATTGATTATGGATGAGATGATCTTATGACAAGGTTTGACTAATCTAAGATAGGAGATGGGATAATGAAAATGATATATAAGAAAAGGGTGACAAAGATATACCAGATGATGATTAGGCAAGGATGTGCAATATGATTGGGTTATGACTAAGGTGGGATGAAGACAAGATAGTGTGGGATATGTAAAAGGATGTACAAAAAGATGATTTATATATATAAGGGGATGATGGTGATGATGTAAAAGATGAAAGGATATATCTAAGACAATAAAAAGATAAATATGTATAATATATTGGTGATAGGGCTATGGGTGAATATGTTTAAGACAAAATGGTATATGGGGTAAAGTATAAATAGATGATATGTGTAAGGTGATAGTGAGATAAGGATAGACAAGGTGATGATTAAGATGGGTGAGTGATGGATAAATGATAGGTGGAACTAAAATGGGGTAAGACTAGTAGGATGTATCAGAGAATAAATTATGTACTAGAGAATAAGACTAGGTTGTTCAAGAGGAAAAAAATATGTACAAGATGGGGTGACCAAGATATACAATATGATGATTTAGGATGTATGTGAGAGATGGGGTGATGGTTTGACTAGGAGGAGATTAAGACAAAGATATGTACAAAAGGATGATGTGATAAGTATATATAATATATATCCAAAGTGATATGTATAAAAATATAATGGGACAAGGATAGGCAAGATGAAATATAGGTGATGGGATAATAAAACAAGATGATGATTAGGATTTATGGATGTAATGGACTTAAGATGAGATATGGGTGATAAGGTGTGACTAGAATAGGTGAGAATGATGAGTGCGATATGACTAGATTAGGATAGGGGATGAGATAAGACACTGATAAGAAGATATACAAATACAATATGTGTAATGGTATGATGATGAGGATGCATAAGATAATGATCGAGGGATGAAGAGAGGATGACTAGGCTAAAATGAGATGAAGACAAGATTGAGAGGGGATATGATAAATGGATGATGTTAAGGGTATGCAAGATGATAAGTTGATATATATAAGAGGAAAATAGGTTAAGGATGTATAAGAGAATAAAGTATGTTCTACGAGACAATGATATAGGTGATGGGGATGTGGTCAATGATGAGTGGGTATGACTAGACAAGATGGGGGATGGGATAGGACCTAGACAAGGATATAAAAAGATAATATGTATAATGGAATGATGGCTAAGATGTTGATTAGGATATATACAAAAAGGATAATGGGATAGAGATGTAAAAGATGATAGAATTATTATGATGGAATATATAAGGTGATATGTACAAGGGATGTAGATAAGATTTTAATGGGTAAAAGGCTGACTCAGCTCACAAATAGTATGGGTCTAACATGACACACACCCAAGCACACATAAGCCACAACCTATGAATAGTAAACTCAAGGGTGTGTAACCTGATGTCCACACCATATAATGGATACATAAGTGAGGATGTAGGCTAGTGACCCTTTACAGAATCAACCAAACCCTCTTGACCTTGCTTGCACTTGATGGCTACTTTGGCACTATTCTTGATGCCTGTAGTAGAACACCTGTTATGATCAAAAGGTCCTATACTAGGTATAAACAAGTATCTAGGGGAGTCCTTGATATACATGATGGTATGTTGGGGCCCAAGTCCATATATGGTGTTGTCTAATGCCTAGTTTAGAGAGTTAACTCTTCCCCTTCATGAATGACCTATATGGGGTCAACCTCTTAGCCTAATGATAGTTGCCCCTAATTGTTATACTCTACTAGAACATATAATTTAGTTACTATGTAGTGATGAAATCCACAACACTAACCCCTATAGACTAATTTATGTGTGTGGTGATCAAATTTATGTCACGTGTTATCCTAGGGGAGGGCTTAACAAATAGGCAAGCACATGATATGATTAATTAACCAACTAATTACCTATTTGTGATGATCATGATACAAAACAATTTCACAAGTTAACACACACACCAGTATACACAAGGAATGATTTTCACAAGAAAATAATACATACAAGATAATATATACAATACATGATGATTAAAATGATATATATAATATAAAATTGATGTGAAAAAGTGCCATAATGGGGTTTTTGATTGGCATCCTCCAAGCACATAGGTTATTAATTGGGTATGGCACTCAAGAGAGGTAACCTACAAAATAAAATGTTAGATCCAAAATATGTCCTTCAAGATGATGTTTAGCAAAGATGACCCCTACAAGAAATAAGATGTTAGTAAAATGTGCCTTAATAAAACACCCTTAAAAAATAATGGTTTGGATTTATAACTTCTTTGGGGTGAGCAAGACATGACGTATGGGTTTGGGGATGGTAGCCCCCAGCGGCAAGGGGCAGCGGCCCTTGTGGGGTTAAGGGGAAATGCCCCTTGCGAGGTCTGGGGGAAGCCAATTTGGGCTTTGTAAGAGGCTCAGAGTGACTAAAAATTTATAAAAATTGACTCAAAAAATGATCTCAAAAAGGACCAAATTTAAAGGCAAAAATGGATACAAACCTATGACTACACAGTGCAAAACTGTGACTTGCAGGACAAACCCATGACTAGGAAAGTTGTGAGATTGTAGATGTTAGCTAACCATGATAGTCTAACAACCCTATAACTAGGAATAATAATCCCATGATTAAGAATAGATTGATAGTAGAATTTTTTTCATAAACCATAAAACTGTGACTGAAATCGACAAACCCATGACTAGTAGCAAAAAAGCAAGTAGGTATATTATAGTGTTTTAAAAAAATAGTCTATATATATGACTTAATGAAAAATACTATTAAAAAATTTACAGGGCTTCATTTTTAATACAATTATTTAATGACAAAATATGCTCGAAAATCCTATCACTAATCTGAACTGGCCTAAACTACAATGCCATGACTCAGAATGATAATCCCACTAGTTACAGGGCAACCCTATATTTGAGAGAGTAGCGGTATTACAAAAAAGGGGTTGAACTAGCCTGTAAGATGAATCTCCAGGCAATCATTTTTATCCTATGTTTCACCAATACCCTATAAGATAGAAAATACCCCTGATAAGTATATTATCTTTAGATATAAATGGATATAAGGTTGACTATGTGGAGGAATGATTAAGAATACTTATCAATAAAAAAGAGAATACTTTCAGACTTACCACTTATAGACATTTTTCTCCCTATTAACCAAAACTTGAAGGCCCTAAAAATGATAAATTAAAAGAAACAGGGGTAGTTTTTTACTATTACTTGATGTTTATGCAATACCATGACTAAGAATGGTGATCTTGCTATTACCAGGGTAATCCCACTACTAAGATAGTCACGTGATTGTCAAAAAGGTGTGGGGATTTCATTTATAAGTGGATTATCTCTTTTACCTATACACATAAGTAATAAAATCACACAAAACACCTATAGGAATAAAGATTTATCAAAAATAAACTCGCTATTGGGATAGTCCCATTGTGGTCACCAAAATGTGCACCAATTTGGGATTTCTTCAAAATATTGACAAATAGCAATACACACCCAAAATTAATGACAAAAATATGAAAATATAGAGAAAGTAAATTAGAATTGATAGAGATTGATTACCATCACTTTTAACTTCTCATATCCCCATTCTAGGATTTAAACTTATATGATTGAGCTTGAAGACTTGATTATTGGATGGCTTGTAGATGCTTGACAATGGCTTTCAAAAGAATATGGATATGGATAATGGATTTGTGAGTTCTTGAATGTATTGATGTGAGTGATAAGGGATTTCTTGGGATTCACTTGTGCATGTATTCATTCATTAGTCTTGAGCATGAAGAGGTGGTTTGGTTTTATAGGCATATGGGGGGGGAAGTTCTATGGTCCAGATTTAAATTTGGTCCATCAAAATCTATGGTTGAAGAATTTCCATGGAATTTTTAATTCCATGGAAACCTATAGAATATGAAAATTCTAGAGGTAAAGGGGTTTAATTTGAGATATTTATATAATTCTCCAATTCTATAAATCTCTCTATAGGTTTTAGGGGTATAGGGAAGGTTAGTGTAGGGTGGTGGGTGGGTAGTTGGGATTTTCTTGAATTTAAAATTGGCTAGTAGGATTAAGGAGTAGGTTAGTAGGTGATAAGGGTTTATTAATGGTTTAATGATAGGATTAATTGATTTTAGGATGGGATAAAGTTCATGTGGGATGTAGGAATGGGGTATGGGTAATAGGATATTAGTTATTTTAGCTAGGAAATATGGGATTTAGGCCAAATTAGTGGGAATTAGTGTAATTAATGGGGTGAGCATAAATTAGTGCATACACCTTCCAAAATAAAATTTATTTTAATTATTAATCTTCATATATATCATCTTTGATGTCCTAAAATAATGATTTGTATACTTACTTAGGTGTAACTCCCAATGGTTCTAGGTTATACTTCATTATGTTTGTTGATGTCCATTTTTCACTCAGCCATGGGGTGGTGTTGTGAGTCCTCTTCGATGGTGGTAATGATATGAAATAAAATTCCTTATACTTGGATGATATTATTTGAACTTATGGGTTTCCCTATGTGTGCAGTGTTTCTTATGTCCATGGTTGGGCATATTCCTCACTTGAGTTTGTGGTGGTGTTTGTTCTGTTCTCAGTAGCATCAATCGTAGTGGTTTCATCAAGCTTACAGTTGATTCCTTATACCTTTCAACTTCCAAATTTATTTCATTGATATCAATTAATAAACTAATAGGCATGACTAGTAGTTTATCCAATTCATGTATTCAAATTTGGACCCCATTATGTATTTCAGTTAATGTAGCGATGACCCTAAATCTTTGAGTACATCTGAAGGTATCCTAGGGTTAGAGGTGATCAACCCATAAACTTAAATAAACCATTGATTTAACCTTCCAAGTTACAATAGAATTTTCCATTTATTTTGCAAGTGAGGTTTTCAAAGGTATTTGATGGCCATTAATCTATATTCAGTGTGATTAGGCCTTCTGGTGATTTCCACTAAGTGAAACCAAGAAACAATACCAAGAATTGATTTTATAAGTGTTAAGACATTCAAAATATTACCTTATATATTTTTTTAGTAATATTTCTTATAAATAAATTTGGAAAGATGAATTCATCCCCTGCCCTAATCATATGGTGTGCTATGTCAATGACTCCCTTAGTGGCTTGGTTGGTACTCTTGGTGGTCTACCAGTAACTCTTCATGATGCACTTTATCAACACTCACATAGGTGCATAGGTTACTTTTTTGATAGTAATCCTTATATATTATTATGTATATACTTAATTAATGTCTAAAAGGATAGGTGGACTCTTGGTTTTATAGGGCACACGTGATTTTCCCTTTGTTGGAAATCTAGTAGCCTATTTCATTGTATTGGAATTGATATATATAGTCATGTACTTGGAGAGATGGATGGAACCTTCAATAAATATACTTAAGAGAGTCATCATTAATTCATAAAACTATATAAATATAGTAAACCTTACTAATCTTCTACATATAAACTTTGTAGCCTATTTGGTAGTGGAAGAGCTCATAACTACAAACTCATCGCTTATGGTTGAGGTAACCACTCAATGTTGGCCACTATCGATATATTTGAATGGATTGGTATCATGCCATCTCTATTGCCTAAGGGCCAACCTAATCCCAATATCTTCTTTTTGTGAATTAGATATCAATACCAGAATTTGGTATGTCACCATATCTGCTCACTATAGAATAATTTCATAGAACCCTTTTTTCTTTCTCTAATACTTCATTGAAAGCTATATCTTAAAAGGTGGTCATTTACTATTATTCTTTTAAGTGTGAATTTCCATGTATGCCTTATTTTTTATATACATTTGACCACCAAATATTAATTGACACCATCATTAATTCATTAATCTTAGATTTAGGAGTATCCCATGTGAACCAACAATCTTACATAACCAATTTTTGCAATGCATTGATGTAGGAAAGTTGGGGTGTTGAAGGATGACACTAAAGGCTTACCAAGGAAGTTTATGGGGAGACCCATACAAGAATGTGCAAGATAATGAACCAGAAGATGTGAAAAAATAACATGCAAAAGCCAATAGGAGGAGTCCTAAAGAGCTTTAAAAAGTAGGTAACACAAAGAAGGGAAATATTCTCTGACTAAGAGTGTGGAGATTGAGTGAGTGAAAAATGTTACGATTTTGGCCAAAGCATAGAGAACACAAGATCATAGGGACTTGGGACATGAAAAGGTTTTGAAAAAGGATGGAGGATGCTAGAGTTTGAAGAAAATTCAACTGAAGGAAAGAAATCCTACTATAGGCATAAAGGTCTTGTGATCACACAACAAGTCAAGGCAAAAATTATAATCACCAAGGAACCCTCACAAACACCAAAAGTCATGACACAAAAATTTACATGGGAAACTTGAATATATACACAAATCATTCTAGAAAATAAAAATACCATGTTGGCAAACACATAAATCCATAAGTTGTCTAAAGGTCAATGGACTTGACCTTCATGTCACGTCATCCTAATAGTATGACATACCCATCAAAATCTTGACTAGTACATGATGATGTCAAGGTGATAAATCCAAATTTGAATAAAAAAAGGTGGGAAATGAGGTTGGAGCATTAATAAGGGTTAGTAAACCTCTTAGTGAGAAGAATATTCCAATTATTCATAGGAAGGCCTATAAATAGGGGTATTTACCCAATATTGGGAACCACTTACGGGGTTAGGAAAATAGTCCAGATAGTATTAAGGGGGAGTAAATTTTGCCTAGGTGTAAATAGAGCATATAGAAATAAATGCAAGTATGAGGACTAGATATATCTATATAGATCTATTATTAATATGAAGAGATTTGAATGATTTATAACCTAAGAGGTCTAATTAATAAGAACACAATGATTTTATGATTACATTATGTTTGGTGTTAGTGAATCCTTATGGGTTGTCTGCTTTGGAATCCCTTCCATAAGAACTTAGGCCTCAACTACATTAATCTTCTTTTTATGTCATTATCCTCCTCATTTTTAATTCTATAGGTTGACTTGATCTAACTTTGCCTTTTCAATGAATGAACTCAATGTTTCCTTTAAAAACTTCCAATGATGTGATGCTTTACCTTTTCTTCCTTAATATTTTTATTATTATGCATTAAATCCATCAATGAAAATATATGTATGTTTGTATTGTTTTAATATTTGATATCCTCTAACATTAACTACCTTGGTAGTTATTGCTTCCAGACTAATCCACCATACTCTTTCATTGCCCTTGTTCTCAAACTTATTCCTTTGATGAAATCATTGACCAAATTTTTTCTTCAATGTCATGTCTTATTTTTGTGATATTTGACTTTAATTATGGTAAAAACATTAATGTCTACAATATAGAGATCTTACTAAAAACATCTACATTAGAACCTAAATAATATAAGAAATTGTAAACTAAAAATAATTCCTAATTACCTTATAATATTAAACACAAACTCATTTTATACATGATTTTATAGAGATCATTGCTAGTAGGTCTTAAGCCTATAGTTTTTTACTTTCCCTAGAAGAATGGTTCCTTAAAGGTCTCTGACTGTAATAATGCATTGTTATGACACTTCAAGAATAATATATGGGCATTTCCATTTGGTACATAGTTTCCCAGGGTCTATTTCAAGTTTGTTGTCATATAAAAAAACATCTAATCTTTCTAAAATTTATTTTATTGTAAGTTGTGGTCACGCAAATATTTTTGACTCTATTTATCAATCTCTTGTGTCCAAATTTCCCTTTGTTTATTTTACTCCATTATGCTTAAATCCAATAATTGTGCCAGAAGAGACTTTTCATCATCCAATCTCATTATCAATGCAACTATCAAACTTAGTAAAATGTATTCCATAAGCATCACTACTTCCATGCCATATAATAAATAGAATAGTGTGAACCTAGTCACACATTTGTAATTAGTTCTATAGGACCATAGGATCATAGGTATGTGATACTCCCAATTGTCCCTCTAAACATTATAGATCTTTGTGAGCATATTTTCTATCACCTTATTTGATGTTTTCATTTTTCCCATTTGCTTGACGATGATAGGCCATGATTTCATGGTGTGATGTTCTGAATTATTCAATCAGATATTTTATGGTATTGTTTAAAAAATGTGTTCCCCTATCGTTGATCAACTTGACATGGCATTAGAACCTAGTTATGATATTTTCATATAAGAATTTAGTTATCTTTGGCACTACAACTTATTATCTCAACAACTTCCACTCATCTTGTAAAATAATTTGGCATGATAATAATATATCTATAATTATTATGCTTACTAGGTAGATTAATGGGCCCTAAAAAATCAATTCCCCATTGCTCAAATGGTTGCATAGTTAATATTAGATTTGACATCATTTAATAACATTGTTTAGGTTTTCCTACTCTTTGATGTGCATCATAATGTTTTACAACCCTATGTTCATCTTGGAACAACATAACCCACCATAGACCACTCTGTAATAAATATATTATAGTGGACTATCCTACGAAATGCCCTCATATAACTCCTTGATGGGCCCCTTCTAGAAATTATGCCCTTCCATGATCTAGTGATACTCTTTGCATAACATCATATTTTCCCATATTATACAAGAATCCATTGATGATATATAAATGTAACACTCATGTGCCTAATTTTATTCTTATTCTTTTCCTTGTAATGTGTAGGTAAAATACCTTACTCCATAAATGTTGTTATATCCTTCATGTTTTTTGGAATCACAACTACTTGAAATAAGTGAGCATATGGTGACTCATCTTAAAATTATTCTAGATCCTCAACATTATTTATGTGACTAAGTAGATCCAGTCTAAAAAATTTCTATACCTAGATTCATATTGATCTTAAATTAGAATTATTTAAATAACATCAACCACCTAGATATCCATCCTCCTAACATTGGCTTGTTCACCAAGTATCATGGTGTTTGGTGATCAGTGAATATCTCAAATGGCATAGTCAATAGATAATGCTTAAACCTTTGGAGTGCAAACAAAATAGCCAAAGCTTCATGTTTTGTGGGGTATAATTATTTTTTACCAGTAGAAGCTTATGGATTTTAAAATTTATAGAATGATGTAGGCCCCCATCCCTGGATGAGCTAGCACTGTACCCACTATGATACCAGATGCATCCACATCAACATGAAATGAATTATTCCAATTAGCAAATACCAAGCTTGGAGATATGACTAATATTTGATTTAAGTCAATTAAATATGAATAACATTATGTAGTCCATTAAAACATTGTATCCTTTCACATAAATTCCTCCATTGGTGTTGATATCATAGCATATCCCCATATAAACTTGTGATAGTACCTAGTATGGCCAAGAATGATCTACCATAGAATTTAATTTATAGGAGGTTTTAGTCCCATAATTACTATGATTTACACTTGATCAAAAATTATTCCATTATTGCAAATCATGTATCCCAGTAAGACACCAAAGGGTGTAAGAAACAACCTTTTATTCAAATTCAATGCAATGCACAGAGCTCTACATCTTTCCAACACAAGTTATAGTTTTGAAATATGGCCTTTGAATAAATAAAATATAGCATAGTCATCTAGGTAAACCTCCATAAAGTCATGTATTAAGTCCTTAAATGTAGTGACCACAACTCTATAAAATAAAGCAGGAGCATTTTTAGACCAAATGACATTACCTTGAGGATCAGTCTCTTTATTCCATCTCTTTTATTTTCACAGCTCTTTCCAATTCCCTGAATAACCTTCTCACTCTATCTATCTATATCATCCATCTTTTATGTTCAAATTTAGGTTCCTTCTCTTAGTTATTCATCATTCCTCTCCTCCCAGCCCACATCCCCATATCCCCTTAAGCAACTACTCCATCTCTATTGAAATTAGCACAATGGATTTTTTCCACAACCAACATTTTCAAAAATATAAGAATTCACTACAAGAATTTACCCTGGAGTGTTTAGATAAAAAATACATACATAAACTATTCTTGGATAACAAATTCAATAATATATCTATCAATTGTAGTTTTTAATATATACACAGGTCCAGACAGTATCCCATTTGTGTAGTTTTTAAAGTTTTTATTTGTTCTAAATGATGTGATCTATTTTTATTAGTTTAAATCAATAATAATCATCTTGAAAACCAAGAAACTAAAAATTTAGGTAACTCACACCAAAATATTTCATAAATTTCACCATGAACATGTTCTACTATGATGTATTTAACAAAACACATTATTTTTCAAGGTTCTTATTCTATGAACTTATGTATTCTTGCATATAACCAATGCTCCATATTTTTTTTTTCCAAGAAACCATACCAACATAATGTTCCACACTCACCACACCATTATTAGCAAAGATTATTCAATTTCCTCATCAAAACATGTTAATGTTTATTTTATGCAATCTTTTTTATAGGTTAATATTATTAAAATGGAATTATGGGGATTAGAATCATTAATACTTGGTTTACATTAAATTAAACACCATTTATTATCAAAGATCATAAAATTTACCTATATTAACACACATATCTAAATAAATAGGGAAAACTCATGTGCACATACTAACACAAAAAACTTTCAAGAGAACCATAACATGATATATATATCATTACCATTTGTTACCTAAAATCAAAACCATTTATTATTTAAAAAAAGTATTTATAGCACTATGATGAGGCTCTGTCACTTCACATTCTTGACATTTCCATACTAGCACCAAAGAAGTCCTTCCATATTCTACAACATTTTGATATTCAACCTAAAACTGGATTACATAAAAACTATTATATATCACGCACATGTCACTTATACATTAATTCTATAATTTTACACTTCTTAGTTCACTACCAAAATGATGAAATAAATAATGATCTTAAGCAATCATTCGATATGAAAAATCTTGGGCTAATGTACTGCTATCTTGGTTTGGACGTATGGCAAAAGGGACATCACATCTTTGTGTCTCAAATGAAGTATGCCAAGACTATGATCAAGAAATATAAGATGATGTATTGTAATAGTATTGCAACACCCAAAAAGACAAGACTTAAGTTGTCTCATTGTTATCCATCACTACTAGTAAATGCCACTCTCTATGACCAATTGATTGGGAGTCTCATTTAATTGACTTACATTAGGATATATATTAGCTATGTTATTAGCTATCTTTTGTGGTTCATGCAAGAAAAAAAATTGATTCATTGGAAAGGAAAAAAGTGAATATTGAGATATATTTGAGGTACTATGGAGAAACAAGAATAATGATAAGTTCTTATTGATAGCATACATGGACAAAAATCTTGAAGGTTCGATTGATTATAGGAATTCCACATCTAGATTTGTTTTCTTTTTGGGATTTAGTCCTGTTTCAAGGGGGGAAGAAGAAAAACTTTATTTCTCAATATTCCATTGCAGTAGAATATTGTGCATTAGGAGAAGGTTTTTATGAAGTGGTATGGCTACAAGTGCACAAAGCACATTAAGGATAAATTCCATTTCATATGCAAGCATGTTTATTAATAAAACATTTAGCTCCATTTTTTTCCCACTCAAGATCATTTTTTAGATGTCTTCACCAAGACACTTCTATACCTTAGGTGTTTGAAGAGTAAACAATATGTAGATTAGTCCCTTATTAATCTAAATGATCGAGCTTAAAAATACACTAAGACTAAAAACTCTTGCCTAAGAACTAGGAAGAACATAACACAATAAGTAAGATCATAAAATATAGATAAAGGTGATAAAATTTTATTACCTCCTTTGTCAAATTTGATGCTTAATTTTTGGCATAAGTATGTTCATGCTCGACCTATGATGATTTGAGTCTTCTAGCAATGATCTTCCATGGTGGTATCATCCCTCCAATAGTTACTTGTGGCCTAGTGTGAATCTTGGCATAAATTAGGCATTATAACACTAATCTCAAAGGCTTCAAGAAGGTATTCTAGTAGAATAACCTTACACACAAAAGTTTGTTGGTATATGGTGTGGGCACTTATATTTATAGTTCAAAGAACTAACTCTAACCCTAGGGAGGTTAGATTAAATTTTAATTTAGGTTGAGTCTAAATTAACCTAGGTTGATTTAGTCTAAACTTGGGTCAAGGCCTTCATGAAATCTTGACACCTTAGTTTCAGATATATGTGAGGCATGACAACTCACTTTAGATATTTGTGAGGTGTGACTCATATTTTTTAATATTTAGAAGATAATAAATGACTTTATTAGCTCATTTGACCTTTTAATTCATATTTGGCTAAAAATTCTTTTTTTGGTAAATGAAATTCACTAATTTTATTTGGAATTTTTGTTTAGGCAAGTGAATTAGGATTTTCAATGTAATTAGTCTTGTCTAGTGCTTTTTGGATTTTGGAAATTATTTTAAATGTTTTGAATTAATATCTTGACATTAAAAAAGTGCTAAATTACTATGCCATAATTTGAATAGGGTTAGAACTAAACTATGTTAGTGATGCATATAGGGTAATACAAAAAATAAGATAGCCTTGTCACATTTTTGGGAAATTAAATACTTTATGCAGATAAATTTGGGCAATTCATTTGATTTCTAAGTTTAAAATGTGTCATTTACTAGAAATTAAATTGAATGTTGGTTTAATCATAACAGTAGCCAAAACTAAGTGTCTAAGTTTTCCCCTATTTGAGAAAGCATTGCAAGACATAGACATAGTAAAATATTTTCAAATAATGAAAAAGTCATTAATCTCAAGGGTTCATGCCCAAAAGGATGATCAATAATCCCTTGATGTCCCCTCAAGGAAACGAGAATCAAAATCGAATAATCAAACATTCCCTTGAAATGAATAAATTAACACAATATAGTGGTAACATGGGTGGGATTAATGAATTCCCTAAAGGTAGTTCTAAATATTAATAGTGGCAGAGTTATTAATTTGCCCAAAATTAGTTATAATCAATAATGAAGGGTATGACATTGGTTTATCCAAAGGAAATTTTAAGTAGTGGCACATATAAATGCCTTGGTAGGATGGTGGGATAGATATTGATTTTCTCAAAGGTATTTATAATCAGTAACAAAATGAGAAATGCTAATTTCCCCAAAAGTATTTCTATTTAGGAATAGAAAATGGGGAAAACATTGATTTGCCCAAAGGTAGTTATAATGAAGAATGAAAAAATGAGAAACATTGATTTGTCCAAATGAATTTATAATCAAGAATAAAATCATTTTCCATAGAAGGGTGGGTAGAGTGGTTAAAAATAATAATTTTTCCAAAGGCAATTATAATCATTAAATTTTTCAAAAACAAAATTTGCCACAATGGGGTAGATTAACAAGAGTATCTTATGCAAAAAAGTAGTAAAATAAATTTATGATGAGCTTAAAAAGGATAACAACACATTTACATCCTAAATGTGAGTTTAAATATGCATGTTAAAAAAAACATAGGATATAGGTTGAAAAATTGTGTTGTTAAATGAGCCTCAAGGGAGGCCCAAAAAGATGGTCTAGTTTATGAGATGTTCCATTGGTTATCATCTGACTATGTTGTATGACTCATATGTATGTTTAATCAAATATTTTCATCTATATAAACATATAATAAATCATTTATTTCTCTTGTTTATTACTCATGGATTTAGGTATGTGTTAGGGTACATGGTTGGGTTTAGATATATTAGAGAGATGTTATTGCATTTCTAAAATAGACTTTGTGCATAGTCTTACTTTAGCTTGTGATATTATGCATGATAGTTATGGATAACTAAAATAGAAATATATACCCTTAGCATGAAAAAATTTAGTTAAATTTTAATATAAATAACTTAGGAATAAGATATGGATAATCAAATCCTAAGTGTAAATGTAATTAAAAAATTAAGTGTAAGACTAAATATAAAAATTCACACCCAAAGTACATGATATGGATAATCAAGACATAGGTGTAAACAAAATGTAATAATATTACATAAATTGGGAAATAAAAAGGAAAAATAAACAATTAAACAAAACAAACAAAATATAAACAAATAAAAAACAAAGCACTAATAAAAACAAACAACAAAACATGCAAATAATCAAAGTGAACAAAGCAAACAAAATAAGTAAACAATCTAAAGCAAATAAAAGTGTAGTAAACAAACTAATTTAAACACATAAAAATAAACAAAGTTACATAGACAATGGTTAATCATAATGTTAGTACAAACAAAAAATAAATTATTTGTGTATGTGTAATAAAGGTGATACTCTTGGTGACAAGGTGACCTCTAATCTAGGTAGCACCAACATCAGTAAAACAACACAAGAACAATGTGCACAAGGTTGCCCCTAGGCAATAGAGAAACAAAGACACAAATAAGATGACATAAACATTTACACTAGGCCATAGGAGATAATGTAACAAAACAAATAAAATGGGGGGAAATATAATAAAAGGAAGGGGTAGCCGAGCTGACTCTAGATTCACTAGGCAAGTGGGCATTGCCTACATAGTTTTATGGACATAAGATCCAATGTGAACTTTAAGCCAAATGTATTTCTCCCAAGATATGGGATAGAATAAAATAGATGATAAGAAAACATGATTAACATTATATATGAAAATAGGAATAATCTTGCAAAACGGTGAGTACATGAGAAATAAGAGGATGGCATTTCACAATCATAAAACATCAACAAAAACAAATTGTGCAAGTGTGAGAGTATGGTTTAGGTTAAAACCACATTAACAGTTAATAGATGAGTATCTACTAATGAACTAAAATGTTAATTCATATTATCTACTACATTTAAGGATTGAAATGAGAATAAACTCACAAAATAGTGAGATCATTGAGACAGAGAGTACTCATAAAATAATGAGAACATAAGATGAAGCCAAGTGGTCATTAATATATCAAAATAGAATAAATAATGCTCATAATATGAAATTATAAAATGGTGAGAGCATATGTCTTAAGGCCAATAAGGATAGGGAAACTAAATGACAAGTGGTTACTTGTGAAATAGTTAGGGGTCCCATGATCCTTAAGGCAAAGTAGTGGTCAAAAAATAAAGGAAGGTATGTCTGGGCTAATCCAAGATACCCCATGTATCGAAATGCTACCTAAATAGTTTGTGCTGACCTTAGGCTAGTGTAATTCTCCTAAAAATGGGAGGAAAAAGACCAAGGTGCTTTAGAAATAAACTAAATAGACAAGATGGCCCATCCCAAGAAAATTTGATGGCTTTATATATCCCATATAAATTATAAGCCAATTTTTATGATTTTGTGATTTTTAGGGTTTTAAATATATTTTACAAATATTTAGGGGTTTTTGAAACCATTTCAAATGTCTTTGTAGTTTTCTAGGCATCTCAACTCAATTAAGAATTACAAGACATAGAATGGTCCAAATCACAAAATGGCAAGAGCATGGCTTAAGGTACTCATAAAATGGTGAGAGTGTGGATTAAGGGTGATTGAGTTTACCTCAATGTTAATCAAAAAATACCTACATAGTCCTAATAGACCTTGAGTCACTATAGTTCCACCTACATAAGAGGCATCCAATTTAGTACCAATAAGTTTAGGTAAAGTCAAATTGTAAGGCAAATAATAATAATAACAGTAAGGTGAGTAGTAATGCATGGTAAAGGTGTTGCTCCTAATTTTCCCAAAAGTGGTTATAATTAGAAAATAACGATAAAAGGTCAGTGATACTAATTTTCCCATAGGCATTTATAAGTAGTAGCACAAGGTGGGAACACAATAATAAATGAAGGATGTAATTACTAGGACCATTGTCATACTACTTTCACATACTTCCATTTGAACATTTAATTTTAAAACACCTACTAGAATTGAATTTGTCATCAATAATTGAATGTGCCTAAATTACAAATGAATTAGAACCAAGGTGAAATGTGATAGGTAGGGTTAGGAAAAAAAATTGGTTGGTGAAGGGTTAAGGGTATGGTATAATGGTAAGGGGTATAGTACAAATAATAGGTATAATGTGGCATAACTTAGATGATCCTTATAGACAATAATCCAAATCCCTCAAGAATAGAAACATTTGAGGTGCATTAAGTTTATTAGTTCATTAAGTTCATCTCCTTTTAGTGTAATGAGCCTATATGCACTAGAACTATAGTTAGCAATAACAACATAGGTCCCTAACTAGTTTGGTTGGAATTTTCCTTTTTTCTTAGACTCATCGTTGACATGTTTTTTATTTTATTTTAGTACTATATTGATAAAACTTAATTCACAATGCTTAACATGCCTATTATATTAGAATTTTAATTATTTTTGATAAGCCTAAAGATTATTCAGGGTGGCCAACATTTATTGTCAATTAGGTCTAGATCTTGCAAGCAAGCCACTCTATAGTCTTTGTCATCAATGATGTGCTATAATGAAATTTATAGAGAAGGCAACTTGACCTCAATGGGAAGAATATCTTAAATTTCATAAAAATTTGAATAAGGTTTAACTCCTATTGGAGTATGGAATGTGGTATGGTATGCCTAGAGGGTGTTAAATAATTGAAAGCACTAATTACAATCAACGCCATTAACAATATTCTTTAAAATATTGATAATGGTTTTATTAGAAGCATTAGCTTGGCCATTGCCTTATAAATAATAAGTGATTGTGAAATTTTGTTTGATATGGTATTGAGAACAAAGCACTTTTACATTCTTATTCTTGAATTATCTACCATTTTTAGATATAATGTTAGAGGCAATGCGATAGCGACAGATGAGATGATTGAATATGAACTTATAAATCTACTTACCATTGATGTGCGTGAGGGTAATGGATTCCACCCACTTAGTGAAGTAATATATAGTAATTAGGACATGTTTTTAGAAATCTAAAGATGTGGGATTGATTGTCCTGAGAAGGTTAAGACCCCACATTGAGAATGGCCATGGTTTTCTCAATGGTTTGAGTGTCTTGGTTGGAGCATGAATCAGATTGGCATGCTTCAGACACTTGACACACCTATTCACATATGCAGCTATGTATATTCCATCATTGGCTAGTAATAACTAGTACACAGTAACTTTTTGGTTAATATTACCCTACTGGTGTGGGTTCCACACACCCCTTTGCGGAATTCCCTCAATGTTAGTCTATATTCTATCAAAGGTAACCAATGAAGCATAGTTTCATCATAGCTTCTATGATATAAAGTTGGTTTGAGTAGGGTATAGCAAGAGGCTTTGTGGGTGAAGGATTTTTTTTACATGATAAATCGGGAGGCATGGTTTGGTCTTAAAGATAGACATATATATCTGAGTACTAGGGAGACATGGGACTAATAATGTCATAAACCATCTAGATGGCTAATTATTCATGTGTCAACATTAAGATATACTCAACAAGAAATTGATAATCCTTTACTCTACTAGTGACTTATATCATGGAACCAATAGTGGCCATAGCATCATCTATTCTATTATTGGCCTAAGGTATTCTCTCAAATTGGATATTGGCAATATGTTGCTTGAGAGTATCAATCATTTCCTTATAGGGTACCAACTTCTCATTCTTGGTCTGTTACTAATTTATATCCTAATTGATGATGAACTAAGAATCACCATACACCAGTAAATGTTGAATTTTCTATTGTACTACTTGACAAAGCCTTACAATGGGTGCATTGTGCTCATCCATGTTATTGGTACAAGGAAATATAATATGAAAGGACTTGGGCATGAGATCCCCTTATGGCATAACAAATAATATTCTATCCCCTGATCCATGAGTCATGAATGATCCATCAAATTACATCTTCCACCATTTAACCTCAAGAGGAGCATCTGCTTATTCAATAGTCATGATGGTCTCATCTAAAATTCCAAATTTAAGAGGTTGAGTATATTGAAGAGGAGCTTTAGCAAGTTTATCTATGAGTACTTGTCCCTTAATGGCTTTCTAGTTGATGTATTTAATTTCAAACTCTCTCAATAATATGATTCATTTTACCATACGATGTTATAGAGCTAATTTGAAAAGTAGATACTTGATTGGATCTACTTTGGCAATAATAATGGTCTTGATATTTAGCATATAATGATGTAATTTGTAGGTTGTGAACACCATTGCTAAATAGGAATTTTTAATTTCCACATAGTTGTGCGCATACATGACCAATGTTTAGCTCAGATAATACATGGCATGATCTTTTCCCTATTCATCATGTTGGGCCAAAAGTGCCCCCAGGGCATTCTTGGTTGCTGACAAGTAAAGAAGTAGTGGCTTGTTTGGCATTGGTTGAAACAAAATAGGTGGGTTGGAAAGATATTCTTTAAGTTGATCAAAAAAAATTGACACTCCTCATTCTAGGATAATGTAACATCTTTCTTCATCAAGTGCTTAAATAGATGGCATTTATCAGCTAATTATGAGACGAAGTGTCTAATAGATTGAATCTTGCTCTATAAAATATGGAATTGCTTCAAGGTAGATGGTGGTGGCATATCTATAATTTCATGAACCTTAGTAGGGTCAAATTCAATGCCCCTATAAGAGACAATGAAACCTAATAGTTTTCTAGAAGTGATGCCAAATACACATTTCTATAGATTAATCTTGATATTTGTACTCATAAAGTCTATCAAAAATGATTCATAGCATGGCTAGGTGATCATTGTATGACTTTGATTTACCCAAGATATCATCAATATAGTTTTTAATAACTTCATGAATCATGTTGTGAAAAATCACTATCATAGCTCTTTGGTAACTGGTTCCAGCATTCTTAAGTCAAAATATCATCCGCTGATACCAAAAAGTTCCCCAAGGAGTGGTGAATGTTATCTTATGATAGTCTTCTGGTGTAATTATTATATGATTATACCCTAAAAATACATCCATTAGAGAGCATTTCATAACTAGATGTTGAGTTGACTATCGTGTCAATATTAGGATACTTTATGCTTTGATAACAGTCAACTAACTCATTAGTGTAGAGCCATGAATCATCTTCTCCTAAGGGGTCTTATTCTAGGCCAAAGGTCAGTTTAAAAATAATGGGCTTGTTCAACTAAGATTTTCCTTTGGTTTCTCATTCCATATGAGTATTCTTAGGCTTAGGTCTCCCATAAGCTTTAGGATTTTTAGGCACTTTGGCAATATAAAATGCATTACAGGTGCCATATTCTCTAAGACCTTTGTCAATGATATAGAAGTGGATGGAAATTTTTTGTGGAGGCATGGTTGCGGTAGAGGCTAAGATGTCTAGGTTAATGTAATTAGTTTTTGGGCTTGATTCAATGGATTTTCCCTTCTCATTTTTTTATTTGTCTAATTTAGACATAGGATTCATGTAAAATTGGTAGTTATAGCTTTTATACTATGCATTAAGGAATTTATAATACTGATATGGATAAAGATCAATAGGTATAGTCACTTCTATTCCTAAATATGGAAATTTAATACACTAATATAATGTATAAGGTATAACCCTAATTTCATGGATCTAGGGTCAACCCAGTAACATAAGATAGTTCCAGGTCAAAAACTTTTCACAAAATATCATGGGTCAATGGTCCAATGACCATTATCAAGCTAATGGTATGATCCAAAACTTAGAATTTTTGGTTGATAAATATTGCAAGAACACAGAAATAACACAATAACAATGAATTCTCTAAGAAGAGATGTGTTATTACTCAAGATTGCAATATAACTATATGCTTATCTCTAGGAAGAGATGTTTGATTTTCTATTTTAGGTTACATATTCATTTATACCTATTTTTAAAGTAGGGGGAGGATGTTTAAGTTCACCAATCTTGAGGGAGATTAAGTGGTTTAACTTCCATGCTTTAAAACAATACAGAATTTAAGGAATTACTATTTTTAGAAACTTATTATTTTTAGACTGCACTACTAAAATGGAAATTTAGGGTACTTCTATTAGGTTTTAAGGGGTAAAAATTCATTAAGAAAATATCCATGACATCTCATTTCATTCTCCTCATTTTTATCTTTCCAATGGTTTAAATGGTGAGTCAATTAGACCTACGGTGCAAAAGTTATGGCTCCCAAAAGTTTCTCATCAATTGGGGTGGAACTGTCACCTGAATTGTCACCTAAATTGTTTCATGAATCATTCCTCCCTCCTTGAAAAGCAATGGTACCCATTGTATCAATGTTCCCCATTAGATGTGGTAGTTTTGTCTTAATTTGACTCTCTATGAGCCACTCACCTTGGTGGCTAAGCTGGCCCCTTTTGACCACTTGATAAAGCATAATAAAGCATCCTCTTGTTCTCTTCATCCAGGTGTCCACAATCTGATCCTCCTCCACTAGATCAAAACTCTGTGGATCAAGCTCATCAATGTCAAGTTTTTATACTATGACTAAAGTGTCTAATAGAGGTGGATGATATGGTTTGAGGAGCTCCACATTGAATATTGGATGCAAACCAAGGTAGGCTGGTAGGTTCAACTCAAAAGCATTTTCTCCAATTTTTTTGGTGATGGTATAGGGACCATATTATAGAGGCCAAATTTTTCTATGTGTGCTTGCAATTCATTCCTTCTAAAGCTGCAACCAAACCTTATCACCCAAAATAAAATGGTGTGTAATACTATGTTTGTCATGGCATTGCTTATACTTCTGCTTCATCTTCTCTAGGATGTCATGAACTTGTTGCTAGATGTGTTGCATTTGTTCAATGAACTTTGTTGCTTTTTCTACCTTAGATATTTTATGAGGTGTGTATTCCATGGTGGATAATGGAATAACTATATCAATTGGTGCCATGGGTTGGAACCCAAAGCATACTTGGAATGGACTATTCTTGGTCAAGCTGTGCAAGGCCCGATTATATCCATGTTGTATGAAAATAATCCCCTCATCCCATGTACATGGATGTTTAGAGTGATACATCTGAATCATGTGAACAATCAAGTGGTTCACCACCTCTGTCTGACCATCAGTCTATGGATGGAATGTTATGTACTTCATCAGCTTGGTATCCATCATTTTCCATAGAGTGGACTAGAAGATGCTCAGGAACCTACTATTTTGATTTGAGACAATGGACTTAGGGAGACCAAAATGGAGCCATACATGGAATAAAATATGGTTGAGCAGTTTCTTCAGTAGATATATTTTTCTTATAAGCAATCATGATAGCCATTTTTGAAAAATGATCAACTACCACAAAAATACAGTCCTTACCATGTTTTGAAGTGGGCAAACCTGAGAGAGAATCCATTGAGATAGATTCCTAAGGCCTAGTTGGTTTTGGCAAAGGCATGTACAATCCTTACTTCTTATTTGTTGGCTTGGCTATCGCACATGGGGTGTAAGATTTGAGATATATTTCCACATCCTTTCACATATGGGGCCAGTAGAAGTATTTTTAAAGAATTGCCAATGTCTTCTCTATACCAAAGTCTCTAGTTGTCCTACTGAAATGTGCTTCCCATATCATCTTCTATTGCTCTGTAGCTAGAACATAGATGTGCCCCATATGATAGAGGACATTATCTTGTAAATAAAAATCAAACACATGTTTACCTTTTTGAAGCACATGATATGTATCAACAAAGGTAGGATCTACTTCATAAAAAGCACCCCAAGTGGTAGTCTCATGTCCTCACAAGTCAAGAAATGTTATGAGTGCAGTAATTAGTGGATGGCTCAAATAATCTACAAATGTATTTGAGCTCCCTTTTTTGTGTTTGATTATTAGATGGAATTGTTGAAGATATATGGCCCAATTTTATTGCCTCTCATTTCATATTTTTCTTTGTGTTTGGATGAATTCTAATGGTCTGTGGTCAGTGTGGATGACCATCTCTTTTCCCAAGATGTAGTGTTTCCATTGTTTGCAGGCTTGCATAATGGCATAGAGCTCCTTATCATATGTCAGATATTTCTTGACTATATTAGTGAAAGTTTCACTATGATATGAAACAATATGGCCATGTTTCATGATGATAGCTCCCATGGCATATTCATATGCATATGTCATCAACTCAAAAGGTTGATGCAAATCTAGCAAGGCAAGAACAGGGGCTGAGCAAAGTCTATTCTTCAAATTCTCAAATTTCCTTTGTTGTATTTCACCTCACTGAAATGTAGCTTTAGTTCCTCCTTTAGTCACTTGGGTTAGTAACTAAGAAACATGAAAAAATCCAAGAACAAACCTGTGATAGAAATTTGCAAGACCCAAGAAGTTGCAAAGTTATGTTTTTTAGGAATTACTATTTTTAGAAACTTACTATTTTTAGACTGAACTACTAAAATTAAAATTTGGGGCACTTTCATTAGATTTTTGAGGGTCAAACTTCATCAATAAAATATATATATGCCATCTCACAACATTCTTCTCATTCTTATCTTTCCAACGGTTCAAACGAGGAGTCAATTGGACCTACGGTGCAAAAGTTATGGCTCCCAAAAGTTCCATCATCAATTAGGGTAGAACTGTCACCTGAATTATCACGTAAATTGTTGCACAAATCATGGCACCTTGAGATTCCTATTATTCATTATCATATACCTTGACAATGATGGTATCTAGCTATAAGTCATCTATTATATATCCAAGATTTTTGAATAACTTAAAAGACACAATGTTAAGACCTGAACTATTATCTATAAGGGCACATTTAATTTGTTTGGTTCATTATAATGACTTCAATATACAATGGGTTATTATGTAGAGGGTCTAGAGAAGACATATCACTTTGGTCAAAGGTGAGACTATTGTCACTTGAACTTGTACCCCTAGAGGAGATGACAAATCTCTCCTCATTCAAGTGGCACAATGGAACCACCTCAGGGTTGTGGGTGGCCCAAATTTGAAGTGGATCTCTAGATTAGATCTATTTCCCTTGATGTAACACTATATATAAAACCTACTACTAACTTTTTGAAAGTGAAAAGGGAGAAATATAACTAAAAAAAATCTAATCTAGGGGAGGTGATACACCAAATAGATGGTTTACTCACACCATTTACAATGAACTTGAAACCAAAGATAATCCCACACATATACTTCATCCAATTCAATATTCCTCTTCTACATCAATGTTTCAAGCATGGGGTCTTGAAGAGAGCTTAGGTTAGGATGACTTATATAATAGGTCTTCTAGAAACACTAATTAATGAGCTACTCACTATACCTAAAATCCACATTAGACACTTCTTTTTTACCTTCAAAAGAGAGCTTTCAATTCACACAAGGCACTAGGAAGAGTAACATGTGAAGGTAAGCAAAAACACTTGCACAAGACCAACAACTAAAACATGCACTTAGTGAAATATTGAATAAGGTAAAATAACATTCTTCATTAATTTAAGTCAAAAATTTGGTATGGATTTTCCATACCCAGGTGGAGAGATCCGTACAATAGCCAAAAAGACTAGTATTTATAACAATTATGAGAGGAGAGATAGAAGATGAAGCTCAAGAGTCACTAAGACACTTATCAAGAAACAAAAAGGAGTTATAACAGTCATAGAATTATGAATGAGATGGGTCCTACAAGGAAAATATGTAAAAATGTCTCCCAAGTCATTAAACTCCTTCATATGTGGTGTCACAAAACTATCTCCATGATTTACCTTCACAAAACTTCCCAACCACTAAATAGGGTCAGGTCTGATGATTGATCTAAAGGGGAGGGGTTACCAATAAGCCCTCACATGCATTGGATTTATAATCAATCATTCATATTCCTCTAACCATGAGTAATCATTCATGACAATCACAAATAACTCATTCCCATACACATCTCACACTTATCATTCAAAATCCTTCCAATTCTACAATCTGATCTATGCACAAGGAGGAATGACACATGTCAAAAGTGTCCAAGTCATCAAGTTCATTAATCAAGCCTTAAAAGGCTTCCCAATTAGATTTTAACAATTTTTCACTAAGTATTCACTATCTTCCCACTTGACTAGTTGAGATGAGGAAGATGGTAGGCACACTTAGGAGATTATATTATGAACATGAGGACTTAGAACAAGTCCTAATCTCTCTCCCAAAGGTGGTTTCATCTTTTGAAATTTCATCATGCCTATAAAACACACAAATTTTTCAAAATAAGCCTTGTTTTACCTCTTTTGTACATGTAGGGTACACCTCAGTTGCATGTGTCATATTCCTAGCCTATCCACTACATTTGGATACTCCATTTTCAATGTCTCCTCCATCGGGTCAAAGAGAGGGTTTATGAGGGTTTTAGAGCCACTTCTAGTCTTATCCATTTTTCATAGAGTTGGCATGTTGGAATTATAAAAAAATTCCACTTATGTCTTCCTAAGGACCCTCTCTAACATCCTTATGAACCTTGGGCCACCATGCAAAGTGTCATGGGAGTTATAAGTGTTTTAAGTTGGTCACTCATGCCATTTTTTAGCATTTTATAGGCCTAGTGCACTTTAAACTAATAAATGTATTTTTGGTGGACTCCCCTACATATTTAAATCTTAAAAACTCCCAAACACATCCCAAAAACATGTTACAATCATCATAATAGCTCATTAAGAGCTAGAAATGAAGAGACCCTCCTTTTGAAATAGGCATAGACCTTATTCAGTGTGTTTGCCTACAACTTGGTGGTTCAAACCTCTTTATTGGCCTTTCATACCTCTAATATAGCTCAAAAACATCATATTTACCTCCATGAAGATGATCCAAAGAATTATAATGCTTCACTAAGGCTAAAAGTGAAAGTGGTCTCTCATTGGAAGCTAGGCTTGCACCTTGCCTAGCTACCCTACCTATAACTCTTACTGCTTGGATCACCCTGTTTGCCTTCAAGACTTTTAGGTTAGTTTAAAATGTTTATCCATATGTTTTTAAACTTATAAAACCTTTTTTATAAGTTATCAGGCCCTCTGTTCATTTTTTGATCTCCTTTTTTAAGTTTGTAGGGTCTATGCAAGGGGAAAAGTGCCCCCTATCTAAGAAAAAATAGGGGCACTTCCCCTATCTACCTCAAAAAACCAATTATTGGAGGATATTATTCAACCCACAAGGATACCTTTTATAAATTTTTATCTCCTCACTCCAAGTATAGGACTTTTAACCTCTTCAATCTCTCAAACCAACCTTGCCTAAGCACACTGTCTGTAGGTTTTTGAATTATTGACTATGTTTTATATTTTTAACCCTAATCTATACATGATTATAATTGCATGACAATGTCAAAATTATATTATATTATGATAAGGTTATTTTTCTTGTTTTCCATCCAACTTCATGCTTCCCTAATCCATTTTCCTAGTCAAGACTGAACATGTCTTAACCCTGACTATGACAAACTCTTTTCTTCCCTACCTGTAGGTTTCCTTTAGTGGTTGGATTTAGTTATGATGTATATAGGTATCCTCATGAACCATGAGAAATAATGAAACATATGAATATAATTTTTGAATTCCTAACCCCTCCTTCACACTTGGGTTCACCCAATTGGATTTTCTTTATGTTCACTATTGTCTCAGTCCTTCTTAGGTAGTTGTAGGTTCTCATTGACTTTATATGCATTATCATGGTGCCTATGAACTCTTTGATACACACTCTAAGTTTGAGTCACATGTATCCATTATTATACTCATATTTATTATCCTAAAATATACACAAATTTATGTCAACTCAACTCTTATACACCCTGCCTGCTATAGGTTGTAATTTACCCTATGTACGGATAGAGGATGAATATATGAGGGTCTAGAACATAAGTTGTGAGCCTCCTTGATATTATTTAGGATTAAATTACTCCCATTTCCTATTAAAAACATCCAATCATGTTTTTTATGGCATATTTTTCAACTTAGGGTGCAGGGAGTCCTTTTAAGTCCCAAACCTATAGTGACACTAACTATTCTTAGTGTGTTTGAGAGCAACTTTGGATATCTTGAACACTTTTATCCACTTGACATCATCCCTTAAAACTTTGTAAACTCATTATCCATGCTAATTAATATAATTATAATGAATAATAAGTGACCAAATTTTAATATGACACTACTACAAAATTATTCTAAAAGAGCTAGGGGCTCTATTTTGACAAAAAAGAGATCAGGGCCATGAGCTTCAGTCTTATCATTTTTGAAGATATCCTTCATCCTTCACTTGGAAATTCACCCTTATCAAAAATTTTACCATGTTATTAGATAATATCAAGGCAAAGTAAGATTTACTTAAGTGTCTCAAGGTCACTAAATGACTTCCATAGTCTCTGCTCATGCCACCTAAAGGTATGCATCTGACTGTGTGCAAACAAGGAAGATGGAATTGAGTAAGAAAAGTTTGTTAAAAGCCTCATAATACCCCAAATGGATTTTTCAATCCTCAAATGGATAACATCCAACAAGATAACTTTTAAATCAACTTCATACACCCTCCTTCACATGGAAATCACTTGCCTGTAGGTGAAAAGAGCTACTAGAGAAGGAAAAAATGGACAATATGTAAAATTAGGCCTCATGGGCAGACCTATCTCTTTTATCAATCCTTCAAGGTTGATTTCCATCATGTTAATATTGAAACCATTTTATAAAACTCATACTCAATGTGTTATTTCCCTCATATTGATGTCTACAATGTATTTTCTTTGTTGCCTAGCTGAGACAAGTCTAGAAAATATTCCTTGAGTTCTTGAGGCTTCCAAAACCAAAAAACAATGAAAAAACTATGGATAGGTGTTATAAAACCTTGAGAAACACCTTAAATAATCAAATACATTAGACCAAAACAAAATATTCTAAAATAGACTCAAAAAGGGACCCCTCATGAATGTGAGTGCATAAAAAGTTGCATGGCTTCTTAGCAATGGTTCATAAAGGAGGGACCATAAAACTAAAACTTATTTACATGAATTTGAACCTAACATAGATTCCTTTCAACCCCCAATATCATTCCTCCCAACTCCACATGTACGGATTGTACCAAGCATGCAAAGTTGACCCTTCTTGGCTTGTGAAGGTAGGAAAGAAGAAAAGGAAGAAAAAACTAATTTATCTAATGAAATATCTACACATAAAGTGTTTAAAATATCTTAGGGAGATGAAGAGGCACATTCCCATGTTTTTAGTTGAAGGTGGACTTCCCAAGTCTGTACAAATGCCATTAAGGGGTAGTTTTGAGGAGTTTTTCTTATTTTCAAGCATGAAACTATTTATTAAACTGAATATAACTACCACCTAACATTATTTTACCTCTTTCATGTTGAAATCTTCCTTTGTGATAAATTTTCTTTTTTTACAAACTGTATAAGTCATTAAATGAGCTAAAAATGTGACCAAAAGGTCCTTTTTGCATATGAAACATGGTGAAGGAAAAATTTATGACATAGTAAAAATTTAAAACATCTAAATGACCACATTAGGACATTTCTAAGATAATTTGAACCTTTGACCATGTTTGACCAAAGTTGACTTTGGTTGACTAGACAAGCACAAGGAAGATGGACTTGGACCAAGGCTAGAGCATGGATAGGTAAGGTATTTAGACACACATGAGACCCTATTAGACATATGGGAACTTGTGAAAAGTTTCAATATGTATGGTTTGACCCAATTTGAATAAAAATCAAATTTGGTCAACACTTTTGGTAATTCCTAGGGGTAACATACTTGCCTATGTTAAGGACCAATAGCCTTATCCCATCCATTGGGTAAAGGGAGTAAAATGCACTTTGAAATAATAGGATCAGATCTTGACTTGACTAATAAGACAACTGATTTACCTCAAAACACACAAAGGAAAGACAACACACAATAAGATCAAGCAAACACACAAAGCAAAGGCACACTTGTGCTACTAAGCACTTAGGGAACATGAGACACAGTAGAAAGGAAACTAATTATGTACATATAACTAGACATACCTCCCTATTTTGATCAAAAGGAAATTACATTGAATCTCCTTCATCACTAGATGAATGAGGTTGCTAAGCATTCTTCATTTTGGATGTAGTACTAGATGAAACATTTTTCTTTTTTGCTCCTTGGCTTGGCATGTCATTTTATGGAATCATCTCAAACAAGTATCCAAAGTATATGAATTCTTATTTACCTTAGAAACATGCTTCATACAGCTTTCCCTTTATCTCACCATGGTAGATTTACATATCTATGAATGGAATAGCTTGTTGAAATTCTATATCTTATTGAAAGGCCTCATTGTCCTCATTTGTTACAAACTCTTCTAAGCCTTCAAGAAGTGTTATATCATGGCATTCAAGGGGTATTTCTTGTTCAAAATCATTCTTGGTGTTGGTCAAAGCAGTTTCACACATGACTTTAGAACCAATCTTCAAGTCACCTTCAAAAGACTCATAGTCATCAAAAATTGCTCTATCATGATTTGGAGTCTCTTGATGGTGATACTTCTCAACACATACCTACTCTTTAACATCTTAGGCTTGCTTTCTTAGGAGATTTGTCTTCTCATAATCATCATATTCCTTGAACATCTACATATAGGTCTACCCCATGTCTTCTTCTTGATGCAATGGCAAATTTACCTCTTCAAGTTTTGTTTCTTCAATCTTAAGAGTCACAAATACTTCATTGGAATCCTCCTCTTGCTCATCTCCATAGTCATCATAGATAGGAAACTCAAAATAATATAATACTTCATCTTTATCACTTGAGATCTCTTGAAGGACTTTAGTTTGTATCTCCCTTCTTTCAACCTCTTTACTCTCTCCTTCTTTGGGTTCCAAAAGAAACTCTTCCAAGACCTCCTCTTCAACACAAGAAAGGTATTCTTCTTCATCATCATAATCTGATGTTTCCTCACAATAAGTCATCTCTTTTTCACCTTCAACCCAATATGAAATTTCCATCTCATTTTACCTTTTAGTGATACCAATGCTAGGCATCTCAAAACCAAGAACTTCAGCCCAAGAAGGCTTTTAAGGGGTGAAGTGTTCATCTCCATTCGAATATGATCTCTCTTCATTTAGCTAATCCACATTAGATCCCCATGCTATAGGCACTTTGGGATACAAAGTGGTAGAATAAGGGTAGAATGAGTCAATTGGAGGAGGTGAAAGGATGGTTTTAATGGCTTCATTGACTTCAAAATTCTCTACGACAGATGAGAGCTTATCCTTTTAAGTTCCAATTCCTTAATTTGTTTGGTAAGCCTCTCTTGAAATAGCTTTTCTTGAGGGGAAATAGGATCTTCATTAGGAAAGGGAGTAAAATAAATTTGGGATGAATGGTAAAAGGCTTCTTGAGGAGGGGTGGGAAGGAGTTGAATATGTTTAGTCTTTTCTTCACTTCCAACTTCTCCACTTAGACATCCTTTTTATTTCTTTCCACAAGTTGCCACTACTTCCTTCCATCTTGGGAAACTAGACTTAGAAGATTATTCATGAGGATGAGATGAAAATGAAGGAATGTCACACTTAGAGACCTCATTTTCCATTGCCATGATGGATTGCTTCAAATGTTGGTTTTCCAACTCAATTTCCTTGTCAAGATGAGCATCTAACATCAACCTTCTTCTCTCAAAATATTCTCCAACAGTGGTATCCCTCTTCTTTTGGATACTCTCTTGGATGGACCTCCAAAAAGGAAAACTTTGGGGAATGCATGGAGGACTTGAGGAATTTTGAAACATTATTGGATTGGAATTTTGAATAGGTATAGTTGATACACCTGAAGGCTATCATGGGGTGTATTTGAGCTGTTAAGACTGATCTGGTTCATGAACTTTCAACCTCTCTTCTAGGTGTAAAATTAGACCACAAACATTAAGCATTTCACCTATAAGGCCTTGCCAATTATCTCTCTCAATGGGCATCCATTCTCTCTTGAATAACTCTAAAGCATCCCTCATACTCTTAACACAATCAATAGGGATGACTTGACCACAACCATTTCTAGTATCAAGGTCTAACATATAGTCTTTATAACCAATGAGAGTCTTCTTAAAACTTGAAACAGACTAACTTGGAGAGGAACTACGTGGACTAGGTATAGCACAAGCTTGTAGGGATAATTATAGGTAACATATGATTGATAGGGATCATGACAAGATTGGCTAAAGACTTGTTCATATTGAGAGGGAATAGGCAAAGATGGATATGTCTCTCTAACTTGTGTTAGGACAAAATCAACATCAAAATAATCCATGAATCATTCATGAGAAGACCATAGAACAAGAAAACAACCTCAAATAGAGTACCTAGATTTCTTAAATAGTATATTTATGCTTGGAGTCACCATTTGTGCTTAGTGGAATTACCTTCAAACGTTGGTATCTTGAAGAGAACAACTCCTCAAGGAATGAAATTTTTAGTCCCATCGGGCATGCCAAAAACTATTATCACTTGAAATTATAACCCTTGAGTAGATGAAAAGTATCTCCTCATTCAAGTGGCACAATGGAACCACCTCATGGTTGTGGGTGACCCAAATTTGAAGTGGATCTCTAGATTAGAGCTAGTTCCCTTGATGTACCACTATAGATCAAACCTACTACTAACTTTTGGGGGGCGAAAAGGGAGAAGGATAAATTTAAAAAATCCAATATATGGGAGGTGATGCACAAAATATATGGTCTACTCACACCATTTACAATGCGCTTAAAACCAAAGAGAATCCCATACATACACTTCATCCAATTCAACACTCCTCTTTTACATCAATGTTTCAAGCATGGGTTGTTGAAGAGATCTTACACTAGGAGGACTTAGATAATAGGTATTCTAGAAACACTAATCAATGAGCTCCTCACTATACCTTCAATCCACATTAGACACTTCTTGTTGACCTATAAAAGAGATCCTTCAATTCACAAAAGACACTAAGAAGAGTAACATGTGAAGGTAATAAAAATACACTTACACAAGACCAAAAACCAAAACTTGAACTTAGTGAAATTTTGAATGAGATAAAAAAACATTCTTCATTAATTCAAGGAAAAAATTTAGCAAGGATTTTCCATACCCAGGTGGAGAGATCTGTAAAATAACCAAAAAGGCTATTATTTATAGCAATTGTGAGAGGAAAGAGAGAAGGTGAAGCTCAAGAGTCACTAAGACACTTTTAAAGTAAGAAAAAGGAGTTATAATAATCATAGAATTAGGCATGAGATAGGTCTTGAAAGTAAAATATGGAAAAATGTCTCCCAAATCATTAAACTCCTCCATATGTGGCATAGATTCTCTTTTGCTTGCATAAGAAACTATCTCCATGATTTGACTTCACAAAACTACATCACCACTAAATATGATCAAGTATGATGATTGATCTGAATGGTATGGGTTACAAACAATCCCTCACATACATTGGATTGGTCCTCAATCATTCATATTCCTCTGACCATGAGCAATCATTCATGACAGTCACAAATAACTCCTTCCCATGCACCTCTCACACTTGGCATTCAAAATCCCTCCAATTTTGCAATCTAATTCATGCACAAGGAGGAATGACACATGTCAAGAGTGTCTAAGTCATGATGTTCATTAATTAATCCTTAAAAGGCTTCCCAATTGGATTTTTACCATTTTTCACTAATTATTCACTATCTACCCACTAGACTGGTTGAGATGATGAAGATGGTAGTAACAATTGGGAGATTATATAACTCAATATATGAACATGAGGACTTATAACAAGTCCTAATCTCTCTCCCAAATGTGGTTTCATATTTTAAAAGTTCATCATGCCTGTAAAACACATAAATTTTTCAAAATAATCCCTGTTGTGCCTTTTTTGTATAGGTATAGTAAGCCTTAGTTGCATGTGTCAAGTCCTTTAAGAGTCCTTTACATCTTAAAATCACTTCCCTATCCTTTCCACTACATTTGGATACTCCATTTTTAATATCTCCTCCATCGGGTCAAAGAGAGGGTTTATGAGGGTTTTAGAGCCACTTCTAGTCTTAGCCATTGTTCATAGTGTTGGCACATTGGAATTCTAAAAAAATACCATTTATGGATTCCTGAGGATCCTCTCTAACATACCTATGCACCTTGGGCCACCATGCAAAGTGTCATGATAGTTCTAAGTGTTTTAAGTTCGTCACTCATGCCATTTTTTAGCATTCTACAGGCATGTGTGAACTTTAAGCCAAGAAATGGATTTTTGGTGGACTCCCCTACATACTTAAAGCTTAAACACTTCCAAACACATCCCAAAAACATGTTACAATCATCATAATAGCTCATTAAGAGTTAGAAATGAAAAGACTCCCCTTTTGAAATAGGCATAGACCTTATTCAGTGTGTCTGCCTATAACTTGGTGGTTCAAACCTCTTTTTTGGCCTTCAATACCTCTAAGATAGATCAAAAGAATCATATTTTCCTCCATGAAGATGATCCAAATCATTATAATGATTTACTAAGGCTAAAACTGAAAGTGGTCTCTCATTTGAGGCTAGGCGTGCACCTTGCCTAGCTACCCTACCTACAACTCTTATTGCTTGGATCACCTTGTTTACCTTTAGACATTATATATTGGTTTAACATGTAGTTCCATATTTTTTACATCTTCTAAAACATTTTTTACAAGTTATCAGATCCTCTGATTCATTTTTTGATCTCCTTTTCTAAGTTTACAGGGTCTATGCAAGGGGAAAAGTGCCCCTGTCTAAGAAAAAATAGGGGGAACTTCCCCTATATACCTCACAAAACCAATTATTTTAGGACCTTCTTCAACCCACAAGGATTACTTGTAAAAATATTTATCTCCTCACTCCAATTATATGACCTCTAACCTCTTCAATCTCTCAAACCAACCTTGCCCAGGCATATTATCTGTAGGGTTTTAAAATATTGACTATATTTTACATTTTTATCCCTAATCTATACATGCTTCCAATTGTATCATAGTTTCAAAAGTATATTATAGTTGTGAAAAGGTGTTTTTTCTTGTTTTCCATCCAACTTCATGCTTCCCTTATCCATTTTCCCAATCAAGACTGAACATGTCTTAATCCTGACTGTGATAAGCTCTTTTCTTCCCCTACCTATAGGTTTCCTTTAGTGGTTAGGTTTAGTTATGATGTATATATGTATCCCCATGAAAAATGATAAATAATAAAACATATTAATATCATTTTAAAATTCATAACCCTTCCTTCAGATTTGGGTTCACCCAATTGGCTTTTCTTTCTGTTTACTATTGTCTCAGTCCTTCTTAGCTAGCTATACGTGCTTATTGAATTTATATGCATTATCATGGTGCCTATGAACTCTTTAATACACCCTATGATGTTGATTAATATGTATCCATGCTTATACTCATCTTTATTATCCTACAACATACACAAATTTATGTCAACTCAACTCTTATACACCCTACCTACGATAGGTTACAATTTGCCCTACGTACAGATAGAGGATGAATATATGAGGTTCTAGAACATAAGTTGTGAGCCTCTTTGATATTATTTAGGGTTAAATTACTCATATTTCCTTTTAAAAACATCCAAGAATGTTATTTATGACATATTTTGGAACTTAGGGTGAAGTGAGTCTTTTTAAGGCTCAAACCTGTAGATGACACTAACTATTCTCAATGTGTTTGAGAGCAACTTTGGACATCTCGAACACTTTTCTCCACTTGAAATCATCCCTTAAAAAATTTTAAACTCATTATCCATGCCAAGGAATATAAGGATAATTAAAAATAAGTGACCAAAGGTCAATATGATACTACTAAAAAATCATTCTAAAAGAGCTAAGGGCTCTGTTTTGACAAAAAAGAGATCAGGGTCCTGAGCTTTAGTCTTATCATTTTTGAAGATATCCTTCATCCTTAACTTATAAATTCACACTTATCAAAAAATTTACCATGTTATTCCACAATATCAAGGCAAAGTAAGAGTTCCTTAAGTGTTTCAGGGTCACCAAATGACTTCCATATTCTCTGTTTAGGCCACTTGAAGGTATGCATCTGACTGTGTACAAATAGGGAGGATGGAATTGAGAAAAAAAATCTTGTTAAAAGCCTCATAATACTCCAAATGGATTTTTCAATCCTGAAATGTATGAATTCCACCAAGATAACATTGAAATCAAATTGAAACACACTCTTTAATGTGGAAATCACCTACCTGTAGGTGAAAAGAGAAAATAAAGAAGGAAAAAAAATGGACAATATGTAAAATTAGGCCTCATGGGTAGACCTATCTCTTTTATCAATATTTCAAGGGATTATTTCCATCATGGTAATCTTTAAAAAAATTCTAAAACTCATACTTAATGTGTTATTTCTCTCATACTGATGTCTACAATCTATTTTCCTGGCTGCCTAGCTAAGACAAGTCTAGAAGAGATTCCTTGAGTTCTTGAGGCTTCCAAAACCAAAAATCAATGCACAAACTATGTATATGTTATAAAACCTTGAGAAACACTTTCAATGATCAAATAATAAATATTATAAAATAGGCTAAAAAAGGGACCCCTCATGGATGTGAGTGCATAAAAATTTGCCTAGCTTATTAGCAATGGTTCATAAAGGAATAACCAAGAAACTAAAACCTATAACCATGAATTTAATGCTAAATTAGAGTCCTTTAAACCACCAAGATTATTCCTCCCAACTCCACCTATATGGCTTGTACCAAGCATGCAAAGTTGACCCTTCTTGGCTTGTGAAGGTAGGAAAGAAGAAAAGGAAGCAAAAACTGATTTATATGATGAAATATCTACACACCAAGAATCTTAAAGGTCTTAGGGAGATTAAGAGGTACATTCCCATGTTTTTAGCCAAAGATGGAATTCCCAAGTCCATACAAGTGCCATTAAGGGGTAGTTTTGAGGAGTTTCTCTTATTTTCAAGAATGAAACTATTTCTTGAACTGACTCTAACCACCTCCTAACATGCTCTGACCTCTTCCACATTGAAATCTTCCTTGGTGACAAATTTGCTTTTTTTACAAACCGTACAAGTCATTAAATTAGCTAAAAATGTAACCAAAAGGCCCTTTTTGCATGAAACATGATGAAGGACAAATTTATGACATAGGAACAATTTAAAACATATAAATTACCACTATAAGACATTTATACTATAATTTGAACCTTTGACCATGTTTGACCAGGGTTAATTGAAGTTGGCTTTGGTTGACTAGACAAGCACAAGGAAGATGCACTTGGACCAAGGCTAGAGCAGGGATAGGTAAGGTATTTAGACACACATGAGACCCTATTAGACATATGGGAACTTGTGAAAAGTTTCAATATGTAGGGGTTAACCCAATTTAACTAAAATTCAAATTTGGTAAATAGAGACATTGTCTAAGGGCTAAGTGTCCAACCATGGCTTGAAATTTATCTGGAATAATATCATCTAGCTCAAAGGATTGGTTCAAATACTCACCCAAGATGTCTTTGTGGATGGTATACATATGTATCAAATCCATGATGGATATGTGTGTAGGTGTTTCATTTAATTATTCCACAATATCATAGGTTTTCCCTTTAGTTTTTTTAGTTATTCTATTTTTTATACACATAGAAGGTTGATTAGGCTCATTTGTAGTATTTGGCTGTAGTCTTTTGATAGTGACTCTAGTTCATCAAGTTATGATTGCACAATCTTGACCTATAAAATGGATTTGGTAGTTGGTTGATTAGGTAATGAGACTTGAAATGATGATTCTTGGATGGTATGGTGCCTAATTATCAACATGACACATAGAAAAAGCATTGGCATAAGGGGGTTGGTGGGTATTATCCAAAAAATAGGCATTTTTTTGCAAAGCTCTAGCTCAGTTTTTAGTTGGTCTAGGGTTTATAGTGATGGTGGAAATATGACCACCTAAAACATGTCCTACCACATTCTTATAGTTATACACAATATCATGATGACCTCCTTGGATGGTTTGATCATTTTTCCCTTAGTTCTGATCATTTTGTTATTGTTATTATAGCTAGAATTATTGTTGATTTTGTGGTGGAGTTCGCTACTGCAGTTGTTGTTTTTATTGGTAATGCTAATGGATTTTGTTATTTTTATGTTGGGTAAATAGATTTTAGTAGATACCTAGGTTACAATTATTCATAGGAGTATGGGTGTCTCTTTCTATCTCTTCATTTTTCAGCATGTTCTCAATTAGATGTTTGAGTTGGATAAACCATCTTATGGAATGTCCTCTTACATGATGGTACTCAAAAAATTCATGTTCCTTTTACTAATAAATATAAGAAATCCCTTTAGGAAATGGATATGATATCAGCTAACTGATCATATTTACTTAAACCAATCTTTGGAACACAAACTTAATAGGCTCACCAAGGTCACTGAATTGTTGAGCAATGGGTGGTCTTCTCCTCAGAGGAGGGGGTTGCAATTGGTTTTGATTTTGTGGCAATTGGTTTTGTGGAGGTCTCAATTGAATGTATGGAGTAAGTGATTGTTGAGTGGGTGGAGGTATATGGACAACCTATTTTTTCACCATCTACACATGGTGTGATTCACCAACCCTGTTACCAATAACATTCTTATTGTAGTTGTAGGGTTTAGGTCTTTCATTATTGTTGGCTTAAGGTGGCATTAAATCCAGTATTTGAGTTTGGTTTTGATTATGGTTCTAGCTTTAATTATAGTTTTGGTTTTAATTAGAAGAGGATAGCTTGATTATGCCATTATTGGCAAGGGCCTTCTCAATCTACATAAATTTTTATATAACCTCTTTGAATGTATGATCATTGTAGCTTAAAATGGTATGATATCTCACTGTGTAATCTCTTAATAAATATTACAACCAATTGTTTGTCTGGTAGATTGTGAGAAAACCAATTTACTAAGGCTCTTCGACGTTACAAGTATGCATTGAAGCTTTCACCAATCTTCTATTTAACTTGGCCTAGATCCATAATAGTAATATTATGCTTGAGATTATATAAAAAGTGTTATACAAACTTCTCTAAAAGATCATCAAATTTGGGCACAGAGTTCTTTAGTAATTTCAACATTCATCCACGGCTTGTCCATCTAGACTCCTTGGGAAGAGTAGAATCAAGTATATATCATTGTATGCCAGTGGTTAGAAGGCAATAAAGAATTACTTTATATGTTCTCTAGGGTCACCTTTTCCTTTGTATTTATTGAATTTAGGTGGCTTACAACCTAGTAGAAATGTTATTTTCACATACTCCATGTTAATTGGGTAAGAGCATATCTCATCTAGTTTCAACTTCTTCATTTATTTTCCAACTTGTATAGCTTGAATTGAATCCTTCATCTATTGCAACTCTTGGGTAAGTAAATACAAAGGAATGGCCTATTGTTGTGTGGGCAAAGGTGAATTACCCTGACTGGGGTATGTATATTATGGAATGTCGGTTGAATTTATTGAATGACCAGGTATGTGTATCTGTGCATTAGGCTTATACTATGGATACATAATACATTGTTGTTAAAACACATTCTGGTTTGGTTTGGCTACATAACCCTAGATAATGAATTTTGGTTGTAATAATGGCATTTAGATCTAAGGAATGTGTTGGTATTTTTAGGCTTGGGAGGGAACTTGTTACCTATTCATTGAAACTTGTTGTATATAAGGAACATGTTGCTAACTGGATCCCTAATATTGGAGGTGTTGGTAGTTAGACCCTTGTTACACATGCAATACCCATTAAATGAAAGGAATTTATTTCCTAGCACCTAGTATCTATTATGTGTAAGAACCTTGTTGTTCGCTAAACACCTATTATTGGATTGGTACATATTGTTGAAGTGGTACTTCTTTTTGAAGTGACACTTATTGTTGAGGTGGCACTTGTTATTGAAATAATAACTACTGATTTGGTAAGTGTTGGGGGTTCAACATTTATTTTTGTCAACCATTTGGCACTTTTAACCAATAAGAATATGTTATTAGTTAGGAAACATCTATGATTGATAAGGTACATTGGTTTGTGCTTATTGTGGTAGAAAATTTATTATCACCTATTGAGGTGGCATAATGGTCTACACTTATTATAGTGGTAAGTTGGTCTATTGTAGGCTTGTTGCAAATTTGAGGAAGTAAATAGTTGAGGAATGGAGGTTGATTATTGATTTTTGGAAATAGGTGTACCTATTCCTTGTTATTGCAACCCACCCATGGCATTGTTCAAAGGAACTTATTATGTATTTCATGGTGTTAAACTAGACCCACCTTGATCTAAATTGGACTACACTTGTGTGATATCCATAACATTTTGGATATCATCTTCCATTTTTAGCGTCATTATCTTCTATCAAAATATGGACATTATACATATCACCAACCAACATGCTTTGGCTAAAGGGGTCTAAATTTTTAATTGTGTAGCCCTATGCATCTATTTGTTGCCCTATTGATTGAGTTATCTCAATAAGTAGCATGTTAGAAACATCCCTTGTGTTGAGGTTATGAGCTAGGTGGAGATAAGTTTCGTATGCTTGTTATACCTATTCCATTTGTTTGTCCATAATACATTTCTCTTTTGCAAGCATATTTTGGTCTTGTTGTGGCATTTGGACTAGATCTTGACTGTAGCTAGTTGATGTTTGTTTGAATGGTTGAATTCGAGGCACATTACTAGGAGTTATAATTAAATTTCTCATACTTTCAAGTGGGAATTATGGTATAAACTTGGCTCCTACTTTGATAGCCCTAATGAGCACTTCATCTTTATTTTCTAACAAATGATGTTAAAACAAGTATGGATTATAGCTTGTTTGTGTTAGTTTTATAACATAATAGGTATCTTTTTTTTGGTTTTGTTCAATATAGGCATTGTTTGAGTAAGCTATTGCATCATTTACTCTAATTCTTGGCCTAGATAAGGAGGCACATTTACCAAATATTATTTTAAAGGATCATGACTTTGTTTAATGCATGTGATGTTATAAGATGGTTAAGGATATGTCTCATAATCTACATCATCATACGACTCTTGAACAAAAGGGTCATTGGTCATAAAGTTCTTGTAGCCAGGATTATACATGGTCTCAATACATTTGTAGCAAGGCAAGTTTAGATCCATGGATAGGTCATGTGAAAAATAAAGGGTCTAAAGGTAAAAAACAATTGACATCTAAAAACAAAGGACCTTTGGCTCTGTAAAAGAGGCATAAAGGGATAAACAACTAAACTAGGCAAAGGTAGAAAAAAAAAATATGAGACCAATCTAACAAAATGATATTGATTTACTCAAAAGTGGTTATGATCAGTGGCAAAAGTAACTCAAAAGATTAAACTTGTCTATGGTTAAAATATTGATTTGCTTTAATATGATTATAATTAGTGTAAAAGTGTCTAAATAAAGTAGAACAATTACGAACTAGGATCAAAATACAACAAAAATTTGCCCAAAGGAGGTTATAATCATTTTAATACAAAAAATAAAGATATAATCATAAAAAAAGAACTCAAAGCAAACTAAACTAAGGCAATTGACTTAGATGGCACTCAGTAATTGGTTCACTAAGACTCGATATTTGATTCACAAGAGACTATTTATAAAAATAGAACTAAGACACTAAAAATTTGGCACAATAAAATTCAAATAAAGTATATGGAAACAACTTGGCTCAAAAGGATGCTCAAACAAAGTACAAAATAAATAACAATTTATAGGTCTATGCAAGGGATCTTTTTAGATCAAATAGGAAATCAACCCAAGTTACACAATCTAAAAAATAAAACATAGACAACCTAATCCCAAATTAGATGAGGCTTCAGTGTGAATTTGATTAGTTTAAGATTTGTACTTCAAAAAGTTGAATTTCAAATTTAATGCAAAAAAGACTCAAACACTCTAAGGAAAAAGAGTTAGACCAAAATAAGTTGTGTAACTATGTATTTGAAATAAGGGAGATACCATCAATATCTTAGAACTTGGTTTCAAATACAATGAGAGATTAGAATAATTTAGGGAGTGTAACAACACTCCTTTAAATAAATGTCATGGAAAATGGTTTTTGGACTAGAATATCCAAGGCAAAAGTTTGGGATGAAATGAGCAACATAACAATGCCCCATTCAAATAAATGACATACAACCAATTTTGGAAAAAATATCCAAGGCATAAAGTGTGACACAAAATGGACAGAATAACACCTCTTGGGCTAAAAGTGTTAGAAATATTGTCATTGATGTCAAAGGTCTAGCATTATTAGTGATAAAGGCCCCATTACATTTAATGGTGTTTTTAATATTTATATGTTGGATAATGTGTGTTAATATTTATTTAATATTAATGAATATATTTTTCATTGCATATAAGTCAAAAGAGGGCCCATAGAGAAGTCAAAGAGTCATGGGCTAAAATACGAAAGAGGAATGGGATGCATTTACTCATGAAATGTCATCTTGAGGAATTCAAAGAGACACCATGTGAATACAAAAGAGGGTATGGCACATTTTTCCATGAAGGGACACTCTGAGGAATACGAAAAGTCACCAAGAGAAAGAAAAATGAGGAAAGGATGTATTTGTTAATGAGGGGTCACCATATGACTTTTCAAATGGAAGGATATGAAGGGTCATGCAAGTTTGGCACCATTTTTCATGAGGATTGAAGGGTCACAAAGGGTGAATGCCAAAGGTCATTTGGAAAGCTATAAATAAAGGCTTGAGAAGCCATTTGTAATATGCAATAGAGTGCATGGTTTAAATTTATTTTCAAAGAGAGAAAATCAAGAGATATTGTAGAGTTATATCATTTGTTGAGTAATCAACATTGAGAGATAGTTATGTTTTATACACAAGAAGGGTTGGTGCTCATGTGGGTTGGTGCTCACAAATCTTTGCAAGGGTTTAGTGCTCTTATGGGTTGGTACTCACAAATGTTTACAAGGGGTTGGTGCTCCTATGGGTTGGTGCTCACAAATAGTTGTTGTGTTGGTGCTCAGCAAAGGGGTTGGTGCTCTTGCAAGTTGGTGCTTGCAAATTTTTTAATTTTAGTTATTTCTCATTCATATACTTAAGATTGTTCTCCATGATTTTCCCACTTTGGGTTTCTACGTAAAAATCTGGTGTCTCTCTCTCTCTCTCTCTCTCTTGTGTGGTGGATATTATTGTTTCAGTTTTATTGCATATCTTGAATGTGTGGTTAAGTGGTTAAAGAAAAGGAATTTTATTAAGAAATAAGATATATAATATAATGTTTTACCCCTACTCTTAGTATATTTCATGCTTATCAAAAAGGGCATGAAAACAACATGATAGTTTATGAAAACATCATGAGAGTTTTGGACTTATTTTGATACAAACAAATAGTTTTAATTTTAAAAAAAACATGTAAATCAAAGAAAATAGAAATAACACTAATGGCTCATCTTATATCTAAAATTGACATAGCTATGAGTAGCTTCTATCAAATTTTCCATCGATATACCAATGCTTGTGAGGAATTAAGTGTTAATCCAAAAATTAAAGTATAGGTGTAGGTAGATTATTTATGCCCCCTCTATCTCTCAAACATTGATATGTGGCATGAACTTGGAGTGAGGAGCACTCGGTATATGGAAAAAAAAATTGGAAAGTGGGGTTTTGACTAAATTTATAAATTTTACACATACTATATGGTATCAAGTATGGAGAACACAAGCACATAATCCCAATAATTGAATTCAAACCACCTAGCTTACTATGTAAGGATATATTCCTTTGCATAGTGACTCCAACCATGTACTACTTAGTGGAGTCTGATTTCTAGTTGTCGCATGGCCCAAGTACCCATTAGGATGGTTAGGCTAATCGCTCACCACTATTCTATCTAGCAATTTTCTCAATTTTTATACCCTATCATGGAGTGGGGTTGGTATGATGCTAGGAAATGAAACCCTAGGTTAATGCACCCCTAACTAACTCATGGGAAGGTGATGAACTCCCACCCACAAGCCAAATACATAAAAATAAATGACTAAAAAATGTAAAGACTTTAGGGGTCATTTTTGAGTCACCCAAGTCACTTGTAACTTTGGGATATCATATGTGACATTATTTTTGACATAAATTTACAAAAAATAGCAATAAACTAATCACTTTTGGTCACCTGAGTTCCCTAAAGGGGATGGGGGGATAACATACATTCAATAGTTTTTAATTTTCCATAAATAAAGAAACTAATCTAATGAGCTTTGAAATTTATTTAATAACAAAAAATAAACATAAAGTGAAAAAGCTCTTAAGATCTCTAACTAAAATGTGTGTTCCTTTTAATAGTACTAATTCGAAGTGTATTTGAAATTTTGGCCCCTTGGCCTTGTTTTCACTTGTAAACCTTCAAAAATAACTAAAAGACAAATAAACCTAAGTGGATTTTAAGCACCAAACAAAATGTATGTGATATTTTAACAATGCATAATCCTTTTCTCTCTCCATCTTAGGTCCTATAAAATGTTAGGGGGTTTGCCTACTTAGAATCCCAAAATCAAGTAAGTAAACAACAATCTATTTTGAGCTCTTAGGTTTATGTTTTTATCTCAGAGAAATTGTCATTGATTACAACAACGATCAATGACAATTCTTGAAATTAATGTTGATTTGGCTAGATCATCGATATTTCCTACAACCACACAAAAAACAAATGTGTTTAGAAATAAAAATGGTTGACAAACAATTTTAAAATTCAAACATCTCATGGGCCTGTAAGAAAGGGTTACAAAGGCAATGAATATATTGTTAAGCACAAAAATGAAAGCAAGAAAAATCAATTTTAGCTATGTTCTTGACTTGTTCTATTTTGACACAGAGATCATCATTGATCCTTGTAGAGATCATTGTCAATTCATGTAATCGTTGATGATTTTCCACAATCATTATCGATCCCTACAACCTTGTTAAAAAAAGACATGAATTTTTAAACTAAAACTCTAAACTTGAAGATTTAAATGCATCTATTCAAAAAACTAAAGCTAGCATATCAATCTCCTTGGCCATATGGGATGCTTGGTCCCACTAGATGTACCATAATATACCTTAGGTGTTTGAAGATTAAATAATATGTAGATTAATTTTTTTTAGTCTAAATGAGAAAACATCAAGCATAACAATACACTAAGACTAAATAGTCTTGCCTAAGAACTAGGGAGATCATAACACAATAAGAAAGATCACAAAATAGAGATAAAGATAATAAAAATTTCTTACTTCTTTTATCATATTTTGTGCTTACTTGTTGGCATAAGTATGTTTGTGCTCAATCTATGATGATTTGAATCTTCTATAAATGCTCTTCCATAGTGGTAGCATCTCTCCAATAGTCACTTATGTCTTGGTGTGAATATTGGCATAAATTGGGCATTATAACACTACTGTCAAAGGCTTCAAGGAGGTATTTTAGTAGAATAACCTTAGACACAAAATCTTGTTGGCATATGGTGTAGGCACTTATATTTATATCTCAAATAACTAACTCTATTAACTGAATGTTAGTTTAAGCATGAAAGTGGCCAAAACTAAGTGTCTATAACCTGCTTATGATAAGTTTGAGGCATTAATAAATTTTATATTTTGTAATTTAGATCAATTTTTTCCCCACTCAATGTGAATGTTGCGTTGCACTACTACACAAGGAGTGGAGCCACTAGTTAATTCAGAAGTAGTCATTCAAAAGCTAATAAATGAGACTCTAGTAGAAAGTAAAACTCTAGGATTTAATGTTGTGCAACATTTAGAGGAGTTGAAAATTTTTGTCAAAGGAACTAGAAAAGAAAAATAAAAAATTAGAGGAAGGTAATAAATAGGAGAAAGAATCATTGGCCATATCCAAAGCATAATAAAAAAATAAGATCAAGGAATTGCAAGGTCTTTTCAAGGAAGCACATAAATGAGTAGCCACCACAACATATGTTTTTAAAATATGGAAATAATTAGATTACCTTGACATGCAGTTGAAAGTAGAGGATGAAAATATGCATGAGTTAAATGCTCTTGTGGTGGGAGAAGTGGATGTGGCAGAAAAGAAGAATAAAATGACAGAGTTAAAAACTTGGAAGGTTATAGTGAAGAAATAATGTACCTCATTAAAGAAAAAATTTGGAGAGTTACATTATGAGGTTTTGATAGAGGAACATAACATGAATGATGTTACTATGTAATTTAAATAGTAAATTGTCAATTTTAACAAAGTCTACAAGGAAAAAGGGTAAGACATGGGAAATATAAATAAAATGGAAGGCAATGTGGAGGAAGTCTAGAGGAATATTTTTCAAGTTATGGTTGGTTGAGATATGTTTAAAATAAAACATAATGAGGTGATCCTTGAAATTATTCAAAGAACAAGCACATCAAGGATGAAGGAAGTTATTTGAGGATAGAAAACCTTACCTCAAGTATTACCTCCTTATGTTTTATTTCAAACATGCCCCAAATAAAACAAATGAATTTGTTTGAGGATATACAACTAGTGAAGTAGGGGGGGATGTTGACCCAAGGAAACATAATTTAGGCTAAGTATGAAAGGATGCGAGTGAGACATATTCTCTCATACTAAGTTATCTTATAAGGAGTAATAAATCATGATGTGTAGGAAAGATGATATGAAACACACACATTACAATAAATCAATGAAGGATATGGTGACACTTTTCACACATCCAATGTAATAAAGTGCATGATGTTGAATACAACCTAGAAAAGGAATAAGCTAGGAAGGAAAAAGGAATATTCCACTATGCAAACATGTAGATAGGATACATGAAGGATTAATATTACCATATGTGAAACTAACTAGAATGAAAATTGGAAAATATAATGAGTTATCCATAATTAATAAGGGTTCAAGTGATTCTAATAAAAACTATAATAGGGATCTTGGCCTCCCATTTGCGATGTCTAGTTTTGGTTACACATTTTTAGGTCAAGAGATAATTGGAGATATAGATTTATTATTGAAAGGTTTTATATACATGAAATGCTTATGTTATGTATGTTTAAGCTTTGTAGTGTGAATACCTTTTAGCATGTATTTGATGAATATTTTATACACAAGAGTTGTACATCATATGTAAATATTTATTAATTAATGGCTTGAATAATAGTTGAAATGGATGTTTGTTATATGTTAGATGAATTCTAGGGTTTATATGTTTATATTTAACATTATTTATATCTTTATTATTCTCTCTATATCAATGGGGATCTTAATGATCTCTTACTATTCCTAAGGTGAGCACCTAGTTCTTTGGATATAGGTGATCGACCGATGTTTTAATCTTTGAGTGTCCTTATATTTTTTTCACATAACTTGGCCTATGTAGGGATAAGGAAAGGTTACTAAATAAACACAAAAATCTTTAGTCCTATGCAACCATGTTCTAAGAGAAGAGGTTATATTTGTGTAGAGCTTAGAATAAATGCATTTTTCTAAAAGGTATGATTTTATTCCAATGTTTTTGATGTGGATTTTATGCACAACATATAATTTTATGAGGTGGCCTCTAATGTTTTAGGATAATTTAATAAACTTCACTCCAAGGCACAAATTATGGGGTATTTAATTTTATGAATAGCATAGTGGTGGAATAGTAGTGATCAATGGGTTATTTACCTTGGATGGTTCAGATGTATTGAATAAAATAAACTAAATTATGCTTGAGATGGTCAAGTGGATTCTAACCTAATATGGAATGGATCAAAAAAAAGTTATGAAAGGAGGGAAAGGTAGAGCAAAAAAAAGAGTTTGTGAACCAAAGATAGATGAAACCCTTAAAAATTGGAATTTGTACTATGGATTAGACAAGTGATTTGGAATTAATGCTTGTTTCAGGTTTTTATGAACACACAAAACACATGAACATAGTTAGATGTCTAAGGAGATGAATATATTGAACTTGAATGCTTATAATCAAAGGTTGTTACTAAGGTATGATTGAATTTATACATATTCAAAGGGAGATTATGATTAATAAAAAAAATCATTCAAATTAGTTATTGTTAAGCATAGAATATACTGAGATGGGGGTGAATCAGTATATCATATATCTTACAAAAAATTACTTAATCAAACTCCACTTAACCATACATTCAAGATATGCAATAAAATAGAAACAATAACATCCACCACATAAGAGAGAGAGAGAGACCATAGTTTTACATGGAAACCCAATGTGGGAAAAACCATGAAAAACAATCTCAAGTATATGAATGAGCACCAACTCAAATTAAAAATTTCTTAAGCACCAAATTTTAGGATCACTAACCCCTCTTATGTAAAACACAACTATCTCTCAATTTTGCTTTCTCAACAAATGATAGAACTCTACTATATCTCTTTCTATTCTCTCCTCTTTTCTTATATAAAATAATTATAAACCATGCACTCTCTTGCATATTTAAAAAGGCTTCCCAAGCCTCTTTTTATAGATTTCTAAATGACCTTTGGCAATCACCCTTTTTACTCTTAAATCCACATGGAAAATGGCACCAAACTTGCATGACCCTTTGAATCCTTTAATTTTAAAAGTCACATGATGACCCTTCATGGACAATATCTTTATTTGATTACTCTTCAAATTCCTCAAGGTGAGTCTTCATGGTAAAATGTATCTTTTCCCTCTTTTGTCTTTAACTCGTGACACTTTGACTTCTTCATGGGCCCTTTTTTGACTTTATGCAACCAAAAATATATTTGTTAATATTTTATTAATATCAACATACTTTAGCCAAAAAATATGAACATTAAAAACACCTTTAGAAAATAAATGCTATGCTTTATCACCAATAATGTTAGACCTTTGACATCAATCACAATATTTCCAATAATCTTCCCCTTTGTTATTGATGGTAACCTCAAACTAAAACTACCACATTTTAAACCTCTATTGTGCCAACCTACACATACTACCAACCAAGAAAAACATATAGTAACTCCCCCTTACTATAACATCATGTACTTCTCCTTTGACATCAATGGCAAAGGGTTTATTTTAGAGTTAACACTTATCTCCCCCTGAACTGATGCTGAACCTCAATGACAAGAAGTAAATAAAATTACTCCCAACTTCTCTCATAGACACTTGAATGTGTCCTTTGGTAGTGCCTTTATAAAAATATCTACAATCTATTGTATAGTACTGATATATTTTAACTTAATCTACTGATCTATAATCTACTCTCTCAAGAAGTGATATCTAATAGAAATATGTTTTGTTCTTGAATGCATCACTGGATTCTTATAAATATTAATAGCACTTGTGTTATCAAAAAAAATAGAGATAGGTTCATCATAGTTTACCTTGATGTCTTCTAAATTTTACTTCATCTAAATCACTTGAGTACAACACAACATTGCTACAATATTCTACTTTAACTATAGAAAGTGATACTGAGTTCTACTTCTTGCTTAGCCAAGATACTAAGCTATCACCAAGGAAGAAAGCTCCTCCACTTGTATGTTTTTTGTCATCCAAATAACCTACCCAATCTAAATTTATATAATAAATCCAAGTAAATAACCTATGGGATACCACAATCCATAATCCAATGTCTCTTTGACATATCTAAATATTCTTTTCACCAACTGAACATGACTCTCCTTCGCGGTTTCCTGATATCTCTCAACCATGCCTAATGCATGCATGATGTTTGGCCTCATTGTTGTCAAATATAAAAGACTACCAATCATAGATCTACATAAATATTGATCTATAATAGGGGAATCTTTATCCTTACTCACCTTGTTCCCTGTACCCATTAGTATGCCAACTAGTGCACAATCCTCAAAACCAAATTTTTTCAACATTTTCTTGGCATATTTACTTTGAGATATGAAAATTTCTTTATCTAACTAGAATATTTGCAACCTTAAAAAAATATTATTCTCCAAGCATAGAAATCTCAAATTCTTTTTGCATATTATCAAAAAATTCTTGTCATTTTTTCAATGTTACCTCCAAATATTATGTCATCAACATATACCACAACAATCAATTGATGCTCACCTTTTGTTTTGATGTAGAGATTACTGTCACCAAAACCTCTCTTAAAATCTTGATCCTGTCAGTACTTATCAAGTCTTGCATACCAATATTTGGGAGCTCATTTCAATCCATATAGTGCTTTCTTAAATCTAAATAAATAGCTACTATTATTTGAGAGAATAAATCCCTCACGTGCTCAATGTAGACCTCCTCTTCTAGATTTTCATTCAAAAAATTAGACTTGACATCAATCTGAAACACTTCAAAAAATTTAAACACTACATATACAATAAATATTCTAATAGCCTCTAGTCTTTCCACTGGTGCAAAGGTTTCTTCAAAATCTATACCCTCAATCTGAGCATATCTTTTACATACTAACCTTTCTTTATTCCTAGTAACTTCACCATCTTCATTTAACTTATTTTTGTATACCCATTTTTTTCCTATCACATTTTGATTTTTTGGTTAAAGTGTCTGAAAGCTTCTGATTTTTTCTTCAAAAACATTACCCAAGTCATATGTGTAAAATAATCAATAAACAACATGAATTATTTCTCACCTTGAGTAATTTTATTTCTGTTACGTCCACACAGATCAGTGTGAACAAGATCTAACATCTGAGTAGTCAAGTATTTTTTTTTAAAACCATCCTCTGACTTGCTTCCCATGCTAACATGGTTCACAAAGCATGTTAGAGGGCTTTATAATCTTTGAAATATCTTTAACTAATTACTTATTTTTGATGTTAACAATATTTTCAAAATTTATATGTCCCATTCTCTTGTGCCATAGTCAACTTTCCTCAACCTAACTCAAACAACATCTTTGACCTTTGATATCTAATAATAAATATAAATTGTTGCATGTTCTCTAAGCATCTACAATTAACACATCTAAATATTTTCTTCTAATTTCATAACCTTCTACATAAAAATTTGATGTGTGTCTCTGATCACACATTTGACTTACACTTAACATATTATGCTTAAGACCTTCTACATACAAAACATTTTTAGTCTTATTTTTACCATTATCCAAACTTAATGTACCTTTTCTAGCTATTCTAATAGTGGTATTGTCCCTGAATTTCACTATGCCACCATTGATCTTCTTTAGAGTTATAAACTTGCTCTTATCTCATGTCATGTGCCTCAAACATCCACTATCAATGAACCATGTATTTTCTTCATTTCTTGCATGCAAATATGTCTAGACTAACATAGACTTTTTAGGTTATTTCTTCAACCATGAACCTATCTAAACTTTCTTCTTAATGAATGGAGCCTTGAAACTTTGGTTTTTTTTACTGACTCAAACACATTTTTATAATGTCAATCTATTTGTCTAAAATTATTTCACTTGTAACATATTGTAGCCTCTTCATCAAAGCTTGATAGAGGAGCAAAAGAGTTGTAGTTTCTACTTGACTCTACATGAATTTTCTTCTCTTTATTTTTAAAATTGTTAGCTCTTTTCCAATATTCTATTTTCTTATGACCATAACCATTATAATAAAAATAATAACCATGAAAATATAACCTTTTCTAATTTGTGTATCTTTGACTTGATTGTCTTTTGTAGCTCTATTCCTTCCAACCTTTTTTTTTTGAGTTGTCCTCTGTATTCTTAACTTCTTCCCTTTTTATTTCCTCTTTTGTAAGGGTTTTAGCATAGCTCTTTTTATTTTAAAATCCAATACCTATCTTATCTAATATTTATTTTTGACTTTATAATATCTTATTCAACATATTAGTGTCATTCTCAAATTTTGAATCATTGACAGCTTTATCATTGATTATTTTATTTGTTTTCTCGATGTCTTCTTTTAAAGAGGCAATTTCAACAACATATTTTTCACATTATTTACTTAATTTTTATAATTGAGCTATTAGATCTTCTTTAGTTTTTTTTGGCTTCTTCAATGTGTGCTTGTAGATCTTCAATTATTTCCATTGACTCATTTTCATTTTTCTCAATCTGGAGCTTCAATCTTTGATTCTTCTTCTCAAGAGATTATAATTCTTCTAAGGCACAAATGATTTCTCCTTCCAAATTCACCCCAGATTCATCCTCACTTTTATCATGTTCTTCTTCTTGATCATCTATACTTTTACTTGTTGAGGCATCTTCATGTATGGTCATGCATATAATCTCTTCTTCATCACTAGAGTTGTCACTTGATTCTTGAATCTTAACCTTATTTATAAAAAAGCCTTCATGTACTTCGACCATCATGTTTTCCCTGATCTAACCTCAAGCTATTAAACTCTTTTCAAAATAACCTACTATGATACTAATTGTTAAGCATAAGATATACTGAGAGGGAAGGTGAATCAGTATATCATATATCTTAAAAAAACTTTTACTTAATCAAACTCCACTTAACCATACATTCAAGATATGTAATAAAACTGAAATAATAACATGCATCACACACATGAGAGAGAGAGAGAGAGAGAGAGAGAGAGACCAAATTTTTATGTGGAAACCCAATGTGGGAAAAACCATGAAAAATAATCTCAAGTATATTAATGAGCATCAATTCAAATTACAAATTTTTCAAGCACCAACTTGTAGGATTACCAACCCCTTTGTTGAGCACCAACCCATAGGAATACTGACCCCTCTTATGTAAAACATAATTATCTCTCAATGTTGCTTTCTCAATAAATTATAGAACTCTACTATATCTCTTTTTATTCTCTCCTCTTTTCTTATATAAAATAATTACAAACCATGCACCCTCTTGCATATTTAAAAAGGCTTCTCAAGCCTCCTTTTATAGCTTTCCAAATGACCTTTGGCATTCACCCTTTGTGACTCTTCAATACACATGGAAAATGGTGCCAAACTTTCATGACCCTTTGAATCCTTTCATTTGAAAAGTCACATGGTGACCCTTCATGGGAAAATGCATCATTCCCCTTTTATCTTTATTTGGTGACTCTTTGAATTCATCAAGGTGACTCTTCATGGGAAAATGTGTCCTTTCCCTATTTTATCTTTAACTCATGAATCTCTGACTTCTTCATGGGCCCTCTTTTGAATTTATGCAACCAAAAATATATTCGTTAATATTTAATTAATATCAACATACTTTAGCCAAAATATGAACATTAAAAACACCTTTAGATAATAAATGCTATGGGGTATTTGTCACCAATAATTTTAGACCTTTGACATCAATGACAATATTTCCAATAGCTATATCAAAATCTAAATAATTGTATTGAAAACACTTTTACAAAACTCAAAGACTAAAATACCAAAATTATATAACTTCTTCAATGAATCACAAGGTTTGGAGAAGACAAGCACATCAAGACAAACTTGCAAAACAATCGATATAATTTCTTATTCACCTTAATTGTATTATTATCATCCCTTTGTAATGTTTAATATACAAGTATTTATAGCTTGGGATGGGGATGGCTCATCCTCAAATAAAGCCTAAAATTATAAAATAAGACCCTATCAAAACCTCATGCATCTCATGCACGTTTACAATTTATGATATAAATAACACTCATTTACCCAAAATAACTCATCTAATATATATATATATATATATATATATATATATATATATATATACCAAAAAAAAATTAAACTTGAGTTTCAATTACAATAAAAAACATGCATATATATATATATATATATATATATATATATATATATATATATATATATATATATATATATATATATATATATATAATGAAGGTTTTGATGTGGCACCACTTAGTGATGTATCCTACATGCTCGAAGTGTCAACCAATGTAGTCATATTTATAATGAAAGTTGACGGAGGCATTGATGAAACTATGATTGAAATCATCACTAAAGTAGGCCCTTTATATGTTTGTACAATAGTGTAGCCCAAAAATTGAGGCTATGTACTTGGAAGTGGTGGAGATATAGAATATGTACCCACCAAAATATGAGTCTGATTAAATTCCTCCAATTGCTTGTACAAATCATGACTTACTTCAAAATCAATCCTAATTGGCTCATAATCAATGATGGATCTTTTGAATAGAAAAGGTAGATTGGTCATCATCTTCCCATGAATAATCATTGAAACCTTAAATGTGACATTTAATGTATATGTGTTAGCTACCTTATCTTTTACAAAATTTATAAATTGAATAATTTTTTCATTGGTTCTACACACAATACCCTCAACTTCAGCTCAAAAACTATCAACATCCACATGGATTAAACCTTCAATAATGGACCTTGGGACTAGCTACCTCAGGGGTGTATACATATCTACAATTTTCATATCTTTCAAAATTGATACTATCCATTACTCATGACTTATAAGTCATTGCATTAAAGCATGCATTTCATTATGTCATTTTGATAAATTATCCCTCCTTGTTGTCACATGATTTTGGTCAAGAGTAACATCAAAAGCTAATATCAAACATAAATTTGCATAATCTTTATTCTTAGTATCCTAGATATAAAATTGAGTGTGGCATTCATATCTTTTATTTTGGTGAACTATTGAGTCACATTTCCCCATTCTTGATGGGACTTAGCTCTTGCATGCCTTATTAAACTAATGATATTATACAATATCCTAGTTTCCCCTCATACATTATCTATAATATCACAGGGAGTTTTTATAACATTTATTTATTGTAAAATTTGTTTTGATTGATCATAATTCCTAAACATTTGCTTAATCACTCCACTGGTGGCATTAACAAAACTATAAGGATATTCCTCATACTCATCTAGGTCTAAGTGGTGGAGCTATCTCTTCTTAGTCAGAGATAATAAGTCTTATCTCTGCTCTAATTTAACATTTTCTCTCTTCACTAACACAGTATTTATTTTGACCTTTCTTAAAGTGTTAGTTTGCCTATCAAAATAGAACCCACCCTTTGGTTAATGAGTTAAAATTAGGTCTTGTATACATATCTCTTCTTCTTATAATTTACAAATCCATGGAGGAATGCTCACAATAAATTTTTACTTCTACAAGCTAAATAGATGTAGAGGTGGAAGGAGGGTATTGTCTTGGTGCAAGCATTGATGTTGAAGCTGAATGAGTAGTAAAAGAAGATGTAGTCATCTCAAAAAAATATGGGAAGGCCTTTCTCTAGGAATTGACCTTATTCTATGGAGCTATCTCAATAATATATTTTATCTTTTTGGATGTCCTACTTATTGAGACTATGGAAGACTTTATTTGGGCATTTGAATAAATGGGAACACTTAACTATGTAGATGGTCTAGGAGGAGTAACTTGTGCAACAAAAATGGATGTAGACATTAGTTATTCAAAATACACCCACTTATTAGGTATAATAGACTATGGAATAGCTTCTTTAATGGATGTATGAGCTATAGGTGTCTAAAATAAGCTCACAGTAGTAGCAAGACTCCTAGAAATTTGGTTGGTAGTAAAGAAAGCAAAATGTAATGGGCCATGGACTATAGTTTACAAAATTGGCATTCTGAATGCCTGAGGCCTCTTAAGTGGGCTAAGAGAATCAAAAATAAAATAATTTAAAGAATGGGTGGCTCCTGTTATGTTAGCTATAGTAGTATTATTTTTATGAGACACCAAATAATCAAGGGCTTATATACCTAAAATTGATGGTTGGCCATCACTTGAAGTAGTAGTGTTACTGATAGTTGTTGTTGTAGATGTTCCTATTATAGTTCATTCAATTAAAACCTTTGTATTAAGTCCATCTATGGGACTTGTATCATATATATATATATATATATATATATATATATATATATATATATATATATATATATATATATATATATATATATATATATATATATATATATATATATATATATATATATATATATATATATATATAATTAGAGTCTCCTTGGGGCTTGGTTCCATTGTTTTATCTTGTGTAGAGACTGGTGTGGTGTCAGCCATCTTCTATGTTTGTTTCTATAGAACCTGAGGTGGATAGCTTGGAGGTGTAGCTAGTGATGTAAGTTCCTTAGTTATAACTTATTGTCTAGACTCTACCTTGGACTCCATATCCTTTTCTTCTTGCTTCTCTTATAATATTAGCTTTGTCTCAACTAAGTCAACCTTTTCTTGTTCTAATTTTGAGTCTTCATATATTTTGGTTCCTTCTGACTCAATTTCCTCCTCTTATGTGTCCCATATAACTCTTCTTCAATTTTTAGTTCTTTCTCATTTGGATCCCCCTTAGACTCCCCATAAAGAGGGCCTCTTCTAACCAATAGACCTTCATCAGGCCTTTCTTCTTATTGCACAACATTGGGAGACATAAAAAGGGTCTTAGGTTTCCTTTGGTATGTCATTAATGGTGGCTCAGTAGGAGTAAGAGTTGGTCCTAAAGTGGGTGGAGTGCAAGATGAAGGGACTATAGTAGTGGAAGGTGGAGGAGCTAGATAGGGAATGACAGTGACTATAATGGAGTCACAATATGAACTGGTCATAAGGGAGTAATAAGAACCTATGAAAGGAAAGAGGGAATACGTACATGTTACACTAATGTTAAAGGAATAAGGGGTGTAAAATAAATTTATCCCTCTAGCTTGTTATAAATTATGTATTCTTCTATATCAGCTACAAATTGTGAAGTAGTATCACTTGGAGGTGTGGGGATACCTATGGAGGTGTTGGATATGATGCGTGGGTTTGTCTCCCTAGATTTTCATATTTCTTCAACAATTTTAGTCCCCAATTCCAATTATGGTTTAGGAAGAAGCCCATGGATTGGTGTTGAAGTCCATCATTCACTATCTATTTTTTTGCATCTTCTTCTATAATAATAGGATCATACTAGATCTTTTGGACCACTATCATGGACATTCCAACCTTATGCATCTTGGTAGTAACCTCACTATCATCTACAACATTTAGAAATATAGAATCATGATCATACCATTGGTGGCCATAAGATATTTTAACTTTTCTCTCATACTTCTTAAGGTGTTCACTAACTTTTTTCTTGGGATCCTAGTATCTAAATTTTTTCTTCAAGTCAATGTGTTCTAATTTTTCCCATAGAGATTAGGTGCTCCTATTAAGTATATTATATGTGACCAATAGTGAGAGGGGTTGTATGTAGGCTTCCTTGTTTAGCACCCCTCTGTTCAACATCCACACTGTTAGATAATTATGCAATAATTTCCTGTATGACCACCTTATCTAGAGAATTATGTGGTGGCTATAGGAGTTGTTCCCTAGTACCCTCAATTTTAATTATAGTGCAATCAGGGTAATAATAGTAATCACCCATTTTACTAATGTTTCTCCTAATATTTTTTGATAACCTAGGCATGTTCTACTCATAGATAGCCCTATACACCATAGGATAAAAGGTCTATGTAATCCTCTAGATTTGCCTCCTAAACTTGTAGATGTGAATAATATTGAATTCATCACATACATTATTCTTTGGGTATTTTATGGATGGTTCTTAGGGAACTGCATAATATGGGTGCACTGTATAATTTATGGCATCTACCACATATGACATTTTATAAAATTTACCATCTAGTAAATTTTATAGGTTGTTGATTTGGTATATCAAGCGAGAGTTGATTATCTATCCAAGGGAAATATTTTATTCAAACTCAAAATAATTTCTATCAATGATACCTAAACCTCATGGACATAATAAATGTCTAGAAATCCATACAATCAATTTAACAGAGCCATGGAAATTCTTACCCATGGTATGAAAATGACTATGAGGGTGGAGGAAATTGGCCTTTGATTACAACATTTCTTGGGTTGGTTTTCCATTACTTCAATCTATCCTTGACTAAATTTGAAAGTAACAACGAATCTACCATAGCTTATTCTTAAGTTATTTCAAGAACATTAAACCTCTAATATTTATCGAATGCACTCCCACTAATGTAGGATACAAGGGTTTTGCTAATATAAAGTGCAACATTTTTCTTGAAATTTTCCCATTTAAAAATAAATCACGAAGCAAGTTGATTTAGGGCATTACCTTTATTTTTGTGGTTGCATTGTGTAGACCTACCACCTTCATGGCCAATATGTCATTTTTTATCTCTTTGTAAATATATGCATTTGATCCTTAATTCCATATGATTCTATAGCATCCATCTCCACCCATATGGATGAATAATGTTTGAATTGATGTTTCAGTGCTATAATATCAAATATTTTATCCATGAACTCAGTAGTACCGATAATAGAATATGTAGAATGAGGAAAGGTGCAAGATGATCAAGCCATTAATATTATGTAGCTAATGTTTAAGTTCTCTGAAAAGCCTAAAGTTTTTGTAGTTGATAGAGATCTTGAATTCATAGAGTTCTCAAGATAGTAAGAAAGCAATGTAATCAAAGTGTGCTTTACAAACTGAATATGTCACTTAGATTTGTTGGTTCTAAGAATTTAATGCATTATATTTCTAATTCTTGTGAATTAATTTCATACAATGGATTTTACTTCACTACCTACTTATTCATTTCTTATTTGAATTTCAATTTTGTATTGCCATCCTTTGGTATATTTATTATTGCCATGTGGCATATTTTTTATACTTCTAGGTGCCTTATCATCTCGACATGATAAATGTCCTCTTTTCAATTCTCTAAGGCTTACTTTGATAATAAATATTTTCTTATCTAATTACTTAATTTATTTAGAGGTAGGTGGTGGTATATCATTCATCCATTGGGTGCTAGACCTCATCCCTTGTATCCTTGCCTCTTTTGCCATGGGTTCTCGAGATGATGACACTTAGAAAAATATTAAAGGCATGCTTGCTTGGAGTATGAAATATCTTTATTGTGCATTATACAGACCATAAGTTATTAGGATCATGACATGTGGATCAATCTCACTTCACCAAAGGGATTGATGAATTTTGTCCATGTACCTTATTAAATCAGAATGCAAGTCACTAAGATGATGACATGTGCACAATTTTTTTGTCTAGGCTTTGACCTTTGTATTATGATTTGACAAGTTACCAATCATCGATATGGTACCATATAGATGGATATCATTACTCTATATATTATTCAAGTTCTAACTATGTACTATTATCCTACAAACTATAGGTCATTGGGATGATGACACATGGATGGATATTGTTGCTCTAGATAACTATCAAAAATTTGATTATTTATAATAATAATAAAAATATTAATAATAATAATTTAAAAAAAAAAGGATTTAAGAGACACTAGTATGATGACACCTAACATGATATCACTTGATTGGGTGCCCAGAAGACTTTTTATATTGTGTCTTGGACCCACAAACTATGGATAAGTGAGATTGTGATGTGTGGATGGTTATTACTTGCTTGAGAAAAATTAGACTTAAAATTTTTGAGATCAAGAGAGATTATTCTAGATGAAGATGCATTTCAAGAACTCATAATTTCAGGTATATCATGTGCATTTAAACATAGGAAGAACTTCAAACAAGACATTAAATTAGTCTGTTAGTCAAATAAATCATGATCTAAGTTCATTATGCCTAACTATTGATGCTAAAAGGCATAAAATATTTATAAAATATTTTAATTGAAACACATTTAAAAATTTCAATGGTCATATTTCAAAAATTATAAAATCCAAAGGTCCATGATATCTATACCAAAACATCTTCTATCCCAAATTCAATGTGATATAAAATGTGTAAATCAACTTTAGAGAACCTTAAAATTATAACTAGCTTTGCTTATAGTTATTTTTAATTTAAATAAATAGTTATTTAAAGATTAAAATCCTTTTCATGTGAGCCAAACCTAAATATGCAATGCATAAGATAGATCATAAAAATTCTAAATACAACTTGCATCCCCATCTAAAAATTTTGAAGGTGGGGTGTGTCAGTCACAACCAATGTGTCATTTATAAATGTCACAACTAATTATAAATAATTTGTAAACTTGAATCATTTTTAGATTAACTCCATATACTATATGTATTATTTTCTTTAGGTTTTTGGTTTAGGTTTGTTTTTTAGAGGAATTATTATGTTGTGCATGAAACAACCTTAAGTATTATGCATTGTCTTTCAATTTTCACAAGTATTTTTCCTCTATGGCTAGATCTTTTGTTATAATTGAATTTCATTGATGTTTTATGTCTATTCATATTCCATAACTTAATGTTATCTTATCCTAAATATTCTCTATTATAACTGAACATAAATAAAATAATGTATTTTTCATATTTTATTCAGTCTTTTTTAGTTTTATCATATCATCTAATTTAAAATTTTCATGCCTTATAAGAGGAAATTTTGAACATGAAGTTACTCATATTCAAATGTTATAACCACATGTTTACTAATTTTTTTATGTGGATGGAGATGCTTTTTTCAGCCATTCAATTTGTTTATGTGCATGCATTGTTGAAAGTGCTCATGTATAGCAAACCTGTCAAAAGATATGACTAATATCAATAATCACTTAAACATATTTGTCATGGTAAAATTAACCACCTATTGTCAAATCATATTTAAATATGATTTAGTTTTATACCTTTAAATGAATGAATGAATTTTCAATGCAATAACAATGATTATGGTGGTTGTTATGGAAAACTAATTTTCAAGAATACCATTTATTCTTTGAGGAATTTAATTAAACAGTCTAAGTACCTTCAATATGTTATTTTATTTGGAAGACATGTCTATAAGGGTGTTTGAAACAACATAAAATAAATATTTTATTTCTATTTTCCTTTTATAAATTTTGATAACCTCTTCTAAATGTCTAATATTATTTAGGGCTTGGTTACCATGTGTATCAAATAGACATTTTAAGCAGCGAATGTGGAGATTTTTCAAAAACATCAAATATTTAATGAGTGTCAATTTCATCTTATATTAAATAAATGGGCATGTTGATGTTTATATTATTTTATTGAATTTGGATGCATAGAATTTAAAGATAATAATATTTACTCTTTTCACATCATCAATATGTTATGTGTCTATATATAAACAATTGTGTGGCTATTTTTTTGTTAGGACACATACCATTCTAAAAAAATAATGACATGGCTATTTCTCTGTTAAGACATGTACCATTATATAATGGATCTTTCTTAGAAATTTTGGGAGTCCATTTTGTTTTGTAATATATTCCTTCACACATATATAGATAATAATGTTTACATCATATATGTGCATGTGGTATGTAATCTTACTACCCATGTGTCAATTTATTTTGTATACTAGCTTAATTATCATGATGATTAGTAATGTTTTCCTTATTTTAATAATTACCCACAATATTGTGCCACTTTGTGTCACTTGATTTTATTTATTTCATAAGATTGGTGTGCTTTGTCTTTGTTTCAACCAATGATTTCCTTTAAGATTATGCTTTAATATTTATTTTTCATTATTCTTTCATTTTAAAGTTACAGTATTATTCTATTGTTTTTTTTTTCTTAAGATCCACAATGATTTCCAAATAATGAAAAAAAAATCATGTATTTATCATATCTCTTTCGCGGACCCATTTATATGCTTGTATTTTGGCATTGGTTCATGTTTATGTATGTTTCATTGGTGGTATTGTGAACATTGTTATTAATCCAATACTCTCTTATGTTTGACATTAATACTTGATTGATTCAAATGATACATTTAGTTTGATAATGTTTACATACTTATATGAGTTACTATAGTTTATTTATGATTAAGTAATGCATGTGTATTGTGATATAGTTATTATCATAATCTTGTAGTTTTGTTATGCAATATTGAAAGTTATTATTGTTTTATTATACACTAATTAATAGATTTTATTGATGTACTATGAACTATGCATATGTGTAAGTATAATAATATTTTGGTTCATGGTGCAGATGGATATAAGTAGACTTGTAATTCTAAGGATACTTCATCAGCAAAGTTTCATCACATACTTGGGAAACCTCTAGAGTCCACATGGCTTGATATTAGTTTTTTGTGATCCTTTATTATTGCATTCTTGATTTTTACTATGTATTTTATGGTGATGTAATTTGTTGTGAATTTTTTATCATTACAACCTTGTATTGCATGCTTCATTGATTGAATATGGCAATTGAAAATTTTATTTGATATTATCAATTTGGTTGATAATTTATTTATGCATATAGGGTATGACTATCACATCAATAATCTTATTGATTTAAGTGTTATTGAATATTATTTATTTTAGTCTTAATAAGCTCTTTATATTTATTTTTATCAATTTCCATGGTTATTTTTGGTTTCTACTAATGTTTTGGTAGTGGGATATGCATTTAATTCATTTGTGAATTATTTACTATTATTGTCACATTCATGTAGAATGTTTTTAGAACTTCTTATAGGGCATAAATTTTTCATGGCCTAATTTCAATTTGATATTTTTTTTATTTGTAAATTAGGTGGATATTCCACACTGAGCTTCACCAACACAAATCCTAACTTTTAGATCAATAAATGATTAGAATATGATTGTTCTACGATAATCACAAAGATAAAAATTTATTAAAAAGTGTTAGAAACAAATATATAACATATTTCACATGAGCATGAAACATAATAATAAGTAAAGCTCAAAATGAAAACATGAGTTCTCATGGAGAAACCCAATAAGGGAACTATGTTGGCAATATGATTGTCATTGATTTCAAATGGGAGATTATTGGCATTATGGATGTCATTGATGCTTAGGGATGAATATGGTGATTATAGGCTATGAAAGGGATCCTATAAAATTTCAAGGATGATTGGAGTGCTTGTGTTCATGAGTGGGATTCATTTGGTTCTTCATATTGATCATCTAGACATTTTGGGTTTATGATAGGAAAATTTGAGAAGGTAGTTTGTTGATGTCACCATTGCTATGTGTAGACAAGTCTAGAGGAATTGGTCATATAGATGTGATCACATTAGTCCCTAGTTATTATGCACCATATTTGAAGTCATGCAATGAAGCACGATAAAATATATGAGGATGCAAAGTTGTCTACTCAAACAAAATTCACTAAGTTTTTATACTTGGCCAAATTTACAAAAGGGTTCAAGCAGAGCCAAGTAAGCATGTTGATAAGGTCAGTATTTACACATATGGAGGTGTTAGGATAAAATTATGATATGGGTTCATTAATTTTTGTGCTTAGTTTCTATGTGTTGAATCTCAAGTCACATGATGTATCATGACTAAAGATATGCATGATCAAAGTTGAGCTCCCAAGCATTTTGACAATGTTTTCCCATAATCAAATTTGTAGATGGCAAGAAAAAGCTAAGAAGGAATTTTTATGATGAAATGTCTTGTATGTGTGAAGGTTTCTAGAGCAAATGTATATATGGATGGAATCCCCTATGAGAGAGGATATTATGTACTAAATTATAGATCATTTAATGAAGTGCATCAAGAGTTATGCAAGAACAAAGTTGGCCTTCCAGGTAGTTCTAAGCATAGTTAGCTATATGGTAGAAGAATATAAGTGATCATATTAATGATGTTATATCTTGCATGCATAAAATATTTAGGATAAAATGAGCATATGGGTTTGTTCATTATCATGCCTAGTTTATATGATCTAAATTTTAGAACAGGCAGATGAGCTAAGTAAAAGATATTAAGGTGCAAAGTTATCCTTCTAGGCATATTGAGATGGTCCCTATACTTAGTCAAATCTACACAAAGTAAATCTTGAGCTTATTATAATATATAACGGTGAGCACTTGATCATATGTTGAAGATCCAATGATCTACAACAAATTCAATAAGTCAAAGTCACATGTGAGTGAATGTGTTAGTGACAAGTGTCACATTATTGAGAGCTCATCAAAGATAAAGATCAAGCTTGTCAAAAGATTGAATGATGAGTGGATGATCATGTAATGAAGATCCAATAGAGTGAGTTGACTCAATGAGATAAAGAGCTCAAGGTTAACAACTAAATAGAAGTAAAGTTCATGCATCTTTGGAGATCCAATGACATGTGGGAGCTCAAATCAAAAAGATCAATGGATGCATTTTAAATTCGATAAGTTAAATTTTATAAGTGTACATAGATCAAATAGAGTGCATAATCCTATCAAATATTGATCGAACAGATGTGTTTTAAAATTGAGCAATTTGAATGAAGACCATAAGATCATGGTACCAAACTTAAGATCAATGGCCGATATTTAAAGATATGATCATCCCAATGGTCAAGTGGTAGAACATGTAAAAACTTACAGTTAAACCATAAATTATGATACAGATAATGAGATTGATTGTAGTGATTGATTAAATTTATGGAATAATGTATGTGTATCAAAACTCGAGTCTAGTATATGCTAAATATAGTAAAGGACCAAGAATCACGATAGTGGAGCATGAGTTCAAGATGAGGGAAACTTGTAGCTCAAGGAATATGAACTAAGTCCAAAACTAAGAGTGATGTGTTAGTAAACTAGTGTGAATGCATAGAAGATACAAAATCCTAAATCAAATGCTTATGTATATATGTCATCTAGGATATAGAAAAATGAGTTGGAGCTATTGTTATTATTGTTGAGTAGAGTCAAATTGAGAGAGAGGTAGAAAGAAAGAGAAGAGGGATGAAGTGTGTCAAATATAGATATATAGAGACACAGAGGTAAAGAGGTAGAGTGGAAGAGAAGAGAGATGAAGTGCAGAGCATGAGTAGTTATAGATCAGAGTTGTAATAGTGAACAAAGAATTGAATTAATTTATGAAACTATGTTATAATTTGGAGTTGTAGCTCTATATAGATTTGATTGATGGGTGCCATTAGATAAGTTGAATTGGTGTTTAGTTAAGGAGTGGATGCTTCCTTAGAGTTGGTACTCGTAAACTAGGGGATTGGTGTCTCCTTAGGGTTGGTGCCCTCAAATGTGTAACCAGTGAGCTTTTCACTATGAGGCTGGATTAGAATAGTAGATTCTAGTAGTTATTCTCACTGTGGTTTTTTCCATATTGGATTTTCTATGTATACATATGGTGTTATGTTACTTTATGTGTGTGATCTTTACATATATGTTTTAATTTGCATATCCATTCTATTTTATTTTTAAAAGGGATTTAAAAATGACTAATTTAGTCAATCTACTAATTTACCCCCCCCCCCCTCTTAGTAGATAGTTATGTTATAATAATTGGTATCAGAGCCCTAGTTCATTAGAAGAAACTTAATCAACTCAAGTAGATCTTGGACAATGAACACAAATGGCTAGTCAAGAAGGTTCTTTCTCAAACAAGGCACCTCTCTTTGATAGATCAAACTATGCATTTTGGAGCACCATAATGGAATCACATTAACCCTCATTAGGTTTTTATGTATGGATATCTGTTGTAAATGGATATACAACCCCTACTATAACTTCTACTAATTAGGCTGCAAATAAGGCATATGAGATCAATGCTAAGTCAAAGAATGTTATTATTTGTGGATTGTCTAAATTAAATTTTGTCAAAGTGATGCATTGTCAAAATTCATAAAATATATATAAAAAATTAAAGGTCATATATGAAGGTGATGATAAGTTAAAGTAGGCTAATCTAAAAACATACAGAGGTATGTTTGAAAGTCTTAAAATGATTGAAGAAGAGAAAATTGCAAACTACCTTCTCAAGGTAGATGAAATAGTCAATGTAATTAGAGGCCTTGGAGAAGAGGTGAAAGAATCAGTCATTGTCAAAAAGGTCCTAAGATCTTTGCCATCAAGATATAACTCTAAAATCTCTATAATACAAGAAGCAAGAGATCTGGATAAACTCATTGTCGATAAGTTGCATGGAACCTTCACTTCTTATGAGATGAGAATGGGAGAAGCATATACTTCCAAGAGATAAGTTGCATTCAAAGCATCCAAGAAAGTAAAAGCAAAAGCATTTACATACAAATATATGGAGACTAATGAAGAAGAAGCCAACTTTGTTAGAAGATTAAAAAGAGGATATAGAAAGTTTAAAGGTAAGTTACCCTTTAAATTCTTTAAATTTAGTAAAGTAGGACATTTTCTTGTTAAATTCCCTTATAATAAAAAGGATAACTTTGAGCAAGAAGAGAATAGTAAAATAATGAAGCCCCATTATTCGAAGAAGAATAACTTCTTTAAAAACAAAAAGGGCTTGTATATAAGAGAATAAAGTGATTCATTGGATGAGGGTGATAGCTCATATGATGACCATGATTATGCTTTTATGGTTGAGAGAAATGAATCCCTATTCATGGCATTTGGATTAGCTTCTATAGATCTAGAAAAGAAGAATTTGAAGACTTTAATGAAGAAGTAGAAGGAAAAGTGGACCTAGAATGTGAACTCATATGTGCTCTAAATGAGATTGACATGCTATAAAAAAATAACTCAAGGCATAAGAAGCTAGGACAAAAATAAATTAAAAAACTATCCCAAAGTCTTAAAAGATCTGATCAAATGGTAGTGATCCTAAAGACATAAATTGAAGAGGCCAAAGAATAGAAGATGTAGTCAAACTTGAACTACAGTCTAAATCTAATGAGTGCATGAAGTTATAAGTAGAGATAGTAGCTTTGAGAAAAGAACTTAAAAAATCTAAAGAATAAATAGACAAAGGTCTAAAGATAAAAACAGGATCAAACATTCTTGATGAGTTGATCAACTTTCTAAAGCCATTAAAAGAAAGATCTTGTCTTGGTTATGAAAAAGGGAAAAGTCCCATAACCATTACATCTACAAAGTTATATGACAACTTTAAATTAGAAGGAGGATTAGGAGTAAATAAAGAGAAATCTTGTAAGGATACAAAGATAGATAAATGCATTGTTGATGTGAATAAATCTAAAAGAGAAAATAATCCTGAGGAAAGGAAGAAGAATAATGAGTCCATCTCTGCAAACTCAATAAAGATATAGAAGACAAAGGTCGTTGATGTAGATGGATACATAAGGGTAAGATACCTGAAGAAGCCAAATTTGAGAAGACCTTCTCATCCTTCACAAGGAAATGTTATGACTAGGTATTCTTAATTTTTCTATGGTTATTATTATAGTTATAATCAGTTTGGTCATAAGGCTAGTGAATGTAGAGTTGTATCTAAAAGGAGAACAAAATTTGTAAACAAAAATTTATTTGCACCCTTGTTAGATACAAATGTAATATCCTATAATTTCAATAAATTTGGTCACATAGCTAAACAATGTATAAAAATCTTTGTAAGACCAAAGACACAAAGTTTAAAGAAAGGCATGTCTCCTAGAGTGAACAAAGGTTCAAAAGTGTCTAAAAGGGGGAAAAACAAGACCTTTAAGAAACCAAAGGATGTATGGAAAGTGAAATATCAAGCTATGAGGGAGAATGCTATAGAGGTTAGAGAATGTCAAGATATCTCAATGTTTACTCATGTTGAGAATGAGAAGACCAAGCTCAAAGTGAAGTCCAAGGTGTTGGCCGAGGATATTTCTAAAGTATATATGGATTCAAGTGAACATTTTGATATTATTGAGAAATTTTCATGCATAGAACATTAGTTTTTTGTGCCTAGTGATGAGATTTTGAACTACAAGGAAGATTCATCAGATGAAAAGGTATGTCATGAATCTTGTTGTCTCCATGTATTGTTAATCCAATCATAGAAGAAAAGGAGAACATTATAGTGGATGAGCATGTTACTTTTATTAAGCCTAAGAATAATAATAAGAACCATAAGTATAAGATGACTAAGGAAGAGAAGGAATATGAGGAGTTATGGGCAACTCCTAGTTTCATATTATTCTAAGACATTGTGAAGTAGGGTATCTCTATCTATGCTTCTCAAAAGAATCCTTTCAGTGGAGAAGCAATTGATGTTGTGGTATTCTTCTAAACATTATATAAGGAAAGAAATGAGTGCCCTCAGTTGGAGTTGGTGTGTCAAGATGAGAAAAGTGATGTGTATATAGTGTCTGTAGGGATAGAATGAGTGTTTCCATGTGACATAATAATGCATCACATATATATGGTCTATAGGTTCAAATGAAAAGAAATGAGCCCAAAAATGATTTATTTTAGCTATTGGATAGTATAAGATTTCTCAGTTAAAACCTAAGGGTTAAATCCATGGTATGGGAATATAAGGTTCCCAAAGGTGTGGAAGCTCAAATCTTGGAGAAAAAGAGTGTGATGGTTGTCTCCTAGTATGCAAGAATTTTTAGAGGTTGGCATAAGGGTTCTAATTCAATAAACCCTTGACATTGTGTATCTTGGGTTATGCAATGAGTTGGGTCACCAAACTTGAAGAACATATGTAAAATTATGATATACAAGTGTTAAATGAAGTTATGGTGTGCTATAGGGAGTCTGTTGGTACAAAGGTATGAGAATTTCAAGTTATTTATCTTTGTTTGAAATGTACCTCTTTGAAGTAACCTAGGAGAGGTTATAAGGTATGAGAATTTATTATGCAAAAGATATTTTTTTGACGGGCCAAGATTAAGAAGATGGAATATGGACTTAGGTGGAGCTAACTCAGATAGCATGAATGGCTTGAGGAGCTATGAATGATGTGAAAGGAAGTATATGTGAAATGATTTAGTCATGATTGAAGATGTTGTGATGTCTGATATAAATAAGAACTCATTCAGGCTGTGATGATGAATTTATCAAACCAAGTTAGGTGCTTTGACAATGTATTAAATCCTCATGCATAAACAAAGGGAAACTTTGTAATTGGTCAAGTTCTAGGATCAGAAGATTGTGTAGTTAAATAGGCCTATATGGTAGCTCTTGCATCACATCAATAGATCTTATTTATATGGCATGACTGTAGGGGGAGTATCATATAATCTTTGTTAATCTTTGGAAGAAGACAGAAAAGGCAACTCGGGCATGCATACTTTTACAAATTTATAATGAGTTGATGGTTGAAGATTCTTAGACAAACTCTTTTATTTGATACAGGGGGAAAAACATTTGGATAAATAGTGATAAAGAGTCCCTTTTCCATTGATGTCAAAGGGGGAGAAAAAGTGTAAATGCTCTTAGGAAAAGTTGGGAGAAAAAGTGCAAATGCTAGTGTTTCCAAGTTGAGCTTAGGAAAATGTGCCATTTCCTAAGGGGAACAAGTTTGGTATGAATAGCTTCAATTCATACTTATCAGAAGCTAATGCAAGTAATGCTAGAGAAGGAGAAAATGTTAGAAGATCAGAGCATTTAGTTTTCCATCAATGAAAAAAAGGAAAATTGTTGGCAATATGATTGTCCTTGATGTCAAAAGGGAGATTATTGGCATTATGGATGTCATTAATGCTCAAGGATAAATATGGTGATTAGAGGATATCAAATGGATCCTATCAGAGGTAAATGATGGTTGGAGTGCTTGTGTACATGAGTGGAATTAATTTGGTTCTTCATATTGATCATCTAGACATTTTGGGTCTATGATAGGAAAATCTGAGAAGGTAGTTTGTTGATGTCACCATTGCTACGTGTGGATGAGTCTGGAGAGTTGGTCATATGGATGTTATCATATTAGTCCCTTTTTATTATGTGATATATTTTAAATCATGTGATGAATCATGGTAGAATATATGAAGATGCAAATTTGGTTACTCAGATAGAATTCACTAAGTTTCTATACTTAGCCAAATTTGCAAAAGGGTTCAAGTAGAGCCAAGTAAGAATGTTGATGAGGTTAGCATTTGCACACATGGAGGTCTTGGGATAAAATAATCATATGGGTTTGTTCATTTTTGTGTTTAGTTTCTATCTACAGAATATCAGGTCATGTGATATAGTGTAACTAAAGATATGCATGATCAAAGTTGAGCTCTCAGGTATTTTGACAATGTTTTCCCACATAGTCAAAGTTGTAGATGGAAAGAAAAAGATGAGAAAGAATTTTTATGATGACATATATTTCACATGTGAAGGTTTCTAGAGTAGATGTATATATGGATGGAATCCCCTATGAGAGAGGATCTTATGCACTAAATTATAGATCATGCAATGAAGTGTATCAAGAGTTATGCAAGAACAAAGTTGGTCATCCATGCAGTTATAAGCATAGTTAGCTTTATGGTAGAATAATTTGAGTGAGCATATTGATGATGTTATATTTTGCACTCATGAAGGATTCATGACAAAATGAGCATATGGGTTTGTTCATTATCATGCCTAGTTTATGTGGTCCAAATTTTAGAATAGGAGGATGAGCGAAGAAAAAGATATGAAGGTGCAAAGTTAGCCTTCTAGGCATATTGAGATGGTCTCTATACTTAATCAAATCTACACAAGGTAAACCTTGAGCTTGTTAGAAGATCTAACAATGAGTGTTTAATCATACATTGAATATATAATGATGCATAGTGAAGTCAATAATTTAAAGGCATATGTGAGTGAATGTGTTAGTGACAAGTGTCACATTCTCAAGAGCTCATCAAAGATAAAAATCAAGCTTGTCAAAAGATTGAATGATGAGAGGATGATCGTGCAATGAATATCCAATAGATCGAGTGGACTTAATGAGATAAATATCTTGAGATTTTATGACTATATAGAAGTAAAGTTCTTGCATCTTTTGAGATCTAATAGGATGTGAGAGCTTGAATCAAAAAGATCAATGGATGTATTTTAAAGTTGAAAAGTTAAAATTTTGTAGCGTACAAAGATTGAATAAAGCATGTAATCCTGTCAGCTATTGATTAGATAGACATGTTTTAAAGTTAAAAAATTTGAATGAAGACCATCAGATCATGGCACCAAACTTAAGATCAATGGTTGATATTTAAAGATATGATCATCCCAATGGTCAAGTAGTGGAACATGTAGGAACTTATAGTGAAGCCATAAATTATGATATAGACAATGAGATTGATTTCAGTGATTGATCAAATTTATGGAATAATGCAATGCATCAAAACTAGATCCCAGTATATGTTAAATATAGTAAAATACCAAGAATCATGGAAGTGGAGCATGAGTTCAAGACATGGGAAACTTGCAGCTCAAGGAATATGAACTAAGTCCAAAATTGAGCCTGATGTGTTAGCAAACTAGTGTGAACACAAAGAAGATATAGAACCCTAAATCAAATGCTTATGTATATATTTCATCTAGGATATAGAAAAATGAGTTGGATTTATTGTTATTGTTGTTGAGTAGAGTTAAATTTAGAAAGAGAAGCAGAAATCAAGATAAGAGAGATGAAGTGTGTCAAATAGAGATATATAAAGACACATAAGTAGAGAGGTAGAGTAGAAGAGAAGAGAGATAAAATGTAAATCATGAGTAGTTATAGATCAGACATGTAACAGTGAATAGAGAATTGGATTCATTTATGAATCTATGTTGTAATCTGGAGTTGTAGCTCCATATCAATTTTATTGGTGGGTGACATCAAATAAGTTGAGTTGGTGCTCAATTAGGGAGTAGGTGCTTCCTTAGAGTTGGTGCTCTTAAACCAGAGGATTGGTGTCTCCTTAAGGTTGGTGCCCTCAAATGTGTAACTAGTTAGGTTTTGACTATGAGATTGGATTAGAACAGTAGATTCTAGTAGCTATTCTCACCATGGTTTTTCCCATATTGGGTTTTCCACATATACATATAGTGTTCTGTATTTTTATGTGTGTGATCTATGAATATATGTTTTAATCTACATATCCATTCTAGTTTGGTTTTAAAAAGGATTTAAAAATGACTAATTTAGTCAATCTACTGATTCACTCCCCCTATCAGTAGATAGTTGTGTTCCAACAAACCATGTAATGCAATAAATGCACAAAGTACTACCAGACATGACATTCATGTAAAACTTATCACTAGTATTTTATCCAAAACTTTCAAACAAGAATGATCTACACTTATCAAACACTTCTCCAAACTCTAACACATCTAAACCAACCATCTACATCAAGGAAATAATGAGACAATAAGAGCATACACTCAAACTTACAGCATGCAATGTGAATCCAACTTCAAGACTTTTCATCAAGTTTTATGATGTCTTATACATTGCAAAAAACATGTATTTATGGTCTATCAACTTTGGAGTCTTCCAAGAAGTTTAAATTAACTATCATTTAGATTTGGAAATGTTTGCAACTATCCCCATTCTTGTACTTTGTCTCATGGTGAAACCTTTGGTGTATGTTAACTAGCATTTTTGAAATAGTTGTGGCAACTATGTAACCTCAAAATTAGTTACATAATCACCACCTTTAAACACTAATAGTTTTTAAACCTTCACTTTGCAAATAGCGATGGTTTTTATATTTATGATAACCCCTCTAATTCAAGAGTTATAACTCATTAACTTCATCACTATGAATATTTCCAAATCACCCCCACACTGAATCAACCACTATACCATATATGATTTGATGTTTTTAAAAATAAATGTCTTAAAAACATGTCTTACAATCATGGATTACATACAATTATCCATAATGGAAACATATAGTGTACATGACTAGTACATTAGGATCCGAATTTGGATCATTGTTTGGCTACGCTAAGGCGGTAACATTGATAATATTTTAATTGGTTCCTTGAATTGAGAAATATTATATGATAAACTTATAGTAAGGGGACATTATTTTTATTGGATTATAATTAAATTCATTAAAAATAAAAAAACTTATGGGGGACATAATTGTTAGAAATTAAAGTTTAATTATTTAGAACTATGACTTCGGCATTGGTTGGCCTTATGCTAAATTTTATATGTATTTTCTTAACCACTTTTCTTGTGACATTTGGACTTAGACATACTATTATTTGAACATGGTTTAATTAATTTAAATATATTATTAAAATCCATACAAAGTTAGACAAACCTTGGGGAACAAAAAGTTTATGGAGGAAGCCATTAGTCCTCAAAACTTACACTAACCATGGTTAATTTCATAGTAATCCATGATGGATTATTTATTTTGGCATAATGATTAGAAGCAGTGGTTAAATATATGCATATTTTCCTTTCTTCACTTGAAACCCTAAAATGATCATTCTTAAAGTAGTGCATCAAATAGATCTTAGAAGGTAAATAAGAAGGAAATATTAAGTAATTATTTTTCAAGTTTTTCTTAAAATAAGGTATTTTATGACATACTTATATACATTAATCATATATACATACATAGGTGTATATATGTGTATATATACACACATTAATGTGTATGTACTCTTATTCCATTCACAATATTGTGAGTACTGAGTCCTTTCATCTTTTGTTTGTGTCATGATATTGGGGATAATTTCAAAGGATAGGTGAATGGATTATAGATACATTTGTTTTTTTATTTTTGGTCCTTATAGTGGGAATCTAGTATGGATCACACTTTTGAATTGAATTAGATCCTTGTCAAAACTAATATTTGGTTGTTTCTTCTCTTAGATTTTGTAATTAGAAAGTTATCATGTGGGTTAAAATAGTATTTGTGTATGGTGTTTGGTTGATTTGGTTGTGAAAACTAATTTATTGGGCTTATTATTTGATGGGTTTGTCTGTTCTGCCTTTTCTTAAGGATTTTATTTCTTTGTTCTATAATTTTTTCTCATTTTTATCTAAATCAATTGTTTATAACATTGGGCTATGATGACCATTATGTTATATGGTTATAGAAAACTATATTATCTATTTTATTTTATTTTGAATTATGAAATTTGGATGATGTTTTTTTATGCAGTCAGTGTTGTAGCATCATTATGTTCTTCTTAAGATGTGTAAGTATAATTTGATATTGAAAATTGATTATTTGTTTAAACATGTATTGGTTGTAGGATACATGATGTATATATAATATGGTGTCAAAAAAAAAATTTATGGACAAATAAATTTTGTATTAGACACTTGAAACTTTTAGTTTTGACCTATCCTTGAATACATGACTTGTGGCATACACATTTATTCTCTTCTATCCATTTGGCTATGTATGAACTTAGAATTCCCAATTTATCATCATTCATATATAAGATATCCCTAATTTGTGCATATATGATCTAGTATCCTCATTATATTATCTCCATAATCTAAATCACTATTTCCTCCATATTATATAGTGTTGTAAATAGTTAGATGTTGTCAGTTACTGGCAATGTCGACCTTCACTAGAAGTGTCTCAAGTTCTCCAAATGACTATTTTTAAAATTTAAACCCTTCCCTTGGGTTAGACCACATGTTTTACATATTATTTACAGGATGAATTTAACCAAAAAAAAATCTATATATACACATTAAGCCTAAGAATTTTACTATCTAGCTCTCACTTAAGAATCACTTGGAATACTACTTGCACATTGAGAGAGATATTTTCACATCCTTGATGCACTATCTAACTTGTAAATAAATAATCCCTCATTATAATCTCATAATCAACCATTCCAAAGCATTATAATACTATTTCCAATGCATTCAACAATCTAAGGAAGCCATTGGAGTCATTTTGAAGCTCAAAACAAGGAATCCACACTCAATCAATTTGGCATTTAAATCTACTGAAGATCTTGAAGAGAAGTCATAATGGACAAGGTGATGATAATATTTCATTCCTAATTCATTGATTATTCTTTTATTCCCTCCTTTTGATATTATTATATTATTGGGTTTTAAATTACTAAATATAGTAGTTTCTATCAATAACTCAATATACAATCATATAATAACTACATGTAGTTTGAGCCCTCTTTGAATTATTGAAATTTATAAAATAATAAACTACTCAAGGGGGTGTGGTTTTGACTATACAACCCATATTTATAACTTCTTTTTATATGCCAAGTGTCAAAATTTAATTTAAGGTTTCAAGGTGAAGGAAGATAAATTTCAATTTGTGCACGACCAAACACCTAAATTTAAAAAACACATATTTACAAGTAGGTGCAAAGATATATGTTGTAACAAACTAGTAAAAACATAAAGGAGTTTTCTTTTTGGACATATTTTACCTCCAGATGTATCTAAACATTACTAGTGGTGTCTTTCCAGAATGTGATAGTCACTTTCCTGATCCAAAACACTACATACCCATTTCATGTTGTATCAAGTGATTGTTCATAGATAATGATCATAATAGAATAGTGAAAAATCTAAGTACCATATCTTATTTTTATTTCTACAGATAGTAAGTGAAATAAATCATATATTAACATTCAAAACTATGTATTTTATGTTATATTTTTGTGATTTGAATTTCAATAATTTCATACTTGTTTAGATCACTAAATCCAAAATGAGTTAAAACATTATGGTGAACTTGGCCATTATTTCAAGAATGAAAACCCCTAGGTTTAGATTAAGGTTTAATTATTCTTATATTGGGGTTTTTAATTTATATGTTAGGGTTTAAGATCTGATATCTGAGTTCCCATTATACAGTGTTAATCTATCTATATTGGCTCTAGCTTTATTCATGTTTACATTTTCATATTCTATGTCATCTAAGAAGGCTAGATCACTTGTCCCTATAAGGTGAAGTCTTAGGTTAAGTGATGTTGAAATTAAAAATAATCAAATCCCTTTGGCCCAACCATGTGTATATGTGAAATTTAAAAGATCTAAAATAGATAAAATACAAATTACTTATTCTTTTATTGATGCAAATACTAATAATGAACACATATAAGTATATAAATGTGTTGTTAATGATGATATGTATGAACTTGAAACTACTTATGAAGATGAAAATTAATATAATAATGAATATCATGATAGAATAAATCTTGATGAAATTAATGGTTTAGCTCCACACAAGTTGAAGTGCTAACCAATTTTTGAAATCAAAATTGTATGTTACCTAACAATTTGGATAAGGTTTTGAACATAATCCTAAAGGCTAGGGTTGTCACATTTTTGGAATAACAGGAGGATTCATTCAAGATACTAATTCACCTTTTAGAGGTGCCAAGTGTATAATAGGTTTTCAGATCCCCACTCTTACTGCTACTATCCTTATGTCTGCACCTATAATTACACATGTGATTTCTAATATAGTGTGGGGGAACACAAGTTTTTTTTCGTATTTTTATGTATATCCCTACATATCATACTTTTTTTCCTCCTTAGGAGGGTGACTAATTTAACATCATCCATTTCAACACAATTTGTTATGCCTAGTGCTCAAATCCTTATGCAAACTATCCTTGATCTTCAAGTTAATGTTTTACAACTGGAACAAGGTTATTCTAGGGTGGGTCATGTGACTTATTCTCAATCACTACTACATAACCCATTAGCCCAGATACTTTAGCTTATCCCTTACCTGCATGAATTTTTCGCACCTAAGCTTACATTATATGATGGTAAAGGTGATTTAGAACAAAACTTGCAAGGCTTTTATGCAACATTCCTAGACTATCCATCCAATTTGACAATTTGGTGACTAAGATGTTTTCATGGACTATTAAGGACTAAGATTTATGATATTTATATGAAATCTCATTATAATCAATGTTTACCTTCAATTCTTTGGCTGATTAGTTCCTAGACAAATTTTAATCAACATCAACGAGATTTTATCCTATGCTCAAATTGTAAAACTTAAGCAATGAGCTAATGAATCCATCAATTATTATGTTATTTATTTCAATACCATGCTCTATAAGATGAAAAATCCTATGTTTGATAATGACTTTCAAGACATAATCTATAAAAACTTACTTTTCTCACTATATGATTCCATTATGTTCAAGTAAATTTTAATTTTTTTATGACTTGTGCCATTCGTTCAAGGACTTTAAATTTAGGCTCCTTGCTATGAATAAGCTAAAGTATGGGTCCAATCCTCTAACTAATTATAGTTCAAATTTTATATTAAATCAAAATTCAAATCCAAAGTAATTGATACTAAGAATGAGGCAAAATTAATATTCAATACAAGTCACAACCTACTAATCTCCTTGTCCTATCGATGTGATAAAAGAGTCAATTTACATGGTTATCTAAACATCTTCATAAGATAATAAATAATATAATTAAGTGTAATATAATATCTCTCACTTTGTAAAAGGATGTTAATATGACTGGGGAACCATCTAAGGATTAGACATCAATGCATATTGTGATTATTATAGATGTGTGAGAAACTCTACAAATAAATGTTTTGGATTAATAAATAAGGTTTAAGATATAATCAATGAAAATATTATTCAACTTAATGATATTAACACATTTATGAATGATTCTATAGAAAAACATAATGGGAATGTGAAGTTGAAAATATTTGTTGATCCCTTCCCAAATCATGTGGTAAAAGAGACTAAGACTAATCTTTAGGTACATATAATGTACAAACTAATATTGAAGAAGAGAAACAACCTATTGATGGTAATTTTGGTATACTTAGGGATACATAAGTACATATACTTACTATCACATTTGATGAACATGATATTTTTGACAATTACTTTCATAGTGTGTTATCATTATTGTGTGCCTACATTGAATAATAACCTATACACAATGTCATGGTGGATGATGGGTCAAGTGAAAATGTTTGCATAATGACATTTATTGATAGCATTGGTTACACATGAATTATTGATTTTTATAATAAAAATAGTAATGGAATTCAATGGAAAGATACAAAACCCTATTTGGATCATTGTGATAATACCACTTATGGTAGTCCTACAGCAACTGCTACTTTTCTCTTAGTTCTACCCAATACATATGAAATTGACATGTTGTTAGGAAATCCATGGATACATATGTATAGTACCATGTTTAGTACACTAATGTGTGAAGTATATCTACAAAATTCAAGTGGTTACAATTCTAAGTATTACATATAAGTATCATATTCATCTAGAGACATTTCCTTGGAAATAGCCACCACAGCATGTTAAAAAAGCTATATAGGTTTATTCTACATAGGTATTTCAATGAAAGGCAATTGATCTTCATCGAATACTAGTGCATCAATGTCCATTACATCAAAATTCTATTCATGTTTCACAATAGATGTTACTTAATCAATCACATCCTAAGTTGGTTCTATAAGTTGCTTTGCATGTTCCACATGGAATGCCATCTTACAATACTCATGTAAAACATAGTTAATAGATTACTATGGTGTTTACATATAAATAGTGTACAAATGATCATATGGGACATGATGATAATGATTTATATTTTATAGTTCATATCCCATTTTCAAATTTTGATACAGATACATATGTTACTACTTGCCCATGGTGAGTGTCATTCACAACGATTGATCTAGGACCTACATGTGACCTACATGTGAGGACCGATGCATGTCATATTTGTCTAGTTATTTGGTTGATGTATGTATATATCCATCCATTTTAGGTTGTATTGAGTGACTTTGCACACACAGTGATAAGAACATGATAGTGAACAAGCTAAGTACCTAGTCCTCTTTTCATTTTTATAAATAGTAAGTGCAATAAATCATTTTTTAACATTAATATCTATGTATTTTATGCCATATCTTATAAAATGTTAATTCAAATAATTTTATACTTCCTTAGATCACTAAAACCAAAATAAATTAAAAAAATTAAGTAGAAGAACCATAGTTGAAATGTATGCATATTTTGAAATGCATTCATTTGGGTTAGTTGGTTGATGGTTGTTTTGTTATCTAAACTAAATATCATTTTGACTTATTTAAGTTATGATATAAAATGATTATGTCTTATTTTTAACCATTAGTCATTTAAGGTAAGAAAGAAACAAGGGACTCACATTTTTATATGATGTGTTCATGTGGACAAAGAGTGAAGATAATATGTGCATTGCATGCAATTTAAATGCTTACTTATAAAATGGAAAATGAATCTAATTATGTTACAAACCTTATAAAATATAAAAAACTTATATTAATGTGGCATTAATGTAATTTCTACTTGTTAAGTTAATTGAATGTGATAATTCTTATTTTTAATACTTTGTAAAGTGTCGTAACAATCAATTGATTCAAAGGTTGAGTACAACCTAACATAATGAAGTATGGGGATATTTAGTGGTTTAAACCTTAAATAAAAATCATTAAGGTTTGTGATTAAAACTTAAGGCATTGATAAAACTATGTTGATTTGAGTTAAAAAGGGGAAAACAAATATGATAAGTTATTAAACATAGGGGTCATCAAAGGTCAAGCTAGTTCAAATTGATATTAATACCCTAAACATATAAGATTCTAGTTTGAATTGAAACAAGATATGTCCCTAACTTTATTTTGAAGAAATAAATGACATTAAAATCAATTTATATCAAAATCATGTTTATTTATAGAAGATTGATGTTTTTCATGTATAAATGTTACTTATGTCTAGTTTTAAGAGACATGCACAAAATAATTTGGGTTTTTTTAGGCTTGTTAATAATTCTTAGAGGGAAAATTTTCAATAATAGAAAAATCAAAAATACCTTTGGGTAGGAAGAAAAAGGGTGGTCGATTGAGTCACTCACACTGCTTAGTTTGCACTAATATTCTCTACTCTACTCAGTTATTTCTTCTATTTACTCAAATGCAAACATGTGATAATTCCCTTATTAATGCCCATCATACTTACTTATGGGAAACATTCTAACCAAATGTGTGATCAAGTTATTAAATACAACATGGATTTATTATCCCTTCAGTTTCATTTTTCATTTAAAATTCTACAACTTTTTAATCAATAACGTTGTCTTGTTTCCTTGTGAGATTTGTCAATTTTGTATCAAAACAAAGCTTTAATTTATATTTAAAGCTCACCTAGTTCCTTTATCATTTAATAATTTTTAAATACTTATTTATTTGTTTTATATTTTCATGGATAATTACAAATATGTTACTTTTGTCCCCATATTCCTTATAGATTGGAACATACTCCATGTAAATAGTTTTATTCCAACTTTTGATTTGACCCTTTTGTAAAGGCACTCTATCATTTGTGTTACATAGGACTATATGTATATGTATATGTATGTATACATATATATAATATGTTTGTTGTCATATAGTTTACTATTAGAATTCATGTTGGCTATGGTCATCTACTATTTGAGTTGACTCAGATACCCTCTAGTGGAAATATTCACACTTTTATCAACTTATTTCATCATCAGTATGTATGTATTTATGTATGTATATGTATGTAAAATCAACCTTGTAAAAAAGTTTATTTATGTTTTTGTAGCAGTGAGACCACTTAACTCCATGTTAAAGAAGGATGCAAATATATAATGGACTCTTGAAGCAAAAAAGGCCTTCCAAGACATCAAGGATGCTATTGTTTAATCCCTTGTCCTGATAAGTCATGATTTGAATAAAGATTCTTATTTGTACTCTTTTGCCTCTGATCATACTATTGTTATTGTCTTAACACAAAAATAAGATGAAAAAGAACACCCCATAGCCTTCATGAGCACTAATTTAAAGAATGCAGAGTTAAACTATCCTATTCTGGATAAGCAAGCTTACACACTAGTGAAGGCTGTAAAGAAATTTAGACACTACATTCTAAGAAATAAGACATATGCTATAGTGTATGATCCAGCTGTTAAGTTAATGATAGGACAAAATAAACTTGGAAAAAGAAGATGGAAGTGGATGACCAAACTTCAAGAATATGATTTGGAGATAAAATATCCTAAACTAGTTAGGGGTCAAGGTCTTATCTAACTCAATGCAAACATTGATCCTTGCATTAATGCTCTACAGGTCGAAGCAAATCAAGTAACCATGGGAGATTAGTAAAAAGACATTATTCATTACTTATTACACAGAGTATATCCCTCGCACCTCAAAAGAGAATAGAAAATATCCCTATGCCTAAGATCATCCCACTTTATGATCAAGAGAGGGGTCCTCTATAAAAAGAACTATGAAGGGATTTATCTGAGATATGTTTCTAAATTTGAAGCCACTAAGATCATGGACAGTTTCTATGACAAGATAGGAATTAGACATCCTTCAAGATGTACTACTACACATAAGATATTAAGGGCTGGGTATTATTGGCCAACAATTTTCAAAGATGCACATGATCATGTGTGAACATGTCACCAATATCAAGTGTTTGATCAAAGAGAAGTAAAGGTAGCCATGCCTTTACCAAAAGTAAACAAGGTGGAGCCATTCACATAATGGGGTCTTGATTTCATAAGAGTAATCAATCCAAACTTCTTGCTGGGATACAATTTTATGCTTGTTTGTTACTGACTATTGCACAAGGTGGATCGAAGTAGTGGCCACAAAGAACAGTAGAGCAATTGACATCATCAATTTCCTTGAATAAAATGTCATTACTCAATTCAGGACACCCTTATTATTAGTGTGTGACAATGGCTCAACCTTTACATCAGTGAAATTTACTGAATGGGCCTATGATAACTAGATCAACATCAAGTCTACTTCAAGCTACTACCCTCAAGGTAATGAATTAGTTGAGTCCACCAATAAAAAATTGATCAATGCCATCAAAAAGTATACAAAAAAGAGACCAAGATAATGGCAGTCCCTACTGAAGTTTGCTCTATGGGCTGACAAAACCAAATATAAATAGGTGCTCAAGACAACCCCAATCTTTCTAGTTTATGGGTAGCAACCTATATTTCCCATCACGTTGAGGTTGCCCACCTATAAGTTCATGTTTGAGTACATGGAAGATGATGAAAGAGTGTAGTCCTAGATACTAAACATCATCTAAATGGAGGAGGCTAGAGATGAAGCATCATAAAATTTGAGCAAGCATTAGGATGTTATGAAAAAATGGTTCAACAAGCAATCCAAATTTAAAGTGCTCTGAATCTCAAACTTGGTCCTACTATGGGATAAATCCCATGATAAAAAAGGACAACATGACAAGTTCACCCCCCTCTAGATTGGACCCTATCAAGTAGAAGAGATACTCAGTGAAAATAGATTTAGACTTAAAGACCTACAAGGGAACAACTTTGCTTTGCCAGTCAATGGATAATACATGAAGCATTACTTCTTTGTCACTCTGTCCCAAATTCCACAAGGAGAGTAAGCTTGTTTAGAGTGAGAGTAGGTAGGAGTAGAATCGTTTTGTTTTGTTTTGTTTTTTTCTTGCTTTCCCACTTTTTTTTCTTGTTTTGTTTGTTCTTCCTTTTTGTTTGAGTGTTTCCTATTCTGTGTTGTAGTTTAGCAATAAGTCCTCTGGACAAGAATTCTTTGGCTTGATTTGCATTAACCTATCCCTAAAAGGGGAAGATGGGATTGTTTATCTTAAAAATTGGTGGTCCAAAGTTTATAAATCTTTAGCATTATTTTGATTCAAAAAAAGTGGTTGGGGTTAATTAGAAATTGGTTTTCTTATGAAGATCCTAGGTTATTTTAAAGTTGTAATATAGTGCAGATGATTGAACATTTGCTTGAACAAGAGTTTGAACTTATGTATACCATCATATTGTCACTCAAATTCACTAAATAAATTGCTTAGGTAGAACTTGCTATCTAAGAGTGCATAACACCCAGACTATGTCTTGACACAATCCTTACACCTGACTAACTCTAGTTCCCAACCATTCTATTTAATGGATGCATGTATTAAAAAAACACACAAAAATATGATACACCAATGAATTAAAATCATAAACTACTTCATATTTTATGAATTATGATTTAAGAAATATCTACCAGGGCTATGGATGCCTAGCTGGCAGTAGAGCAAGGCCTAGAGTGGATCCAAAAGTATCTCTGTCAGGGTTATGGATACTTGGTTGACAGTAGAGCAATGCCCAATCCATCCCTAATTTAGCAAATCATTATTATTTAAATCTAAAAAACTTTAAGTCACTTCATGCTCTGATGTCTTGAAGTTTGAAAGTTATCATTTCTAAACCCAATGGTAATGGTCAACTAACTGCAAAGCACACACATAATATGTTAGTCTATAAGATTTAAGCTCTAGTTCCAGCTTATGGGCTTTCATTATTTATGAAAAACAGCATTGATACTAACTAAAAATCATAGTGAGATGATTGATCTTTGATTCATCTTTGAACAACAGATTTGGATTCTAACATTTTTTAATGTTTTCCCATAGAGGTCATCATTTATTGATGTTCAACTACCCCCTATTCCTAAAATGGGGACCCTCTTATCTTAATCTTTGAAAATTGTTCAAGACACCAAGTCTTCTAAGTCATTTGACTTCATATTAATGGATTTAACATTTCTTAACAATTCTTGGTTATGTATTCATCTTGTAATATAGATTAGCATTTAAAAATATTTAGATTATTGCAAGATTACTTTGAGTTTTCTCTAGGTTTTTAATGAATATTTAACCATGAATGGATTCAAAATGTGCACACAAGCTTTGTCAAAAATATTCCATCAAGTCCTCAAGTTGGAATGAACTCAATAAGCAGCATCTGATCTTATTGGACTAACCTTTTACCTTATTTAAAGAATTTACCTGTGAGTTTTGTTTTAAACTTATTATAATTTGTTTGTGATGGGATTTGACATTTCTTGAAGTCTAAATTAGCTTCTTGCATGACTTTGTAGGATGTAAACTTAAATGCAGTGGTTTGTGATGCCTTGTGGGATGTCAAATTACATGTGAGCTTCTAAAATAAATTTTCTTCCCATGTGACACTTGGAACAAATCTACCAAACCCAAAAGATACCACATGGCACCCTCCTAAGATTTCTTGAAGGAACTAGCCATTGGAATTCAAATCTATGGGCTACATGTCAAGATCCTGGATCCTGTGAGCAAGCCCATTCAAATCTGAGCCACCACATGTCCCATTACAATCTAATAGTTTGCGAGATGATGTTTTGTCCCAAGAGTAACTCAAGAAACCTTTTAAAGTGACATGTATCTCTTTCAAACTCATCTGAAACTAATGCATGTCAACATCGTATCGCATTTGACCTAAAGCTCTCAAGATCTCATTGAATGAACACATGGATGCACTCAAGCCATCCGATCAAGGCTCGATGGCATCCAACTTTCCAAGCCCCTTTTAAGAATGACAAGTGATAAAAAATAAAGAGAAGCTCATGAAAAGGGTGTGTCCCCCTCAAACCCACATGATGATGACACTTGTCATGCCCATGCTACTTCTATCTAAAGAACCACTTGATCACCTCTAATATCCCATCTAAGTAATTCATGTCCCCATTGAACCTACAAGATGACGTCTCATATCACTCCCATGAAGTTTCATCCTTTGATCAACCAAATCATCTCCAAGAATGACACATGACTTCACGTGAGCTATACATTCAAAATAAAGTTCCTGACAACTACCTAAAGACCTTTCAATGGTGACACCTGTCAAGGTAAGGTTGTGATTGCCTGTAGGAAAGCCATCTAGAAAATAAGAGGCCCTGATTGCTTGCAAAAATGATAATTGGCACTCTCACATCTAACCAAATTAGAAGGTCCCATTCAAAAATTACCACAAATCAAAGGTGCCACATGGTAGTGAACAAATGAGTCATCTCATAGAGCCATATCTAGAGTGCTTGAGACCATTCAAAAAGTGTCATGTGTCCTAGTTTGAGATGACTAAGCAGTTTAGTCATCTTCAAGCTTTTCAAATGCCTAGTTAGATCTGATGTGGCATGCCACATGTCAAAAGATGGTGATCTTTAGCCCTAATCCAAAATTGATGGTGAATCAAAGGCAAATCAATACTAAATTTTTAATGCAAAGGTGAAAATCTCACCATTAATGTGGCATAAACCAAAATCACCATCCAACCTTGCATTAATCAAGGCAATATTCAAAAGACTACTCAACTTGATCATTGTTACCTACATTTTCATTCAAAGGCCCAAGTCATTCTAGGACTTTAAATTAGTTTTCTCACTTTCCCCATGTTCCCCAATGACATAGGGATCACAAAATGTGCATCAACATAAATTTTATTTAAACTTTCCAAGTTCAAAGGGGAAAACTTTGAACACTAACACATGTCATAATTGCTAACCTATCTAAAAAAGATAGAGAATAAGATATGTAGAAGATTGGAGATATTTATAAACATGTTTGTCTATCAAGGGGAAATAATGGAGTGAGGGATAATAGTGCATCACCATGATAAAAACACATCATTTATCAAAAACAAGACATTCTAATCAGTTTGGAAAAATTAAGAGTTTTTGACATCAATGGCTTTAGATAACCCGACCTAGAAAGCATGAGCTTGGGCTAAATAATGAATTATAAATATCATTCCATGAAATTAATACATGAAAATTTAAAATGATCTTTCATTCCCATAACATTTTCCTCATTCCTCAAGACCTCTTATAGAGCCATCAGTTTATTGTGAGGATTAAGTACTTACATAAGAAAGTAGGTGGCACTGATGATATATATGAGACCTCATGCCTCATTCTATTGGTCTACCACACTCCAATGGACCTTTTCTCTATCATGAGGACAAATTATGGAGTTTGAGCTTTAACTAGTATATAGAGACATTCCAAATGATATGTTCACATCTTTTGGTGTCGTATGACTTTTGAAAGATATTTTTCCTTTTGAACTTGTCATTTTATTTTTATTTTTATTTCTATTTGATATCTTGGCTTCTAAATTTTATGGGTTTTTTAATATTCCTCTTCCATATAGATATATAAGACCAACAATGGGTTCTTAATATAACTAACAAAAGAAAGCTTAAACCTACCCATTAAAGAAGAGAACCTAGAAACCAAGAAGCTTGAATAATCCTAGAATTGCACTTAAAAAAAGAATTCACTCTTGAAATTGACCTTGGTGTGCCCAAAAATAAGTGGAAAGTAGGAAAAGATAGAGGAGAGCATAGAACAATGGGGTTTCCCCAATCATAAAAAGGTGTATAAAGAGAGATGATATAATGACATATAGGTTTGAGACTTAATCATAAGAGGGTAAAATATGGATGAGAAACAAGTAGATATAATAAAATAGTTTTACCATATGAGAATATAAATTATTTTAAGTGATAAAACAACATTATCAACCATTTCTCTATAATTATAATAAAACATAGCGCAATGGTTGGGAGCAGGAGCAAGATCAAAATGATAATAATATAGGATGGGTTATTGTGAAGACGGCTTGATTGTATTCCCCAAGGTCCTACCATGCAACTCAACAACTAAAAAGTTAAGAGTCATAAATATAGGTGATATAAAGGATGCCCGAAGGTGCATTGAAGGTAGTGACAAGGGTAAGAAAGTGAAAAAATTAAAGGCAAAGATAATAAGGTAGAGGATGGGTGTTTGTGAGAAGGGCCTTGTTGTATTCCCTGAGATCTTACCATATAATTCACAAACCAAAAATCCAAGAGGCATAACAATAAGGGAGCCCAAAGGCACTAGATAGAGGTGATAATATGTAAAAACCAAGGGTGTAAGATAAGTATTAGGTGTTTTATCTGAATTTGAATTAGTATAAAAATATCAACTCTAATTAGATAATTTGAATTGAATAAAGTAGGGTACTGTAAACACAATCCTAAATAGAATAGTAAATATAAATAACAGAAACATACAAATCAAAATGCAAATGAACAAGGATAAACTATTCCAAAGAGAGAGATATTAACTTTTTGAGTTTTCAAGTAACTGCATATGAAAACAAAATTTAAGAACAGAAATAATGTAGAAAACCCAAAAAATTCCCAAAAGATGAGTCTGAGTGTCCTCAAGGACCAAAAAGCCCAGTAGGATAGGAGCGACAATTTGTATTGTCCCTATTGGGAAAAATCTTAAACTTCTTGAACAGTCAAGTATGAGAGAGAATTTTAGGTCTTTTTGCATTGATTTGATCTTAGTAAATTATGCAAAGACCTTATATGATTTATTAAAGTTTCAAACCCTAGTTTTATGCCACAAAGATATAAATGATTATGAAGGAGTAAAAAGAGGTTAGCGGCTGTATTTGTGCTAAACTTCAACACCCCATCATGTTGAGGATTGATTATATACCAATTCTCTTAAGAAGAATCAAACCATAATGTAGTTCTTCCACCTGAATGCTTTGAATAATTGTGTTCCTTTGACTATGTGAATGCATCTAGAATCGGCTTCAATAACTTGATCATACTTGGTTAGGGCTACATAAAATTGAATTCATACTTAGCTCATGATTGCTTGAGTGATTTTAATTTAATTTGAAAATAATAGGGAAGTTTAGTCTTTTGTACACTTTGTTAGGCTGAAATTATGACTCACTCAAACACAGTTCAGAACTAACCAATCTAAATAAACAAAAGCAATCAATAACTCATGGAACAAAAGTGTCCTTATTTTTATGATCTGTTAGTGATCCAATAGCCAATAAATTTCTATAATATCATAGCATGGGTAGGCTATGATTTTTTCCACTAAAGGTTCAAATGTTTTCCTCCTAATATTCGAGATCTCATCATTAGTTCCTCTACAAATGGGTTATTTACAATGTACTCAATATATTATTTCTCAAAAATATATTTAAGAGAGGGAAGAGTAGGGAAGAAAAGATATAAATCCCTTGATCAATACAGGTCTTTTAATACTTATAAATTAGATTATTGTGATCTATATTTAATTATTGGGCATCAAATATAGCTACTGCAGAAACAACACAATGAACAAGACTCTAAGGAATAATATGTGAACATGAAATCTAGAACTTTATTCAAAGAAATCAATTACATTAACTTATATCTATTTACACACCATGACCAATGCAAGCCTCAAGATAACTAGAATGAGCTCTAAAATCTAATTAAACTAGTTGCATAATCTAATTGTATATCCACTCACACATCAATAATATAAAAAAAAAATCCTTGTAGAGATTACTTATCAAAACAATATCTTTGGAGAACCATAAAGATAAAACTATTAAGAAGGGCAGATGAAATCTTGGCTCAATATTAATAAAGTTTTGGTATTCAAATGTACTAAACATTATAGACAATCAAAATACAAAATCATGAGAAATAAAGATAGTGTTATTTTGACAATATTTTAAGATGAAATTTACTGACCCTTTACAATAGCATGTAATGTTACTTATATATACAATGTTAGTCCATCATGGCTATGGTGCACAACCATAAATTAAATGCTATTAATACAAACCTTAAATGAAATGATAGATTAGAAATCAGTATTCTATGATAACACATCAAGGAAGGATAAGGATCAAGCCATGGGATAATTTATAGATACAACTTCTAGTATAGAAGTGGATTCAATGTCCAACGCACTCCAATCTTCTTATAAACAATAGGACTCTCTAGTATTTAATTTTTTTCCACTGCATGATTAGAAACTCAATGATTGTTGGACATTGAAATTAATTAAGGGAGAGATTATTGAGCATTGTCTTTGAGTGTGAATCTTTGATATTTAATGTGGTCATTGATGTCAAAGGCTCTAATCAAGATGCATGGTTCTTTTATTGATGTCAATATAATATAGTTGATATCAAAGGTTCTCTTGTGCAAATTCTTGGTCAAGTAGGATTTGAGGTATATATGTGAATGAGTTTTTGTTTCCAGCATAATGTGTGTTGTAGATGTGATGAAAGAATAATGTTTATAAAATATTCTAATCATTGAGAAGAAGCATGAGTAAGTACAGGTTTGTATAAAAAATGTAAAGCATCTTGTAATGTTTTATCAAGATATTTTGAGATAGTATTTGTATATGGCAAGATGAAATGAGTGAGTTTTGAAGAATAAGTAGTATGCTCTGAAGTTTTGTGCAAGCAACACCGAAGATAATCTGATTATGCTACGAAGAAGAGAATGCTTTGAAGAACACTTTACAATGTTTAAGCATAAGTGAGATTGTCTAAGGGTGTATCTAAGGTATTGAACACATTGTAGATGATTATAAGGCTAGCTTTGAATATATGTGTGCTTTGAATATTTGTGTATGTAGCTTCGAAGATGTTATAGTCGAGTTTTAAAGATCTATAAGTAACTCTGAAGAAGTTCTGATGTAGCTCTGAATATTTTTTATTAAATCTTCAAAAAGAGTGAGTGTATGATGTTGATTGAGAATACATAAGATGCATTAGAACATAGGTGAGTTCCAAAGTGGAGTCTACAGAGTGGCTAGAAGGTCAAATTCAAGACTTGCAGAATAAGTCCCAGAAAGCATAGAGAGATGGTGACCAAATGAGGTGACAGGATCAATTTCCATGACATTAAAAATAAAATGAACATTGATAGAGATGAGTCAAGTTTTTTTTATTATTTTCATGAATTTTTAGGCCTTATTTTGCAAAGAAAAGGCTTGAAAGGTATTTCAAGGTTTCATGAGTGCACAGTATGAAGAGATGTTTATTCAAAAAAGTTTTATCAGTGCTCATTGACACATGCATCAATTGTATGAGATCCTAAGTTAATCAAGGTATATGAGGAAGGTCTCTATCTCAAATTTACAAGATTTGGTTTTTGTAAACAAGATCTAAGTTTTATGAATGATCGTTAAGACTAGAAGTTAGTCTAAACCCTCATAAAACCCTGGTTGTGACCCAATGTTGAAGATCTTATTCCAAAAAGCTTAGAATGGTTTGATATGATCAGATAAGTGATTGGAGGTTCAATTTAACTCTCCTAAGCATCTCCAAAAGTGATTGTTTTATCATGTGAGTGAGAAGACCACATAGATATGTGTTTGTCTTTTAAAGATTTATTGTAGTAGACAGCATTGACCGAGTTAAAGTCGATAAGTGAATGAAGATCAAAGTATGAGACTTGTATTTAATGTTCATGAAGGTTTTTGGACAAGGTCTAGATATTAGGTGTGTAAATTTAGTGATAGATGTTGGCCATTCATTGAACAAACCTAATGGTGCAAAAAGTAAAGAGATCAGACAAAAAAGAGAAGATGTTTCATGATGAGTTTTAATGAAAGAATGATGCATTGAAATGCATAGTGATGTTTTTTAGATCTTAAATGATATATCCATACTTTTCAGAAGCTTATAAGTCATTTTAAGAGGATTGAATCAATGATACCAAATTGTCTTATCTAGTTGAGTAGACTCTGTGAGAGAAAAGCTCAGAAGATTGGTCCATAAGACCAATAGTTCTTGTTGATGTCTAAAACTTCCATTCTCGATGAACATTTTTATATGGGAAGCTTTATAGATGTGGGACTGAAATTATGATCTATGAAGTGACCTCTAGGATTTAGAAGTTGGCTTTTCAAATTAATTGGGGAAGAAAAGGGGAAGAAAGAAATTCAAATAAAACTATCTAAGGTGATGCACCAAAATTCTTGATGTATCCATTCTTAATATTGCATAAAATAATTTGAAAATTTAAAATACTATAGATGATTTAAAAGTGCATATGCATGATTTAAATCTTAAAATATAAGTAAAATCCAACACTATAGAAGTAGAAAATAGAAACAAAAGACAGTAATTGATTCCATACAATTTGACATAGAACACCATGTTCTCTTCATTGTTGGGTAAAGAACAAAATAAAAAAGGCCCAAAGGCATAGTATAAAATATTCAATCCTTTCTACGAGGGGCACCTGCTAAGGTCTTAGAATGAAAAACAAATACTGTTATTATTCCTATTTAAAATCTAAATTATTGCAATGGTTTTTCTCTTTGGTAATAGTCATGAAAACAAAACAATTATTATCTAACTCATATCCCCTTACAAAAGAAATAATTCACCAATATATAGACACAATGGCCTTACAAGGAAATGACACCTACAACCTAACACTTGCGCTCATGATGAGGCCATTACAACTGAAAGGGGGAGCTCTAGATCATGAGTGCAAACAATCTTAAAATATTGGATATGATATAAATTTAATGCCTCATGATTCCCATGATGCTTAGAAGAAGCACTATGGTGATGTGTGTCTCCTTCGAACTACCTCTAGAATTCTTGTTGGAAATAGGGCCCACTTTCCTCGCCAATGGTGCATCTTGAAGTTCTGATAGAAAAAAATTTGCCTTAGATAAGCATTGTGATGCCACATGAAAGGTTTATTTCCTTTTAGTTATCCCTACATAGTGGGCCCTACCTATTATTTCATCAGCTAATTGCACACCTCAAAACTCTGACAAAAAAAGCTTTCACTCTCGAGCAGTGCTACGATGCCATTTGGAGAGCTAACACTACTCCTAGGGAAGTCAAGAACCCTTTTGAAATGAATGAGCTTAGGGGTGCCACATGGTACTAATGATAGGAGCCAAGACTTAGCCCAAAAATAAAAAAGGGAAACCTAGGAAAGAGGAAGCTGATACTAATCTACCCAACTCATCAAGAATGTCCACGATAAAAATCTAACCGCTCAAAAGCTTCAAAATGTGGATTTGATCCATAGTTCTTATTAGATATTATGATCTAATTTATTGAGTATGATCTAAGGATGTTTTAAGATCCTATTCATGAATTGAAATCCCTTGAATAAAATCAATCATGTATCAGATGTTCATGTTTATTTAACTATGTTTTAGAGTCAATTAGTAGTTCTAATTGAATATCTTGCAGAAAAGTGTTTGCACCTATTTACCCTAAGTTAAAGCATCAAATGAAGTTGGTGATGACCTTGAGATCATGAAGACTCTGAATTTATATTTTGTTTCCATATTTGTTTGGAAAATTTGGATGTATACTTTAGTTTTTCAAGATAGAATTTCTATTATGCATCGACCTTTTATAAGTAGTAATTTGAAGAAGGGTTCAAGTGGTAGTTGGAACTAAAAGGTGTTGTAGACTTTAAAAAAATTATCTAAGGGATATTAGAGTGGTGTGTGATTTCTTCCTATAGTGTGAAGTATTTGGATAAGATTCAAAGAGATCAAAGGGTAACGGTTGTTGAGAAGGCATATTAGGTCTCAATAAGCCTAATAAAGGAGTAAGGGCTAATTGATGTATGGTCATCCTATTGTAGTGATTGATTTATGACTAAGGCATGTTATTTCTAATATGATTTAACTTATTCATGGCTGACCTAAGTGATTTGAATATGTAGCTAACCTAGAAAGATATGATCAAATGACTTGTATAAAAGCAAGGTAGTTAGGCCTATTTTTAAGTGCTTAATAAAGAAGTGAGGGGACACTAAGAGGGTGTAAGAGAAGAATAGGATAATAAAATGGCATAAATCATTTATGATTAAAAGAAGGTCATGTGCACTAGCAAATATATAATGTATATCTAATAAATGTTCTACAAGAAAGGAATAAGGTCAAAAGACCTAATCAATCCATGAAAAGGGCTAGTTGAGCGAAGAGAGTTTAAGATCAGTTTAAGAGGGCTGAAAAGAGTGAAGAGCTAAAAGAGTATATCATCATTTATTGTAGAAGTAATCAGGATTTTTAAATTTGATCAAAATTAGGTGGCTAAGTTGGTGCTGAGTCATCTAAGAAATTGTAACCTCCTTTCAAGTTGGAGCTTACTGAATCCAAGTGGTTGTTTCGTAAATTATGGGTTGGTGATCCTTACTATGTTGGTGCTTAGCTAAAGACTATCAAGTTGGTATTTGAAAGATTGGGGTTGGTGCTCCAAATTGAGTGAGTGCTCAATTGAATATTGATGTTTATCTTATAGAACTATAGTCCATTTTCTTCATTAGTGGGTTTTCTACTCCAATAGGGTTTCTCACATATATGTTGTGTTCATATGATTCATGCTCTTATGTTTTATTGTTTATGATTGTTGAGTTATACATGCATGTTAAGATGATCCATACATAGTTAATTTGAATTGAATGAAAATTTTTGAAGACTAATTCACCCCCTCCATTTAGTCATATTATTTCTAACAATTGGTATCAGAGTCAGTCCTTTGTAACAAGCTTGATAGCCTAAAGGAGATCCTAAGAAGAAAGGATGACTAGTAAATAAGCTCAAGGAGGTTTATATACAAGTAAAGCTCCATTGTTCAATGGATCTATGACTTATGGAATGTTAGAATGAAGATATATATAATGTCACAAGGACATGATATTTAGTAGTCAGTTATGGATGGCTATATTTCACCCACAATTCCACTAATAAATGCATCAAGTAAGAAGGCTAGTGAAAATAACTCCAAGGAAATGAATGTTGTGGCCTATCAAAGGTAGATCTAGTAAAGGTAATGCTTTGTGTTTTATCCAAAGATCTATGGGACAAATTGAAAACCATATGTGAAGGAGACACTAAGGTAAAGATGGCCAAATTTTAGACCCATAAAAGATAGTTTCAAATCCTAAAGATGATTGAAGATGAATCCATTTCATCCTATCTGTTAAGATTTGATGAAGTTTTCAACATCATTAGAAGACTGGAAGCAGTGAAAGAATATACTATTGTGTAAAAGGTATTGAGATCACTAACTTTTAAGTTTGATTCTAAAGTATTTATAGTAGAAGAAATGCAAGATTTGGATAAGCTAGAGATGGATGGGCTTCATGCCATCTTAACCACCTATGAAATGAGAACAAATGGAAGAATTTCTCTCAAGAAGAAAGCTAATTTCAAGGTTAAAAAGAAGTCAAAAGTCAAGAAGGAAAAAGATGAGGTATATTTAGATACTAATGATGATGAATTGATTTATATGTTTGCTAGAAAGCTAAGAATAGGCTCAGGCAAGTACAAAGGTAAGTTTCCATTAAAGTGTTTCAACTGGGGATATATTTGACAATTTACAAATAATTATCCTCATAAGAAAAAGACTAAGGATGATAAAATAAATTAAAAAATATTATAGTTATAACAAAAACAAGAAAAGATTCAAGAAGAATGAAGGAAAGGATCTTTCAGGAATAAGAAGAGCTTCTACATCAAAGAAGATAGTTCATCTGATATGAGTGACTTTGACACATCTGATAATGAAAATGATAGAAATGAATATGAGCATGACAATAATAAAACCCTATTCATAGGTATAAAATTGGATAATGAGGGTTGTTCACATGAGAAGGGTCTCATGATTGATGCAGAATCAGATGAATAAAAAATTTATGATAGTGAAGAAGTTGAAGTGGATCTTGAAGAAGAACTGATGAGTGCCCTAGAGGAGTTGAAGTTTGTGAAGAAGAACAATAAACTAAATTCATTGGTTCAAGACTATGAGGATTAGATTGGATTATTTGAGGAAAGGATGTGCAACACCTCCAAGGAATATGAAAAGATCATCCAGTAAGTTGAAACCCAAAATAAGATTATGGAAACAAGCCTAAAGGTTAGAGAGGAAGATTGTAGCAGATATGAAATTAAAATAGAATCTCTGAGAGCTGAGTTAGATAAAAGATATAGCAAGGTGAATAAATTTGTAAAGTTTGAAAAGAGCACTAATTCTCTAGATGATATCCTAAGTAGTCAAAAGTATATAAGTGACAAGACAGGTCTTAGATTCAGAGAAGACCAAAAGAAGGCACCTCAAGTTGATAACAAGACTATTGAAGATAAGAAGGTCAAAATACCTATCCTATAGTCTAATGCTACAAGGTATGTTAAATGTTTTAATGGTTATTATTTTACATGTAGTCAGTTTGGTCATAGAGATAGATAATACAAAAGAGTCTCCAGAAATGAGTACTCATGAAACTATGGAAGGAAAAGTAATTGATCACAGGAAGATCACAGTCATCATCACTCGAGTGGTATGTATAGAGTGGTCTATTATAGCTATCATGTTGAAGGACATATTACAATATTCTATCCTAACAAACTTAGAAAATCATTCGGTCAAGACAAAGAGGTTCATAGATGTGTCATTAAGAAATGGATCAAGAAGACAAACCTTGTGGATAAATTAAAGATGGAGCAAACCATTAAAGAAGATTATATGAAAATTTAGAATATTGATAGTGGGTGTTCATGCCACATGTTAGGAGACAAGAAAAGTCTTGAGTCTTATATAAATGATCAAATCAATAAGAATGGAAAGGTATCGAAAAAAAATAATGGTGACAAGATAAATCATGATCAGCCCATAAACCAAGGAGGAATGTTTGCCATTGTGGATCAAAAATCAAGTAAGGGATGTCAAGAACATTTGTTGTCTACATGTGTTGACAAGGAAGTCAAAGAAAAGAATAAAAAGTTTGACACAGTTGATGATGATATCAAGTTTAAAGAGCTAGTCAAATGTAGAAGAATGATAAAGAATATTCAGCCTAGTAAAGATATAGAGATCTAGGAATCTCCTGTGTTCATGTTGTTTTAGTACCCTATGAAAAGGGGTGTCTCCATTAAGCTTCATGGAGACATTATTTTATCATCAAAAGTTTGAATTTGCAATCAAAAGATGCTCTAAATATAAAACATAAAACATTTGACATATAAGAGGTAAGACTTTGAGATCCATTTGTTTAAATGAGCCTGATCTATGAAGATAAAGGGGGAGTCCTTATTTTTGCAATTGGTATTGGTTTATATCAATTGGTATTGAGTATGGAGTAGCCTAATATGTGTGGAAAAATATTTTGGTATCTTATTCAGACATGTCAAAGAAACGTATGTGATCTTGAGTTCCTAAGTTCTTTGAAAGAAGATATGCTTGGTCTAAGGGAGATCTTGGTAGCTCTATGTTATTTATCAAGAGAGTAATTATTTTTTATATGCATAGATTTAAGGAGAGATTATGTTTGGGATGCCATTTGTTGAAAATTTGAAGAATCATCTGGATGAGTGACCTATTTCATAAGTTTCTAAATATTGTGTCTTTAAAAGATAGTATCAACTCACAGGTAAGAAAACTAAGTTTTCAACAGTTGTAAATGATCCTTGATATCTACTACTAATAAAAGCATGGTGGATACTTGGTTTGAGGGGGAGTTATTCAAGTAAGTTAACTGAGCCTGATCCATGTTGAAGTGGTACTAAAATCAAAGTTTATTTTAAAAGAGATAAGAGTTATGGAAGTCCTTTGTGATTAATGTCAAAGGAAGAAAAGGATCACAAAAGGGGATAGTTTTAAAAGTTCAGAATAGGATGAAAAAATGGGGCAAAAATCAGAATAAGATAGAAAGGGAGAAAGATCAAAAAGGGAGAAAAAAAGGTAAAGCCCAGGTCTAAAAAATGATTGTCATCAATAAGTGGTTGATAGAGTTTTTCTGAGTATATTCACCATCAATGACAAAGGGGGAGATTGTTAGACATTATCATTAATTAATAGAGAGATTGTTGAGCATTGTCTTTGAGTGTGAATCTTTGATATTTGATGTTATCATTAATGTCAAAGGTTATAATGAAGATTCATGGTTATTTCATTGATGTCAATCTAATATAGTTTATACCAAAAGTTATATTATGTAAATTATTAATCAAACAGGCTTTGAGGTATATATGTGAAAGAGTTTTTATTGTCAGCATAAAATATGTGTTGTAGATGTGATGAAATAATACTATTTGTAAAATTTTCTAATCATTGAGAAACATCATGACTAAGTGTGGGTCTGTATAACAAATGTAAAGCATCTTTTAATGTTTTGTCTAGACCTTATGAGATAGTATTTGTAGATGGTAAGATGAAATGAATGAGCTATGATTAAGAAGCAGTATGCTCCAAAGTTTTGTGTAAGCAGGGCCAAAGATTCTCTAATTTTGCTATGAAGAATAAAATTCTCTAAAAAACACTTGACATACCTTGCAGATGAGTATAAGGCTAGCTCTGAAGATTTGCATACTCTAAAGATCTATATACGTATCTCTGAAGAAGCTACAGTCAAGCTCTAAAGATATGTAAGTAGATATGAAGAAGTTTTGAAGTATTTCCAAATAATTTTTATTGTAGCTTCAAAGAAGAGTGAGTGTATGATGTTGATTTAGCATACACAAGAGGCATTAGAACACAAGTGAGATCTAAAGTGGATTCTACAAAGTGGTTAGAAGGTCAAATTCAAGACTTGTAGGACAAGTCTTAGAAAGCATAGAGAGATGGAGGTCAGATGAGGTGACAGGATTAGTTTCCATGGTATGAGAAAGAAAATTACATTGATAGAGGTGAGTCAATTTATTTTTAGTATGTGCATGAAGTTTCAGGACCTGGTTTGCAAAGAAAAGGCTTGAAAGGTATTTCAAGGTTTCATGAGTGCACAGTATGAAGAGATGTCTATCTAATAAGGTTTTATAAGTACTCATTGGCACATGTAGTAGTTACATGAGATCCTAAGATATTCAAGGTAGATGAGGAAGGGTTCTAGCTCAAATTTATAAGCATTGGTTTCTAGAAGAGGAGCCAAGTTTTATGAATGATCATTAGGATTAGAAGTTAGTCTAAACCCTCTTAAAACACTAGTTGTGACCTGATGTTAAGATATTATTCAAAATATCTTAGAATAGTTTGATATAATCAAAAAACTTAATTAGAGATTGAATTCAACTCTTCTAGGCATCTTTAGGAGTGATTGGTTTCTTATATGAGTGAGAAGATCATATAGATATGTGCTTATCTTTTGAATATTTATTATAGCAGATAGCGTTGACCAATTCAAAGTTGATAAGTGATTGAAGATCAAAGTATGAGACTTATATTTAATATTAATGAAGGTTTATAGATAGGTTATAGATCTCAAGTTATGAATAAGTGATCAATGTTGGTCATTTATTGAACATATCAAATGGTGCAAACAATGAAGAGATCAGACAGAAAATAGAAGATGTTTTATGATGAGTTTTCATGAAAGAGTGATGCATTGAAATGCATAGTAATATTTTTTATATCTTTAATGATATATCCATGCTTTGCATAAGCTTGGAAATTAGTGTAAGAGGATTGAATCATTGAAGCCAAATTGGCTTAATTGGCTGATAGAGTCTGTGAGAGAGAAGGTCAAAAGATTGGTTTGTAAGACCAATAGTTCTTATTAGATATTATGATTTGATTGATTGAGGATGCTTTGAGGATGTTGTAAGATCTTATTCTTGAATTGAAATTCCTTGAAGATAATCAATCATGTATCAGATGTTCATATTTTTTTTACTATGTTTTAGATTCAATTGGCAGTTCTGATTGAACATCTTGCAGAGAAGTGTTTGAACTTGTTTACCATGAGTTGAAGAATTAGATGAATTTGATGGTGACCTTAATATCATGAAGACTCTGAATATTTTTTTTTCCATATTTATTTGGCAAAATTGGATGTATACTTCAGTTGTTCAAGACAGAGTTTATGTTATGCATAGACCTTTTATAAGTAGTAATTTGAAGAAGGTTCAAGTGGTAGTTGGACCTAAAAGGTGTTATAGACCTAAATTAAAAATGGTTAAAATATATTATAATGGTTCTTGATGTGTGAATTATTTGGATAAACTTCAAATAGATCAAAGGGTAATGTGTTCTTAATAAGGCCTATTAGGTCTCCATAAGCCTTAAAGAGGAGTAAGGGCTAATTGAGGTATGGTTGACCTAATATAGTGATTGATTTATGACTAAGGCATGTTATTTATAATATGTTTTAACCTATTCATGGATGACCTAAGTGATTTAAATATATGTGAACTAGGAATTTGACTCAAGAGAGGATGGTTAGTATCGTGTTAGTTTCAAAATAAAATGAAAGAAACACACTAACTAGCCTAACATCTCTAGGCCTAGACACTCAAGAGAGCTTAGTTTATAAACATAAATAAAGCATGCAACTAAAATACAAAAAAAAACCCTCTTTTACTTTCTTTGGATGCTCCAAAATAATTGTTATAGTGGCTTGCTCAGCTTTGTGCTCATGAAGTCCTTGGCAATGAAAGCTTTGCTACATCCATCTCTCCTTGGCACCTTTGGCTTGTGGTTTTCCTTGGCTTGGAATCAATTTGTCATAATAACACTAGTTGCATGAAGCTTTTTAATCAATTATGCATTATAACTTTGCATAATCATGTCTTTAAAATGATGTTCATGTCCTCTCTATTTATAGATTTTTGAGAATGTCTAAAATCAACCTAAACCATCCATCCTAAGATTGAGATGTGTGGTTGGGGATTAATTTAATTTTTATAATTAAGTTTATAATTATATTCATCATGACATTAGAAAAATGGGAAATTAAGAATCATGGAGGGCACCATGGAAGGCATTGATGAGGCATGGAGGGCATGAATCTTGATATTTGTGACATTTATGGCCTAGAGATGTCTTTTCAAGAAATGAGATCACCTAATGATGCAAATATTTAATATTTATTTTTAAAAATAAGTTTTCAACAAGTTTCCATGGAATTCTTAATTAGGCTTTGATTTGGGTCAATCAGCTCTTAAGCATGTTTAAGCACTTTGTGTATAAATTACTCAAATTGATCAGAATGCATTGTTATTAGTCCAAAATTTGATTAGATTAGAATTAGAAGTCAATGTTAGATACATTAGAACCGTATTCCCATTTAGAATGTTACTAATAGTAAATAATAAAAGCACATGTCTCGTTTAAGAGATTTGATAGGAAAGAGCAATCCAGAGCACCTAGGTGCAAAATTGGCATTTTGACTCAAAATAATCTGATCAAAGTTAGTTGGCTCATAAATTACATTGCCTTATTTATTGATACTCTAGCTAAAATCAGCACTTGATATGTCAGCTTCACATCATTTAGCATATTTTAGTGTTTTTCAGTCAAATTATGTGTTTTAGGTGGAAATTGATCAAAAGCCTAGTTGAAAGTTATCGATGGCTAGTTTTAGGTGTCTACATTTTGCCCCTGTTTGGGAAGATGTTACAAATCATAGGTAAATCAATGTCTTCTCAAATAATGAGAGATAGCTTATATGCCAAAAAGAAGATGATGATTAAAAAACAAAGCTCCAAATGGTTTTACGAAGCCTATGATGATGCCCTCTCGAGGGAGTGGCCATCATATTTGCTGATGGATAGTCCCTCAAAAAAAATAAGAAGAAAGGTGGAATTAACCTGTGGTTGACATTAATCCGAATGAGAAAATTCTTGCATACATTGATTTAAAAAGGATATTGATTTTTCCAAAGATGGTTATAATCAAGAATAAAAGTCAAAATAATGATTTGCCCATAGGTGATTATAATCATTAAGAGGACCTAGATTGGATAAAGATGATTGTGCCCCGATTAGGGATTATTAGCAAGCATAACTCAAGGATATAACCTGGAATATAGATTAAAGATGAGTGAGTGTAATGTGATAAAATAGATGAATAAAATAATAAGATTAATCATTAGAAATGATTCAATTGTAACTACCAATGAAGAGATGCTCATCCTTATTAGTAATGATACAACTAGAATGGTTAACGGGTTAATTTGATCAAGGGTGAGATGGAAGGGTTTGCCAAGGTGTCAAGAAAAAATATCTTCAGCTCCATTGATTGTAGACTTTTTTGAAGCTAAATTTTGTTGTAGCATGTGATGGTAGGATTCATAATACAACACCATGAACACTTGACTGAAAATATATAAGGATTGACTCCTGACATCCAATATCCAAATGAAAATAATGTACCAATGATAAAAACCATGATGACAATGTTGACGTATGAATATGGATAGACTCAAGAATAATGTGTGTAAGGAATCACCCAATGAACACATATAGATTGAGTTAAGGAAATAATGTTGAAAGTAAACAAATAAGAAAGTGAATAAATAAACAAACAAATAAAATAAAATAAACTAAAATAAACAAACAAACAAACAGAAAGCCTAAAAACAAAAGCAGAAGAAAGCATCCTAACAATGATAATGCTCCAATAAGACAAATTGAGGATAACTGACTAGACTTAGACAAGACAAATATTTTTGGATTTTTTGAAATGGTATGAATGTTTTTAGAATTTTTAGGTATCTTAACTCGATCAAGAATGACAAGATACCTACTCGCAAAATGGTGAGAACATTTGGCTTAGGTTGCTTGCAAAACGATGAGAGCGTATAGAAAGGGGGACTAAGGTGACTTCAACATGAATTGATAAAAACCCACATAGTCCTAAAATGACCTCGAGTCACATTAATTTTGTCTACACAAAATGTGAGAAAAAAAATAAGTCCCAATAAGTTCTCAAATTTGGCAAATGACCAGTCAAATGAAAACAACGATGATAAGGTGATGTGGCAATGCATGATAAACAAGTGTTGCCCCTAGTTTTTCCATAGGCAGTTATAAATAAGATACAATGACATAGGTCAATGATACTAATTTTCCCATAGGTGGTTATAATTAGTAGCAAGACTGGTGAGACACTGATTTGCCCATAGGCAGTTATAATCAGGCTCACATAAACAAAATTGATACAAAATAGAAAATGAAAGATATCTTGTCAGATCAGCTGTCATACTACTTTCATAGACTATCACTGAAACATGGATTGTATTGATTTTTGAAACTTGATAAAAATCTTCTCATAAAAAGTGTGAGAAGAACAAAAGGAACCAAGATCAAAATAGGATTGGGTAGGATAATTAAAAATAGGCTTTGGTCTAGATAAGGTAAGAGGGTTTGTCCCCAAGTGATAGGGTGAATAGCAAGAATATGTGACAATGGAAAATGGATATGTAACAATGGCATGTTAATGTGAAATGGTATGGTACATGTTTTTAGCCTGGGTGTGATTTTTGATTATGTTGTTCATGTTGACGGAGAGATGCACATCTTAATCAATAAATGATACAAATAGAATACTCGATCATGTTAATTGTTATCCCATACCTCATCTAAATATTTGATTTGTCAAAAATGGCCTGAAGATTTGAATGCCAAGAATGTTGTTATGTTCTTCCTTGGTCATTGATTTTGATTCTTTCAAGTGTCGAAACAAAGTATCTTTGTAGCCTCTGCAAAAGAAAGGGCGACCATAGATGGTAAATAGGGACAAATAATGCATGGTAGGTTTGATTATGAAATGAAATGGTGGATGATAATGAAAGGTGGAATGGTTGGGAAACAACTAAATATCAGGACTTTTAGTTGCACATAATGTTATTGATGCCAAATTCAACATAACTTTGGTTGTGGTGGGGCCAAAGACTTGTTCTCTCAATAGGGCCACCATATTTTTATATTTTTTGATCTTGAGAGTAGCTACCATCTGATTAGGCTGTAGATAAGAAGTTATTTTGATTTGATCTTTGATTTATCTTCATCAAGTAGTGAAGAATTTTCATTCTCAATGATTGGTGCTTCAAAGTAGTTTTCACCAATAAATCTATCTTGATTGTCCTGTAGCACCTCTGAGAAGGTTTCACTAAAAAATGTTGACTTTTGACTTTCATTATCTTCTAGCACTTACAAAAAAATTTACTAAAAGATGTTGAGTTCTGACTTTGATTGTCCCCTAGCACCTCCAAAAAAGTTTCATTGGGAGAGTGTTCTTCTGCTATATGAATGTGGTCTTGGCCTTCTTACTCTTTTTCAAATGCTATGTCACCATGGATGCAGTTCAACAAAGTGTGATTATGTCAATCTCAATTGACACTTGTGGGAGATGGAATGTCAATGATATGGCTATTTTTGTTGTTGGTAATAGCCTATGTAATGGTAATGGAATGAGGAGAGGCTACACAATCTTCATAAAATATACTAAGAAAACTTGTGTTAAAGCTGAAGTACTCATCCTCAAAAATCATAAAAAGATCATAAATGTATTCAAACTAATCTGCAAGGTATGTGTAACCAATGTTGTAATAACCACAAAAGCATATTCTTTTTTTGAATCTAATTCTAACTCAAGGGAATCTAAATCTGATGTTGAGACTAATGTTGATTCAAATTTTGATGGTAAATCTGATGTGGGTTTAAGAATAGAACCTAACTCTAACTCTGATTCTTCATTTGATGGGTACACTGTTATGATGATGTCTTGTTGAATGTTTAGTATTGGATAAGTAACAACTTGTAATAGTATTATGGGCTCCACTAAGACTAGTTTATCAAAGTGAGACTTGTCTAGGATGGGAAAAAGGTCAAGAGACAATTCCTCAAAGACTAGTTTGTCAATAGATGGCTCTTAAAAAATAAGCATATGGTCAAGGTAATGATTTGTCTAAAGGCAGTTATAATCATTAAGAAGTGACTCAGCAAAGACTAGCTTATCAAAGTGAGACTCCTCGACAACTGATATAAGATCAATAGGCAATTCATCACAGGTTGACTTATCATAAATATTTGGTTCAACAAAAACATCTTGGATTAGTTGGTTGTCTTGGCTTTAGTTTCCAATGAATTGGAAAATACCAATTTTTAACACATCTTGGTCTTCGAAAGATTTGATCAATTGAGGTTTGGATGGGACTAGTTCTAGATGAGGAACGGCTTATGGTTGGATTGTGGAGCATGATTGCTCACATGAGCCAAAGGACAAAGTCCTAAGATGGTAACGATAGGATGGTGTGGAGCATTATTGCTCGCACAAGCCAAAGGACTAGGTCTTGGTATGATAATGGTATTCCTTGGATATTATGGAGCTTGATATCTCATATAATTAAAAGGAGGGTTAGGGATAACTGATGATACAATAACAAAAAGATGTCATGAAACTTGATTGCTTGTACAAGCCAAAGCATCCAAGTCTTCCTCATAAATCATATCATCCCAATCGTGAGTTGGTTCATAAGTTGGTTCTTGACTATGTTCTATGTACTGATTATTGCAAAGAGGGTATGGATCCATATCCCACACAATATTATATGTAGTTGGGTCTTCAAATTCATCCTCACAAGTCTCTTCATTCCAATCAAGGTTTTGATTTATATTTTATGAATTTTGACTATGTTCTCCATATGGAGTATTGTAGGGAGAATAATAAAACTCCTTATAAAATATTTCTCTATAGGGGTTCCTAGTGGGATTTTGTGCAGTCATTCTATCATAAGTTGGATTGTACATGACTCCATCATAAATGTATCTATACATATCTACATAAATGATGAAATCTCTAAAAATAAAAAGGCTTAGAGTTCTACAAACTTTGAAAAACTATGTTCAAAGGATAAATGGTTCAAACTTGGTTTAACTTGGTCGAAGGGGTGGAGATGTATCTCTAATATGGTCTGAAAGTGGATTTGTATCTCTAAAATAATTCGTGCTAAGACTTGGCATAAAATAGTCTAACATCAAATATCTAATGTCAAATGTCATAAAAATAAAAGGTCAAGTATCTGAATAAAAATTGGCATGTCAAAGGTCTATGTCAAAGTGTTTCAAACAAGGTCTAAATTAGGAAAGGAAACACTTGAGTTACTAGGTCTCTTATCCAAATGCAGAGTCCAAATCCAGGCTCAAAAAAAAAAATCATATGATAGGACTTTTGGCCAGATGGCATCAAAACTTAGACTTAAAATAAACGCTGATGTGATTTGATTTAATCTAACAAGTTTGGAAATAACTTTGACATATACCTGGCACATAGAATCAAACATAAACATGATCAGTTAGCATAAGACAAAAAAAAAAGATCTTTGAAGAAAGACTATGTTTTCTCAAATAAAGGCACAAATAATGATAAAGATAGGCTTTGAACAAACAAATCATTAATAGTTTTTAATTTTAGATAATCGATTAACTGAAGTTATGCAACTCAAAAGAGAAATATTTGTGTATCAGCTCCATGAATTAAAGCCTAAAGAAAAATAAATCAATGTTTAAATATAAACTTGACAAGGTTAATTGAAAACTCAACATTTGAAAACTAGGATTTGACCAAATAAGCTAGACAAGATTGAACAGCATGATGGCACAAGACAAAGATCTAAATAATATACATGACATGGTTTAAAACAAATGGTTTTTGATACAAAGTGAAACAAGTCTTGAAATAAATTGAGCAGCCTAACAGCGTAAGCATGATCGAATGATGTGATCTATGTTATGCTTCAAAAGACTCAAAGGGAAAATAGTTTGACATAATTTGGGTAGCATAACACTACCCTCTGCAACTCAAATGACATGTACAAATAATTTTAGCAAAATTTTCAAGGCACAAGTGTGGTGTAAAATGGCCAACATAATGCCTCTTTAGACAAAAGAGTGATGTATAGACAAATTAATTTTGACATGATTTATACACAAACATACAAGTTTTAGTTTCAAAAACACCATGTAAGATAAATGACCATAATACACTAAGTATAATCATCCAAATCCTAACAAGGGTATGGCAATGTGAGGTTCACTAAACTAACAGGATTTTGAATGTTTTTAGGGGAATCAATTACACAATGACTTTCACGTCAAATGATTTAAAAGACAAGCATAAAAATTAAGTGATCATAGTATTGGCTAGTTACAAAAAGGTCTAGTCATTTTTACAACCATTACATCCTACAGTTCGCTTAGTGTAGTGTGATGTCCAAATGTAGATACATCTCGTGTGTAACTCAAAAGAAGTAAGTGAACTCAATGTCGAGAGATGAAACCCCAGGTCAAAACTTTTTTAAATAACTCACAGGAGGTGATGAAATTCCCCTCACAAGCCAAGTTTGCATAAAAATAAAAAAAGCATGAAATAAAAATACTTTAAGGCTATTTTCAAGGTCACCCAAACTTTGATGAGTTTTTGAGGAGTGCTATAGATGACTTTCTTTCTAAGCCTTAAACTAGGCTATTTGCAATAAGAATGGTGCTATTGATTCTAAGGGTTCCCTACAGGGGAAAAATGAAAGAGCATACATGTGACATCCCTTTTTTTTCCAAATAAAATCTAACTTAAACAACTAATTAAACACAAAAAGCTTGGAAAGGTGAGTTCATTTTTAAGCCCAAATTCAAAAAATGAGGTGGTGTTCATTTGACCCCTTGATCTTAGTTGTAACTTTGAAAACTAATGCTAAAAACACTTATTTAAGCACCTTAAATGTTACTTTAAGTATCAAAACAATGTTCTTTATTTATTTTTAAGCATGCAAAAGATGGTCTAAAACATGATTTATCAAATTTGAAATCCTCTGGTTACCTGTCTACCCTTAAGGCATCACCCCAAAAGCAAATATGTTAGATTAGAAATATTTTAAATAGATTTTCAAAATTTTGTAAAGAATCTATGAAATTTGAAGCTAAACTAATGTCAAATTTTAAAAATTTAGGAGAAAACACATGATTTAAAAATAATCATCCAAAATGGAGTTCATATGACCCCAAACCAAATATTTTAAAATGGTCTATCTAGCTCTCAAATTTATGGTTTTAATAATTAAAAAAACCATCAGTTATATAACCGACGTCAATTACACTTACTAACCGATTATGGTTATTTAATCGACATCGGTTATTCTAATAATTATGGATGACAGTTATGACAATCAATGATGATTTTACTAAGCGACATCGGTTATTGTGTAAACTCGTGATAAAAAAATGGCAAAATAAAGTTAAAAAATCAATTTTCAATAGTTTTAATGATCTAAATGAAGATTTTAAAGTTGCAAAATGGTCTTATTTATGTGTGGGATGTGTCTAATCCCACCGAATGTACTATTATGTGAACTAGAAATTTGACTCAAAAGAGGATGGTTAGTATCGTGTTAGTTTTAAAATGAAAACAAAATGAAAGAAACATACTAACTAGCATAATATATCTAGGCTTAGACACTAAGGAGAGCTTAGTTAACAAATATGAATAAAACACACAACTAAAATACAAAAGAAACCCTCTTTTACCTTCCTTAGATGCTTCAAAATGCTTGTTGTAGTGGCTTGTTTGACTTTCTGCTCATGAAGTCCTTGGCAATAGAAGTTTGACTGCTTCCATCTCTCCTTGGCACCTTTGGCTTGTGGCTTGGCTTGGCCTAAAATTAATTTGACATGATAACACTAGTTGCATGAAACTTTGTAATCAATTCTACATTATAACTTTGCATAATCATGTCTTAAAAATGATGTTCATGGCCTCTATATTTATAGATTTTTTAGAATGTCTAGAATCAACCTGAACCATCCATCCTAAGATTGAGATGTGTAGCTGAAAATTAATTCAATTTTTGAAATTAAGTTTATAATTATCCTCATTGTGACATTGGAAAAAGGGGCAATTAAGAGGCATGAAGGGCATCATGGAAGGCATTGATGAGGCATGAATGGTATGAATCATGATATTTATGGCATTTATGGCCTATAGATATCTTTCCAAGAAATGAGGTAACCTAATGATGTAGATATTCAATATTTATTTTTAAAAATAAATTTTCAACAACTTTTCATGAAATTTTTAATCAGCCATTGATTTGGGTTAATTAGCTCTTAAGCATGTTTAAGCACTTTATACACAAATTAATCAAATTAATCAAAATGCTATTTTATTGGTCCAAAATTTTATTGGATTGAAATTGGAAGTCAATGTCAGATGCATTAAAACCCTATTTCTATTCAAGATATTACCAACAATAAATAACAAAGGCACGTGTCTCATTCAAGAGATTTAATAGGAAAGAGCAATCCAGAGCACCTAAGTGCAAAATTAGTATTTTGACTCGAAATGATCTGATCAAAGTTAGTTGGCCCATAAATTTTATTATGTGATCAATTTTTGTGCCATTATGTGAACTAAAAATTTAACTTAAGAGATGATGGTCAATATCGTGTTAGTTTCAAAATAAAAATAAAATGAAAGAAACACACTAACTAGCATAACATCTCTAGGCCTAGACACTAAAGAGAGCTTAGTTAACAAACATGAATAAAACACACAACTAAAATGTAAAAAAAAACTTCTTTTACCTCTCTTAGATTCTCTAAAATGCTTGTTGTAGTGGCTTTCTCAGCTTGTGATCATGAAGTCCTTGGCAATGGAAATTTGGCTACCTCCATCTCTCCTTGGAACCTTTGGCTTATGGCTTAGATTGGATTGGAATCAATTTGGTATGATAAATTTATTTATATGAAGCTTTGTAATCAATTTTACATTATAAATTTGCATAATCATGCCTTAAAAATGATGTTCATGGTCTCTCTATTTATAGATTTTTTAGAATATTTAGAATCAACCTAAACCGTCCATCCTGAAATTGAAATGTGTGGTTGAAGATTAATTTAATTTTTAGAATTAAGTTTATAATTATCCTCATAATGACATTAGAAAAAGGGGCAATTAAGAGGCATGGAGGGCATCATGAAAGGCATTGATGAGGCATAGAGGGCATGAATACTAATATTAATGGCATTTATGACCTAGAGATGTCTTCCCAAGAAATGAGGTTACCTAATGATGCAGATATTCAATATTCATTTTTAAAAATAAATTTTCATGGAATTTTTAATTAGGCCTTGATTTTGGTTAATTAGCTTTTAAGTATGTTTAAGCACTTTGTACACAAGTTACTCAAATTGATCAGAATGTTTTGTTATTTGTCCAAATTTTGATTGGATTAGAATTAGAAGTCAATGTCAGATGCATTGGAACTGTATTCTCATTTAAGATTTTATCAATAGTAAATAACAAAGGCACATGTCTCGTTCAAGAGATTTGATAAGAAAGATAAATTCAGAGCACCTAAGTGCAAAATTAGTATTTTGACTCGAAATGATTTGATCAAAGTTAGTTGGCCCATAAATTGCATTACCTCATTTAATGATACTCTAGCTAAAATTAACACTTGAATATGTTAGTTTCACATCATTTAGCATATTTTAATTTTTTTAATTTTAATTGTGTGTTTTAGGTGAAAATTGGTCAAACCCCTGATTGGAGGTTATTGGTGGCAAGTTTTAGGTGTCTACAATATGTAGTCGACCTAAAAGAATATGATCAAATGATTTGTATAAAATCAAGGCAATTAGGCCTATTTTTTAGTGCTTAAAAAGAAGTAATAGGACATTAAGAGTCTGTGAGAGCATAACAGGTTAAGTGAATGACATATATCATTTACAAATAAAATGAGGTCATGAAAATCAGGAGAGATGTCATGTATATCTAACATACGTTTTATAAGAAAGGAACAATGATAGAATACCAAATCAAGCCATGAAAAGGGCTAGTTAAGTGAACTGAGATGAGGATCTGTTTGAGAGGGATGAAGAGAGCGAAGAGATAAAAGAGTAGATCATCATTTTTGTACAAGAAACAAAGATTTTTAAAAGTGATCAAAATTAGGTGGTTGAGTTGGTATTGAGTCATCTATGGGGTTGTATCCTCCTTGTAATTTGAAACTTTCTAAATCCAAGTGGGTGCTTGGTAGATTAAGGATTGGTGATCCTTGCTAAGTTGGTGTTTAGCTAAAGACTGTCAAGTTGGTGCTTGACAAGTTGGGGTTGGTGCTACAAATTAAGTGAGTGGTCAACTTAATATTGTTATTTTTTTATAGGACTATATTCCATTTGCTTCATCAGTGGGTTTTCTTCTCTAAGAGAGTTTCCCATGTATATGTTGTCTTCATACAATGCATGCTCTTATGTTTTATTATTTATGAGTGTTGTGTTATACATGCATTTTAACATGGATCATACATAGTTAAGTGGAATTGAATGAAAATTTTTGAAGACTCATTCACCCCCTCAGTCATATTGTTTCTAATAAGGATAAGCAATCATATCATTATGGATTAATCTCAATTATGGGATATTTGGTTCATGTATTAACTTTGTCAATTCCCAATTTCTTGTTGAATACTTGATAACTGAGTAGTATTGGAATAATAAATCATTTCAATCTATAAATAGATGCACTCAATCTTCTTGATGAAATTAGTTGGTGCATATAACTAAAAAAAAACACTCATGTTGCACACATTTTATTTGATCTCATTTTTTCCTCAATCTAGGTCCAATTTTCATTTATTCTACCTTTAGCGTTCTTTACCTCACTGCTATTACCACTTCTTGTTCCTTTTGAAATTAGCTCACTAGATCTTTGATAAAGGTTATTTCAACTAATTGTGGGTTCATAGTGTTCAGGTCTATGTAATTTTATTACTTACTGTACTTTGCTTATTATATTTTATTCTAATCAAACACAGTCCATCACTTGCCCATCACTTGGTCTTTACCCTAGCCATCAAATTTAGATTCCTTATATGCTAAGGGGGATGCTTGTGTGTCTACTTCTTTGCCACTTGTTACCTTCTTGGGTTTTCACTATTTCATTTTCATTATCTTCATGGCTTTCCCAGGGCCATGTGGTTATGGGTTCAATACTACCATCACTCTAGGGCTCCAATCTCCCAAAATGTTGACAAGTAGATGACTTTCATTGCTCCACTCCCCTGGCAATTGATGAGTCTAAAATATGACTCATTATTACTATAATTTTTCTTCATTTTTCTTCCATTACCTTTCCTCTAGAGTTAATAATGTAAGGATCTTAAGCTTGTATCTAATCCTAGTGTAGTGAATGGATGTTTTATCTTATTTAAAGCAATTAAAGTTTAAGTTACTAATTCTATCATTTAATTCTAACTCTCTGCATGTTTAGTCTCTCAATTTTGTATATAAACAGATGATACAGTAGTCTATAAAGAATAAAGACATTTTTGATGATCTTCTAAAGTAAATTTTCTGAAATATTTTGACATTTGACATGCTACGAATTCATTAGACACACTTCTTGCTCATGCAAGTCTTCTTCGAACCAAGCTACAAACTTGTCCAGTAGTTACAGACTCACATAGTCCACTACTATGGACTTGTCCAGTAGCTACAAACTCACCCAGGACATAGCTACAGACTCATTTAAGATCCAATTTTATTTTTCACTAAAGAATTCTACCATTATTATCAGCCTAGTAGCCTTGCTATAAACTTCTTCAGCATCTGGGTTCTTTGAGGCAAGTTGTTACGGGCTTCACCAAGTTTTCACAAAAATAACTCTAGAGTCACTATGGAGTTGTTATGGACTACCAGAAACTGCTCCAAACTCTTCCAAACTAGCTTCTGAGCTTGCAGAACTAAAAGATCTATAATTTTCATCTTTCTCAACAAACTTGAAGATTGTTTTGGTCACTTATTATTTATAGGATTACTATAAGTAGTAGATATATAAATAGGATTTCTATACATATGTCAGTTAGTTTAAATATGTCACATAGTATTTATAAGACAAATCGATCTAATAAATCTAGGAAGTCATTCTTAGTAAATATGCAGTGGATTTTTTAATAGATGGATCTTCCTATTTCAAACCATCAATCACTTATTTTGAAGAACCACTGAAATTAAGAGATGTCTTGATAACAAAAAATTAGCTACTAAGATCTCGAGATATACAGTTACAACATTATATAAGCAAATCTTCATGTTTTAATATAGAGGGATAGAAGAGAGATAATATATTGTTGTTCAATTAATATTCTAGCACACTTATAATTATATTCATGTAATCTATTTTGATCGATTAATGAAGATATATCTAATTTTTAAGTACTAAGTTTTCTTTTCATTCATGTTCTCAAGGTGAGCAAGGGCCCACACTCCTCAAAAACTAGGAACATATTCCTATATGGTATTTTATGTATTTATATTTTTTAGTAATTATAAATATATTTCATTTTCATAAAAGTAATTATAAATAGATTTCATAACTTACAGAAAATTATCTTTCATTTTTAAGAGTTAATTCAAGATTGTAAACTAATGTGTTTACTTTTAGTAGATTATTTACATTCATCAAGTGTGCTTACTTTCAGCAAATTATTTACTTTCAACAAGTGTGTTTACTTTCAATAGAGTGTTTATTTTCAAAAAATGTGTTTATTTCAATAAATTAGATTACAAAATATTTTAATTCTACAAGAGTGTTTTTTATTGAATAAGCAAATCTTTTTTAAAATAGATTAGATTAAATATTTAGAAAGTACAACCTCTCAAATCATCTATGTAAGACCTACAAGCATAAGCTTTGTTACAGATAAATTCAGACGATGCTTCTAGTTTGAATGACATCAATAGATAGAGTTGATTAAATGAAGGGATTAATGACACCAATTATTTATGGTATTGTTTTGGGGGACCTTTAGGTGTTAGTAAGGATATCCTTATTGGCCTACATCAAAAAAAATTAAAAAATCAATCAAAAACAACAACAAAAAATTAAATTTATGAACCGACCTGAAGACACTAAAGAAAAGTTCATCTCTAAGGATCTTATATTAAAATCAGAGGGAAAAATAATAAAAGTTTTGACTGAGAAATATAAAAATATAAGAAAAACACGTGAATCACGCTTAGATTCGTCACCATAATTAGGATCATCCTCACAAATAAACCATGTAATAAGACTCACATTTAGAATATCTTCTCCTATAAAAAGAATTAATTTTGAGGATCCTTTATCTAGAAAAATAGGTCCTGAACCTCAATCTTTGCAAGATCAAGAAGAAGCAATAAATTAGATATCTAATATAGTTTGAGAAGAAATAGAAACCATCACTGATAACCAAATAAATATAGAAAATTTTGAAGAAAATAAAATGTAATTCAACAAGACAAAACATTTTTCTTTCCTATAGTCATAGATCTGGCAGATCAAACCTCTATAAAAAACATTTCACCAATAATTTTGCCAACTTTTAAGGGTAAGTCCTCAAAAGATCTAGATCAATTTCTATGTGAGTTCAAAGTTTTATTCCAAACTTATGATTATAAAACTGGTAGTCCTAAACTCAAATTGTTCTTTTCTACATTTAAGGAGGTAGTCATGAGGTGGTTCATGAGCCTTCCAAGTGATTCTATCAATACATGGAGAGACATGAAAACTACATTTATTGATAAGTATCAAGATTATTGTAGAGTAAGGGATAAAAAAGAGAATTTTTTCAAGATCAAATAAAATGAAGATGAAATTTTAGAAGATTATCTGGATAGATTCACATTTGTCCACAAACGTAGTGGTTATCCACTTATAGAAGAAGTAGTGAAAATGGTCTTTCTTAAGGGACTAGATGATGAATATAGGGATGCTCTGAACTTGATGGATAAAGAAGACATTATCAAATTAAAATTATACCAAATTTCAAATTTATGTACTAATTATTCTAGAACAAACCCAAGTATCAAGAAATGAAAACTAAACAAATCCAATGAAGTTAGTTGGTTGATGAAAAAAAATTCTAACTTGAAAATTGACATTTTAGTCCAGTTAAATACTACATTAGATGGTCTCCAATCTAAAGCTAATTCCACCAAGAATCTTTAGCCATCTACTGTCCAAAATGTAAGTTAAAATATGCTCTTAGAGATTATCCTTTGGATAAAACAAAAATATGTGAGATATGTGACAGTAAAGATCATGACACAAACCATTATAACCATCTTTCTATTTTAAAAAATCAATTGAAACAAATACACAACTCAAAAATCTAAATTATGTCTAAAGACAAAATCTATTTCCATAAAACCATATCTAATGTCAGTTTGGCATAATAAATCCCATTAATCCATGGATGACACCTTAGATTACTCAGGTACCTCAACTTATGTGGGGATAAGTACATCCATAATGAGTCAATCAAGAATGGATGATGCCTCAACCTTGGATGATGCTTTAACAACCATGAATACCCTAACTATAGTCACAACAATGAATAAATATACAATGGAATGTTAATCCATAGTTTAACCTTCAAAAAAAGTTTCCATCATAGTAACTCTTGATGGCACCTCTTGCAGCTCAACCTCCAGAACAAGTTAATCAGCCTCAATTGCCTACTCAACCGGTGACTAACCCTAAAAATAAACCATCATTCCATGTCTATGTTAATGAAAAAAGAGAAACCATGAATGTAGGAGCTATTAAATTTATAAATATTTAGCTCAGATCATGTAGAATAATTCAAGAGCCTCCTATTACTATCTATGAACTGCCCAATAAAAAATCAAAAATAGATACACCTCAAACCCACAATTAGAAAAGAGGAATCTAAAAAAATGTTAGAAAATACGTAGGAACATATTATTGCTCCTCCACCTATTCGTTTTCCTGATAGATTGAACAAAATTGAAACCAAGAAAGAATTTAATTTGATTCAAAAACTAAGAAAATTGAACATTGAAGTACCCTCATTACAAGTCATCAAGGATATTCCATAATTAAACAGAGTCATTAAAAACTTGTGTGTCAAGACACTTGAAAGAAATAAATAATAGCCAAAAACCATACATGTAGATGGTAAACTAGATGATCTTTTAGCATGAAAACTACTACTATCCAAATATGTAGACCCAAGTAGTCCAGTCATAACAATTACCATAGGAAAGAAAGAAATACTTAATGTTTTTGTAGATTTGGGTGTAGCAATCAATGTAATGACAACTAAAAGTCTCTAGACATTGTTCCTTATGGGGATGTAATCTACGTCCACCATTCTCTAAATGATTGATCAGTCAGTTGCTAAACTAGAAGGTACTATAGAAAATGTAGTTGTAACAATTGAGTCATAGAAGTATGAAGTAGATTTTATGACACTGCAACTTAAAACCAAGAATTTAGGATACCCCCTTATTTTAAGAAAATTTTGGCTAGCTACTATAACAGCATTAATTGATTATAGATCACATGATATGACTATTTAAAATGGTCTAAAATCAAAATGAATATCTTTATACCCTTTGTAAAACTCTCATTAGATTACACTAAAACACTTTAGGTAGATGAACTAGAAAAAAATAAGAACTATCATTCATTCTTAACCATGATAAAAATACAAAGACACATGCAAGAATTAATTAATGAATTAGCACAAGATCTAGAATAAGCCACTGACTTCATGAGCCTGGCTACGAACTATGTCACTCTATCTACTATGGACTCTATCAGTCTACTATAGATTTTGTTAGTCTATCCACTATGAACTTTGCCAATCTGTCTACTACGAACTCTGCTATTTTGTTTGCTATAAATTTTATCTGATTCTTAGCTATAGACTCTATTAATCCATCAGTTATGGACTCTACTAGACTTTTTACTATAGATTTAATCTTTGGACATTCAACATATGACCACAAACCATTACAAAAAAGTATTTGAAATTAGGTAGAAGACAAACCAACTAATTTTTTAATTACATTTCATTATCCATTAGCTAGAATCTTTCCTCCATGAGATGGATTTGTAAAAAATGTAACTTCATTTCGTTTGTTATTACCACATCTGTGTCTTTTTAATTCCTTGATGAGTGAATTTAAATAAGTAGAATTTGTCCATCTCGACACTAAACAGATAATGATACTATTAAAAAAATATTAAATATAAATAGTTGGTTAACACATGATCAGTAAATGAAAAATTTTGATGTCCTACAGAAACACACCAAAGCATTTGCTTGGGATTATATAGATATGAGGGGAATTCATTTGAGTGTTTGTACCCATCACATTTACACAAGCTAAGATAAATCAATTAAAAAACTACAAAGACAGATAAATCCAACATTAAGGGATATAGTAAAAATTAAAATTGAGAAATTATTGGACGTATGATTCATTTACCCTATTTCAAAAAATCAATGGGTTTATCCACTAGTAATTATACCAAATAAAAATAGAAAATGAAGAGTGTGTATAGATTATCGAAATCTAAACAAATCCACTATGAGGGATTATTTTCTTCTTCTTTTTATTGATCAAATGCTTGATAATCTGGTAGGAAAAAAATAATTTTCCTTCTTGGATAGATTTAGTAGGTATAATCAAATAACAGTTGTAGCCGATGATCAAGACAAAACCACATTTACTTATCCATGGGGTAAATTTGCCTATAGAGACTTACCATTTGGTCTTTCTAATGCCCCAGCTACTTTTTAGTGAGCAACTTTAGCCATATTCTCTAACTTGACTAATGATTGTATGGAAGTGTATATGGCTGACTTCATTACTCTTGAAGATATATTTAACGAAGCCTTACACAATCTTGACAAGGTCTTAACTAGATGTGAAGAATAGCAACTGTCACTAAACCATTAGAAATGCTTGATGATAATTGATCAAGGCGTAGTATTAGGACATCACATTTTTGCTAAGGGAATCCAAGTGGATCTTAAGAAAATTGAAATAATTTCCAACCTGCTTGTTCCATAGAATCAAACTGATATCAATATTTTATTAGGTCATGTTAGTTTTTACAGATGTTTTATAGAAAACTTTAATAAAATTATTGTTTCTATGTTTGCTTTGTTGGTAAAGGATAATAAATTTATGTGGAGTGATGATTTTCAAAAATATTTTGAAGACATTAATAAAAAATTGAGCTCTGCATCAGTATTGAGAGGACCCAGTTGAGAAAACCCCTTTCACATTTACATTGATGCTTATAATTATGCAATGAGGGTAGTTTTAGGACAAAAAATGAGAATAATCATATATATGTCATTTATTACATCATTAAAAAATTTATACCAATTGAAATGAAATATACAACCATAGAAAACAATTTTTTGTTATAATTTATGCCATCAAAAAATTTAGACACTATATTACAAGTTATAAGGTCTTCATATATATATATATATATATATATATATATATATATATATATATATATATATCATTCAGCCATAAGATATTTCATAAATAAATCTATAATAGAAGGGAGAATCATAATATGGTTGTTACTTTTGTAATAATTTGATATAACCATCATTGATAAACTAAAAAAATTTAATCTAGTTGCAGACTTGTTATCTAGAATAAACATTGCAGGTAGTGAAGAACTAGTTGAAAATAGCTTTCCAAATGAATAATTATTTGTTCTTTCAGTAGAATCCTCATGGTTTGCTGGGATAGCCAACTATCTAGCCACAAAGAAGTTTTCTTCTCATTTTACTCAAAAAGAAATAAAATATTTAATTAAAGAAATGTTTTCTTTTAAATGAACTAATGTCATGTTAATTAAGTATGGACCCGTTTATGTGTTTCACAGGTGTGTAGCAGATAATGAAGCATATGACATCATTAGATATTGTCATGATGAACTAGGAGGTCATTATTCAACAAAAAAAATCATGCACAATATTTTAGGAGAATATTATTGGTCTTCGCCTCATAAGCAAGTAAAGTATATCAGACAAAGTGATTCATGTCAAAGGATGGGACAACCTACACTATTAGCAGAGATGTCTCTTTATCCATAGATAGTATTAGAATCATTTGAGAAATGGGAATAGAGTTTTTTGATCCTGTAGGTCCTCCATCTCAAGAAAAAGAATACCTCTTAGTATGTACAAACTATGTCATTAAATGGACTGGAGTCCAATCCTTGTATTTTGTTGGAGAAGTAATCATAGATTTTATTTATTTCAAGATCATGTAATGGTTTGGTGCACCTAGGAAGATAGTCTCAAATTAAAGACCATAATTTATGTCTAATATGATCAAACATTTCATGTAAGTTTACCAAATCAATCATAAGAAATATTCTCCTTACCATCCACAGTCCAATCTCCAAGTAGAAGTTACTAATAAAGAGTTGAAAACATTCTGACCAATATAATCAGTAATAGTAGAGAAAATTGGGTAACCAAAATACCAAAAGTAGTATGGACCTACAACACTACTTGTAAGATAACCACTGGTTTTTCACCTAATGAATGAGTGTATCATAAAAAACCTTTATTTTCTATTGAATTTGAATTATAAACGTTAAAAATAACAATGGAAGTAGGTATTGATTTGAATAAAGCATAATAAGATAGAATTATTCAATTAAATGAACTTGATGAGATGAGGACATAAGCTTTACAACAAATAGAAATGATGCATCATCAGAGTAAAATATGGCATCATTCTCATATCAAAGAAAGAATATTTTAATAAAAAGATTACGTACTTTTGTTTGACTCCAAGTTTCAATAATTCAAAGGCAAGTTGAGAACAAGATGGTTAGGCCCATATCAAATAGAAAAAATATTTGAGAATGGATCAATACAATTATTCTCAATATATGTAAATTAGAAGACTTTGATGGTCAATGGACATAGACTCAAATTATATCAAAAACTTATCAATAAGGAGTTTGTTCAAAATATCAGGCATGAAGTGGTTTTCATGGAATGACCTAAATATTTTATGATAACAACTCCATGATGATAAATTATGTAAAACAAAATAAAAGATCACTTCTTAATTTTATTCTTCTAAAAAAATTATATACATTGTTTATATGTACTTATATATAATGTAAAAAAAATCAATAGTGAAAATCTTTTTCAGGTTACTATTGATAACGTTGATCAAAAAATTAGTTTTTTGGTTGGTAATGTATTAAATAAAGAGACTTGGCTTTAAAATCATAAATGACTGATTAAAGGGAAAAAATCATAAAATAGAAAAAAATGATTAGTTTGTTTCAGAAAACAAAATCACTAATATATTTATTTTTATACATTCCTGAAAGACTAATTCATATATTTGTTTTCTATTTAAAATCAGGTGGAAAGAAAAGAACAAAAGCTATGAGTATGATTAGGTAAATAGGGTAATTCATTTACCTGCATTAGGTTAGTATAAATCTTTCTAGTTCATGCATGTTCTTGTTAAAGAGGATGTTTGAGGAGAAGATGCCTTATAAGTTATCAAATTAATAGCCAAACATCAACATTTGATGACATGAAAAGATCAGAAGTGAAAAGATATGCAAGTAAAAAGAATGTCATGTCAACTAATAGCAGCATTTGATGACATAGAAAGGTAATATTTGAAAAGACACGTAAGTAAAAATAATATCATGTCAACTTTATTCACATATACAAACAATCTACTGACTCAATCCATAATATTTTGAATAATGATGGCATGTTTGATAGTGCACAAGTATAACAAGTGTGATAGTACATTGAATCTCTTTCAAAGATAATTTTATTTAAAACTTTTACACCGTATCATGATTATTCTGGATCATGTTAGCAGCTGCCAAAACAAAATTAATACCCATTTGATTGATTCATTTCATTTTTCATTGCATGATTGTTTCGTTGTCACTATTTGCACCTGTTAAATGACCCACAATTTTTTAAAAATTATCAGAGCTACCATGGGACAAAATAAATGATCCAAACCTGAGTCCGTAGCTAGACTGATGACTGATGACATTTCTGTAACAATTTTTTAGGAAGTTGGTTGGCTTCTATTTTTGCAAAAATTTGAAGGCATGATGAAACTTTGGTGAATAAATCAATTGTAAATATAATAGAAGACTTCACTACAATTAGAGGCATTAGTATTCTAATTTTCAATGCAATCATCAGCAAAAATTTTAGGATTGTTAAAGAAGGTAAGAGGATACTTGAGAAAACTTCTTTTTCTAACTTAATTGTATAATTCAATGGGAATGAACAACTATCTATTGTATGTGTACATAATCATCAAGGAAAGGCAAAAGGGATCAACATAGAAACCCTACATGAACCCTAGAAAACTATTTCTTTTTAGGTTATAAAATATTTCATGTGTGAAGGTCAATGTAGTATTTTGGGGTGTGAAGCTATGAGGATAATTTTTCATCTCAAGTATGGCTAGCAATAGATTCAGCATAGGATTAACCTCCCCTTATACTTGTATAGATTCATTCAAGTTGGTCACTAATAGATCAGCTCCACTTCATCATCATGGCCTTATCTATTTGATTATTCAACATCATTTCTTTCAACAAAGTAAATTAGCATGAAAGAATTTTTAGAAATCTAGAATCAATGATTCTTTAGCATCTATTTCAAAAGTTTATATAAAAACTCCAATACCCAAGGTAAAAGAAGAGACATATTCTTCTAGGGTTAGAGTTTTATCTAGTGAAAGATGACATATTAGATGACATATTAGATCACAAACAACACATATGACTGAATAGAGTTTTCATTAGACTCTAACAAAAAGGAGATTAAGACTTAAGGTTTCACAGTCTCATCTAAACCTTGAATTTAAAGATATCCTCTCATTAAGCACAACACATATAACTTAAACAATTGAATCATCACAAGCAATCGATGATACGTCTTTAAAGGAGCCTAGTTCCCCTGTACAAATAAAAAAAAAGATGTAAAAAATTAATCTTAGTACAAGATGATGAGGAGACAAAAGTAGTTTCAACTCTTGATAGCCTTTGACAATCACCATTATTTTTTTCACCAACAATAATAAAAACAATAGTAGTGGCTCCTGATGAAGAATCTATCACAAAATATATTCTTGAGTCAACATTAGTGGCTCTTGATGAAGAGGTTATCATAGAAGATAATTTTGATTCAACATCAATGGCTCTTAATAAAAAAATTATCATATAAGATATTTCTTAGTCAACAACAATGGCTCTTAATGAAGAACGTGTCACAATAGATATTTCTGAGTCAACAGTATTGGCTCTTGTTGAGAAAGTTATTCAAAAAATAAATATACTCAAAATAAATTCTAGTACAAGAAGTAGAATCACCTCTATCTTCTTCAAACCCTGAAATAAGACTAGTACTAGACAAAAAGAAAAGTATTATGGTCTCTGAAGAAGAAAAATCATTCAGCTCCACTGAAGATCTAGAATTTCAGCTCATCCTTTCACTTTCTAAAGCTAAGATCATCATCAAATAACAAGCTATATATATTATTGATCTTTTGGCTCAGCTACAATGTAAGGATTTACTCAATTCTTTTTTAACTCAAGGATTAGATAGTTTTAAAAATAAGGCTTTGGATCACATGAATAAAACCAATAGGCTTGAGGAACAAGTAACTCGTTTTGATGAAATAATGATAAATTATTGGATATATATTACTGAATTAGAATAAAATATATTGTTAAAATATCAACTCTAAAATTCTCAGCAACAACAGCTTTCTATTCAAACTTCGTCTTCTTCTAAACCTTCATTTGATCAACCCTGTCAAACTATTATTTCTCATGCTAGCTACCTAGAAAAATAAAATCAAGTATATTTTGACTTCAATAAACTCAAAGAACAAAATAAAGCTTTAACAAATGAATAGACAATGAAGAAAAATTCAGAGAAAGAAAAATAATAGACCTAGAAAATTGAAGGTAATCTACAAGTTGCATGTCCGATAGGGGAATACCTTCTAGCTTGCAGGGCTCCTTCTCCCTCTGACAGTCCATATTTACATGAATAATTTTATAGGTAGTAGTTATTGATAATATCATGTGATTTACCTCATAACATTGAAGATCCTCCTGTGTTTCTGAATATTTTTTACAAATCCACTCTAGAATAGTAGGATTTATTGTGTGAATTTTATTTGTGTAATCTGATATTAGGGTGTTATAATAAGTTTATGGTTAATCTATACATAGGAGAAGTTCAACTGAGAGCTCTTCTTTATACTTATAAAAATCAAATAGCTTGAAAATCCATACATGAGGAGTATGTGACAAAATCTAAAACTACACAGTTATATATTAGACCTGCTTTTGTTAATACCAAAAATTTATTAATAAACTTCAAATCTACTTATTTGATGAATCCAAACATCAAAGGTTATTACTTATAGACTTTGTATAATAGTATTGTCTCTTTTGATCTATATAAAAGACAACATTTTGATGATATATTTACATCTAGTGTCAAGCATTAGGACACATTGACAATTCCATTGGAGAGAAGATCCAACTAATTTAAGATGGAGATTATGAAGAGCACAAGTTATAAATGACATGATTACTGATGTCATTAATTTAGGAAGTGAAAAAATTTAGGTCAGTATGAGATTCAGGCCACCACCTCTTCTAACTCTTATTCCACCATGGCATAGATTGAGACTCCAAATAAATGACCAATTTTAGAATTGGAAATAAATGGTGCAAACATATCATGATTTCACCAATCCCCTAGATGATCATCGGGCTGATGAATTTAACATAAATGACCTCAGGCAGCATTTACAAGATAGAATTTAGAGTTATGAGGGGATAAGCAGTAACTAAGTTTTTATAAGGGACTTGAAACAGGTAAAACATAGAGGAAATGATGAGTCCAAAATATGAATAATTATTACTAGCAAAAAAAAAATTTAATTCTATTATCTCTCTTATAGACTAAACAATGCAAGGATATTAAGCTTGTATCTACTCCTATTATAGTGAAATGATGCTTTAACTTATTTAATGTACCTAAAGTCTAAGTTACTAATTCTATCATTTAATTTTAACTCCTTGCATGTCTAGTCTCTCAATTTTGTATATATACAGATGATACAATAGTCTATAAAAAATGACCTTTTTTATGATCTTATAAATCAACATATATGAAATATTTGACATTTGACAAGCTACAAACTCATTGGACACACTTCTAGCTCATTCAAGTCTTCTTAGAACTAAGCTACAAACTTGTCCAATAGCTATGGAATCACATAGTCTGTTGTTATGGAATCGTCTAGTAGCTACGAACTCACCTAGTCCATAGCTATAGACTCATTTAAGATTCGATTTCATTCTTCACTAAAGCATTCTACCATTCTTATCAGCATAGCAGCCTTGCTATGAACTTCTTCAATGTCTAGGTTCCTTGAGGCAAGTTGTTACAGACTTCACCAGGTTTTCATAGAAATAGCTATAGACTCTATCATAGTCACTATGGAGTTTCTATAGATTCTATCAAAAATTGCTCTAGACTCTTCCAGTCCATATTCTGAGCTTGCAGAACTAAACGATATGTACTTTCCATCTTTCTCAACATACTTAAAAATTGTTTGTCACTTATTATTTATAGGATTATTATAAGTAGTAGATCTATAAATAGACTTTATATATATATATATATATATAGATATATATATATATATAGATATATATATATATATATATAGAGAGAGAGAGAGAGAGAGATCTATAAATAGACTTTATATATATATATATATATATATATATATATATATATATATATATATATATATATATATATATATATCAGTCAATGTAAATATGTCACATAGTCTTAATAAGAAAAATTGATCTAATAGATCTAGAAAGTCATTCTTAGTTAATATGCAGTGATTTTTTTAATAGATATATCTTCCTATTTCAAACTATCAATCACCTATTTTGAAGAACCACTGAAATTAAGAGATTTGTTTTGATAATAGAAGATTAGCTACTGAGATCTAGGGATCTATAATTACAACATTATATAAGTAGATCTTCATTGTCTTAATACAAAGGGATAGAAGAAAGAAAATATATTGTTATTCAGTTAATATTATAGCACAATTATAGTTATGTTCATGTAATATATTTTGATCAATTAATGAAGATATCTTTAATTTTCAAGTACTAAGTTTTCTTTTCATTCTTATTCTTAAGGCGAGTAAGGGCCCACTCTCTTCAGGAATCATAACATATTTTTGTATGGTATTTTATGTATTTAAAATTTTCAATAATTATAAATATATCTTATTTTCATAGTAGTAATTATAAATAGATTTCATAACCTGTAAGAAATTATCTTTCAATTTTAAGACGTAATTCAATACTGTAAATCAGTGTGTTTACTTTTAGTAAACTGTTTACATTCATCAAGTGTGTTTACTTTTAGTAAACTATTTACATTCATCAAGTGTGTTTACTTTCAGCAGATTGTTTACTTTAAGTGTGTTTACTTTTAGTAGTGTTTATTTTCAGTTAATTAAATTATAGAATATTTTAATTCTATAAGAGTTTTTTTGTTGCATATGCAAATCCTTTCTAAAATAGATTAGATTAGATATTTAGAAAGTAGAACCCCTCAAATCATCTATGTAAGACCTACAACCATAATACTTGTTGTAGATAGTTTTAGATGTTTTCCTAGTTTTAATGACATCAACAAATAAAATTAATTAAATTAAGGGATTAACAATACCCATTAGCAATGACATTACAAGGAAATGTGTTGACGTCACCTCTAGGTTAATAGGATGATGACACATGGATGATTCTTGCTGCTCCAATCGCTTGACAATGATCATAGGATATCTAATGACATCACCTTTGGGTTAGTAGGATTGTGAAACTTAGCGTAATTCCAGAGCAAAAATATTTATCACTACTAGAACACTTCCAGATCATCTATTTTCTAGGATTGTGACATTTGGTGAGATCCGAGGTCTCAGGGCATGTAACCTTGTATTTCCTACTGAGTCTCCACTAGGTTGGGTCATCAGGATCATGTTACGTGTCATGATCTCAGGACTTAGGAATTAAAAGGACTTAGCCATTTAAAAAGATTTGATTATAGAGGATTTTCATTTTTACAAATAAAGAGAAAGCAAAAAATAGACTTGGGAAACCATTAGTGGCTTATTCGAAAACCAAAATCCATCAAAGTATGAATAATGCCTAAACAAATCATATAAAAACACAAACTCAACCATGAGAAGTGCAAAACCAATTTCGACTCAAAATGAAATAAATTATAAGTAAAGCTTAAAATGTAAATAAACCTTAATTTTTAATGAAGACTTAAAATAGATAAACATCATTCTGAATGAAATAAAAATATTTTGATAACTAAATAAGTATTTACAATCAATATCATGATTATCCAAGTTAGAAGCTGAACTGAATACACCCAAAGCATATCCATAATACAACTAAAAATATTAACATTGTAGCACAAAGCAAATGCTTCTAATTAGGATAATGAGGAATAATTTAGTCATACATGAAACCACATTTTACTTGACATTTGAAATTATATGAATAATATAACTCTGTGATGTATACTTAAACCAAAATGTGATAAATAGGTCAAGCTCAGAAATTAGAGACTATAAATAGAACTAAATCTATGTCATTTCAATGGCATTCCTAAATAAAATCTTACTAGTATGCAAGAACATGAAAATAAAATATTTATATGAAAGCAAGATGGTCCCCATATGAAAGTATCTGAGTATGGAACATGTTGGACTCGACAAATGGTGACTTCTACGGAGAGAATGTTGCTCAACATTTATAACTTAGACATCAAATCATCAAACTCAAATTAAAAATATCAAATCATCAAACTCAAATAAGAAATACCAAACCACAAACAACTCTTTTAGACAAGACCAAATGCAAGCACTAAAGTCTACCTCAATATGTGACATACTAGGTTTCACATTTGCCTACTACCATCAGTATGTGTTAAAAGTGATTGATTATTCTATGGCCTTTGCATCCATGTAAATAAAATTAAACTTGTCCAAAATAATTAGAATTTTTGAGAATGATAATTTTGGATGTTTGGCTTTGGGAGAAATGGCACAGGAATTGCTTTTCTCCTAGCCAAGTGTCTATAGTCCTGACAGAGATACCTTTGGTTTCACTCATGACCTTGCTCCCTCATAACCAGGTCAAAAATATTATAAAGGAGATTGTCTGAATCACCCTTTCAAAGAAAGAATTTGGATATTGTATTTTATGCAGTTTACTTTTGATTTATTTATTTTAAAAATATTTTATTATTCAATCCATTGAGGGTTGGAGGACCAATCTATGGGTATAATGATAATCAAAAAATTTACAACTATTAAGAAAACCTAAATTAATTCAATGTTTGTATTTTGATTATAATATAAAATTAAATACAGTTTGATGGGTTCAACAAAAACATTAAACATTTTTAAAATTCACACATTCGATTTTGAATCATAGGCTTTCAAATTTTTGGAATGCATAAATAAATTACATTAGATCATGTAATTGGTCAAGGATGATTCAAATTCTAAATTCTAAATAACTAAACATTTTATATTTTATTGTCCACCATTTGAATTTCTTTTCCTATGGGAGCATAAGGACACAACATTGCTTTAACATGGTGTTACCTGGAAACCCATTACCCATTCTCTTAAATTATGATCATCCTATAGTATTAATTGTGAACAGGCCTTACTCTTTCAAGACTAAAGCGTTATGAAGAATGTAAGGGAAGATACCAATAGAGATGCAAGAAGGTCAAGATTATCCTCTCAAGTATTGACTTCTTATAATAAACATGTGAATAATTTTAATCTATATTTGAAAAGACACACCACAAGCCAAAAAAAGATAAAACATGCAAACTGGCATACACCAGTCAAAAAGGGAAAATAATAACACACAAAATAAACAACCAAAACTAAAGCAAACAACAAAGTAGAAAACACTAACTAGGAAACAAAAATTATGTACAAAATATATACATAAAGGAATCTAAATTTCTTTACTTGGACTAAATATTTGATGGGGCATCCATGAAGTTATGCTTCAAGTATTGTTGACTAACTAGTAGTAACAAGTCTTTGTTGTATAGATATTTAGATCTAAATGCATTATGTCCCAAAAGCTCAGATATTTGATAAGGACCAATCCATAAAAGACTAAACTTAGCACGTTGACCCTTTCGTTCATGTGCTTTGTCCCATAACAAGATAAAATTTGAAATGTGAAAGGCTTTCACTTGTGTTTTCTTGTCAAACCATCTCTTCGTAGTATCTTGAGATTTACTAAAACTTTGTAGAGCTTCATCATGTTTATATTTTAATTGAATCAGATCCAACAATATGGACTAACATCTCGGATATGCCTCCATGTACTTTTGTATGAATGGATAAGTAGGTTTCTTGAGTTGCATTGGGAAATTTTGCTCTAATCCATAAACAAGAAAGAAATGGGAACTGTTCAAGCTTTGTTTGTGTTTTATTATATCATCCCATAGAGCATATTTAAGGAGCATATGCCAATTGCATGGGTTTTAGTCAATTGCTTTCTTTATGGTATTTAATAAATTCTTGTTAGTAGACTCTACTAGATCAATACCATGGGATAATAATTTGAGGAGAATTTTAGTGTGATTCCATTCTTATAATCTCACTTAGTCATTTTTATTGATTGAAAGGCAAGTCCATTATCATAAATAAGTGATAAAGGAGTCCCAAATCGAGTTACAATATATTATTCCAAGAATGTAATAACTTCTTCACTTGTACTATTCTTTGTTATTTTTTCCTTATTCCACCTCATAAAATAATCAATGGCGGTGAGAATGAACTTGTGAACAACTAATGAATTAGGATTTTTGACTACAATGAAGTCTAATCCCCACTGGGCAAAGGGGAATTCCTCTGTTATTAGTTGCAGCAGCATAGGAGCATGAATCTCCCTTTTATCAAAGAGTTGACATGAATGAAAAGTCCTCATATTTTTATAAGCATCCTTGGATAATGTTGGCCAATAGTAGTTGGTTCTGATAATTATGTGTATTGTGACATTACTAGTAGGATGACCAGTTCCCAATTTATCATGAAGTGAATTTATTAATTTTTGTGCTTCATCATCAGATAAACATCTCAAATAAATTCCCTCATGATTCCTAAGTTACATAACTCTTATTTGCAATATGTAGCATGCAACCTTTAGTCTTAGTGTTCTTCTCTATGTTTTATCATGGTGTATTTCCATAAAGCAAATAATGAACAATTGAATCATACCATGGACCAAATTGAACTTCAAAATGATCAACTTATATGATGAAAATGTTCGGATCAACTTCTGAAATTAACTTGGACAAACCTTGACTATGTACTAATTTTGCAGGTTTTACTTCAATATCATATTCCTAAAGTTTAACAACCCATCATCCTCTTCTCTCACCCAGCTCATTTTATCCTAGAATTTGCTTGAATATAGGATCTAAAACTATGGCATGTATCTTGTTTTTTCGATATATAATGATGGAATTTTTTGACTGCCTTCACCAATATGTAGGATTGTTTATCCAAACTAGGGTATTTCAGTTCAGCTTTTTTCAAATATATGCTCATAAAATCTATGGGGTGTTCTTCATCTTCAAACCTTTATGTTAGCATCACTACAATTATATGATTAGAATCAAAATAATAAATATGTAAATATTTATCATAATCTAGGATGACCAAAATAGGAGCTTTCATAATCGCATCTTTGATCTCTTTAAGTACCTTTTTAGAAGAGGTATCCCATTCTATCTCAGTTCCTTGTTTTAACATGGAATTTAAAGGTTTAGTGATCTTAATAAAACAAGAAACGATTTTAGCTTTTTTTACTGTTTGGTAGTTGAATTTTTAAAATAACACTAGTTCGTTCTGGGTCAATCAACATACCATTTTTGGTGATAATTTGACCTAGAAGCTTACCTTACATTGCACAAAAGACACATTTTTTAAGATTAAGAGATATGTCAAACCTTCTATAGCATTTAAAGACCTTTTATAGATGACTAAAGTGATCGGATCTACATTTAAAAAATACAGTCAAGTCATCCATGCATACTATTATTTACTTACCAATTAGGATTTTGAAAGCAATGTTCATAGCTCATTAGAATGTGACACCAGTATTAATAAAACCAAATGGCATTTTTTTGTATGCATGTCTCACTTAGTGGTGAATATTGTTTTGGATCTATCTATTTTGTCTACTAAGATCTAGTTGTAACCTAAGAATCTGTCCAAAAAAGACATCATCTCTGAACCATTGACCTATTGAATGAGTTCATCGAGTGAAGTTAAGGGCTAGTTGCCTTTATGTGATGCACAATTGAGATTTATAAAATTTACACAAAGGTAGATTTATCCATTTTTATTTCTCATGGATACTAAGTTTTCCACCTAAGTCAAATGACACATTAGGAAGATAATGCCATCTAATAACATCTTCTAGACCTTTTTCAAAATGAGTGGTTATAAGACGAGATTGACTAGCCTTTAATGTTGTCTAAAGGGTCTCTGATCAGGTTTTAGGAAAATGTTGTGTCATAACTTAAGGTTCAAACACCTTCAGGTCCCTGTAGCTCCATGCTATAATATCTTGATAGTGTAGCAGCATCTTTTTCAATTTTTGTATCTCTTCATTTTTGCACTCAAGTCCAACCACATTATTTTTAGGTTTGTCTACAGTTCCCATGTTGAAAATTCATGACTCTTGGATCAGCCTAAAAAAATTTCCTCATCTAGATGCTATATTGTGTAGGTCATAAAATCTCTCAATTGATAACATCCTTTTTAGAATATGATTATCTTTCAGCTTAAGCACTCCATCAGAATTGTATCGTTGTTCCTCAAAATCAAGTCTTTATTCTTTATCAATTACCTATGTATCAAAAGTGTTAAAGTTAGAAAAAAAAATTATCATCATCAAAAACATAAAAAAAAATTAACATTTTAGGTACAGAGGGATGAGAAATCAATTCTAATAAAAACTTTTTCAAGTCAGTCTCATCTAATGGTGTGAAGTTAGCAGCTAAGATGGCTAATGAGTCAGCCATTAAATTTTAAACTCTGGAAATGACTAAAATGTTAAAAGCATTAAAATATTCAATCAAATATCCACTATAAAAATGAGATATAACATCATGGAATACATGAAAAGGATTAAAGCAAACATAACTCTCCATGAACTAGAACAAATCATTGAACAAATGGATTTGCTTCTTAAGTCTCTCAAAAACAAGAGTAATCAGCCTAAACAAAATAACCAAGCTAATACCAGTGTTGTAATACATAAGAATAGAGCTAAGGTTCCACCATTCCTAATTATAATCAAAAAAATTGGTAAGAACCTTCATAATTATCTTGTAGATTCTGGTGCATCAGCTATGTTATGCCTGTAGGTGTTTGCAAGAACTTAGGATTGGTTCTTGTGAAATGAGATAAGGTGGTAGTTCAATTGGACAATTCTAAATTCAAGGTTGTTGGATAACTATTGAATGTACATATGCAATAAAATACTAATCCAAGAGTGCATCAATTTATAGACATATAAGTGGTTAAGATCCAAGAAGCAAGAAGAAAATCAATGATGGTTGGATCTCTCCTTACAAAAGTGGCAGTCCAAGGATCTAGTGTGTTTTAAAATATTTTTAAGGATAATTGATAATTTGGCCTATATAAATCAATTACCCTACTACACATTTTCTAAAAATGTGCATTGAAATTACATATAGACTCATTAGATTTCCTCTTCATTTAATCAAATCATTGGATCTACTACTTGACAAAACTAAACTAAAAATACACTATTCAATTGATTCCATCTTGCTTGCAAATCAGAATGTGCCATTACCATGGCCTCTTCAAATTATGAATTAGTTGCCATTGGCTCATGCTACCCTTAAACAAAATTCAGGATTCCTAAATCTAATTGGTAGTGAGGCAACACCTTAGTCTTACAATTGAGCATTTGTTCCAACTTAACGGCCAACAATATGCATAATTCTCTTCAAAATGTAGCTAAACCTGAATTAGATGCAATTCAAAAAATGATCCAAAGATTGAACAATGTTTTTTTTTAATTTTAAAAAATAAGTAGGATGCTCAAGTACTAGAAATACAACTTTGAATTTCACTTATCAATGTAGTTACAAACCCTTCAATAGAGATGGTAAGCAACCTGAGTCCACATCCAATAAAATGCATGAGATTAATATCATGGACATTATTTTGTTTAATTGGTGTCATGTGCACAATCCAACCCAACATGGAGAACTTAAATGTGTTGAGTTTTGTCTATATTTTGACATCCTATAGAAATAAATTGATGAATATGAAGTTATCCCAAATGATCAAAATGCTTCAAGTAATTTTGATGTTTCTACTTCATCAAAGTATTATAATATAGCCATGGTCTTATAAACTCTAGGTTTTCTTAACACAAAAGACAATGAGCCTAAATAAAATATCAATGATATCCAAGCTTTCCAACAAAATCAGAGAGGAAACTATACTCTTAGGAGTAGATTGCATCAACCTTTGACTACCTTAACCCCACCAGACAATGTTGCTACACCACTTGATCCTAAAGCCAAAAATGATCCACTTCCATCAAAATCAAGTGACAATCAACTCCCCTAGTGCTAATTTATTTTAGGTTAAAATTATGACTCACTCAAACACAGTTAGGAACTAACTGATCTAAATGAACAAAAGCAATCAACATCTGATTGGATAAAAATTCCCTTATTTTTAAGATTTTCTAGTGATCCAAGGGCCAATAAATTTCCATATGATTATAGCATGGGTAGATTATGATTGTTTCCACCAAATTTTTAAATGTTTTCCCCTTGATATTTAATAGCTCACTATTGGTTCCTCTACAAATGGGTTATTTACAATGTAATGGGTAGCTCATTTCTCATTAAAAAAAAAATTAAAAAAATAAGGAAGAGTAGGGTAGAAAAGAGATAAATCCCTTGATTGAGACAGATCTTCCAATGCTTAGAAATTAGATTATTATGATATGTAGTTAATCATTGGACATCATATCTAACAACTGCACAAATTGAAATACCATAATGAATAAAACTCTAAGAAATAATATGTGAAAATGAAATCTAGAACTCTATTCAAAAAAAAATTACACTACCATGTAGCTATTTGCACACCATGACTAATGTAAACCTTAAGATAACCAAAATGAGCTCTCAAATCTAATTAAACTGGTTTCTACACAATTTAATTGAATATCCACTTGCACACCAACAATATCAAAAAAAAAATTGCATAGATTACTTTTCAAATCAAGATCTTTGGCAAACCATCAAGACAAAACTAGTAGTAATGGTAGGTGAAATCCTGTCTCAATATCAATAGATTTTTGGTATTCAAATGTATTGTCCATGGTAGACAATCAAAATCCAAAAGCATGAGAAACAAAGTAGGTATAATTCTGGTGTTATTTTGATAGTGTTTTGGGATCAAATTTATTGACCCTTTACAATAGCAAGCAATGTTGCTTATATAAACAATGTTATTCCATCATGGCTAAGGTGCACAACCATAAATTAAATGCTCTTGATACAAATATTAAATAGAATAACTGATTAGAAATTAGTCTTTTGTGATAACACATCAAGGAAGGAAAAAGATGGAGTCATGGGATAATTCTTAGGTACAACTTATAGTATGGAAGAGTGGATTCAATCTCCAACACACTCAAATCTTCTTATAAATAATAGGGACTCTCTAGTATTCAATTTATTCCATTGTGTGATTAGTAACCCAATGGTAAGCAACCACATCTTTCTGGATTAATCCCAATGATGGATTAATTGATTCATGTATTAACTTTGTCCATTCCAACTTTATTATGGAAGACTTGATAACTAAGCAACACTTGAATAATAAATCATTACAATCTATAAAAAAATGCACTCGGTCTACTTGATGAACTTATTTGGTTCCTTTGACTAACAAGGAAAACTCAGTGTGCACACATTTTATTTGATCTCATTTTATCCTCAATCTAGGTCTAATTTCTATTTATTCTACCTTTCACTTTCTTTACCCTACTACTATTACCACTTCTCCATGTTCCCCTTTAAATTAGCTCACTAGATCTTTGATGGAGGTGATTTCAATTAATTTTAGGTTCACAATGCTCAGGGCTATGTTCCATAGTAACTTACTCTCCTTTACTTATTGTCCTTAATACCAATCAAACATAAGTCATCACTTTCCCATCACTTGGTCTTTACCCTGGCCATCAAATTTAGACTCGTTGTATGTTGAATGGGATGCTTGTGTGTTTTATTCTGTGTCAATTGTCACCTTCTCAAGTTTTCATTGCTTTGTCTTCATTATCATCATGGATTTCTAAAATTCATGTGGTTCTAAGTTCAATACTACTATCACTTTGGGGCTCTAGGCTCCTGAGAATGCTAACAAGTGGGTGGTCCTTGATGCTCTGCTCACCCAGCAATGAACGTACAAATAAATAAACTGACGTCACCTCTAGATTATCAAGATTGTGATGCTTGGCATAATCCTAGGGCACAAATATTTATCACTATTGGAACATTTTCAGGTCATCAAGTTTTTGGGATTATGACACTTGATGCAATCCTAGGGGCTTGGGGCATGTAAACTTATATTCCTTGCTAAGTCTCACTGGGCTAGGTCATCAAGATCATTTTGCATAGCTCGATCTCAAGACTTTGGGTATTAAAAGGAATTAGTCATTTCAAAAGATTTGATTGTAGAAGATTTTCATTTCTATGAATAAAGACAAAGCAAAAAATAGACTCGGGAAATCATTAGTAGGACAGTCGAAAACCAAAATCCATCAAAGCATGAATAACACATAAACAAAGAATATAACAACATAGACTCAACCATGAAAAGTGCAAAACTAGTTTTGACTCAAAATGAAATATACTACAAGTAAAGCCTAAAACGTAAATAAACTCTAATTTTTAATGAAGACTTAAATCAAATAAACATCATTCTGAATGAAATAAAAATGTTTTGATAGCTAAATAATCATTTCTAATAAATAGCATGATCATCCAAGTTAGAATATGAATTGAATACACTCGAAGCATGTCCATAATATAGTTTAAAATATTAACATTATATCACAAGGTAAATATTTCTAACTAGGATAATGAGAAAAAATTAGGCTATACATGAAACCACATTTTACTTGACATTTGAAATTATATGAAGAATATAAATCTATGATGCAGATTTAAACTATAATGTGATTAACAGGTCAGGTTCATAAGTTAGAGACTATAAATGGAACCAAATCATTATCATTTGAATTGCATTCCTAAACGAAATCTTACCAGTATGTAAGAACATGAAATGAAAATAACTATGCTAAATCAAGAGGGTCCCCATACAAAATTATTTGAGTATGGGGCTCGATGGACCCAACACACTTGTGTAAATAAGCTATTGTGAGAAAATTGATGAATTTTCCCATACTATTGAAATGAATCAATTGAATGTGATTTTATAGTGGTTCAAGAGGCAAAAAGACTCATTAGAGAGTTTGTAAATCCTAAGTTCAACCCTAAGGACGCTCTTATTTTTTTAATTTTAACTTTTGTGAGGGAAGGACAAAAATGGTAGACAGGGATAGGAATGGCATTTGTTCATGCCCTATTGGGTGCTAGTGTCCCTTCAAGAAAGATGATGAATTTTGAGTCTGAGTCTGAGCATACAAATGTGTGGAGGTGTTTTCAAAGATAATATCATTTATGTAGGTGGTAGTAGATAGCCTTGTGGTGAAAGAAAGTCTTCTCTTGTGCTTAGGATCGGTCAAATTGATGAAATGACTATTAAATAAGTGCACATGTCAATTAATGGTAAAAAGTGATAAAATAGACATGATCGAGTATTTGTGATTAAATTTAGGTTACTCCATTTACCCCCTCCCCCTTTTATTCTATAAATGAAAATACTATATTAAAGGAAAGGCATACCTCAGTGTGTTAGAGACACTTTGTGTTTAAATTGCATACTTCAATCATGAAATACACTGTATTATTTGGTAAACCCTACAAAACACATGAAGTAATTGATTTGTTCCTCTAAAACTAAATTTTGAAAACTTGAATTTGAATATTTGAAACTTTAATTGAACTTTGACAATTTAAATTTTGAAATGAAATTTGTTAAATTGAAAATTACTTGTATTTGAGAAATTTAAAAATTTAAGTGAGTATGGAATGAATTCACTTGAATGTGTGTCAATAATGTTGGATTTTTTGACTTTGTTTGGTGATGATGCTTCTTTGAAGCATTGGAGAATTGGTGTTTCTCATGAAGCACTGGGAGAAGATGGTTCCTTACTCAAACCATTGGAGAAAATTGGGGGTGATCAAGCCCTAACTTGTATTTGCTCTTTTTAAATGAAACCGTTTCTTATTTAATAATGTTGAAATTGGTTGTCTGTCCATATTTGTAACCCAAAAATATAAAGAACCCTAATAGATTCACACAAATAATGTTGGAGTGCTCATTTGACCCCAAGTCATGCACTATGCAACTAAACTAAATCAATCTTTGTAGATGGCTTGTAGATTCAATTATAAAATCCTGGTATATCCTAGTATTTGAGAACATGATCACAAGGGAAAGGATTTCACCCATACTCCTACCATGTCCGTGAAAATATAGAGTATGGCATAAACATCTTATTATGCCCCTATTGTAACTGTAGGATTTGAAACTGTACATGAATATTCATTGTAACTTTGAATCTATGTGAATTTTATCATTGAAACTAAAATAGGAGTGCATATGCCCCCATATATGTGTCAATATCTGCATTTGTAACTTGAAACTATTATTGTGTCCATAATTGAATTTTTTCTCATTGAAAATGGTTTATCTTAGAAGCCCATTGAAATTCCCCCTTTTAAGGCGGGGGAATATTTTCTTGAAAAGTCACTCATCTCAAAAGAAAAGTTAACTTTAAACATGTGTACTAAGATGTTATCATTGAAAATTGTAGCATATGGAAAAGTGTTATCATAGTAAGCTCTAACTATGTATAGAATGGAAGAGGCAAGACCTATAGAATGTATCATTAAAGCTCATGAAATGAGTATGTTAGTATGTTATGAGTGCATGATATAGATCATGGCACTTATCAAACTCATCAAGCTCAACAAGCGCATACACAGCAAGCACGAATGATTTAAAATTGGCATAGATGGGCCACGGACCAAAATCAAAGATATGTTGAAATGTATTAAAGAAAACGCATAGACATGATGAATGTCACAAACAAGGGACATGTTTAAATTTTACCCATATGTAGGGCCAAAGGCCAAAGCAAAGACATGTTCAAATGTCGCACAACACATATGGGGCCAAGGTTCGAAGTAAGGACATGTTCAAATATCATACAACAAACATATGGCCAAGGGCAAAAGTAAGCATATGTTCAAATATTGCACATCACACATAGGGCCAAGGGCCAACACAATAGAAAATTGAAATTTTAATCTACTATGTACAAGCAACATCAATAGAATATAGAATTAGCAAGGGAATCTAAGTGATGCATGTGCCATGTTATCATATCCTACCAATGGCATATTCATGTACACTATATAAGATATAAATATTAACAACACATTTGTATATAATTAAAATCTCAATAGTATAGGGTTTATACAAGGATAACACCTACATATTGTCACATGTAATTAAGATGCCCCAAACTTAAGAAGGCCAATGGGTAAAGGAGAGTCCAACATCTTAATCTATAAAAATACTTGTATGACTTGCATACCACTTCATAAATACTCATGAAATGCATGTGTGATATATAAATAATATGATTTCTAATAATCATGAGATAAATAGCATAGTATTAAGATGTAAACTAGATTGTTAATCATGCTCAAGTCCTACTTTTGTATTTTTTATAATATTTAGATGTTTTTACATTTTTGAGAATATATGATATTTTTTTTTAAAAATTAGTGTGAAAAATCAGAAACAAGAGATACTGAAATGAAATCAAGGTGTCGAAACTAGAAGAAATGAGACTAGTCTGGGCAGTTCACAATAACTGTCAATGGAGGATGTACATTAGCAAAGATTTAAATGGCTCAATATAAGGATTTTTTTCCTCCATGGAATGTGAATTAGAATTATTATAAATATGTAAGGGGTTAAAAAATACACACAAGTAATTGGTTGCAAATTCTCATTTTTGTCAAATGTACAAATGTCAAAATATGTTACATGTATGGAGTAATTGAGCTTGAAATCAAAGAGATTTTGTACAAAAACTGGAAATTACATATTGGTATTGCATGAATAATACAAAAATTAATAGAATTAGAGATCTACATTTTGTAAATGTAGGTTTTAAGTTGAGAAAGGTAGATAATATCGACTAATAGGATAGTAGCAGGTGGCATTTTTATCATGTTTTAGTCGATTCTGTCATGTAAGGGAAATGATAGAATTTTGGAAAAAATTATGCATGACGATAGATTAATGTCATTGTTTAGCGAGATTTAACACTGTTTGGATATTGTCCAGTCCTAGAAGTTAAAAATAGAAGGGTCAAAAGGCCAAAAAATCACTAAAATCCAATGGCATTGAAGAATGGATCAATTTATTACAAAAGGCAAGAAAATGGAAGAATTAGACGTAAAAATTAAGAACTATATACAATCATATTTTTATGCTTTTGAATAATTTTGTATTTTAACAATGCACAAGCTATATAATGATTCCATCAAGATCAAAATTGGTCCAATCAATAATGATTGGGAAACACCTTACTGTTGTTGAGAGAAAAGTATCGAATGTGAAAATATCAAAATCAAAACATATGTCCTTTCCAGTGATGAAGCTATCCAAATGATTATCCATATGATCTTGAGTAGGAATCATAGATCTAGGATATGTAAGATTACATGAAGTCTCATGAGATATTGTAGAATATTGTGTCAAATATTGGACCTCTTGAGGCATATGTTGCATAGTATGAATATCCACCTTAGGATATGTTGTGTGTGTGATTGTTTCAAAAGAGATTCTTCTTTTTTATAACCTTGATTTTGCTTTGTTTGCTTGTGCTTAAATGCATATTTAGATTGTGGTGGTGGATGGATAGGAGGAGGTGTCATGGAATGTATAGGATGCTTGTAATTTATCCCTAAAATAGTAACAACTTGATTGCAAAAAATGTATTTTAAGCATATATGAATCGTAGAAGGTACAACACAAATTTTTTGCAACCATAGGTATCCAAATATCATATCAAAAATTGTATTTTGTATTACAACAACAAAAGGAGTGGATAGTATAATAGGTCCCACTTGAAGAGATAATATAATATGGCCTAAAGTGGCTTGTTACTTACCATTGAAATTCCTAACACTTTTAGTAGGTGATTGCATATCACTTTGCTTATAATCTAATGAATGAAGCAATGCAATTGTGCATGTATTTTTGTTTGATCCATTATCAATGAGTACATATAAATAGGTTGTTGATCAATATGATCTCTTATACACAAAGCATTAAAATCAGAGTTATCATCAACTATTTCACTATCATCAAAAGTAATCATAGGAAGAGATGTAATATTTGGAGTAATTGTACCAATAATACCATCCAAATTATGTTTGTATCATGTAGGGGTGGATAAGCATTGTAAGTATGATGCACATTTGAATGATATTTATTGATATCATGTTTATGAAATGGATCATTGAAAATCTTAAGCTTAACATTATCATTTTTTTAAGGCTTTGTTTCCTCTATAGGGTCATGTACCTCGATAACATTATTGTCGATCCTAAATGAGATGTTTGAGATTAAAACACTTATTTGTAGAATGACCATTGCATCTATGATAATCACAAAATGCATTGTTATCAAAGAATTTTTTTTGTTGTTTATTCATGTCAACTTCATATGGAGGAGGTCAAGTGATTATGTGACATTCAATCAACTTTTGTAGCACTTTTCAAGGTGGTTGCAGTAATTTAGAAAATTGCCTTTGTGGTTGATTTGACAAAACAACTTTATTGGCAGGTTGAGAAACAACATTGACTTGTATCTTTTCTTTTATTTTAGTATCTTATGCCTTAGATTTATAAGATGGTTTACTTTGAAATTTTTTGATAGCCATAGGAAGTGTAGATGTGTATTTAAGCTTGTTCAAAGTAAGAAGTGTGACCTCTCTATGTCTTCTAGTATGAAAAATCTCTTTGAATTATTTGAACTTCTTAAAAAGTATTGAATCATGTAAAGGTACAAGAAAACCTTGTTTAAATATGTCTTTTAATTCATTGTTTGCTATTACATTAGTCATTTTAGCCAACATAGTCTTGTAACGAAGCACATAGTCACTGATAGGTTCATTTGTTCCTTGTTTTAGCAGAGCAATTTTTGTACACAAATTTTTTTATCAATATTGATATCAAAGTGATTGAGAAATGAATCCACTAAAGGATTGAATGTTTTCCTGGATTGAGAATAAAAATCATAAAACCAACACAAAGCATAATCTTTTAGGCTCCTTAAAAAAAAAGTTAGCACTTTATCATTAAATGCATAATCTAAACATGCTATGTGAAAAGATATTAGATGTTCAAGATCTCTTTTACCCTCATATAAAGTAAGCTTAGGAACTACAAATCTGGTGGGTACAAGAAAGTATGCAATATCATGTGTTAAAAGACTATGAAGTAAAGCATGGGAATCCAATTATTGGATAGCTTTTGAGATACCATGCTCTACTTGTAACACCTTAGCGTGCAAAAATGTAACTATTTGCTTGAAGGATTATGCAGTATATAAGGTATGTGATGTAATTGTGTATCTATCAAAGTATTGGAATGGCTTCTTTGGTTAGGCATGGTCATAAAAATCTATGGTATACTATGTGTTTCCCCCAAACCTAAAGATATGTATGGGATAGTAATATCAACAATAGTAATGGCCACACTCATGGTAGGTTTACAATGGGTTTCTCAATATAATCATTTGGTTCTTGAAATTTAGTTGTATTTACATGTTTCTGTTGTTATTTTTGTGCTACAAATAACAAGGACTCAATGTCCTTTGTATGGACAACAAAGTATTAATTAGACCTTCGGTGACTATATTATCAAAACTAGCCTTTTGAGCAACTTTAGATCTATTGGTTTTTGTCACTTTCCTTAGCCATAATGGTGAAGAAAGAAAGATGGAATAAAATAAATAAAAATTTAAAAAACACTATAAGGTTGGAATCCTAAGGGAAACCTAGGATTAGACAAGGTTTAATCAAAACAAGGGTTCACTAAATGTTTTATCAAAGTTTAAATTAATATAAAAATATCAACCCTAATTAGATAAATTGAATTAAATAAAGTAGAGTACTATAAACACATTCCTAAACAATAAATTGAAGATAAATGAAAGAAATGGACAAAGCCATATGAAAACAAAAAAGGATAAATTATGCAAAAGAGAGATGTAGATATCTTTTTGAGTCATCAAGTGACTGCACAGGAAAATAGAATGCAGGAACAAAAATAATATAGAGAACCCAAAAACTTCCCATAAGATAAGCCTAAGTACCTTCAAGGATAGAAACACCCAATAAGATAGGAGTGGCAGTGATTATTGTCTATGTTGTTCAATTTTTTCCTTTTGTAAAAAGCTAAAACTTATATAAAAGTAAAATGTGATAGTGAATTTTGTCTTCTTGCACTGATTTGATCTTCAAAAACTATATAGAGACCTGTATATGCCTTCTTGAAGTTGCAAACCCTAGCTTTGTGCCACAAGGAGATAAATGATTGTGAAGGATTAAAAAGCGGTTAGTATTGGAGTTGTTATTGACCTCAACACCCCATTGTGTTTAATGATGCCTACATACTAATACTCTGAAGAGGGATCAAACCTCTATGTAGTTATTCCACCTAAGTTTTTTTTGTAAGTGTGCTCTTTTGAATATGTGAATGCATCTAGAATTAGATTGATTACTTGATCATGCTTGTCTAGGATTGCATAAAACTAAATTCAGACTTGGTTCATGACTGCTTGAAGTGCTTACAAGCTGATTTAGAAAGAATATGAACTTTTGTATTTTATGCACTTGTGTAACTAAGCTCTTGTGATAAGATCAATAAGCTTGCCTAAATTTTTGAAATGAATCTATTGAATGTGTTTTTATAGTGGTTTAAGAGGGAAAAAGACCCATTGGAGAATTTGTAAATCTTAAGGTTGACCTTAAAAATGCTTTTATTTTTTAAATTTTAGCTTTTGTGAGGGAAGGACAAAAATGACAGATAGAGATAGGAACAATAGTCATTCCTTCTATTAGGCATTATTGTCTGTTCAGGAAAGGTGTTGAATTTTTTATTTGATTTAGAGCATACAGATACGTGGAGGTGTTCCTAGTAATAATATCATTTATATAGGTGACAATAGATGGCCTTCAGGTGAAATAAGGTCTTATCTAGTGTTTAAGATGGGTCAAATTGATGAAATGAGTGTTAATTAAGTACACGTCAATTAATGGTCAAAAGGGATAAAATAGGCATGATCAAGTATTCGTGACCAAATTTAGGTTACTACATGAAGCAGGCTAAAGGTGATCCTGAAGCAGGTGATAAGAAACCCGAAATGTAGATAAATGAAACTAAGTTGCAACATAAGATAATTAGAGAAAAAACTATAAGAAATTTTAGCCTAAAAGAAAGTAAATTAAATTTAAAAAGATAAGAGATGTGCACAGAAAATGAAAAACATGGACAAATAGAAAACTAAAAAGAACAAATATAAAGCATAATAATTTTTCAATAACTAGGTGTTGGTTAGTTCTTTGAAAATGTTTCCTTCATTAGTTTTTAATGTATAAACATTAGGTCAAATGATGTCCATGATAAGGACTCATCCAATTTTGGGTTTATTTACCCTCCTTATCAGGGGTGCAATCTAATTTTAACACTAGATCTCTAACATCAAATTTTCAAACCTTAACTTTCTTATTGTGTTGTTTAGCGATACAAATTTTATATTATCGATTTTGATATAGATCACTCGTACAATTTTAGTAAAGGAAATATAAATCATAAAGGTAGGCTACACAGAGCTCTTAATAGGGTATAATACCATGAAAATAAATATTCAATGAAGGTAATTCCACTTCTAGTGGCAAGATGGTTTTGGAGGCATAAACTATAGATAATGAAGTTTCCCCAGTGGTAATATAAATACTAGTACAATAAGCTCAAATCATAGGATAAATCTTAAGATGTCAATCAGTGCAAGAATCTCTAATAGCTTTCATTAAGATCTTGTTAAGGATCTTGTTGGTTATTCTAACTTGCTACTTATTTTATTATTACAAATATTGAAGGGTATTATGGTCTATATGCACAACAGCGTATTACCCAAAAAATAATGTTTCCACTTCTTTATTACATGAACTAGATCATAAATTCCATAATCATATAAATAATACCCTATTACTATACAATAAAATACCTCTAAATGATGACAAATTGATTTAATTCCTTGCCACAAAATTTCCCCCATAGCATACTCACTTGCATCCATTTTAAATTTGAATAAAATTCTCACCATTATCAGATATGATGGTGTGTGTAATTTCAAAAGTAAAAATTATTTGATTAAGGATGAATTTGGAGATGGTAACTCCAGTAACATTAGTAAGGGGCATAGCTTCTACTCATTTGGTAAAGTACTCAATGGCAATGATAATAAAAACATGACCATATTATGACTAAGGTAATTTTCTGATTAGATCTAATCCCCACATAAAGAATGGCTAAGGATATTTAAGTGTTTAAACCTCAACTGCAAGAAAGTGAATAAGATCTTCATGTAATTGACAAGAATTACACTTCTTAGAAAATTTTATGGCTATTTTCTCAATTGTTGGATAATAATAACCTATGCATAGACATTTGTGAGATGTGTTTGTCCGCTATAATGACCAAAACAAATGCCCCCATCTACTTGCTCAAGAAGTGGAGGGACCTCGTCTTTAGTAACACATTGGAGTAGGGTGCCCTAGAAGTTACAATAGTAAAGGATGTTATGTTTAAGGATAAAATTAAAGGCTTACTTTCAAATTCTAATCTTATCATGAGAATCGACTTGGGGAGAAGAACCCAATTTTTTACAATTGGATGTTATTAGCATTCCAAGGGCTTTGTCATGTTGTGAAAGCCTTGAGTGGAAAACAAGGGAATTATCTCTAGGTGTTATAGTACATGGTAGTTTTCTCATGTGAATGAGGAATTTTTTATCATGTAACACTTTGTGGGAGTTAAAAATGGAAGTTGGAGAGACAATAGAATCATTGACAACATTTTTCTCTTAGGATTACCTTGATACTGAAAGATGCAAATTATTTGACAAGGTTTTTGGAAAATTCATGATACGTTTTAAGGTTATAACTTTTGCATTGGTAGGCATCATTGATTTGCTAACACATAAGTTTAGAATCACCTAAAACATGTAAGGAGGATATATCAATATTAATGGTTTCTTGCATACCAAGTATAATAGCTTCATATTCAGCCATATTTTCAGTGACATCCAAGTCTAATTAGAAAGTGAGATGATTTTTTTTCCAAAAGGATCGTAAATGACACATCCACCTTGGATCCTTGTAATCACTTGGCTCCATCAAAATGGAGTGTCTAAGTGTCCTCATGCCCAACAATGGTAACTTCAGGTTGGTTGTCATGTTCTATTATTTTGGATGATTTGGGTTTAACTACTTGAATTTCATGTTCTTCAAGGGCTTGATCCTCAGGATCAGTTTTGAAAGTGTGGAAGTATTCTTTAATGGAAATGGATTGATTGGTAACTTCAATGAAGAGGGCATCTTCATTGGGAAGGGACTATCTGAATGTGTCATTGGGAAGGAAGAGGTGCAACAACAAAAAAATTTGCTAATCACTTACCCATTGACTAATTTTTAAGGTCAAACTCCATCAAAAGATTCATAAATTTTCCAATTATATCACCAAGCAAAAGTGCCTTAGATAAGAAATGATGAAGGGGATCTAAATGGACAATGACATACATTATCTAATAAAGCATATAATGTTGAATATTTTTAGCTACAAAATATATGGTAAGACAATCATGCTCAGTCTTATTATATCGAATCTTATAATCAATCAAAGCACAACTAATGTAGTAGATGGAATACTCTTTGTTAAACTTGTCTTATTGTGCAAGGATATCCCCAACTGAGAGAATGATAAAATATGTGTACAAGATGAGAGGGAGATCATTGGAAGGAGGTTGTAAAGTGGGAGGTTTAAGTATATGTTTATTCATGTTATCAAAGGTGGTTTCACAATAATTTTTCCATTCAAAAGTGGAAAATTTTGTAAGAATAAAGTTTACATAATGAGTTAGACAATTCAAAAAAAAAATCCAAATTTCCCTAAGCTTCCCAAGGAAAGTGTGAATATGAGTGATAGACAATGGTTTGGACATGGTCATGATAACTTTAATTTTGGAGGGATACAAGTAAATCCTCGTCTAGAGATTTAAAAAATCCAAAAAAAAACTGTATTTAACACCAAATATGCATTTTTAAGGATTAAGCTTAATGTTATATCATATTAGACACTCAAGGATGATAGTTAGGTCACGAGGATGATCTTCATATGATTCAAATATTTTATGGAATAGATCATGAAAAATATGGGTCTTAACATGTTAGTAAGTTGCATTAATGTTTTTAAAGTTGAAAGGCATCTTAATGCAATAATATGTGCCCCATTCAGTAGTGAAGGTGGTCTTATATTGATCTTTGAGAGCGATATGGATCTAATTAAACCTCAAAAAACCATTGTGAGGGAATGTATCTCATATTTAATAGCAAAATCAATAATGGAATATATATAAGGTAAATAAAAATTATGCTAAGGACATGCTAAGTTGAGATTAAGAAATTTAATATATATGGATACATATGTGAATGCCCATAGTAAATTTATTGTGAATAGGAACCATGTTAAAGACCCATTCAGAATAATCTAATGGCTTAATAAATTTAGCATCAAGGAGCTAAATGATTTATTTATGAAAAAACTTAGAAACCTCTAGAGAAAATTTGCATTGTATTTGGAAAAAAGGAGCCGCATCAGGATAGGTAATGATATTATGAACACAAATTCTAGGTTCAATTTTAGGCTTGTCTTCATATGACCAAGCAAATGCTTTTATGAATTTATCAGGGACCAAGCTAAATTTGTTTGTTTCTTCAGGGTTAAGACAAGAAAAATTAAAGATAAGATGATAATCATCAGATGCTTCCATGTTAATCTCTTTAGTGTCCTCACTGAGTATTGCATTTCCATCTTGCAAATGATAAGGTGTAGGAGGTAAGTTAGAAAGAGAATATTTTGTCTCGACACTAGCAATGACATTATGAAAGTGTGGATTATGCTCAAAATATCCAAGCTTATGACAATTTCAAGAAGTTGAGGCTCCCTTGCATGAAAAACACTATAAGATAGCTTCATCATCGGGAAAAGTAAGCAAAGGACCATAATATTCAATGTCCACCTCTAGATAAACAAATTTAATACCTTTGGTGTCAAATTCTATGTGAAAATGTCTCACAACAGTAGTTTTGGCATCTAAAGTAATTTTTTAGTCTTTGGGAGGTGTTTAGGGATTATTCTATACAGGATCAGCCATGTCAGTCTGATTTTGATTTTTTGAACTATTTCTAACTAGATTGGCCATATTTTCATGTGCCAATTTTTTTTACTTTTAGTTGGGTGAGGTTTTATAACTAGATCGACCATATACGTGTCTATTTCAATTTCATTATTTTCATTGGTTGTTGATTTTAAGCTAGATCGGCCATCTGGGAAAGATGGTTGATTTTGTTCATTTTCTCTAACCAAACTAAATTGGCCATCTCTAAGACATGGTTGATTTATTTGTTGTGGTCTGATAGTATACTCTGAATGGAATTGATCCTGTTGATTCTATTATTTTTTACTATGTATTTTGAACTAGATTAGTCATGTTGATTTTGTCCATTTTGACTTAGTTTTTATAAATAATTTTTGAACGTGTTTTATGTTGAGATTTTTGGGAAAATTAGATATGTTTTGAAGAATTCAACTGGAGTTTTCCAAGGGTGGATTAGTGGGAGGGATGTATCCTTATAACTCTTTCTCTTATCACTTGAATCAAAATGAGGATAAAATAGACTATGTGAACATCTTGGTTGAAAGCATGCATCGTAAAAAGAGTCTTTTGGTAGTGAAGCACATCCAATTCTTATGATTGCGCTTGGAAAATTATGTAAGATTCATCATAAGACAAAGAAATATAACATTTTTAGTTTGGATTTTAAGGATTTTTGTCGGAAATATGCTTACCAGACACACCAAGTTGACTAAAAACATGTGGAGAGAGTAAAAAGGGTTTTTAGAAAATCTTAGCCACCCCAAACTCAATGCATTCATATGAATCTTACTTTAGCAATATTCATTAGCATTGCAAGGAGGTGGGCTTTCAATATCATCTTCATTTATGGGAAGGGTCCTATCTCCTGGTAGAAGAGAGGGAGGAAGCCATTCTAAGATATAAGGTGGTAACCAAGTGGTCTTTCAAGTGTTTTTAACCTCATCAGTTTTGTCATCATCAAAGTCACAAGAATGACTTACATATTGGGATGCATGTTGACAAACTCAGGTAAAGGAGTGATATTAATGTTTTTAGTAGTAAGAATGAGGAATTATGATTTGGGGTTGGTAATTTAGATTGCAAGGGTTAGGATCAACATCATGTTTTTATCATTTACTAACATGAATGAACTTGAAGCATTAGCCATTGAAAGAAGCGATGGATCTCATGTGGTGAGTCCAAGGATGGCCTAAGAGGATATTGTAATAAAATAGAAGATCAAAGACAATAAACCTGGTGTGGATGGTTTGGGTCTGATAGTAAGAGGTAGTTAAATAAACCAAGGTGATTTTTGTTAGTCTCATCAAATCCATGGCAAGTAAATTGGGTTTATTAATATTGTTTGTGGAAAATACTAGTTGTTTAACTAACCATAAGGAAGTGAATTTAATTCCCAAACATTTATTCACCAATACTTTCCTTATTTTTGCATCATTAATCATGATCCTGATAAAGAAAAGTGGGTCATAAGCTTGGAAAATCACTTCATCATTTATCATATCATCCTCGGGAAACTAAATAGAGATTTTTTTAGATGGTTGAGGATGGGATATGGTTTCAATGGCATGCACTTTGGTAGGGTTTAGACCTTCAGACATTTGATTAAATGGATTGTGTTTATTTGTTGATGGCAATTATTCTATATCTTGCAATTTTTACATAAAAAACTTTCGATGATATGGTGATGTTCTCATGAGTTCCATTAAAGGAATCTTGCATGGCTTAGTGTTAAGATTGTCCAAGAAATTCCATTGGGATGATTTTTGGTAATAACCATAATGATATTTAGGGGGATAAGCAAGTTTGATTTTGGGAAGTGAGGTGGTAGGAGGATTTTCAACACTAGGTTGAGACTCCATTGATGGAATGGACTCAACACTAGGGGGTTTCAAAGATAGAAGTTATAGTATATTTGAGAAGCATGTCTTCTTGGGAAGGATTCTTAGGATTTGTAATGGGATCTTTATGAGCAGGCTTACAATAGTAATTGTGGCCACTATGAATTAAGAGTTGGTGTAATAATGATCATAATTGACATCAACAGTAGCTATGAAGTTGTTCATAGGGGGTTTATTTAAAACAAATGATTGGGGAGGATTTTCTGATATTATTATTTTGGTTGCGGTGTTTAGATTGATTATCTTAATACATTTTATTGGAGTTATAATGTTGGTTTGATTGGGCTTTCGAGGCTTTTTTATTTTATTGGTAGTACTCTTTAAAGATAGATTCATGATTAATGTGTTCTCTAGTATGAATTCAAAGGAAATTTTCTTAAGTACACAACAATTTTCATGAGAATGATCAATACAGGCATGAGACCAAAAAAAACTTGTTAGGTTATACCACAGTGGGGTGATGAGTAAGTGAAAGGTTTAGATGATGTCATTAACTTCCTAAGTTATTGTGAAATTAAGGGAGTGAATGTAGGGTATTAATTTTTTTGGATTATTTTGATTGGAAACTCAAAAATTAGATTATATGGGAGGTTTGTCTTGGGGTGCACTAGTGTTTCATTAGTTGATGTTTGAAAAGAGTCCTTTTTGGAGTTATAAGAAGGTTTTAATTGGCTCACAAGGAATCTCATTTTTTTTCTTAGTCAAAGGCTTCTTCCAAAATATTAGGGGAGAAGAGTCAAACTTTATATTGGACAGGAGACTTCAAGTTGGTGATAAAGAGATTGAAGAGGTTTTCATCATTCATGTTATAGTTTGCTTTGTGCACCAAAGACTTCCATCATTTGATGAAATCATGGGTGAACATAAGTTTAGTTTTAAGTTTGATTTATTTATAATGTAATAACGAGTCATATTATTATACATTTATCTACATATGTTTCAATATTATAGAAAAATATATTTTTTAAGTTCTGGTTGGATTACTCTTAACAAACATCAAGATGTTCGAAGACCATTTTTTTCAAACTTTTATATTTTGTTAATATTTGCAATAAACAAAATGGATATACAAGGAAGGGGCTAAGGGAGTGAAGTAAGTAGTTGTGCACCCTATGTTGATAGATATGTTATGCTCATTTGGAGCCACTTCAACCAATGAAATTTTTATCGTATGATTAATAATATGTATTAAAGCTACTCTCGTTAATTGATCAATAGTAAACAAATTTGAAAGTAAAAAAGCAAGGTGTGAAGCTATTTGGGAGCCTCCACCCCCAGGATGGTTCAAACTCAATTTGATGAATCTTGTAGAGGTAATCTTAGGACTTTTGGTATAGAGTGCATGATAAAATATTGTAGTGGATCCTTGATCGGAACTACCTCAGTTAAACTCATGGATGGTACCAAAAATGAAGCAGAGGCTCGAGCTCTGATTATTGGTCTGGGATTAGTAGTGGAATGTGGCATTGAGTCTTTGATCATTTAAGGAAATTATCTAGTGGTGATTCAAGCCCTCACAAATCAATGAGCTAAAGCTTAGAATCTCAATAATATTTTATCTAAATATTGGGTGCTTTGCATCTTTCAGGAATGGAATGGGGAGAATTGCTTCTATGAAGTGAACGTGATTACAGATTTTATTACCATTGTTGCGATTGAACAAGTTGAAGGGCTTTGTATAGATAATTGTAAATTAGGGTGGCTCGATATTAATGGCATAGCTCATATTGAGCTATAATCATTAGTGAATACATTTGTTGGTGCATTGATCAAAAGGATGTCTTGTAATGATGATGATCATAATGACAAGGCATGAGAAATGTCTAATGAATTTGGCAGTGTGTGTTAGTTGGATTTATCTCCTGTAAGCATTATTAATGGTGGTAGACTTTTATGTTAAAACATTTTTGTGGAGATCCCTTCTCGAATCAAGTAGGTGGTGGAGATTGTCTATTGAAATGGACAAAGCTTTGGTGAAGTTGGTCATCTGGCTGATAGTTTTTGGTAGTTGCCCCAAGCGAGAGATAGGTTTTATGGGAGTGGTTTCCTATTGCAAAATGCAACATGTTTTTTGGTCTCCCTCAATGGCTATGGCAAATGATTTAGATTGCATTGTTGGAGTGGAGGAGATCGGTTGCAATTAGCATAGGCATGTCAATTCAGAGCTCCCTGCATTTTTTGCCACTAACCTTCTCCTGCTAGTTTTTGACAAAGGTATGGTTAAATATTTGGTTGATTTTTTCATTCATCTAGAGTATAGGCTTAATCTTCTATTTGAGATAGATCTTTTAGAATTGGGCCTTTCTTGGAATTGCCTTTTACGGGTAAAGATGGTTTAGGGTATATTCTAGTTTCTATTTTTATACTATTGGAAAAAAGGTTTTCAAAAAATCTCAACATTGTGGAAGAGTTGGATTCCTTATGCTCAAATAAAGAGGAAGAGGTGGTGGAGAAAAACATGGTCCTTCCCACGTTATCGAGTCTTAAGACTCCTCTACCAGAGTTGGATCTTTGGAGGGCAGCAAGGTGATCGCATGAGCGAGTGGAAGTTATCAAGTTTTTTCTCTATGGATTTTATTAGGGGAAGTTCCCTGCTCCATAATGGTTCGGTAAGCAGAGGTCTTGGGTTGCAGAATCTTCTTGCAAGTCTAGTATTATTCAGGGTAAAGGAGTAAGTGAAGGAAAGAAGTTGATTGAAGGGAAAAGTGTATTACAAATCAGTGAGTTGGTTCAGCCTCTTGAGCAACTAGCGTCTCTAGAAAAACATGTCTTAGATAGTGAGATTTTGTGTATCAATTGGGATGATTTTCAGGTGGTAGTTTTAGAATAATCTATTTCTACAATTTTTTTGGTTAGCAATTACCCTGCATTGCTATGTAAAAGTTTGGTGTTTGTACCAATGATCTCTTGTAAATGCTCGTAGTATTAATATAATACTTATGTTTTTTGGTATTTTGGTATTATGGTCTTATGCCTTTCGAATGTATATCCCTAACCCATACCTGCTAATTTTTGTTTTGTTTTTTTATGGGCAGGGGTCCCAGTAACCCTGAGAACAATCCAAAAAAATATGTATTAAAACTACATATTTCATTACAGGGATTTAAATTATGTGAAGGGAGAAAAATTAAGGTATTTAAAATATGAGATTATATACAAATACAATAAAGTTGGTCTATAACTTATATAATTAAAGTTGGTCCATAAATAGTATTGTCTTTTTTTGTGCACCTATGTATCGTTATATGATTTTCTACTTTTTTATATGACTTATTGTGATACTACTTCCATAAATAATCATGTCTTTTTTGTGCACCTATGTATCATTATATGACTAATTTTGATACTACTTTTTAATTAATTTTAAATTTTGAATGTCACATTTATTAACTTTTATTTTAAAAAAAAATGATCATTTAGTTTGCAACTACCCTCAAAACTAGTGAATCGTTCAACTATTGGATCCTCTCCCTTATTAATACCATGTAGAATTGTTATTATTTTCAAATAGTGGAGTGGATGACCAATGATATAAAAAATATCATTAATTATTTTTTATTTTTTATTTTCACTTTTTAAAAAATACATATTGTTATGTAATCCAAATGTAGAGAAACGATAGTGTATACACATAATATTTTCAAACTTTATCAATTACTGATGCTTTCTCTCTTACAAGAATCCATCGAGTCTCAATCTCTATAAGTGCATGCCTTAAAGGGTGCACTAGGAAAGGGGTGGGTAGACCATTGGTGCTTCATAATATTGTTGTCCCCTATACCACCACTTGAAACCAACACAAAAATATCCTCTACATTTTCCTAAGCTTTGGCACCTCCCTTACACACTCCTCCAAACAATTCATCATCTTAAATAACCCCTATCTAAGCCAAAAACTCTTTTTGACATTTACCGAATAATGTCAGCCTGGGCCGACCCTGTACTTAGATTATATTAGCATGTTACGAGTCTAGGTCAGCCTCAGTCGACCTAGATCAAAACCTAACCTGACTTTATCAATTAACAATACAAGCTCGAATTGGGTTGACTCTGTCGATTAAACTTTTGAAAAGATTTAGAGTTAGATTCAACTATATCTACACATCATTTTCACCATTTCTTAGAGAGAGATGGTTAATTATTCATTTGTATTTCTTTATAATATGCTCTTCTACCATTCTACTTAAGGAGTTATTGCTTAGGGTTAATACTTGGAGAAGAATCTTGTCTCGTGGAAAAGTATTGGATGCTTTGACATATCTTAGTGATCTTTACAAGCCATAATAACCTCTTGTGAGGCACCTTTGGCCAAGGGAGAAATTGAGTCTCGACAGATTCGTATTCAAGGTAAGTATCTCTAACTTTACTCTTCTATTTTAGTAGATAGAATTAGTATAAGTAATGGCCTTTGAATGTATTTCTCTCTCCATGCATTAGAGTTATATCTATATATAGTTTAACTAGAATTATTCTATGCATGTTTGTTTTTATGTTTATTACCCCTATTTTGTGCCACAAGCTTTAAGAACTATGTTAGATTTTACTTTACTTTGCATATACTTTGTGAATATATAAAAAATATATAACCTAGTTAGGGTTATCGCATGGTGTTGCTTGGCTAGAGGCTTTGGAACCATCTCTAGTGACATTATTGTGGTAAGGGACCCCTTGGTTAGGTCTAATAGATTCATCTTGGGCATGACCCCAATTGTCTAAATATACCAACAAGCGGAAGTGTAAGTGTGATTTATCTTCTTTAAGCTAGGATTAATTTATAGATCAGCTGCATTTTCCCTTATATATCTTATGGTGAACCCGATGTGAATCTAACCCTTGTATATGTTCTTTCATGCATCCATTTATTATCATATTATATATTTTATTTCTTCAATATTGTATCGAATATGTTAATATAGTCTAATAGTCTATGCGCAAGTTTAACATAGTCACTCCAAAATGACTGTGTTTTTTTTATGCATGTTTTATCCAAATACAAGTGAATGGATTGATAAACTCGACATTATTCTCTTCTTCAACCATAGGATTACAGACTTCATTGACCCAGTCGACTATGTTCGTAGTTCTCTTTTTCAGCATATAAGATTGCAAACTTCATCAAACTAGTCAACTCTGTTCACAGTTCCCTTTTTCAGCATACAGGTTTTGCAAACTTCATCGACCCAATCAGCCCTATTCGTAGAATATAAAAATAACCATTTGAGCAACACATCATAAAATTATCAAATTAAGCATCTTCAAAAGTATCTAGGTTTATTCTTGCCTTTTTTATCATTTCTATTTTTCATTTTCAGTCTTATTGTTCATAGTTTTTAGTCTATAAAACAGTAACCCTATAACAAATTAGGTCAATTAGCTTGACACATTTTTGTAGCCTACTTTATCTCTATGAGACTCAATCAAACTGGTTCAACTGTGTTCTTTTAGATCTTGCTTCCATAGACAATAGCAACCCTGTCAACTCTGTTCTGTAATGTTTGCATACAGTGTCCCCTGAACAAACTTTGTACCCTTCAAAAATAAAAGAATTAACCTATTTTGCTAGTAATTAATTCACTTTTCATTTTAGTTACTTGATTAGAGTAACAAACATAGACCAAATAGGAGGTTTTTAATTTACCAATTTAGTCACATTGTTTTTCTCTTTTGCACATACTTTCAAATCACTTAACACTATAAATTATTTAAATATTTTCTTCCCAAGGTCTGCCTACTTAAATTTCATCACCAAGGAGGAAGTTGACTTAGTTGTTTGGCCAAGTATAAATAGTATTTGATGGTATATATTGGCAAAGAACCCGACACCCTTATCATTGTGGGATTGTGAAGTGAGGGGGTATGCCCCAATACCAAGCCAATACCATCACCAATACAAATCTCTTTCAGCCTAAACTACATGAAACAATATTCATAGATTGTTTTATAATTCATTTTTATGCCAACACCCTATCACATTAATTTCAAAATTTATTATATTTTAAAACATTCAATAATGACTATTTAACTTAGCATTTAAATTCAAGTTTTATTGCTTGCTCTTTGATCATTGTATTTTGTATTACAAAACTCGTACTAGCCAGCATTAGTACAAGGTTTGTACTATGTGCTATAATTAGATCAAACACATTGATCTAATTACTTGTGTGATGAATTATATTTGCTTAGTTATTATCGTATAAAAAATTTATTTATTTTCAGAACACAGTCGTCCCTATTGACATAGTCTCTTACAACCTGCTTGTCCAATTTATCTTCCGTAGACATTCGACCTATCTGACTATGTATCCTTTTAGTCTATTTAGTTTTACCATCTGAAGAACACGGTCAAGCAGTTCCATTGTGTCTTTTGTATCATGTACTGTTGGTCTTTCCTATAGACTTTATCGACTTAGTCAACTCTATACCTCTTGGTCAATATTGTTCTATGGTTGACTTTGTCCCTATTTTTCTTTTTTGATTTTTGATTTTAGATTTTTCCTTCAAGCATCATAAAATCCCCTTTCAAAATCATTTTGGACAACCTAAATCCATTGAGAGGCTATCTAGAATGTTCTTTTCTTCCTACCTTTGCTACCCAAGAATATCCTCACTCTTGGAGCACTTTTTCCTCTCCCTCATCTTTGGACTACAATATGGTCCAAATCACTCCAACTAATGAGATTGATGGATTAGATCCATTCTATACTTCGCAAGACAATTATCATCTTAAAACACCTTACTATATTATGGGAAAAATCAACACAAGCCTAACAAACAACCCCATAGGAAACCTTCTCAACACCAATAACCTACCTCTTACCAATTTATGACCTAGCAACCCTCCCCCTAATACCAATTTAGGCAATCACCCTCCTACCAATCCTAATAATCCTCCTCCCAACACCAACCCACCAATTGATACAACTTAAATTCTTGCGCAAATAGTGAAACAAATGAACATCATGCAAACATCTAATACCTCTCCCATGATGCAACTACAACATCATTTGATAAATATGGCTAATTATCCCCCTATTCTTCTTCCCCAAAATAATCAAAAATTCATCCCTCCACCTCTTTACAAATGTTGTGAGAAACATCATTCCCTAACTTATTATGCACAATAATATGCTTCAACACATTCAAAACGAGCATTTAGACCCATTCATTGTATCTATTGATATTGGTAATATATCTCCAACTATTAAATATGATGGGACTAAAGACCCCACATCTCTTGTCAAAGCATTCAGTAAGCTTTATAGAGTGGATCCAAACTAATGCCTTCACCACTACCAAATTTTTAGTTAAAACCTTCATAGGTGGCATATTAGAATGGTGTAACTAGCATCCCCAAAATTTTATATGGTAATGTGAGGATTTAGTTAGTCTTTTAGATAAGGAATTCCAACATAATGGTCTTCCTAAAAATTGTCTTAGCCATTTCATTAATGCTAAACAATCATCTTCCAAATCAACTCATGATTTTATCAAACAATGGAAATCTTTGGCTCACAAAACCAATCACAACATTATTGATGACAACTTGTTCAAACTTTTCATTACTGAATTAAAACCTTGCCTCCAATACAAAGTTTGAACTTTTCCTCCCCAAACTTTAAACAATGCTATAGATAAAGCTAAGTGACAAGAGTTTCTAATGAAACAGTTTGAACCTAATACTAAAACCATCTATGGATCTTTTCAACACTCAAAGAATGCAATCACTGGCAATCCTCCTCAACCAAAACCAGGAGTAGCCAAAATGGAAAATCCCCAAGTTTCCCATACGCCACTAACTGTCCAATAAATGAAACAACTTTTAGTGCCTTCTAAACCATTCACATATGCTAATAACCCATCTATATGGTATGACCCTAACAAATTTTGTTAGTTTCATGCCGATATAGATCATTCCCATGAAACATGTCATGGGATTAAAAAATTTATGGTTTCTTTTATGATAGGAGATACATTCAATCGTGATGCCATGATTAAAATCCATCATCATGATTATGTTAATGCTTCTCAAAAGAAAAAAGCTTTCAAATCTTCTTCCTCTAACAATCCAAAAAGTTTTTCTACAATCAACCTTCAACATTCAAACAAGGATATTTATGCAATTGACGCCAACTATGATTAATACTATACTAATTATCAATATGTGAATGCAACTAAAGTTAATTATCAACATAAACACACTCAAAAAGACCCTGTCACAAAACCAAAGAATCCATCACTCGAAGAATAACTTCACAAAGATACCACTACCACTAACCTACCTTCAGAAACCAATGAGGAACCACTTCCTCAATCCGAACCTCAACCTACCTCTCTTCTTCCTAAAAATATTTAACCTTCCAAGCCTCATTTTGGTTCTTCATCTTCAAAAACTCATTGGAATTTCATAAAAATTTACTTTATGCCATTCAAAATAACTCTCATGGAGTTAGTTCGCACTTCTCCTTATCATCGTAAATTCCTAATGCAACAACTACAAGAAATTGAAGAACCATCTTCCCTAGAAGTGGAACAACCTTTTCGAGAACCTTTACCAATAAATTTCACACCATTGAAACTATTTGTCCTTCTTCAAAACCTTCCATAGAGTTCTTTGAAGAAAACATGATCAATGATGAAATTCTCTTTCAAGCCTATGACCCACATCTCTTTATTAAAATAGCCATTAATACCAACTATTGACTAATTTGACCATAATTCAAATTAGGTCAACGCCCTATATAGTCAAACTTGTTATAGGGGTCTTCTAGGATGTAAAACGTGTGTCATGGTCTTAATAAGGTCAACATTATGTTTATCTTTGTCATATTTGTCTATAGTTGATCTTATGTCATCTAGGGGTCATTTTCCAACCATTTACTAAATTAGTACAGTTTATATAAGGAAATAAAGGTGTCAAGACATACTCTAACATCCCACATGTTAATTACCTATTAGAGATGGAAATCTTGGACTAACAACTTCATGTGCAACGTTGAAATCGAGAAGATCAGGTAGTTTAGATAGTTTCAAATAGTTGTACAGCCTATACAACACATTTGGCACATGTGGTGACTTCAGGAGTGTCTCTTAGGATTCCCACAGTCCATCTCCATGCTTGGGAAGTTTTGATAGACTTGAAAATGGCAAATACCATCCTATCTTTCATATTGCTCTCTTAGACAAGAAGAAATGGTCCAATTTCAATTTGGTACAACCAGGAGGAGGTGAGTCAGAGAAAGTGCATTTGAGGGATGAAAGTACTCTTTGTGTAATTCAAATTCATGGAAATAGTTGTAGGTTTGGTGTACCATGTTGTATGAACCATTGATAAGAAGGTATGTGACTCTTTTCTACCTGTAGATCCCCATGGCTTTTAGTTTTCTCCTTTGTCTTCATTGATCTTTATGACTACCTTTCTCATGTAGTTCTTAGTTTGTTCTACACATGTGAAGGTGGAGGAATGAGTAGAACATATCATCTTGCTAGTTGAAGACACACTGAGGTCTGCAGATAATGATTTCATTAGTTGCAAAATTTTCTCTCTCCTATAATGGTCTTAGATCAAGGATACATGTTTCCACTCTCACATTTCATGGTGATTAGTTTTCCTTTAAAGCTTTGGTCTCAAGATTGTTCTACATGGAGTGCAGAGATTAATACATAAACACAATCAGGTTTATTTTTGATTGTCACCTACAATCAAGTGTAAAGGATCCCTAAGCAGTCATATTCATGACACAAGAAGGTTTTCAACATGGTGAGAAGTCTCCTAAGGTGGAAACAACAATATTGAGATATCCAAAAGGTTAAAGATTGGTTGTGAGAACCAATTCCTAACACAGTATTTGTTGTACTCTGTAGTATCACCTACAGGCAGCTCCAACAAATGGCTTGAGTTCAATCCAAGAAGGCAGAGAAATGTTGATATGGAGGTGTTTGAGCTCAATTGAAACCCTCAGTCAGGTTTGGAAACATTGTGACAGTGGTAAAGCCATCATGTGGTAGGCAGACCTAGAAACATGTTCATAGTTTTGGAAAGTTGAAATTGAGACACTTTACCTTAGTTTCTTCGAATAATTTTTTTCCCATCTACAATGTCTTTCTATGGTAGACTATTTTGAGGTCTAGACAACCCTGATTGTTTTCATCTTGTAGACCAAGCCTAAGGGAAATGTTTTGAACATGAAAATTTGGTTGATTGATTAAGATGGAATGTTTTTGAGTGGTTTCTAACTCAAGTAGGTTTTGACCTAAGATACTCAATAAACATTGTATGGAAATGACTATAAGCAACCTAACTTGTAGTGGTGAATGGCTACATCGTGTATATGCATGAAAAGAGCTCAAATAAGAGTGAAAGAGGGATAATGCCTCAAAGTAAGTTAAATGAGTTGAAACACAGTGGTCATACATAGAACATCACCTACAGGAGTCTTTGAAATATCCTAAATGGTCATCTACAGTCTGACTGTAGACTCACAGTAAATGGAGTAAGTAGTTTGGATATTGGCATAGCCCTAAGGCATGATATGAGCATGCTCAAAAATGATCTAATATGACTTCAAGAAGTACCTACAACATGGATCTCAATGTCTAAACATACACCTTCACTTACAAGAACCTTTTTTCCTAAAGTGAATGCACCTACAGCCTGCCACAATAGACAGACTAGATTAGGCTATAGTGAATGGAGCAGTTTGAAGTTGGCAGAGGTCTATGATAGATAGATCATTATAAAACCACTCTCACAGTGGTAAGGGAACATTCCAAAGTGATCTCAAGAAGAAAATACATAAACCTATAGTCAAATCTCAAGGCTCTCAAGCCCAAACAAAGTTTTGTGCACAGTCATAGAAGTCTGTCTTGAAGATTTGAAGTGTTGATGAATCTATAGGTGTGATCCAGTTATGAAAATTGGTAAATAATACCACCAAGACCTAATATATCCCTCCATGACTTCACTTTATCAAGGAAAATAGGGGATATGCCCTCTATTTTATCTTAGATAAAGAGCACTCCCAGACAGTATAAACTATAGGTTTGGTGAGTAAATGAGAAGGGGATGACATGAGGAGTCTTGGAGCACCATAGAATGAGGTAAGGAGCTGAAGTAGAGGTTTCTCAACATGAATACTCACCTGCAGTTGTTGGAAACCACTCAGAGGTGGTCATGGGCAATTAGACACACTTAGGCCTGTTAGGCCTAGAGCTAGGTCTAAGCCCTGATGAGGCTAAATTTCATTTCTATAACCATATGAACTCTCCAATTCATTTTATGACCTAGAGGGGAGAGTTTAGGATGATTTAAATCCATTGAATTGTAGAGAAACAACACGAAATGGTCAAATTGGCTTAAAACCATGACAAAGGTACAAAGCTCAATAGGCCATTTTCAAACATTCATATATGTATGGACACATGGCATGCTGACCCAAGGAGATAGGGGTGGTTGAGTAGGGTCCTAAACTTGGTTTTAGTGGCATTTGTTCAGAGTTGGACGTCAAGATTTTATGAACAATCTTTAACAGTCCAAACATGGTAAAACCCTCATAAACCCTTTTCTAAGATCCGATGCAAGAAATACAAATATAAATGTACTCAGAGGGAGTAATATGGCCTAAAAAATATTTTGGACTTGTTGAAGACTCTCCCTTGCTCCTTCTTACCTAATTGGTATGTACCCTACTTGTACAGACATGGTAAAAATAGGGTTTTTTATAAATATTTGACTTAGTCTATAGGTACAGCAGAGATTTGAATAATAAGAATCATTTGGGGAGGTCTGTAGAGATTTATTATAACCCCCTATGTCCATCTCTCTCAATAGAAAAACATAGAAACATCTTTGCTACATAGTTCATCATAGGCAGTCTTAGACAGGCAGTGAAAAGAGTGAGTGACTACCTAGTGAGAAGATGAGAAATATGATTTGGATTATTTTTAAGGTCTAATTCATGGAGTGGAAGGAAATGAGACCTTAAAAAGGTGTCCTAATATCTCTTCCATGGATTTGGTTAAGTAACTAAAGGCCACATGGATGACAAATGTGAAGGATGAGGCATAGAAGACTAATGAAGGATTATAGATGGTGAACACAAGTGTCATAAAGATGGCTAGCAGTTAGGGATACATCTGGTGACTTCCATAATATGTTTCTAACCCCCTAAGATAGTGCACATGTTTTAACTCTCCCTAGTTCAATTTTGAGTAGTCAAGATATGCCTCATCATGAAGGTAGTTGAAGGTCCTTATGCCAGTTTTGGAGAATTTGTCATAGTTCATCTGGACACTTATCCAAGAAGACCTTCATGGTTTGTTTCACACATCTTCATCACTTGACACTTTTTCTTGTAACCTTTGAGCTCCAGTTCTTCTCTCTCTTCTCACATGTTCTATAAATGTAAGCCATTTTGGCTTTTGAAAGAATCCACACCTGATATGGTGAAGCCCTGTTGGTTTGATATTGTATTTTACCTTTGAAAAAAATATTTTAAATCTAGTTTTGAGTTCACAAGCGAGCTTGTATAGGTGTGTCAAGTGGTGTATAGTTAAAATTCAAGTGATTAGTATTTATCATTGCTTTCTCTCAACTCTTTCATGCTTGATGCAAGTAGTTTCCACTCTAATAGGTCACATGAAGTGTAGTCAAGTGCATTTATCTATCTTTAAGTGTAAAGAGTAGCCTTAGTGTCTGCAATCTGACCTCTAGTCTACTCTCCTTGAGTAGTTCAATGCATATCATCTCCATGTTTGAAATATTAATGTTAGAGCAATTCAGTATTTTGAGACTATTGTTGTGAGTCCTGTCTCTTAGTACGAGTGCATGGTAGTCTAGTGGAGATCTTTGTGGTGTATCACCTCAGTAGAGTAGTTTACTTTTCACGTTCTTCATATCCCTTTTCATAAAAACAAATAAGTAGTGTAGGTGATAAGCAAGCAAAGTCATATCAAGGGAGTTAGCCCTTAAACCTAGAGGTTTACCTTTGCTATAGCAACCCACAGGACTAGAGGTAATCCAATGTTGCCCAAATCTTAGAATAGGCTTGAAAAACCATCTCTAGGGTGTAATATTTGGTGACAACACTCTTGGGTGAATATTTTGTCACTAGCTAACTTATGGGTAAAATAGGTTACTTCAACCACCGCATAGGGAGATGGGTCGGCCAGATGTACAGGTTTACCACATCAAAAGGGGGCAAATCTCTCCTCTCATCAAGGGGAGGTTCCTTGTAACTATGAGGAGCTATATACTATACATACATACATATATATATATATATATATATATATATATATATATGCAGAAAATAAAACTCAGGGGTAGGACAACACCATCCATCTCTCTTCTTTCAAAGATGATGTTCACAGACAAAGGAAAAATCTTAGTGAAAACACTGAAGGCACTTCTCTTCTTTCAGAAGTGGTCTTGCAGCAAACAGTAGTTCTTTCTGATAACAAGTAACTGGTAACAGGGTGCAATAACCAGCAAAATGAGATGTAGCACAAAGTCTGCACCTCAACTGCCCAAGAGTGAAATATAAAGGACAATGAGGGCACAAAGTCGTTCCAAGGCCCTTTACACAGAAAGAAACTAAAAACACACACTAAAGACAATTGTGGCAACACAGAGTCTCTCCACAGTTGACTTCAGGACACCTTCCTGATTACTTCCACTAGTTCTGCTTACTTCATAAAAATGGACAAGAATGCATTCAGAAAATAGACATAAGAACAATCTCCTAAATGACACAAGCTATTATAGCACAAAGTCTGGAAGTTACCTCCTTTCTCATTCACATAAAGAAATATGATCAACAATCTGAGCTCAAAGTCTCAGTAATCACCTTTCAATTTTGGCAAGATTTTACTTCTATAACCAAAAAGATCTCCCTAAATGACACAAGAGATTACAATATATAGCAGCCAAGGGAGACTTGGCACTTTCTTTCATGGCATGGCCCATGCTGCATTCAATGCCTTGAATGCATTTTCAGTTGAGTCAAAGAGGCCATGCTAGAAAAGGGTGTCTGCCCTAACTGTGGCATGTCAATTCATCTCAAATATCTTCTCTTCTGCATGGGTTGTCTGGTCACTCACCCAATATCTACACGGCTATCCCCTCGCTTTTATTCCAAGGGAGAAAAATAGGTCATGCATTTAATGTTTGCAAGTTCAAATATCTACTTAGTGGATAGTTCCACCTACTGGAAATAACTCTTACGCAGATTTTTATGGTCTTTCCGTCTTTCCTGTTGCAATTTGAGCTCTTGAGCTATCTATTCAGTTGGTCGCTTAGTTTTCTCTTCAGTTTCCGTGCCACATTTGAAAATTAATGGATATTTCATCTCCTTGAATTTGATGTCCGTGGGGACGTCACTGGTCACTGGTCGCTCTAAACCACTTTGAACCATTAACCTTTGAACCATGAGAGTTCATTGGTTCAATGGTTCAACGGTTCGAGCAGTCTTATCGGCTCCTTGGTTCCATCGCTTCTTTCCTTTGCTCGGAGCGTTCATTGAACCGTTGAATCCGTTGAACCTTTAAACCAGTTTGGTTCAAGGTTCAATGGTTCATCCCCTTTCTTAGAAGCCTTTGTTTCATCTATGTCTTTTGAAGCTTTGAAATTCTTTCAGCTTTATCAAGCCTACGGAGTCCGTAGAAAAAAAAGCCTGCAGAGTCTGTAGAAATCACCCTATACAGTCCATATAAATCAGCCTACAAAGTCCATCAAAATTAGGCCTGCAGAGTTCGTAGAAGTTAGCCTGCAGAGTCTGTAGAAGTCAGCCTACGGAGTCTATAGAAATTAGCCTGCAGAGTCCATAGAAATAAGTCTACAGAGTCTGTAGAAATAAGCCTGCAGAGTCCATAAAAATAATCCTGCAGAGTCCGTAGAAATTAGCTTGGGGGCCTTTGATCATTCCTCTAGGCAAAATGTCTTTGGAACCTCCCAAAGGGAAGGTGTCCCTTCGAGCCTTGAGAAAGGTCCATTTCTTGATCGCTAAGAGCCCCCCGCAAGGCTACCTGGCCTTCGGAGTCCTTTAGGTGGCCTTCTTCAATTCCTTTGGACAAAACGTCTGAAGGAATTCCTTCAGACATTTTGTTTGAAGGAAACCTTTCCTTTGCCTTAGCTGCTTTCTGTCGGGCCTTTGATCATTCCTTCGGACAAAATGTTCAAAGGAATTCCTTTGGACATTTTGTCCGAAGGATTTCCCTTGTAAAATTAGCCGTGGAAAATCTTTCTAAAGGATATCTTCTCATTCCCTTTTGTTCACTGCCCTTTGCAAGGGCACTTGGTCATTGGTTCACTACCCTCCGCAAGGGCACTTGGCCTTTGGGCTTTGGGGGACTCTTTTGAACCGTTTGATTGAACAAATCGATTAAACCAATCTTTGGTTCAACGGTTCAATATTTTGTTTGACTCATTCAATTGACCGCTTGAACCAACCGCTTTGAACCAATCTCGTTGAACATTTGAACCCGTTGAACTTTTTTGGGTTCAAGGTTCAACGGTTCAAACTTTCTTCTTTTTATTAAGTCTTTTGAAGCTGTTGAACTTGCTGAAGTGGTTGAACTTTAAAGTTTTGCCAAAGCGTTTAACTCTTTAAGCTTGATGATGTCCTTGAGTCTTTAAACCCATTGAACCTTTGAACCTTTTTGGAAGCGGGGTTCAATGGTTCAATGGTTCAATCCTTTATTTGAAGCTTGCCGATGGACCTTTCGTTTGAACCTCGACGTTGAACCAATTTTGAAATTGCCTAAGTGTTGGGAACTTATTTCTTTGAGAGAGCTCGTCTGTTAAAGTCGTTGAACTTGTTTAAACCTGCTAGTCCCTTAGCTGAAAAAACTTGAATAATGAAAAATTTGAATACTCAAAACAATTTTTGAGAAGGGAAAAGAGAATTTTGGCCTGCAAGACCAAAATAGTTCATATGTTATCCCAAAAATGAGTGACAAATTTTGACAACAACAGTTGGCTCCAGTTGGGGAACTTCCTTCAGTTGAAATTTTGAAACAACTGAGGGGAGTAAAAACCAGAATCTCTAGTGCCTTCAAATATGCCATTGGGCTATAGAGTCATGCTACCCAAAAAAAAAGGCTTCAAAAATAAAAATGAAAAGCACAAATTAGAACTAAAGACTATACAAATATACATATGTACAGATGATCTTATTTGATACTTCAAGAATTGAAGTGCTTCAAATGCTACCCATTATGAGGTAGAGAAAAGGGTGTGCCATCTTGATACTTCAACAGAAAATAATTTTCACCATTGAGCTGATGGATAATAAATGAGCCTCTCCATAGGGAATTGAATTTCTTACACATTCCCTTTGGTTCTTTTCTCTTGTCCCATAACAGGACTTGGTCTCTAATCTAAAAATCACGAGTTCTTGCTTTCTGGTCGAAGAGCTTCTTCACCAGAATTTGATGCGTAGTGATTCGGTCCACCACCATAGTTTGTTGCTCATCCAGCGCAGTTAAGCACATGATCCTCTTATCGATGGAGCTTTTATATGTCTGATCTTCGACCACCTTTGCCAATTTTAGTGCAGGCAATTCCAATGTGATTGGTATCTCTGCATTGAGACCATATAGAAGTTGAAAAGGTGACATACCTATCACCCTCTTGGGCATAATTCTATCTGCCCATAAAGCATCAACTAATGCTTTATGCTAGGTTTGTTGGTTGTCATCCACCAACTTTTTAATGATAGTCACCAAGTTCTTGTTGCTCGATTCTGCTTGGTCATTCCCTTGTAGAAAATAATTAGAGGAGTGGGAGAGGGTAATCTCATAATAAAAATAGAACTGAGTGATCTCATGAGAAAAAAAACATGTTGCATTATCTGTGACAATCTTGGTTGGGACCCCAAACCTAAAAATAATGTTTTGTTTGAAGAAATCGCATACTACTTCTGAAGTAACATGCTTGGTTAGAATTGCTTCCACCCATTTGGTGAAGTAATCTATGGTTGTGAGGACATAATCATGTCCATATCTTGAAGATGGGTTTACAACACCAATGAAATCAATTCCCCATTGCTGAAATGGCTTTTTTATTACCACTGGCTTAAGAGGCAGAGCAGCTAACTTGGGTCTTCCAATGAACTATTTGCATAGTTCACACATTCGTACCTATTTGTATGCATCTTGAAACAAAGTAGGCCAGTAATACTTAGCTCACAAAATCTTATGGGCAGTTACAGGAGCAGAAAAATGTCCTCTACAGGCAGATTATGAAAGGACTTCAAAAGTTGGTTCTGCTACTCTTTATCCATGCGACAAAAAAACACTCCATCAAGGCTCCTCTTATACAGGCCATTGTCCCATAAGACAAAATTGGCAGCTTTTAATTTAATAATCTTCCTTTCTTTACAAGACAGGTGAGCAAGACACTCACCATAGGTAAGGAAATGAACAATATTTGAATACCACTCATTCATGGTGGAGACAAAGAAGACTGTTGGCGTGTCTTCCACTTTTATTTTTTCATGTCTTATTTTTTTTGGTATGTTGTCAGTAATTAATTGGCAGAGACCCCTTCCCTACACCAGCTTCGTTAGTTTGATGACTAGATCAAACTCCTAAATTTTAGCAATCTAATTGCCCCCTTTAGTTCTAAACTCCTGCTGAGTTAATATGAATTTGATTATGGTATCAGGAACCAAGGCAGTAGTGTAGAAATTCAGAATATAAAAGAAGAAGTGATTTACTGCTTTTACCATTGCATAAGCATGCTTCTCCATGTTTGAATACTTCAGTTCATGAGCTTTGAGAGGACAACTCATGAAGGATATGATAGATTTCACACCTTTGTTCTATTGAACTAGAATTGCTGAAAGTGTGTGCTCAAAAGCATAAATATATAGGTGAAATCCTTGGTATAACTTGGAAAAACTAGAATTAGGGCGTGGACAATCATTGTCTTGATGTCTCAGAATGCCAATTTACCTTCTTCAGTCTAGCTGAAGGTGGCCTTTCCCTTCATCATGTTTACAATATGGCGAGTCTTCTCTGCGAACTCGGGCATGAACCTTTTTGAAGAAAGAGTGAACTGCAATCTTACTTGTGGGCAGGGTAAGCTCATGGATGGACTTGACTCTGTCTGAGTCAATATTTATGCCTTCTCAGGATACAATGTGTCTGAGAAGTTTCCCTTCTGTTACCCTAAAAATAGACTTCTTGAGATTTAGAGAAATGTCATTCTGGTAACATTGTTATAGCACTTGTTGCAAATGGCGCACATGATCAAGACAATGCTTGGTAAAGACTATTAAATCATCAAGGTACACCACAATGAACTTACCTATTTCATCTTTGAAAGCAAGGTCCATTACTCTTTGAAAAGTGGTGCCAGCATTTATCAGGCCAAATGGCATTTTTTGATATGCAAAGGTGCCCCAAGGCGTCGAAGGCAATCTTGTGTTGGTCTGCTTCACCAAATTCAACTTGATTGTATTCTGAGAAGCCTTCTAGCATTGATAACATTTTTAAACCGATCACTGTCTGAAGAACTTGGTCCATGATGGGCAAATGATAGTTATCATTTAAGGATGACTGATTCAGATTTTTAAAGTCCACGTAGAGGCAAATTTCACCATTCTTCTTTCTCACAGGTAATATGTTTGTAATCCATGTGGAATGATGGATTGAAAAAATTATCCTAACATTCAGCATTTTTTGTATTTCAGACAGAATAGTTCCTGATATCTTCAGATTGTACTACTTGAATTTTTGATTGTAAGGCACCAAATCACTCTTGAAAAAAATTTCATGGCAAATTTCTTCAAGCTTGAGCGACTTTAGATCATCATAGGAGTACGCCAAAACATCTATGTACTGGTGGGGCAGAGCAGTGAACTTGAACTTCTCTTCTTGAGTGTAGCACTTCTCAATGTTCACCATCTTAAGATTTTTCTTAGAGCTCAAATCTATTTGTTGTTGTTTGATGAACTTGTCATGCTTGTCAAATAACTTCTCAAGGGAAACTAATCTTTTGGAAATTTTATTCCTCTTTAGCTGTAAGAATTCATCACCTACATCTGAACTTGATTCAAGAGCTGGTTCATTACCTTCGAAGTGAAGCTGTTTGAAGCTGCCTTTTTATTCCAAGAAGGCAATTATTTGGTTGTCACCATTGAACACTTGCCAATGATTGGCATTGTCAAGAAAACTTGGTCAAAATACCAGTTCGATAGTGTACCTTTCTCCTTTAAAATCTAATTGAAGAACCAAAAGAGTTGTTGAAATGGCCAAAGCATCAGCTCGGTCATTAAATTCCTTGAGAACTGCAGAGATGCAAAAAATATCAAAACTTTCAATTTGATCCCAAATTAGATTACGGTAATGAAGCAATCTCTCATTTTTGGTTTGGTACAAGTTTCTCACCTGACAAACCACCAGCTCAGCATCTCCTTTAGCGTGAAGAAGTTTGATGCCCCTATCTTTAGCAGCCTTCAATCTAAGTAGTAGATATTTGTACTCAGCAGTGTTGTTGGTGTTGTTGAACTACAAATTGTATGAAGAAGGAAAAATATCTCTTTGAGGAGATATCAACACAATTTCAGCTCCTGAACTGGTAGAGGAACAATTGCCATCAAATTATAGTATCCATACATCATCAAAAGCTGACCTTACCTTAGATTTTTCTGTGTGGAGGGGAAAGTTCCTTTAAGCTTCCACTGTGCTCTCTCATATTTTCTGCTATTTTATTTGAACCAATTTTCAAATTGTCATTTTCAAAAATTTCGTCAGCTAAGACAGAACATCCTCTATAGTCAGGAAGTAATTACCTATACCTGAAAACTCAAATAAAATTTGAGCTTTAGGGACTGATGTTTTAGTGACAACGTATTTTGCTTCTTTTTTAGAGAGCAATTTATGCATGACACCCTTGACTGGGATCTTTGCTTCAGATAGGTCCATGCTCAACTTGCCACCAACGTCTTTGCAAAAATTTTGCCCAAGAAGGATGTTGTATGAGGTTGAGACATCGGCCACCATGACTGTCATCTTAATTCTCTTGTTCGAGAATGTTGCAAATGCAAATTGAGCATCTTTGATTTGTCCCAGCAATGGCACTTGTTTGTTCTTCATGGAGAAACATCTCTCAAATGTCTTGGCCAGTGTGAGTCCAAGAGATTCTGCCACTTTGGTAGGCATGACATTGTCAGATGCATCTGAGTCTATGATGCAATTATTCCGTTGATGTCCATTTATCAGCAGGGAGACATAAAATAGTTCAGTCCTTTTGGGAGCAGCAGCAGTAGTAATGATCAAGTTATTTCGGGTGGACGTGGGAGTAATCTTTGGAACAGCTGGTCCTGTAGGGATAGTTTTATTCCTCACACATTCCACTAACTTATCCAACTACTCAGGGTTGGATTGCAAGAATTTAAATTCAGACATTTGAATTTTAGTTTTCTTGACATGGTCGACTATGTCAAATGTCTGAAAAAGATTATGAGCAGGGGAAGGGAGTTCATCCTTCTAATTTTTAGGAGGGGGAGGACTGATCTATAAAATTGAAGTTGAAGGTGCAGAAACGTTTGGGGTACTTAATTTTTTAGCAATCACCATGTCTTTTGCTTGAAAAGGTAGAGTGGTTCCTCATTTGGAAACTGAAATTGCACGCTGAGGTCGCTCTCTATTTTTTATTTATCAGCTTACTGGGTTGACTAGTTCTTGGACCAAGTGAATAAAATGCATGATCCATCAACTACTTTACCTTCACTTCTAGGTTCATCCTGGTAATTCAGGAAACTAATGTTGGAGTCACTAGCTAATTCTTCTTCTCCTTTTGTGAAGAGATTAGCGTCATCTTCTGGGTTCAACTCAGGCTGGAACGATAAATCTGATTCTGCTTCAAGATATCCAACTACTAAATTAGTTGGAGGTGCTTCAATGACTAATTTTCCTTGAGGGGGAGGAAGACGATTTGGCTGCCCTTGATTCCTGGCAGCATTGCCTTGGTATGACTGATTGAGGAAGGTCCTCCTTGGTACATCTTTGTACGAAGGGGCAGATGACATCCCTTGCGCCATTTGCTTTCTGAGAGCTAGCAACTCATTTGCCAGCTTTTGCACCATTGAATCAGCGCTATCTGTAAATAGATATTTAGAAGATAAAAAAAATTCCTCTGTTAGGATCTCTCTTCATCTTTCCTGCCAAGATAAGGTCATTTTCCACCTTAGTGGCCAAATCTTAAGCAGCAGCAAGGTCTATGTGGCCAGCACGTCTCAGTAGAAAACTCACTTTAGGCAGTTGTGAGTTGATGAAGAAACATTTAAAGTTCTCAAGTGTTGGCTGAGTAATTGTAAAAATCTTGTTCCTCAGCTTGTCAAATTTGGCAATGAAGTCCCTCATAGGTTCATGAGGTTCTTTCTTCATCTATGTGAACTGGGCCAGCAAGGCATGCGCATTTTCTGCAGGCTTGAACCTTGCTTCGAACTTAGCTTTGAGAGTGTTTCAGTCAGTCACAGTTTGGACCTGCAGATGATAGAACCAGTCTGCAATAACACCTTACAATGTTTTCACAAATAGCATGACTGTCACGTCCTCATACTCACACCTATCATACTACAGGCTATGTTGAAAGCTGCAATATGTTCATCAAGATGAACTCTCCCATCACCAAAGAATTTGGAAAAATTCTTCCTTGAACTGTGTGGTAGCTCATGTAGAGGTGGAGTTAAATTGAGTGGGCCAAAAGAGTTACCCCAGGGGCCTTGAACCGCCATGATTTGATTATGGAAAGTGGGGATAACAAATCTAGGTGGAGTATGTATAGGCAAAGCTCTGCTAATAGTAGAAAAAGAAGCTCTACCTTGTAGTGGTGACCTGGTATTGGTAGGAGAAAGACTCTTGGTTCGTTGAATTTGAAGTTGTGGAGGAAACAAATCAAAATTTTCCTACTGCACCAACTCAAAAATAAGGTCAACAACACCTTGCGCTCTTTGGCTTCTTGTATAGGGTGGAGTTTCTAGATTGTAGAATAAAAATGGAAAAGAACTAGCCTTTTTTCAGCTTGAAGTTTGAGGCTTCAAATTGCGCGCTCTTCAAACTATTGGCATGAAGCTGGCAGTGTTCTTTCCTACTTCACGTCAATCTCCAGCGATATGAAATGCTTCAATTTGAATAGACTGGAAAAGCACTGAAAATGCTCGTTGATCCCCAGTAAAGTCACCAAAAAATTGTTGGGTGAATATTTTATCACTAGCTAACTGATGGGCAAAATATGTTACTTCAACCACAGCATAGGGAGATGGGTCGGCCAGATGTGCAGGTTTACCACATCAAAAGAGGACAAATCTCTCCTCTCATCAAGGGGAGGTTCCCTGTAACTATGAGAAGCTATATATATATATATATATATATATATATATATATATATAGATGCAAAAAATAACACTCAGGGGTAGGACAACACCATCCATCTCTCCTCTTTTAGAGATGATGTTCATAGACAAAAGAGAAATCTTAGTGAAAACACTAAAGGCACTTCTCTTCTTTCAGAAGTGGTCTTGCAGCAAACAGCTAGAGTTCTTTCTAATATGTAACAAATAACTGGTAACAGGGTGCAATAACCAGTAGAATGAGATGTAGCACAAAGTCGCCACCTCAACTTCTCAAGAGTAAAATACAAAGGACAATGAGGGCACAAAGTCGTCTCAAGGCCCTTTACACAGAAAGAAACTAAAAATACACACACTAAAGACAATTGTGGCAGCACAAAGTCTCTCCACAGTTGGCTTCAAGACACCTTCTTGATTACTTCCACTAGTTCCGCTTATTTCATAAAAATGGACAAGAATGCATTCAGGAAACAGACATAAGAACAATCTCCTAAATGACACAAGCTATTACAGCACAAAGTCTGAAAGTAACCTACTTTCTCATTCACATAAAAAAAATATGGTCAACAATCTAAGCTCAAAATCTCAGTAATCGCCTTTCAATTTTGGTAGGGTTTTGCTACTATAACCAAAAAGATCTCCTTAAATGACACAAGAGTTTACAATATATAGCAGCCAAGGGAGACTTGGCATTTTCTTTCATGGCATGGCCCATGCTGCATTCAATGCCTTGAATGTATTTTCAATTGAGTCAAAGAAGCCATGCTGGAACAGGGCGTCTGCCTTAACTTTGGCGTGTCAATTCATCTCAAATATCTTCTCTTTTGTAGAGGTTGTGTAGTCGCTCACCCAATATGTACATTGTTTTCCCTTCACTTTTATTCCAATAGAGAAAAACAAGCCGCGCCTTTAATGTTTGTAAGCTCAAATATCTACTTGGTGGACTATTCCACCTACTGAAAATAACTCTTACGCAGATATTTCTAGTCTTTCCCTCTTTCTTGTTGCAATTTGAGCTCTTGGGCTATCTCTTCAGTTGGTCGCTTAGTTTGCTCTTCATGTTCTGCACCACATTTTAAAATTAATGGATATTTCATATCCCTGAATTTTACATCTACAGGGATGTCACTGGTTGTTGGTTTCTTTAAACCACTTTGAACCATTAACCTTTGAACCATGAGAGTTTATTGGTTTAATGGTTCAACAGTTCAGATGGTTTTATCGGCTCCTTGGTTCCATCGCTTCTTTCTTTTGCTCGGAGCTTTCATTGAACTGTTGAATTTGTTGAACCTTTGAACCAGTTTGGTTCAAGGTTCAACGGTGCATACCCTCTCTTAGAAGCCTTTGTTTCCTCTAAGAATTTCGAAGCTTTGAAATTCCTTCGGCTTTATCAAGCTTGTAGAGTCTATAGAAATCAGCCTACAGAGTTTGTAGAAAAAAAACCTGTGAAGTCTGTAGAAATCAGCGTACAGAGTTTGTAGAAAAAAACCTGTGAAGTCTGTAGAAATCAGCGTATGAAGTCCATAGAAATCAGGGCTACAGAGTCTATAGAAGTCAGCCTGCAGAGTCCGTAGAAGTCAGCCTGCAGAGTCCGTAGAAATCAATCTACGGAGTCCATAGAAATAAGCCTACAGAGTCTAAGAAATAAGCCTGTAGAGTTCGTAGAAATCAACTTGTGGGTCTTTGATCATTCCTCCAATAAAAATGTCTTTGGAACCTTCCAAAGGGAAGGTGTCCCTTCGGGCCTTGAGAAAGGTCCATTTTTTGGTCGCTAAGAGCCCCCCGCAAGGGTACCTGCCCTTCGAGGTCCTTCGGGGGGCCTTCTTCTTCAATTCATTTGGACAAAATGTCCAAAAGAATTCCTTCAGACATTTTGTCTAAAGGAAACCTTTCATTTGCCTTAGCCACTTTTCGTCGGCCCTTTGATCATTCCTTTGGACAAAATGTTCGAAAGAATTCTTTTGGACATTTTTTCCGAAGGATTTCCCTTGTAAAATTAGCCGTGAAAAATCTTTCTGAAGGATATCTTCTCGTTCTCTTTTGTTCACTGCCCTCTGCAAGGGCACTTGGCCTTTGGGCTTTGGGGGATTCCTTTGAACTGTTCGATTGAACCAACTGATTGAACCAATATTTGGTTCAATGATTCAACGGTTCAATCTTTTGTTTGACTCATTCAATTGACCGCTTGAACCAACTGCTTTGAACCAATCTCGTTGAACCTTTGAACTTGTTGAACTTTTTTTGGTTCAAGGTTCAACAGTTCAACGGTTCAATATTTCTTCTTTCGTTAAGTCTTTTGAAGCCGTTGAACTTGCCGAAGCAGTTGAACTTTGAACTTTTGTCAAAGCGCTTAACTCTTTAAGCTTGTCGATGTCCTTGACCCTTTAAACACATTGAACCTTTGAATCTTTTTGGAAGTGGGGTTCAATGGTTCAATCCTTTGTTTGAAGCTTGATGATGGACCTTTTGTTTGAACCTCAGCGTTGAACCAATCTTGAAATTGCCTAAGTGTTGGGAACTTGTTTCTTTGAGAGAGCTCGCATGTTGAAGTCGTTGAACCTGTTTGAACCTGCTAGTCCCTTAGCTGAAAAAGCTTGAATAATGAAGAATTTGAATACTCAGAACAATTTTTGAGAAGGGAAGAGAGAATTTTGGCCTGCAAGACCAAAATAGTTCATATGTTGTCCCAAAAATGAGTGACAGATTTTGGGAACAACAAACACCACCCTTATTCAAAAATTATTAGTAGATGAAGGGTCAAGAATTAATGTGACATCTATTTGGCTCATTCAAAAACTTGGGTATAATAAATATCTCCTCAAGCAAATTTGTCTAACATGTCATATATTTGATAATACCAATCAAAAACCACTTGGGTGTATTTGGTTCCCTCTCACTATTGGACCCAAAACTATACCTACCAAACTTATGTTTCTCAACTTACCATTATCCTAAAATATACTCTTAGGTCGCCCATGGACACATCGAATGAGGGATATTGCCTCTTCCATTGGCCAATGTATTAAATTTATTCATAATGGCAAATGGTATAAACATGAGGTTGATCCTAACCCATGGAGTATTCAGCTTCCCAATCCCAAATCTCAGTATCGAATTCCAACTATTCCAAGAATCAATAGTGCACCTTTACTTGAATTAGTCAATATGAATCAATATTTACATGTCACTCTTGACAATTCTAACGATGATGAGCCAAACAATTTGCAAAACAATTGAAATATTAACAAGCTACCTACTTACATTTAGGAGTGGCTCCCTCCTTCATTGCTACCTTGTGATTGTACCATCCATCTCATCAATGAGATCATTGATTTCCCTCCTCCATGTAATGCATATGAACCATCTTACACAAAATATGATTTCACTTTTAATGAATATGGAGTGGCCAAGTAATTTCAAGACCCTTTAAACATGTCACCTCATAAATTTAGTGTTCTAGGTGTATCTCCTTCTAATGCTCCTTTAGAGACACAAGCATGTACTATCTATCCCACCTATGATGATAACTACATAATGGCCCAAGCTCAATCTCGAAACTTGGATGTTCAACACTATCAGCAAACCTTAGCTAAACTACATGATTTCAACCGAGATGTTCATACCATTTCCATGGATATTGAGTTAGAACCTGAAGGTCATATACCTCAATTAATTCTCCACTTCTCGATACTCCTTGGTTTTTGAACAAATCTTACCTCTCACAAATTTGAAACTTATGGAACCTTTTATACCTCTTATCTCACTAGTCACTCTACTAAATCCCCTCCCAAACAATGATTCTAAAGATACACCTTTTATCAATCTAATTGAATCTAATCAACATTCATCCACAATTCCACCTACTCCTGAGATTACCCTTGATGCCAAGGAAACAGATGTACACCAAATACATTCTGAATATGATCGTCATGGTAACAAAATCATTGATATTGAAATAGACGTGGAATACTATGGACCTTTCCCCACACTACCTAGCGATGAAGCCATACTTGAGTTGTTCCATGCCAGAGAACCTCAACTTCCTTTACAACATCACAAAATAGGGAATTTTAAACAAAAGGCTCCTCATTTTAATAACTTCATTGCTAGCATAGATCCCAAAACAAATCTCTTTTCTTCTCTTCCCAATCACCATATCAGTTTCAAGACAAAAATGCTATGCTCATTGAAGAAACCATGAAAATAAAATATGGCACACCCTCATGTCCTCGACCTATAACAATATCTATAGAACTCACACCAACCGAGCATGATAACTTTAGCCTATTTTTCGCTAAATATCATGAGAATTTCACATGGTCATATGAGGACATGCTAGGTATTGACCAAAGTATAGTTTTGCACAACATAATCACCTGTCCAGATGCCAAATAGGTCTGGTAAAAGCAATGGAAATTTCCACCCGAAGTTTCCACCCTATGCCATAAAGAAATTATTAAACTATTAGATGCCAAATTTATTAAACATGTGGACTATTTTGAATGGGTGTCAAACATTATTCCTGTTCATAAAAAAGTCACCATGGTTATTCATATACGCATCAACTTCTGCAATCTTAACCTCGCATGTCCCAAAGACAATTTTTCATTACCTTCAATAGATGTCATCATAGATTCCACTGTTGGATACAAAATGTTGTCACTCATGGATGGTTTTTTAGGTTACAATCAAATTCACATTGCCCTCGAAGACCAACACAAGACAACATTCACTACAGAGTGGGGAACCTATTGCTATGTTAAAATGGCTTTCAGCCTTAAAAACACTGGAGCTACCTATCAATTCACCATGACTCACATTTTTCATGATCTTGTACATAATATTGTGAAAACCTATGTGGATGACCTCATAGCCAAATCAAGAAGTTGCATAACCCATCTCTCTGATCTAGCCATCATCTTCGATCGATTAATCAAGTACAAATTTAAACATAACCCATACAAATGTGTCTTTGGTGTTACATCTAGTAAATTATTAAGGTTCTTAGTCTTTCTTCATGATATCGATGTCGATCCCACTAAAATCAATGTTATAGTCAACATGCCCATTCCTCACTCTATTCTGGATATTCGCTTTTACCTTGGCAAGCTTGGGGCAATCCGACGATTCATCCTCCAAATGGCTTACCACATATACTCCTCTAATCCCTTTCTTAAGAAAGGTAATGCTCTAGAATGGATTGATCCCTATCAAAAATTATTTGAGAACATGAAAGAATTGTTGATCCATCTACCTACCCTTCGTCCACCTTTAAATGATTGTCCTTTGATTTTGTACACCTCTTCCACTCTTGTATCAGTTAGAGAAATGCTTGCCCAACAAGATGATATCAAAAGAGAATATGTTATTTACTATATTAGTCGAGGTCTCATTGATTACGAAAAATTTTATATTAAAGTAGAATGTGATTGCCTCACTATTGACTTTGTAGCTGAAAAGCTCTATCATTACATGCTCTATCAAATAACCTATGTCATTGTTCATTCCAACCCAATTCATCACTTTTTTTCCAAAGCATTTTTACCTGGAGATATAATTGGCAAGTGGATGATTCTCTTAATAGAATTTGACCTTCAAATCATAATGCAAAAATCTGTCAAAGGGCAAGTCATTACCGACCAACTTGTAGCGGCACCCATACCCGCTAAAAATCACCTTCAATATAGTATCCCCGATGATAACATTCTCTATACTGAAAGTCCCAATCAGGGCATCTATCTTAAAGATTATTTTCATAATTTCACCACTGATTTAGAGGCAAGTAACCAAGAAGATACCTATGTCATTCCCATTACTACTAAATCCAAAGTAGTTATCGAAGAGCTTACTGAAGTCACCATCGATTTGCATGAAGTACATGGACCCTACATTTTGATGGTGCCGAATATCTCCAAGGATTTGTGGCAAGTTATATTCTCACTAATCCTCATGGTAAAATAATCCCTTTGGAATTTCGAACTATCTTTTGTTCTCACTAATAACATGGCATATGAAACATTAATCTTAGGCATGAAAGCGACACTTGACTTAGATATCCCATATCTACATGCTTTGAGTGACTCCCAACTTATTTATCACTTATTATCAAATGACTGCAACACTCCCAAAGAGTTTGCCTCTTTTACCATTGAGCCAATTCCAAGAGATCATAACTCTATCACTAATTCTCTTGCTTCTTCAACATCCTTGTTTCATCTGCATCAAGTACTTAATGATTCCCAATTTCTTATTCAAATAAGAAAGTCCCCATCTTCTATCCAATCACAGGATTCACTTATCTGTCACATTAAGGCTATCACTATTAGACAAATCCCATGGAATAAAAACATCATCAAGTTCCTAGAACATCAAACTTATCCTATGGACAAGGATTCTCTTGAAAAAACTAGTATTCGTAAGCAGGGTTTCAAATATGTCTTTCAATACAATACTCTTTATTATAATAACGTAGAAGGTACCCTGCTCTACTGTGTAATTAAAGAAGAGGTCCCTCCTCTCTTTGAACAAGCACATGGAGACATTTGTGTGGTCACTATAGAGTACATGCTATAACATGCAAATGCCTACACATGGGATATTTTTGGCCTACTTTAGAAAAGGACATTATTGATTTTGCTAAAAAGTGTAGTCCTTGCCAATTTCATGACGATCTAATTTATTCACCACCAATTGAGCTCCAAACTGTGGAGTCTCCTTGACCATTTTCCATGTAGGGATTAGATCTCATCATCAAATTACCTTAGTCACAAGATGGTCATATTTTTATCATTACTTCTACTAAATATTTTACCAAATAGGTATAAGCAATGCCTCGTGTCAATGTCACAGGAACCACTATTTCTATATTTATCCTTAACCAAATTATTTTTTCACTTTGAAATTCCCCATACTATCATTTTTGATAATGGCAACAATTTCAAGAACAAGGATGTGAAGCAATTATGTGCCAAATTTAAAATATCTCATAAATTTTTCACACCTTACCATCCACAATGTAATGGCCAAGCTGAATCCACTAATAAAATTTTACAAAAGACCATCTGAGAAACTCGTACAGATTGACATCTTCAATTATATCATGTATTTTGGGCCTATCGTACTAACATACATACTACCATTGGGGCAACACCGTTCTCATTAGTCTATGGTTTTGAGTTTATCTTACCATTAGAATTCAAGCTTTTCACCTTTCGTATATCTCTTCATAGTATCATTATCGATGAAAAATTATGTGAAGCTCACCTTCATGCTCTCAATCTTCTCGATGAACACTGTCTAGCCGTTATTCAGCATAATCGTCAATACAAGGCTCGTATCGTCAAACAACATAATAAAAAATTTAAAGTTCGCACTTTTCATGTGGTTGATTTTGTCCTTAAATTAGACTGTACCCATGATAATGAAGGCAAATACGTCCAAAAATGGTGGGGCCCTTATTTAGTGAAAGACATTCCTGGTCCTAGCACCTATCGCCTCTAAACTAATGAATGTCATGTTTTCAAAGAACCCACTAACGCATAATTTTTAAAGAAATATTTTGCTTAGATATTTCCCTTATCATCTTTCTATATATTGTCCTACTAACACTTCTTGCAAGATTTCTACACAAATCTCACCCTCTGCAGTAGTTTCTTTTTACACAAACCTTAGTTCCTTCATTTGATCCTTTGGTTTCTTTCTTTCATGAGTTGCATTGTAATACCATGGATAGGACCCAATTTTTGTCATGAATTCCTTACGCTTTTATATATTGACTTTTCATATCAAATTTACTATTGTGTAATGTATTTTACATCCTCTTAGGTTTCTCTTTTGTGAATTGCAGTGTAAAACCATGGCTAGGACTAGGCCCTCCTCACAAATACCATTTTTCCATCTTTCACATGTTTTATTCACCATTTTGAGATTTTTCTTTTGTGAGTTATAGTGTAAGACCATGGATAAGACTAGGGATTCTCACAAATACTATTTTTTTGCCTTGATTAATCATACTGATATGTCATTGTATCCCTTTTCACTTTGTCACTTCTTTTTTTTTGTGATTTGAAGTAATTCAAATTGTTTCATGTTCACTCCTCTTGACTTCATTTCCTTTCATTTCACTTTGGATAAAAACAAGGTAAAACTCAAGATAGCACTTTTATTTTAAATGAATAAATAAGACTCTTAGACACCATGCTCTCTAATTTCTCTTTCTTAACAACCAAGTTCAAAGTTATCAAATGATAGTCATTTGTAGCACCTGTGATTGGTTCTCTAAATCTGTATGGAGGAGGAATAGAAAAAGTCATTAAACATTAAAATTCAAATCATTTAAAATGAAAGTTGATTTAAAAATTAAAAAGTAAATATCACACCAAAATACGTGATTTATAGCATATCTCCTATCTCTCATCGAATTTCAAACCCCATAGTTGGCTTCATGATAGAGCTGAGATCCATTAGGATGTGGTAGGCTAGTAGATTAGAATAGGAGCATTCAAAAAAATCTACGGTGTTACCTACTTTTTCACACAAGTACATAATTTTTTAGTAGACTAACGACTCTGTAAGAGGTCCTGAAAAACGTGGAACACGTTGGAAAGTAGGTCAATCTTACTTTTCATGCATATAGCCTTCATGAGATGATATTCATACGTAATTTGATTAGCCAAGATTTCTGTGGTTAGGAGAAGTTCTTCATAATCCTTAATGTCGAAAGTCCTCTTGTTTTGACAAACATAAATTTAGTGTCTTGACTTCGATAAAAAGTTTCTCTACTTTGATATTTTCTTAATTTCCCTCACCACCCATTTTATTTTCCCCCCTTGACAGGCAAATTTGATTTTAAATCTGTTTTCCCACTTATATATTCCCTCTTCTTCACATCTTAAAAACATACTAGCACTACTTTATTTTGGTTTTATCCATCTTTAAAATAAAATAGTATGCTTGAATGACTATGGATTATCTTCTTTATACCATTGCTTTCTATTTTTAGAATTTCCTTGATTTATTTGAAAATCTTTTCTCACTCTTTTTTTCGGACAGAGTCCATTTCTATATTTTTTGTACTTCCTTTTTTCAGACAACTGCATTCATTTCTATATTTTTTGTATTTTTTTCGGACAACTGCGTCTGTTTCTATATTTTTTGTACTTCCTTTTTTTGGACAACTGCATCTGTTTCTACTTTCATATTTTTTTCATTGTTGAGTGAGGTTGGATTGTTACTTCTTACTCACCAATGTTGTTTTTCCTTTTATGTACTTTTTCTATTGATGATTGAGTAAGGATTGTTATTGCTCACTCATCAATGTTGTTTTACCATTTCTTGTCCATCTTTGTGTAAATAACGATTGTTATTGCTTTCACATTGATATTTGATTATCATTTTTACTTGTATCCTTAGTTTGAATTGGTTTGTTTACCTTTCTTACTTAAGGTTTACTTTTTTGAATTTTTTAGTCATTTAGTAGCCCTGGCTTTTCAATTACCTAATTTACTCTAAATTTGACATGGTCATTTGGTCCTAACGTAGCATTTATCACCCTAGCTTACCAAATTTTCAAGTATGTCATGCATATACATTTTAGTTATCTTGGTTGCCCTGTGTTTGTTTGATTTTAGTTTTTAGTTTTGTATCCTTAAGTTTGTCCAAAGCAGTGTTTGTGCCCTCCACAATCAAAACTACAAACACATCAGACGCCCATTCAGTGATAAAGGTAAGTCAAGGTACACATACATTATTTTTTCAATTATTTTATTTCAGCTATTTACTTTCAGTTATTTTATGCTTTAAAATACTGCAATTTATTTAGCTTTAATGTTGTGTGTTGCTATGTTTTTCCAAAGCACCATATCATGTTGCACTTAAGTGACACATGATGAGTTTCAAGTGAGGCATATGTATACACATAATATTTTCAAACTTTATCAATTACTGAAATATTTTGTCTTACAAGAATTCATTGAGTATCAATCTCTCTAAATGCACGCATTAAAAGGTACACTGAAAAAAGATAGGTAAACCATTAGTGCTTCACAAAATTGTTGTCTCTAATACCACCACTTCAAACCAACATAAACCTCTCCTATACACTTCTCTCAGCTTTGACACCTCCCTTACACAGTCTTCCAAGCAATTCACTATCTTAAACAACTCCTGTTTAAACCAAATACTCATCTTGACATTTATCAAACAATGTCGGCCTAGGTCGACCCTGTACTTAAATTATATTAGCACGTTATAGGTCTCAGTTGGCCTCGATCGACCCAAACTGAAACCTAACTTGTTTTTATCAATTAACAATACAAGCTCGAATTGGGTCGACTCCGTCAATCAAACTTTCGAAAAGTTTTAGGGTTAGATTCAACTATATATACACATCATTTTCGTCATTTTCTTATAGAGAGATAGAGTTAATTATTTGTTTCGCTTCTTTACCATCTACTCTTCCACCATTCAACTTAAGGAGTTATTGCATAGGTTTTATACTTGAAGAAGAATCTTGTCTTGTGGAAAAGTTTTGGATGCTTTGTCCTATATTAGTCATCCTTACAAACCACAACCACCTTTTGTTAAACATCTTTGGCCAAGGGAGAGATAGAGTCTCAACAAATTTGTCTTTAAAGTAAGTATTTATAACTTTACTCCTTTATTTTGGTACATAGAAGTAGCATAAGTAATGGCTTTTTAATATATTTCTCTCTCTATGCATTAGGGTCCTATTTATACATAACTTAATTAGAATTATAAAATAAATGTTTATTTTTATGTTTATTACCCCACATTTTGTACCACAAGCTTTGGTGATCACTAGCTTAGATTTTACTTTACTTTGCATATATTTTGTGAATATATAAAAAACATAAGACCTAATTAGGGTTATCGCATGATGTTGCTTGACTAGAAGCTTTGGAACCCTCTCTAGTGACATTATTGTGGCAAGGGACCCCTTGGTTAAGTCTAATGGATCCATCTTGGTCATGGCTCCTATTGTCTAAATGTACCAACAAACAGAAGTGTAGGTGCAATTTATCTTCTCCAAGCTAAGATTGATTTATAGATCAACTACATTTCCCCTGGTATATAAATAGATGAAAATAAGACATCTTTAATGCTCAATCAAATCATTAATAGCTAACATACTACCCATTATACAACTATTAGATGCAAAATCACTTTTATCTTTATCTATTGAATTTTTTTAATCTAGTTTTTCTCTAAAGGTATCTAGGGTGAAGGGGCCTTAGATTTAAAAAAATTGTTGGTTGGATGCTGACTCCCATTTGGTGTTAACCAATTAAACTAGGAAATTAAAAATGACATGAATTTTAAAATTCAAAATTAAGTACTTACTTTTTTGCCTATAGACTAATCTCAATGTTTCAGCACAAGTATATTTCCACCCTTAAAAATTTAGAAAATTTAAAAGCTAGTGGTGTCCACCATTTATCCATTAAAATTAAAAGATAATGGCTTTCAACATTTATTCATAACTATCTTTCTTCTTTTATCATTCTCCTTTGTTTGATTTAATCACGAAAAGGCGCTATTGTGTGCACATAAAGACATTTTTGTGCACAAAATTATTTCCTCTTTAATCATGAGTTTTACAAATTTTAAAGAAGAACCAGCTCTTAAGCTTTGGTGTAATCTTTTGAAATGAGCTTTATTGCAATAGACGGAAACATTTGAGCATTAATCATCTTGTCCAATTTTTCCACCTTCAATTAAGTGTTAAATCTACGATTGTATTGGTACAAAATCCAAAATTCTTTGTTTCCGTCTTAATTATTTGAATGACATCATTTATTTGTCAATCATTACGCTACGCCTTATTGACTAGTTCAATGATTATAATTTAATCCTTATCCACTTGAAGTTTTTGCCATCCCTTTTATTCAATCATACTTGTTCCTTTTAAAAAGCCATTGCTTTTGTCTTATTATTTGTATCCAATCTCAAGTGAACTGAAAATATTAACACAAATTATCCATCATTATCTTTAAATATCATTAGATTTCTTTCATAATTCTATTAAAATTGAACTTAACCTTATTTCTGAGGTTTCTTCAAACATCCTTAATGTTTTTTCAATCTAATCCCACCGAACCCATTATTAAATATTCTTACATCACAACTAAAGGAATACTCTCTTAAAATACATTAAAAAAATGAATAGGGAATGTATTTGTAATGCATGAGACATTGGCTAAATATGATTCTAATTTATATGTAGAATCAAGACAGTTATTTTTTCCCTTCTAAACATTTAAATTTTCCAACAAAACTTGGCCCAGTAATACTTTCTTCAATGTTATTAACATTATTAAGGAAAACTACTACAATAAATTATGAGTTGGATTGATTAAAAATAATAATAATTAAATTAAAAATTAACAAATATATTTGAACATTGTTTTAGTTGATAATATTCGACACTTGATTATATTTGTTAAAAAAATTGTCACTCGATTTTATTTGTTAAATATTATCCATAAATATTCGTCATTCAAAAATGAAGAATTGGCTTAACTTTTACAAAACAATATTTATTAAAAATAAATGCCAAATTTATTTTATAAAACATATTGTAACCAAATACAAAAAAATGAATTTTAATTTTGAAAACATTTTTTCTGTAATTTCTTTATTTTGTAGATAGCTAATTTTAGTATTAGATGCTTTGTTCACAGCAATTTTAGCACACTTTGCCATACATGAACTTTGTTCATACATTTGTCTCTTGTGCCCACTTTCTCCTATCCATTTACCCATCTATTATCTTGGTCAATCCAATTTACCATATACACATATTCAAGGTCACCCTAGTCTATGCAAGAACCTTCTAGAATTCTAAACAGAGTGTCTCCATCATTCTCATGACAGTTTTGCAATAGTCAGTCACTTGCGATTTATTGGAAACATTTACCTCTCCCAGTAGTGTCCAAGAACAGTCAACAGCTATTTTTTAAATAGTCTCCATTAGGTCAACCTAGACACATTTCATGGGTCAATCATAGTAAGAAATATCAAGGAGTCGACTATAAAGTTAAAACAATCCTAAGGTTATACTCACTTGAACACTACCTTAAGAAGTCCTAACAAACTTAAAAAATCAATTCGCACTCTCTTAAGACATTATTACAAATGCATAAACATCTAAAAGCCCTCAAAGGAGCAGCGTTAGAGCCAAATCTAAATACACACATAAAAATTGCACATTTCCAAGTGTATAAAGCCAAACATTACATTACAATCTAAACTGATCACAATGGTGTGTACACACATTTAAGTGGAATAACTACGTGTGGTTTGAGCCGTTTTCAAAATATTGGAACGTAGGAAACACTCAGTCAACAAGGAGTGGTTGGGGTTATCCAACCCAACATACTAACCATGTTTTCAAGAGGCTTGTGGTTAAAAGTAAGATTAGGGTTTCAATGGAAGAAGGAAAATAGAGATCAACACACATGATCGAAGGCAATGTACACATAGGAGGCATCTACAGATGTAGGCATAATGCTCTGAGGCTCCATAGACCTACATAGTCAACAGGGCACTACTAGCAAGGCCAAGCTAGTAACGGTTGCCACAAAGTTCTCAATTTCTTTGGAAATGTCCACCTAGGATTTGAGCCTTTAATACCTGATCTGAGCAATTATAGAGAAGACACAGAGCATTTTTAGAGACAGTGACAAACACAATGGGCAATAGAATATCATAATAAGTTAAGTACCTTTCCTCCATAGTGTTTTGTCAATTTCTAATATTCTAAGTGTAATATCAATCTACCATTTTACATTCAGATTTGTATGATTAGTGCCTTATTTTACATAATCTAAATATTCATAATTTTACTTCATTTAGATTATATTAATCACAAAAGAAGTAAAATATTTTGTTGAACCCACTCATCGATTTGAACACGCAAAATACTATCTTAAGTTTTTATATATGCTCTTAAGGTTTCAAATTTATCCTTTAGTAAGGTTTGACTTTCAAATTTGATTTCTCATTTCCCCTTATTCACACATAATCATAATGGAAGATACAACTAATGTAGATGCTCATAAACGAATGATTATACTAATTTTCATGATCAATTTGATAATATAGATTAACTATATTAACGTGAACTTATAGAATATCTTAAAATGAATCCACATATTGTTGATCCAATACTACATGTAGTTAGAGATTTGAAAATAGATTTGAAAAAAAACTTGCTAAGAAACCCATATTTGTGAAACGAAACACTGAGATCTTGAATGATACCAATCCACCTTTTAGAGATAGATTCTACAATAGGCGTTCAAGCTATGATTCATACTACTACTATTTGTATGTCTACATCCATGGCTACACAAGTGTTGCCTACACCCAGTGTGGGGGAAACACAAGTTAATCATCATATTTTTATGGTTATCCCTACGCAAAATACTTTTGTCTCCTAAGTTTGTTATTCATGTGACACCACCTATTGTTAATCAATCTCCTAGAGCAGGTCATTCGACAAATTTTCAAGCATTAGAACACAACCCTTTGGCCCCAAGTATCCTTTCCCTACATGTTTCGTTGCACCTAAGCTAACACCATACGATGGTAAACGTTATCTAGAATAACATATTAAAGCCTTCCATGCAACATGCTTAGATTATTCCTCTAATGAGCAGTTAGTAAGCAAGTTTTTTCTTATGAGCCTTAAGGATTATGCCCTATGATAGTTTTATAAACTTCTTCAATCATTATATGCTTTCAATCCTTTGGTTGACCAATTTCTAACTCACTTTCCTATCAATATTACTGAAAAGATATCTTATGCTCAAATTGCAAAACTCAAATAATGACCTAATGAGTTCATTAGTGACTATGGGCTTTGTTATAAGACTATGCTCTCAAAAATGACCAATCATATAGTTAATAATGAATTACAAGACATATTCAAGCGAAGCTTACCTACACCTATCCATGAATTTATTATGTTCAAATGCTTCCAATCTTTCGATGACATGCCACACGATTAAAGAATGAAGATAAAGTAATTACCATGAACAAGCTAAAGTATGGGACTAACCCTCCCACATAATCTGATGGCAAGTTTCAAAGCAAACTAATTTTCAAATCCAAGGCTAACGATACTAAGAATGAGGCTAAAACAATATTTAATGTGCTTTCACAACCTACTAATAGGTTTGTCCCTTCGGCTCCTCAAAGGAGGCAATTTACACAATTATTAGAACCTCTTCATCAGGTTTTACAGAAGCTACTCGAGTGCAATCTCACATCTCTTCCTCTGCCAATGGAGGTTGATATGACAAAGTCACAACTTAACAGGTTTGATATCAATGCATATTGTAATTGGCATAGATGCATCGAACACTCAATAATAGATGTTATGGTTTGAGACATAAGATATAAGATTTAATTGAAAAAAAACACTATTGAAATCAATGATCATAGTACACTAAAAAATAATTCGATTGCACAACGTAATGTGAAGCTTATGTTATTTTCGGATCCATTTATAAAACATGTGACACAAGAAACCAAGATTAATATTGAGGTATATATTATTTAGAATTTCCCATCCTCCTCTGACTTCGTATACTTCTAGAACTGAGGAGGCGCATCCTATAGACAGTCTTATTGATACACTCAAAGATAAACAAGTACAAAAACCTTCAATCATATTTGATGACCATGAAATTATTGATGATAATTTTACCAATGCACCTTTATTCATAAGTGATTTCGTTCAGTCACATCTTATACACATTGTTATAGTGGATAACAAGTCAAGTGAAAACATATGCACTGCGACATTACTCACTTCTTGGATGAACACACAGAGATTTGATTGATACGACTACTATGATAAAAAAAAATCGATAGAAAATGACAAAACCCTATTGAGTGTTTTTTTACCACTTATGGTAGGGCCTACAACTATCGCTACTTGTTTCATAGATTTGCCCAATGTTGTTGCCTTTGGCATGTTATTAGGGTGTCCATGGTGCGATCTCATCCGTGATGCATCAATGCTTGAAGTATATCCATAACAATTGAGTGGTTACAATTTCAAGTATTCCATGTGAATATCCCATTCAACCGGAAACATTTACTTTGCCACCTCCACAATAGCCTATTGTAAAATTATACATGATCATCCTACAAAGGCAAATCATAGACATGTAATTGATCTTCCTCGAAGACCAATTCTCCTATGTCCATTACATCAGCGATCCATTTGAGTTTAGCAGAGGTCACCTATTCCATCACGTCCTAAGATAGTGTTATAGAACGCTGGTGCACATGTTCCACAATGAACACCATCACATTCTCCTAGCATACAATGAATTCCATAGGTTACTAGAGCTACGCAGCGTATAATAATCATTTGACTCTAATGACGATATTGGATATTTCACAATGCATGATAATTTCTCTGATTTGGACAATGGTATAAATATTAATCCTCACCCACAACATGTGACATTTGCACCAAAAAAAGATAGGTTAAAAGAGACATGTTTCAAAATTCAAAATACTAAAAAATTAGAATATTGAAAAATATAAAAAATAAATCAAAATATTTAAAAAATACAAAATCAAAACATTTGCATGACATATTTTGCTAGTATATATAATTTATTGATGTTATTTATCATACATATGATAAATTACATATCCATTTTCTATGCACATGTTTTTTATAGTATACATGAATGAGATGCAGGATATACATGTTATATATCATATATGGACATATAGATACATGACATTATTTACACCCATGGACAACCTTTCTACATCGGGGGCATGCTTGCACTAGGGGCATCTTTGCACAGTAATCAGCGTATATATTTCTATACTAGTCCATTGATTATAGTAGATTGTTACATATTATTTATTATTGCTCATACTTTTTAAAGTATTATTTCCTATGGATATTATGGTTTTTTTTTTATGATGACATTAATTGATTATGCGAACTAAGATTGCTTGATTCATGTGTGCTTAATGTTGATGATTATGGCATCGTGTGATCATTGTTGTGTTATATATTGTGTTCTAAAGTGTGTTGATTGTGTTTTGTCACGTCTTGTGTTAATTGTGTTAGAAGATGCTCGAGTCCATGTCATGGCCATGTCGTGTATGTGTCAAGTTAGAGTTGAGTCAAAGTTGTGTCATGTCTTGAGTGCTTGTGTAATTCATAATCATGATATTGTGTGTATGATTACATATATGACTAATAGAATGAGCTTTGTGTCGTGATTTCTATCACACATATTTCTATTGTGTGCCATGCCATAATTTCTATATTGTATTTACTTTGATGCTTATTACTGCAGACCTAATTGATATATCTACTTGACACGCCATTTGTCCATTACCTTGAATAACATGTTTTATACATGTTTGAATGATCAAATCTTTATATGATGACATGTCGTATCATGTTTATATACATATTTATCATGATTGCCTCTGTTTATATAACACATGGTGTGCATAACTTCATCTCTCATACACAAAGGGGAGCATATAATGGTTGTCTTAGAGATTCAAGCCATGACAGACAGATAATTTATAGTTTGGATCAAATTTTGTGATTCAAAATGGGATAGATTGGACCGATTGAGGCATATGTGGGGCATTCTACATGAATGTGAAGAACAATAAAGATGTTTTATAACATTTTGAGATAGATTATATGGGTTAGATTGAACAAAGTTATCAAATTTAGTAGTTGAGAGACATTCTATGACATTATGACAAGCAAATCGTGGCATTTTATATCACCTTGAAATACAAATGGATCAAATTTGGGATATAAATGTTGTTCATGCAAAACACTTTTCTATTTCTATATTATGGATCAATGGGTAACAATGGTACTAAGAAAGCGCATTGAATCTATATTTTGTCTGCATTAGTTGATCCTTTACATAGTAACTCGTTTTTTATTCCATTTTGAATACGAACTTGTTTAAGGGTTCCACATTTTCATATGAACCATGTTTCAGGTTTCTAAAACAGAATGTTGATGATATTCAGAGTAATGCAGTTGAGGTTTCTGTAACACTCAAGTCTAGCACTTCTTCTCCAATGAGGATTGAGGCATTTATACTCCTCAACCCATAATCTCAGTGGTTGCATCTCCTTAGAGCATACTCATACCATAGAATTATCCAAACAAGTTCAACAAGTGGCAACGTAATTTGCGTACCCTCAGGTGAATTCATTCCTTGACTCTTCAATTTCAAATAATTCAATGAACTAAAATATTACAAATTTTCTATCATGAATGGAAATTGATCTATACATCTTTCCTTACAGGGTTTGCATGGATCGAATAGGACATTTGGGGCATACCTATCAACACCAAATGTGATTAATCACAGGTACCAAATTTCTTCTTTTATCCTTTTGATCTAACGTTTTCAATACTAGAGTTAAAGGGAAGTATTTGTAGGCATCTAAATTTGGTATTAAACACTTTCACGACAAATTTGGCACACTTTGGCATACTTGGAGTTTGCGCATACATTTGACTCTTGTGCACACTTTCTCCTATCTGTCTACCCACATGTTGTCTTGGCCAACCCAATTTACCAAATACACATAATCAAGGTCACCCTAGTCTATATAAGAACCTTATAGAGTCCTAAACATTATCTTCATATCTCAAATCGTCAATTTTCACTCACATGATGGTACCGACAACTATCAAATAGTTACAATTTACTGCAAGCATCTACATTGGATGCGACAAACTATCGAGGCATCCTTCCGACCTCTCTTCATGTCAAGGAAAATTTTCTACCCTCTACTATTGGGGGGAAGGGGAAGAACTAGAACTCAATCCGTTGGCCCTATATATAGAATATAGGCAAAGATCTAGTCGACCAGCACTCTAATCCATTATATTAGATGACAATGATAGGAGGGCCTTTCTTTTAAGCACTCCCTCGATGAAGGAGAGGTTGTCAGTGGTGTCCAGAGACACTCGACTACTATTTTTCATATTGGAAAGTTTTTATTAGGTCCACCTAAACATTATTTCATTGGTCAGTCATAGCAAGAATTATAGAAGAGTTAACTATAAATACAAATCAATTTTAAGGTTATACTCACTTGGCCATTACCTTGAAAAGCCTAAACAAAGTTGAAAAATCAATTAGCACTCTCTCAAGACATTATCAAAAAGGCATATACATCTAAAAACCCCTCAAATGGATAGCCCTAGAGTCAAGTTTGAATACACATGCAAATCAAAGTTGCATGGTGCTAAGTATTAAAACCCAAACATAGCATTGCATTCTAAATTAATCACAATGGTGTCGACATAGACCTAAGTGGGAGACGTACATGTAATTTAAACTCTTCAAAGTATTGGAACGTAAGCAATGCTCAAGCACACAATAGGGAGTGGTTGGGGTTGTCCAACCTGACATACTAACCCTTTTTTCAAGGGTCATCTTGTGGTCAAAAGTGAGATTAGGGTTTCAAACAAAGGAGAAGGAAAACAGAGCTCAACGTGCAAGACCAAAGATAAGCACATAAATAGGAGGCATCTACAAACACAAGCGCAACAGTCTAAGGCACCACCAAACTGCATAGTCAACAAGGGCACTATTGGTAGGCTCTGGACATTACTGGTCACCACAAGGGTCTAAATTTTGCCGGCAACATCCGCACAGGGGTTTGAACCCCTGTTTCCAATCTAAGTAGTTATAAAGCAAACAAGATTTTTAGAGATAATGACAAACACAGTGAAAAACAAAATATCAGAATAAACTACCTCTCTTCCATTATGTTTTGTCAATTTCAAATATTATAGATGTAATATCAATCTACCCTTTTACATTCAAATTTGTACATATTTTGCATGGTCTAAATATTCATAGTTTTACTTCATTTAGATCACATTAAACACAAAATAAGTAAAACAAACTTCTTATAATATGTGTTTCCTTAAAATTAAGGCTAACTCTTTTTCTTCTATTTCATTTCATCTATTTGGCTTGTCTTTATTCTAAGAAGTTAAGAGGGGTATAAGTTGCTCGGCATGCCAAAGCACCCTCGCTAAAGGAAATTGTTCTCATAAAGAATAGTAAAATGAATCTTACAACTTTAACTTGGAAATAAAATCCCCTATTCAATTCCAAATATAGAATTTTTTTTAGTAAAATTTATACAATTTAAAAAATGCAAAACATTCAAAAATTGTTAGAAGCAAATCATAATGAATAGTAAAATGAGTCTTACAACTTTATAAATTGGAAATAAATTCATCTTTTCAATTCCAAGTATAAATTATTTTTAGTAAAATTTATGCGATTTAAAAAATGTAAAACATTCAAAATATTGTTAGAAGCAAATTGTTTGTATTTTAAGCCCACGGCTTGACAAAACATCTAGACTCTTTTCTTTTTTCCTCTTTTTTTTTAATTTTTTTTTCCTTCTTTGATAAAACAGTATTTATATTGATTATAAAGAGAGCCAAAGGAGTTGGCACTTTAAAAAAAGGAGGCTAAAGGCCAACAACTTCACAAGCATTAGATACATCAAGGGCATAATGCCCTAAAAGGGACTAGAAACACTACTAAGAGAAGGTTAAAGAAAGTACCAAAATAAACATTTGAGCAACTTGAGGTCACAAACGTGTCCAAAACCAAGAAGCCTAGGTGTAATTCAATATTCAGATCCAGCCACCAGTAAGTCCATGAGTACTTGGGAACTCAAAATTACAAAATTCTTATGTTGCAAATAGTGTGCACAACTTCAGTGAACCCATGTCTAACTGCTTGCTCTATGAAACGTGCATCGATGGAAACTCGAATTTATGAATTTCTTCCTTCACAAAGTTCTAGAACTGTCAATGCTCTTCCCTCTTAGAGAGCATGATCCACTGCATGTATATGTTTCTGAAGAGGCCTCCTAATCAGCAAACACCCATGAGAATCTTCTTCAACATTTGTTTGCTAGAATCAAGCCTTTGGGAGGATTGTAAATACAAATTGCTACTAACCTTATTAGCCCTATCACTTGTGTTTAAGCACCTACCCAACACTACAATCTCAGGCCGAAACAGATGCCTAATAATTCTAAAGTTGACAAGAATGCATTTGTCTTGATGAAATATCATTCTCTACATATGATAATTCTCAAACTCATAAGAAAGCATTAGATTTAAATAGAAGGTTTTCATCCTATGCATTGTGACTTGTGAAGAGTACATGGCGCAGTCCAAATGATGAGCAAAACAATTGTTTATTCTCCGACAACTATATGCTGCATGACTTTATCCGCTGTGATCTGATAATATATTGCAGCGGCCTCTCAGATCCACATTGATGGCCTTATATTTTGTTTATCAGAGGAAAATTAAACCATCGCCATTAAATTTCCCCATAATCATGCTCTCAGGTAATGAAAAACCAAATCTATTTTGACATTCAGGTGATAGTCAACTCAAGATCTTTGTTAATTCCCTATGCCATCTCAGATTGTAAATGCCCTTTGTTTGGCTTCTTATTATGTGACCATATGGAAAATAACAAATTATTTAAGTTTGCGGACTGCCTACTCTGCAGTTCGAGTCTATTTGGTCTGAGGAATATTATTCATGTTGGTGTTAAGCTATGTGATTCTTATAATTGACACCACTTTAATATCCGCCTTTAATCTTTGCATTCGTCAAGCTCTTGTTGCTATGAGCTCTTCCCCTCCAACTGTCCCTCCAAAATATCTTCACTATGTTGGGCTTGGTTTGAAATCAAAATTCTTAGAATAAATAAGTCATTCAAACGTTGGCTATTTCTCTTGTTGGAATGTGTAGGTAAGAAGATTTGATAAATTGAATTTTTTTTTAGAAAAAAATAAAATAAATTTTGCGTATTTGGAAAGAAAAAAAAATGCATTAGAATTTAGAACTATGTTCTTGTGACAAACTATGATTGAATTGAACATTCATTTGTCAGTGTGAAATGAACCCACAAGCTTGTGAAGTTGGGTCCCGCAATGGCATAAACTCCTTTATCTTTCCTGCAAAGCCCTGAGGGATAATTCTTTCATCAGTTAAGGTACCCAGGATTGAGAGATAATTCTTCTACCAAAATCCAGCTAGGACTTAAGGATTGGTGACTGAAGGCGTCATCTACTGGTTGAAAGAGTAACATGGAGCTCTGACCTGATGAATTGCTTGCCTATGTCCTAAGTTGCCTTTGGTGACATCATTTGCGCCATTAATACGTCCCTAGCTCAACACTCCTCATTTGACTACTTTTCAATTTTGTGAATATTGCACCACTTTTTGGTCATTGTATGTTGCTTATTATCAAGAGGGGTTATCCTAGGCATTGAATTAGAGGTCTAGGCTTGGCACTTGACATCAAACATAGTGTTCATTTTGTTTTTTTCAAATTGTGATTTGCTAGATTTAGAATCGTCCTTCTTAACCTTACATTCAAGCTTTTCTTCAGTTTTAACAAGGTACCTGTATAGGTGTCTCCCATATTTACATTACAGAAACAACAAACTAAAAAAGAGAAAAAAATAATATTTGATATAAGCTCTGAACCCTAGAAAGGGCCCCATGACATGCGCATAGAAAGCACTTGTATTGTTGTATTAAATTTATGGATCCAACTTAATATAATGTAAATATGAGACTTCACTCCATTATGTTTTGCATGTTTATATTTTGCATATTGTAAAAGCAAATATGCCATTATATTAAATACGGTCGACAGTTACTCGTTCCATGGCTCAAAGCTCAAAGTCTATTCCTACCAGTTTTCCAAACCCAAGGGACCCAGTGACCCAAAGATTACACCTAATCACCAAAAAATTGCCCCAACCCTACAAAAAAAAAAAAGCCAATCTAGTATATGGATGTATAAATAAGGATGAAAAATTTTAGTGGACGAGAAAAGTTGTCAGTTGAATGACATTTTTTATATGTATAGAAAAGTAGATGGTGAAAATGGCTTCGCCATGACCTAAAAAATATCTGTTATAATTGCCCATCCATCAATCATGCTGTTCCCAAGTGTGAATCTCTATCTATATAGAGAGAGTTTCAAATTTTTAAAATAGTTTGTTAGAAGACATTATTTAGATTTTGGCATGCAAAGAAACCATTGTCACTATCGTCATTCATGAGACATTACTTCCACAATGAGAATATGAAATACAAAAACTACATCTGATCTCCAGACATGCTCATCAGAGAGAGAGATTTAATATACATAAGCCTTAGAAACATGACAATCGTCGTAAAAGATTTTCAAGCAATGCAAAAGGAGACAACTCTAAAACCAACTGGGTGGAGAATATTAATTGAAGATTCAGAAATGCCAAGGTCAATTTATCCACTCACCTTGGGAATAAAGAAAGGCAACCATATCTAGAATGAAATGTAATAACATAGAAGAGAGTTAGACAGCCAAATCATGGAACTCCTTACCCCAATATGGAGTAAGAAATCTCATAATGCCACAATAATTAAATGAAAGTGATCTCCTCTAAGAAAATTTCTCCATTCACAGCTCTAGATATTATGAGTTTGGGGGAAATACCACTATCTTTACAGAGACTTAGGGAACTCTCTATCCACTTTCTTTCAGTGTACCCAAACCAACAATCACTGGCCCTTTTCTTTAGAGGGTTGTCACCCACAAGTCCTTGCAAGGAGCCCCTAGAGCCCCCAGGTTGATTGCCTCTTTCTTTCAGCTCATCACAGAGGTTGGTGGCATTAAGCACCCTTTGGATATTGTTGCTTCACAGACTGAGGGGGGTAGGACAATGAGGCAGTGCTCATCTCTACACAACACTACTACTAAGGTGCCCCAACACACTAGCTCTCGGCAATGGGGATCCACCCTTGGTCAGTGTCATGGATCTCCTACTCGGCATTGTGGAACTACTACTCTGCAACCACTTCCCAGGCCTCGGGGACAAGCACACATTACAAATTTATTCGTTGCCACCGGGATTTCTTCAACCTTAGATGTTGGGAGGGATTCTAGGGAGTGCTTTACTTTCTCCTAAGATTACCCAACTTGTCCCCCTCAAACCTAGACACTACCCAATGAGCCTTATCAAATCCTGATTTGGCCCTTTCATAGTGATAGATGATAACACAAATGATTCCTTTGTGCCGAACACAATCAAAGATGTTTGATGGGACTACCATCTCGTCTTTCTGACTTTAATCAGCCCATGCTCTTTAGGTGTTCTCACTCCCCCCACGTGGCTATTTGTATTGGTATCTTAAACCCTTGGGTTGGTGATTTTACTGCAATGGGTTTGCCCCCTATCTATTTTTAGTGTTTTTGTTCTTTTATTTGGTTAATCGTTGATCCTGGGGTCCTTTTACCCTAGCACTTTCTTTTGTAAATGGGTGTAATCTCGAGGCCCATTGCCCTGCTTTTGGTCATTCATGGACATTAATATAAATTCCTTCTTTTTTTCAAGCTGCAACACAAGAACCATTTATGTGGATTGATAGAATCGTCAATAGAGGAAGGTAGCTAGTTACATTAACAAATATTTCGACTTAAAAGATGAAACAAAACTGAGCTTCATTTCAAATTTTAGCAAAGCATTTCAAACATAAACCAAGAAAAAAAGGTAATTTTTTTCAAGTGAATATGCCAAGACATGTAGTCATTAGTCTATAAATAATATCCCCTGCACAAAAATATGGGTATATACCATAGTTACCAAGAGACGGGTATAGGGACCAGTATGGGAGAGTGGGATGGGTACTGGTACACCATTTATCAGAAAAATAGGAGACAAGTACTAAGATACACCAGAAATTTTTTTTTAAAAAAAATTAAATATATATTTATATTGGAAAAAAATATTAGTATAACATGTGTAAACAACTTTAAAAAGACAATGCATAAAAGAACACAATAACTAAAGCACATAAATGAGGTTAGGGCATAGGGGTTGGTCAAGTAGGGTTAGTAGTAATGATAGGTACCATTTTGGCCTATTTGTAAGCATTTTTTCATTTTACTTTCCAATTTTAATAGGAGACTACAGCTCAAGTCAGGAGATGCAGTAAAACTCAGAATAAAAATCTTCAAGTATCGGGAGACATCTCGGTACTGTTCTCAATCTCCAAGATGAGTCTCAGGTCCCCAAAGAGAAGTCTGGACTCTCCTAGTAAGATTGGTATATACCATCTGACACAAAGTATAATCATGAATAACACAGTAAACTTTGTTCTCTGAGATCATGAAGGAGCTGATCTAAATCGAGCTCCACTGTCTAGTATTTGTGCAAACGCAAGGTGAGCTACGGGTAAGCTGCATTTGAAATGATTTTGATTTAGTACAATAAAAGTTGAAAGTTGGAGTTTATTAAGAGAGAGAGGATCAAGAGTGGGTCAACATTGACCCGTTTTCTCCAAAAGAAAGCAGACAATTTATTCCTACATCCAAACAAAAATCAAGAACTTTTTTCAGTTTTTGGGGTATACCAAATTTAAATGCTTCAGATCTCAAAGAAGGCTGGCCCTAGGTGCACTTTTAGGAGATACTTGCACATATTATTCATTTTCCGAATGGTACTGAAACACCATTTTCCAAAAAGTTTTATCCAAAACATTTGACAAGATTCTAAACTTTGGCATCCATCAACATCTCTTGCTATTCACCTATAGATTTGGACTCCAGCGCAAAAGATAAATATTGGAACCAGATCTACAATCAGTCATATACGACATGCTTATGGGCTTTTCCTTAAGAAAATGCCAAGTACTTACTGCACATGACCTTTATCAGATTTTCTACAAGAAAGAGTCGAGAGTAATTCAGGCAAATTGTTGATGATCTTCTCAGACCCAGATTAGTCATGTTTAGTATAGACCCTTGAAATAAAAAAGATGCTCTTGCTTAAAATGCAAGCAATTGATAAAGAAAGAAGAATGATCTTGGTAAGAAGGCAAGCAATCGAATGCATGCATGTACAACTCAGCTTGCACAATGCATAAGCTATCTAAATATGGCCTCTTAAAACAACGTATTTTGTGAAAATGGATACAATTGATTGCAACTCATGATGCACAATGTAAAACTCCTTACTATATAAAGGTGGAATTTTAGGTCACCACCAAGTGAGACACCAATTTGGTGTATGTGACCCTCCTTGTAGAAACCAGGGGATTGTTTTCCAATTACCTTATATATTGTTCAAATCCTATACTTCTGGGTTTTGATCTCATGGTCAAGCTCACTTATACCCACGAACACGAACTTGCCAATCCACCTATACCCAGAGCACTTTAATTGGATAAAGTACAGTGTTGAATATCATGCATGCATCAAAATCCCTTTATAGACTATATTTTAAATTTCCTGCCTCTGTACTTCTGTATATTGAAAAATCTGCGAGGCCAGATGAGAAATTATTTATCGTGTGCAACCCAAAAACCAACAAATTCTAAGTTTTTAGTTCGTCCAGTATAACACCTAGGGTATTGACAGGTTTCCTTAACAAAGAAACTGTAGACTATCAAACTCTGAGAATGAGATTTTATGGTGTCATAGTAATGTACAAAGCATTTCTTATAACCAAAATTGGATACTGGTAAGCTAAGTCATAAGCTTCGAGTTCAAGTTCAACAAGAATAAAATTTGGTTCAAGTTCAAGTTCGGATAAAAATCGGCAAAAAATCATCATTAAATTCAAAATGTAAAAAATATCAAAAAATATATATATATATATTTAACAGATAATTATAAAAAATTAAATATATTATTAAAATATTTAAAAATTATAAAAATAAATTATAAAATATAAACAAAACATAAAATAAATTAAATTTAAAAATAACAAAATAAAAAATAAAACATAAATAAAATAAAAGCCGAACAAAATGAAAATTTTTGAAACAAAATTTACATCGAGTATTCGAGTAAGAGCAAAATATTGGTGGAGCATTCTAGGAAGAGGTCTCGAAGAGTTTCTAACATTATTCATTTTGTTACTGGCCCTGCTGCTGCTGCTGTCCACGTCCCAAAAATTGGCGCCATCGACCTCCGTCTTTCCGTCCGCGTCCACAATACAGTCCACCATCGTCACACAGTCGTGGATACGTTTTAGTCTTATGCTATCTGCCGATACTAATTTTGTGGTTTTTTTGGCCACGATTTTTGGCTGAGTTTCAGCGGATTTATCCAAATTTATTTAGGGCTTTGAGAAATCGGAGATTTTCAAATTTCTAGGTCACAATTCGCCTAATCTTGTAACTATGCTGATAAATTTAAATGTGAGTATGCAAAGGAGGCTTTGGAAAAAGAGAAGCCTTCCAATTTTTATAGCAACAAAATTTCCAAGCTATATTTGGAATCAATAGAACATACCGATGAAGCAAACAGGCTACATTTCCAACATCTTTCTCACGTGCAGAACTGAATGCATTTGGAGATAAATATTTTACTATTTTGCATCAATAAAGATAGATTCTCTTAAAGACGGATCTTTTTCAAAGCAGAGAAGGTGAAAAAAATGAAGACCCTTTTGTTTTCTTTCTTAATGAAACAAATCATTGTTCTAAATAAAATAAGTTATAAAGACTTGCATGACATGGTAAGTTTTATCTAATTTTGATAATTAGAAGGAAAGAACGACAATATACAGTACACTGTTTCAAGAGAATAGTTAGAAACTTTTAATTTATTGACTGTTCTTTGTCCAAGTGTTTACAAAATTAAACAAAGTTATATCATGTTTGAACTTTCTTAGCTTCCCTGTACTATGAATCTACAGGGCATTCAAAGATGCACAAAAGAATACCAATTTGAACCATGTTAAACTTTTGCAGTGTTGCTTGCATTAGGATCTCCACCAAGCTCCACTCGTAGATTGTCAAAAGGATATTCACGAGGAGTCTAATAAAAATGTATAAAGCCAATCAATAGTCACATCATGAATTCAAAAGACTAGAAACAAGTATATACCATGCTTAACATTTTCAAGTACAAATATCAAGATTAAATTATAGTTCAAAATCAATGAATATGTTGAATTTGGTCTAGTCTCACAAAAATCGATCTTCGAATGCTCTATTCATTATGAAATTATTACATATATATAGGCTTGAGAGCCCTAAAATCATGGAATTTGTTATCACACTATCCTTAATTCAAGGGGATTAGCCAGACAACACATCACACAATTACCCATACAAGAACTATCTAGAGATCACATGACATACTATCTAGAAATATAACATGTTCACACTAATATCTCCAACAGAATATGCTTCTACACCTAGAAAAACATCATAGAATATTAGCAAATCTAAACTTTAACACCCATGACAAATAATGTTACCTTTCGAATTAGGATGCTCTTGCAATAGCATGAGCTAAACTTTATCAGAATTAGCAAGTTAATGACTATGAACAGGTCATTCACCCTACTATGTCTACATTTTTGCATAAGCCTGTCATACCACAGAGTGAAGTACTCCTTCCAAAGTTAAAGAAGCTGCAGAAGCCTATGTATGGACCAAAACACATGGGTAATAAATAGAGACCTAGAATGGCCACTTGCATCCAAGAACTCCACATGGAATTAACGAAGACATGTTCAAATAAGTGACTAGAATACAGAGGGAATACATTACAATCAGGAGAAAAGAGCCATTCATCACATGCCAGCTATTTCTTGTACCTGTCAAAATAAATCAGCATTGAGATAATCTCTTGTTTAAGGAATTCTGCGGATAGTTATTTGCGTGCAGACCAGAAGCGTTTTTGGAAGTTGATCAGGAAGCCCTTCAATAGTTTGATAAACTAGAGGAAGTCCCAAGAATATCAGCAAGCAGTTGGAGATAATTTTGCACAACTGCAGGAAGGCCCTCTATCTAGGCCTCTTACTACAAGGCTTTCTATCATAGACATCATCCAAAACATTAATTATTCACTTGAAATTCTCTCAAGTTTGCAAAGAGATGATTTTTGTACAACTGCAGCAGAGTCCTCAATCCAGGCCCCTTACTAAGAAGCTTTCTATCATACACATCATTCAAAACATCAAGTATTCACTCGAGATCCTTTGAAGTTTGCACATAGCTCTGGATGGCATGCATAATGCAACAGACTGGACATCTCCGTAAAACAACATAATTAAAAGATTCAGAGAACTCTACACAAAAGGACAAACTACCTTTATTTAAGATGAAAAGAATCAATATTTGCTCCATACGTTCACAGTCAAATTAGATGTGTCCGACAAAATCGAATTTGTATAATGATTAACTAATAATGACTACAATAATTAAAATCTAAATTGAATGATGCCAAGTTCTTAACCAATATTCCACAAAATATTTTGTAATTGATGTACTTTAAAGTCCCACTGACCTAGGTTACTAGTGGACATAAACATTCTTTTTTTGCCATGTGATGGATCTTAACTAAGTGATAGGTCTTAAGGAGCTTCATAGCAGCTAAAACCTTAAGTTGCATTGATACCAACGAGGAACAGATTGTTGGTGCAAGTTGTCATTCACATCAATCTTAAGTTCACTTAGGTTAGGTACTTTAACCCACGTTAGAATATTTCTATTATTCTTATTTTGTTAATTAGGAATTAAAAAAAGCATATCTAAGTAAGCAGACCAATAGAAAAATGAGGCAGTCACCAAGCTAATCAGGAGTGAGCCAGTCAGATTATTTCTAACCTTACTATAGTTTTCAATATATACATACTTCTCCTATGCATTCCATACATTCCAAGCAAATCATTCGGGAGAAATGTAATCTATGAGGAAGACCTGTGTGTACCTGAGAGCAACCAGGCACTTGTATGTTGTATTAGAGCAGCTTATGAGAATTTTTTATCTACGTTACCGGATACTGCTCCTAAGGGCTCTGGGTATGATACAAAACAACATAGGATACGAATTCGCCGGGGATACGAGCAGGATACGTCCCTGCCCCTGTGGATATGCCTGGATACGTCCAGGGACGTATCCGCAGGAACAGGTGCATATCCTGCTCATATCCCAGTCATAACCACCAGAAAAAACATGGTTTTTTTAGGGAAAAAAATCAATTTCACTTTGTGAAAAATCAAACATGGATTTCAAAAAAACAATTAAAAACAAAATAAAGTAAATTTTCAACCCTAAAAGCAGCTTTCCCATTCATTTTATCAAAAGAAAACAACACCACAATTACTTTTCATTGCATTTTTACCTCCCATTGCACATTTGTTTTCTCATCTTCATTTTTTCAACTGCATAGGATTGAAACTCCTTCCTTTTGCTAATCTTACACTACTACCTCTACCCATTTGGCGCCGAGGAGTTTAAAGAGCTTGCAACAAAAAGGATTGTTCATTTAAGGTAGGTTTTCAGTTTTGTGACTTTTTTTTTTAGTTTTTAAATGTTTGTAACTAGTTTTAATTTTTTTTGCTATTCTTTTAAAGATTCTTTCTACAAATGCCAAATGCTTTAAGTTTTAATAGCAATATTATAATTTTTTAGCCAAGGGCTATAGGGATCAAGCTGCAAGTGCTAGTTCGGTGGGCCAAGAGATAGCCTTCAAAGCCGATCCGCGAACGCCCATTTGAAAGTATGTGACAATGTTAGAACAACTGCCAGGTGGAGAGTGTTTCATTTGGTTTTGCTCAGTGTGTAACTGTAAAATCCATTTGTGTGCGATTCCTGGTGCTGAAATCAAAGCTTGTGGCGGGCCAAGCATAAATGGAAAGCTAAGAAAGGGCTTGCTACAAGCAAAGATCCTTGCATATATCAAAGAGCAAAAAGAAGCATATGCCATTGTTGGGCAAAGGTCGAAGCATCATTTCATAAAAAAAGGATCATCACCTATTGATCCATCTTGTGCTAATGTGGTGACCCCATCACACCCATTTCTTTCTACACCCGTTGTGACCACAGAGGAAGAGGAAGAGGATTCACCTCTTACTCACAAGAGAACAAAAGATGCGGACCCATTGAAAAGGGCATTTCAGAATGAATCTAGGGACATAGCGGAGCAAAGCATTGTGTGTTGTGTTTACACATGTGGGCTGCCATTTAATATTGTTAGATCACCATACTAGCAGGATATGGTGAGATCTATCTATGATGTCCCTAAAGGGTTCACCGACCCAGTGTATGAAAAGGTGTGCATCACCTTGTTGACAAAAGAAAGAAAACACGTTGAAGATGCATTGAAACCCATCAGAGATTCGTCGATTGAAACAGGGGTGTCCATCGTTTTCAATGGATGTAAAAATATGACAAATAGACCATTGATTAATGTCATCGCAATGTGCCCTAAAGGGGCAATGTTTTTTTAGGGTCGTTGATTGTGAGGGACAAGTGAAGGATGTGTGATTCACTATCGACATTCTAATAGAGTCCATCGAGGCGGTGGAGCCTCAAAATGTTGTCCAAGTTATAACAGATAATGCAAAAAATTGTAAAGTTGTGGGCATGTTGGTTGAGGCAATGTATGGGCACGTATTTTGGACACTTTGTGTCATTCATTCCATCAACCTTATGTTGCAAAAATTGGGGACCAAAATTGACTGGATCAAATAAGTCTATGAAAAGGCGAGTGAGATAGAAATCTTCATAAGCAACCATCACATGTCCCTGGCATCTTCAGGGCCTTCTCGAAGTTGCAGTTGTTGAAGGTAACTTTTTATTTAATCATTCATGAATCATGTATACTTATAATTTAATTTTGTAAGTTTGTAATTTGTCGTATTTTTATTTTTGAACTTTTTTTTTTTATTCTTATATTTTTCATTTCGTATTAGGTTGTTGAAACTTAGTTTGCCTCACACACACTTGTGATGAGACAACTTGTCAAAGTGTGTGAGGCATTGAACAACATGGTTATCAACAACCTTTGGAGTGTATGGAGGCAAGCACACAGTGAGAGGGTCACAAAGGTAAAAGGGTGGATTCTTCATGACGTGTGGTGGGAACATGTGGAGTATTTACTCAATTTTACCAAGTCCATCGTGAATATTTTGAGATTTGTGGATATGGATCATCCGTGTTTGGGTGAGATTTATGATAAAATCAACTCAATGATTGAGATGGTTAGGTCCATCATAAATGCGAAAAAACAATATTCTACGGAGAGGTTCTTCAAAGAAGTGCAGTCGCATCTCATTGAAAGGTGGAACAAAATGCCCACCCCATTGCATCTTCTTGATTTTGCCTTGATGCCCAAATATATAGCACAAATCATTTCTCTGCCCAAGAGGGTTGCACCATATAGGGATGTTGAGGTTAGTGAGGGATATAAGGTGGCATTTTCTAGACTCTTCCTTGATCCAGAAGTAAGACATAGTTATGCAAGAGTTTGTGCATTTTATGACCTCCTCTGGTCACTCCCTTGGCGCTCTTTGTGACAAGTACAAGAAGGAAGTTCACTTTTGGTGGTACCTCCATGGACAAGCATCCAGCCACCTACAATCACTTGCAACAAAAAAATTATCACAAGATTTTAATTTTTTTTTAAATCTCTACCCTTCTTTTCAATGTTTTGTTTCAACTTCTTACTTTTAGACATTCAAATTGACTTTGTGGCTTTGCCTCAATAGGTTGCAAGTTCCTCCTCAGCTGAGCAGAATTGGGGTACCTGTAGCTTTATCCACTCGGTTAAGTGCAACAAGTTGGCAGTGAAAAATACGAAAGATTTGGTCTGTGTGCGTTCCAACTTGCATCTTCTCACACACAAACAACCTGATTACAAAGAAGGGGCAACAAAGTGTTGAGATGTGGACCTAGAAATTACTAGCTTGGACACCTAAATATACAACAAAGAGATAATTTATTTGTCTAGGAGGGTTGCACCATATAGGGATGTTGAGGTTAGTGAGGATTATAAAGTGGCATTTTATAGACTCTTCCCAGATCCAAAAGTAAAAGACATAGTTGTGAAAGAGTTTGTGCATTTCATGACCTCCTCGAGTCACTCCCTTGGCGCTATTCATGACAAGTACAATAAGGAAACTCACTTTTGGTGGTACCTCCATGGGCAAGCATCCACCCACCTCCAACCACTTGCAACAAAAGAACTATCGTAAGTAAGATTTTTTTTTTTTCAACTCTCTAGCTTTTTTTTCGATGTTTTGTTTCGACTTTTTACTTTTATACATTCAGATTGGCTTTGTGGCTTGCTTCAATAGGTTGTAAGTTCCTCCTCAGCTGAGCGGAACTGGGGTACCTACAGCTTTATCCACTCAATTAAGTGCAACAATTTGGCAGCGAAAAAGGTGGAGGATTTGGTCTATGTGCATTCACTTGCGTCTTCTCACACACAAACATCCTGATTACAAGGAAGGGGCAACAAAGTGTTGGGATGTGGACCCAGAGACTACTAACTTGGACACCTCCATTTGCCACCTTTCATTGCTCGACACGGAGCTAGACGGTGCTTTCCACGACCTACATAGTGGAGCTAGTGGAAGTGGCACTGTTGCTGCTTGTGGTTCTAATGAACCACATGATGATGAAGACACCACAGCCGAAGACAAAAATGAATCTAGTGACTAATGAATATGCTGATTTGTCTTTATTTTTGTCTATAAATTGTAACATTTGCACTATGTACTTGTTACAAAACTACTCTAAGTTCAACCATTGAATATTATGATATTTGGCATTGAATTATGAGTATGTTATGTGGTTATTTAACTTATTTTGTTTCCTTTATGCATATTATGTGGTTATTTTTGCTTATATGGCTATATTTTTTCTATTTTTAATTTTATATATATATTTTTGTACGGCCATATCCAAAACATATCTAAGCACACAAAAAAAAACCCATATCCATGTATCCGATTCTCGTACGTGTATCCTTATCGGCTGCTTAGTTTTTTATATTTACGGTTTTCATTTAGTCATATATGTTGGTTTTCTGATTCTCCTTTTGTGTGTAGAATTCAGTTTTCAGTAGAAATTTGTTTGTTGAAAATGCTTGAAGGATTACATTAATTTTATGCAGATTATTGCAGTTCACGGACCCTCCAGATCCTTCCCACATGGCATCACAGCAATCATCTTGCATTCTTCAACTTTTCTAGGGACCCAGGATCTTCATGAAGTCAAAATTTTGTTTCTTGGTCTCTTGTTGGTTGAAAGCCTTCTCTTTCTTTCTTTTTTGCAAATAACTCTTTTTTAATCCAAAAAAAATCATTTTTGAGATTTTCTTCCAGGTCCTAGCGGTCATTTTGTTCAAGGTTGTGTATTATTTTCGGTCATTTTCAAAAAACTAGTAGGTTTTCTGAAAAAAATAGTAGGTTGTCAGGGATGTTGACAGTATTTTAGGGCTTCTTTGCAAATTTCCAGTGGATAACCTTTTTTAGGGGAGGGAACATTTTTAGAAAGTATTCTAAATTTTACAAATTTTTCAAAAAACATTGGGGGTTTGAAAAAAAATCTGTTTTTTCTAATTTTGGGAAAATAGATATTCATTTTTTGTCGAAATTTCCAATTTCAAAAAACAGATTTAGGCTCAAAAGGTTTTCCAAAAAAATTTAAAAAAAAATCCGATTTTTTTGTGTTGTAGGATTTTACAAAAAAATAAAAAGTAAAATGTAGAAGGGCTCAAGGGGCTCCTACCCTGCCTCCTTGACAATGCCTTTGCAACCCCGAGGAGCTTCCCTAGCCCACCTAGGACCCTTATCCTACTCCAGTGAATCCAAGCTTACACTGTCGAGCTCGTTCTGAACTCCCACTCAGTCTATGTCACAATCCACTCCCCGCTCTCCTTATCAGATCCACTATCACTCCGAAACCTGTTGTTACCCATCTCCAAGTTACTCTATGGTTTACCTGTCTGTCAACCTGAGCTAGTTGGCCCTTTCAAGCCACCTAAGCTTGACAACCCGAGCAGGCTCTTTTTTCAAAGTCCCCCTTTGCTCTTAGGCTACTCGGGGCACTTTTTTCGTGTCAAGATCACCTCGAGGGCGCTTTAAATTTGTCATCAAAGGCGCTCTTTCAGCCATGATGAACGGAGGGTGGACCCGGCATGGTAAGAGGTCATGCCTCCTACGTAGATATTTATTTTGTTGACGGCATCCACAGCCCCCGTAAGTCCTGAAACGTCAACCAGCCATTACTTTTAGCTCTAGCTTGAAATCAAGTGTTGTTTTTTAAAGTGCATAAAGTTTTGAGGGGATTCCAGACCAGCAATCAAATTTCAGTCATATTCTAGGAAAACCGCAAAAATATTTACATTTTTCATTTTCTCTAAAAATGTATTAGGGGCATTTTTTTGTAAAATTGCATTGTTATAAGTAGTCAGAGGGCTTCTTTGATCATGCACTGTTTTATAAAGAGTCACAACACATCTTTTGGTAACCTTGTTTTCCATGCCACATTTGGGGACTTTTCTAGCACAATTGTTGTCTGTGCCTATTGTGGACACATGAGACATTTTTGACACTCTTGAGGCTTGTGTTAAGCTCCTTTTTTAGGGATTTTAATGAGACCCTTCATTGCCTCCGGTGGTTGCACTTTATATACTCTCTTTCATGGTTGTTTCATTATTGCTTGAAGACATACATGAACAACTATACCCTAAGTTCAAAGTTCATTTACAAATACAAAACCACAAGATGCAACCTCCTTTCTAGCACCGTTTATGCACTTGTGCACCTATTCAAATTTATGATTCTCGTTTTCTCTAAAAATGTACTAGGGGCAATTTTTGTCTAGTTGTATTGTTATAAGTAGTTGGGGGGGGCCTTCTTTGATCATGCACTATTTTATAGAGTGTCACAACACATCTTTTGGCACCCTTGTTTCCCATGCCACGTTTGGGGACTTTTCTAGCACAATTGTTGTTTGTGTATTGTGGACACTAGCGACATTTTCGACACCTTGAAGCTTATGTTGAGCTCATATTTTAGGGATTTTAATGAAGCCCTTAAATGCCTCTTGTCATTGTGCTTTCTATACTCTCTTTCATAGTTGTTTCATTATTGCTTGAGAACATACATGAACAATTACACACTAAGTTGAGAGATCATTTAGAACTACAAAACCACATGTAACCTCCTTGCTAGCATTGTTACGCACTCGTGCACCTATTCAATGATGGTATGAGTCCTCCATGCATAATCTATGAGTGTGAAATGTTACTGTTTGTTGGATGCTTCTTGAATAGTTCTCCTTTGCACAGTTCGTTTAAGAGGTGGATTTTCCCACCCATGCATGCAATTATTTTCTAGTGTGGGACCAACACCTCCTTTGTTGGAGTTTTATTAACCATGAGAATCAGATTTCTCCAACATCATCCTTACATTTCCTTTAGGGATCATCCCATTTCAGCATTACAAGGGGGTTATTGAGTACTGTGTATTGCTTCCTTGGTGTGATGCACCATTTCTTGGCAATTTTCAGTGATGGATCAACCCATTCTTCTTGGCACTTTGAGTGATGGATTGGCCCACCATGCCTCCTTTGACAATCTTGTTTCATGGAGATGCCTCAATTCATTATCATCGCTTCTACATCTTCGACACTATTGACAACATGATTGTCTCCTTGTGTTTGAGCAACTCTTGGTATCCCCAGCATCTGGTAATTTCCTTTTGATGTGGATTCAAACCACTCAAATAGATTTATTCCTTTTGTGGAGACCCTTTTCTTCTTGTGGACAAGTTGATCGTTTCCTCTTGTGAAACAATACTAGCAACCCCAACACTCGCCACTTTATTCAAGATTTTGTATCTTCATAGTGATTCTCGTATTCAACACCATCTCGTCTTTGACTTGGCAATTGCAATGGCTAGACACCCATGTGAATTTTGGCAAATGGAATGGCATCCATAAGGACATGATGCACCATTTCTTGACAATTTTCAGTGATCAATCAGCCCATTCTTCTTGGCACTTTGAGATGGATCAGCCCATCGTGCCTCTTTTGACAGTCTTGTTTCATGGATATACCTCAATTCATTATCATTGCTTCTACATATTCAACACTATTGACAACATGATCATCTCCTTGTGTTTGAGCAACCACTGGTATCCCCATTATCTAGTAATTTCCTTTTGATGTGGATTCAGACCACTCAAATAGATTTATTCCTTTTGTGGAGGTCGTCTTCTTCTTGTAAACAAATTGATCGTTTCCTCTTGTGAAGCAATACTAGCAACCCCAACACTCACCACTTTATTCAAGATTTAGTATCTTCATAATGATTCTCATATTCAACACCATCTCGTCTTTGACTTGGCGATTACAATGGCTAGACACCCATGTGAATTCTGGCATGATGGAATGGCATCCATAAGGACACTCACACTTTTAAGTAATTCTCAACATTTGAACTATTGTACATGGGTACCTTAATAGGGCTAGTGTTGGGACCCATTTTCAAAGGTATCATCATCATTTTTGTAAACACCTCATAAGTTGCACTTAAGGGGGGTGTTGGTGCAAGTTTTTATTCGCACCATACTTGAGCTTCCTTAGGATAGATACTTTAGCCTAAATTAGAATATTTATATTATTCTTGTTTTGTTGATTAGGAATAAGAAAAAACATGTTTGAGTAAGAAGTTCAATAGAAAACAAGGAAGTCGCACGGCCAATCCAAGGTGAGCATGAGATCACCTAGCCAATTCGATTATTTCTGGCCTTCATGTACTTTTCTATAAAAACACACTTCTCTTGTGTAATCCATACATTCCATTCAGATCATTCAGAAGAGTTGTAGTCTGTGAATTCAGATCATTCAGGAGAGTTGTAGTCTGTGAGGAAGACCAGTGTATGCTTGAGGGCAGCCATGCACTTTTATGATGTCTTAGAGTAGCTTTTGAAAGTTTATTCATATATGTTGGATTTTTTTATTCTCCGTGTGTGTGTAGAATTCAGTTTCTTGTAGGAAATTGGCTATTGAATATGCTTGAAGGATTCTGTTGATTTAATGCAAATTATTGGAGTTCAAGGACCTTCAAACCATCCCCACACAGAGAGGGATGTGGTATACATTAAGGATGTAGCAAAATTTTAGAAAACATTGTATAATATAAGGTTGGCATGCATCATATATAATAAATATAATGTAGTGTAATCTACATGTGCAAGGATAGATAGGCAAGCCCGGTTTACTCCCAACCTTAATCATGAGATCAAAATTGAAGGGGTGTGCAATCCATATGTACATTTGTGGATAAAAAGCGAAGGCCCAATTTGCTCCTAAGCTTGATCATGCGATCAAATTTTAAAGGTGTCTAAGGTGGGGTCCCGTACACTAATTTAGCATGCTAGTTAGCCCAAGACCTATAAAATCGCCTTTAACTTTCACACACACACACACACATATAGATACACACAAGAAAATAACACAGCAAATAAAATTCATAAATTCTGAAATATTGCTAAAAAGGAATAATTGCCATTAATATAGGGTCATAAGAAAGAAGAAACATCATCCCCCAGTTCATTGGGTTGTCGTCTAACAATAAGGTGGGGCATCTATTGCCACAATGACCTATGTTCAAACCCTGGCAGGCATACCCTCTATGCTAACACATCTTGTGTAAAATGGCAGAGGAGTTGACTTTCAACAATTCAACAATCTGATGAAGATGTGAATAATTAATTAGTTTATCAGCTAAGTTTCCACGTTATACCCCCATACCCCCTTTGATCCTATTTTGGGTCGAAACCAATACTGATCCTGATTTAGTTCAGCCCTCAGTTTGCATCGAGTACGCCCCAGGTTCATTTGCCCAAAGCAAACCCACAATAATATGGCATTTTTCAAAATAATACTTTTTCAATAATAATAGTGTCAACTTCTGACCATTAAAACATACAACAAAACCCCTAAAACCTAAAACTACCAAACTTTATCTCTCATTGCACAATCACCTTTAATGAATGCTTAGGGCTAAAAACTCATCAGGGTAGTGTTCCAACTTCATTTTTCTCTAATTCTACACCATTGCAAGTGCTCATTTGCTGCCAAGGAGGTTGAGGAACTTACACAAAGGAGGAATCTTTCATTGAAAGTTAAAAAAAATTGATTCAGGTTTTTTTTTAATTTGATTTCAATCTCCACATGGGTTTTTTGTTAATGTTTTTATCATTTTTTCAATAAGCAATGGTACCCTAGATTTTTTTTTTGCCCCTTAATATTGTGTTTGCTTTAAAACTTGTACCTACAAGTATTTGCTACAATGACATCAAGCTCTAGCTCTATGGGCTGAGGAGCAACACACACCTTCAAAACCGACCCTTTTTCAGCACTTTGGATACATGTGACAACGATAGAGTGAATTATAGGTGGATGGAGTTATGTTTGGCATTGCAAAGAGTGCAATATTGAATACTACAGCTCCAAATAGTAAGGTGAAAGCGCATTTGTGTGCGATTCTTGGCCAAGGAATCAATGCTTTTGCCTTGGGCCAAACAAAAAAAGATTGCCAACAACACGCATTCTTAGTATATGAAATAGCAAGATGAAGCAGCTGAAAGAAAATCAAAGTCTCATCCTTTGTCAAAGAAAAGATCCCAATCAAGCACTCCACCTACAAGACTATCTCATACCCCTAACATGGCTGCCTTGCATCCTTTTTTGGCATCGCCCTCTTAAGAAGAAAAAAATACTCCTCATACCAGCAAAAGAAAAAAATATGTGGGTCTAGTGAAAAGGAATTTTAAAAATGAGTTGAGAGATATTGTTGATGAGCTCATTGTGAAATGCATTTATGCCAATGGACTGGTATTTAACCTTCTTAGGTCATCATAGTAGCGGGAAATAGTGAAGGGAATCAATGAAGCCCCTAAAGTGTACACAAGCTCTGGTTTTGAAAATATACAATCTACATTGCAGGCAAAGAAAAGTGGATAATTAATTACAACCCATTCAGGATTCTTGGATCAAACCAATGGTGTCCATCATCTTAGATGGATGGAAAGATTACAAAAGCAGACCCTTAATTAATTTGATTGCAGTGTTCCCTAAAGGAGCACGTAATTGAATGTGAGGGGCAGGTAGGGTGCACAATTTATCGCCAACATCCTCTAGTATACAATGATTTAGTGGGGCCTCAAAACATTGCCCAAGCCATAACGGACAATGTTAAAAATTGCAAAACCTCTGGATTGTTGATTGAAGCAAGGTGTGGACATATATTTTGGACACCTTGTGCCATTCATTCATTCAACTTGATGATGCAAAAGTTGGGCAGCCAAATCACGCAGATTAATCAAGTTTATAAAACACTGACAAGATCCAAAATGATCAAATGTCACAAGCCATCTTTAGGTGGTTCTCAAAGTTGGAGTTGTTGAAGGTACCTCAAATAATATTTATTTTTTAATTTCCTTCAAAAAATTAATTAATTTTATAATATCTATTTTGCTTTTTTAAATTTAAAATTAAAACACAAAGTAGATAATGCTGTAACTTGTAGATTTTTAAATGTATTTAAAATTTCACATTCTTATTCTATTGTAAAGTGGAAATTTATTTTGTTTCTATTAACTTTTTTAAATTTCCTATTATGTTGTTTAGACTAGGTTCACCTAGCACACAATTGTCTTGAGACAGTTTGTGAAGGTGTGAGAGGCATTGTGCATCATAATTATCAATAGCTTCTAGGCTATATGGAGGCAGTTGACCAAGGAGAAGATGCAAAAAGTGAAAAGGCTGATACTAGATGACAATTGGTGGGCTCGAGTGAATTACATGGCCTAGTTTCACTATGCCCATCATGAGTATGATCAGATTTGTTGATAAGGATCAGCCATATTTGGGCAAAATCTATGATGGAATAGACTCAATGATTGAAAAAATCAGGGGCATTATAGCAATGTAAGAGCAAGATCCTTCGGAAAGATTTTTTAAGCAAGTGGAAAAAAATATTATTGAATGGCAGAACAAAAATGACCACCCTGCTGCATCTCCTTGTCTTTGCATTAATTCTAAAACACTATGGCACTGAGATACTTGCTTTGCCCAAAAAGGTGCCACCATATAGGGATATTGAAGTAAGATGGATATAAGATGGCATTCACTAAAATCTTCTTCAATCCAAACATAGAAGACAAAGTTGTGGAAGAGTTTAGAAACTTCGCAGCCTTGATAGGTTACGGTGTTGGCCCTCTTCGAGACAAGTTTAAAGACTCTCACACATGGTGGTACCTGCCTGGCCAAGGATCCATGTACCTACGTCCTATTGCCATAAAAGTATTATTTTTATTTTTTTAAACCAAGGAATTGGACAGCCAAGCAACCAGGAGCAGTCTAAAGCAATAGCTCTCAAACACAAGGTGAGCCCCCTATAACCTTGGGATCTACGCAAAGGCCTCATACACTTTAAAGGTTAGTTGGATTCGAACCAGAGCCCTGGGCGACTGGAGTCGTTGGTCCCATCCACTTGGCCCGAAACCAGAGATTTCTTGCCATCCAAGCTTTATCACACATATGTTTTTTAACTCTCGAACTTTCTTTTTGTTCTACTTATTACCTTTCTAAACTAACTTTAAAAAAAAAAAAAAAAAATTGCACTTATTTTACCTCAATAGATTGCATGTTCCTCTCCAACGGAGCAACACTGGAGTACATAGCATATACTCCTTTATTCATTCAGTTAGTGCAACCAATTGGCAGCCAAAAAGGTGAAGACATTGGTCTATGTGCATTCCAACTTGCACCTCCTATCACACATGCCGGCTGACTACATGGAAGGGGTGGTGAGGTGTTGCTATGTACAGTCAGAACATCCTGACTTGGATGCTTCCATTGCCCATCTTTCAATAGTCAACATCGTTGATGAGGCGCATGACTCCTACGTAAGACCTGCATAGCATAGCTAATAGGAATAGCACTACTGGTGCTATTGCTTGTGGTTATAATGAGCCAAATGGTGGTGTTGATGCCAATGGCCTCAATGAACAGCAATATGATGCTTTATTTTGAGTTTGCATGTGAACTATGTACTTTGACCACTGACTATTAGTCTATTTTGAACAATAATTTAAACCAATTTGTTTTATTATTTGACATTCGGCATTGACTTATAAATTATCAGTAGTGTTTTATGGTTAATTCTGTTTTTTCTATGCCCTTTACGGATTATTTTAGTTTTGTTTATTTTGCTAGAATTTCTATATTTTAATTATTTTATTTAAAAATTTGTACGATCTTACCCAAGTTGCACTGAACACAGGCCAAAAGAATAATCAGCGAACCACCATACCCGATCCCAAACCCATACCAAAATCGAAAACTTAGCTTCTCAGCTAAGAACTATTGTACGGTAAAAGGTAGACTGCTTCTTGATAGCTAAAGGTCTCATTTACCCATATCAAACATAGTCCCCCATAAATTAATAATTTAAAAGAGAGAAATTGCCACAACAAATAATTTGTTCTGGAAACCCCAAAAACCATCCAAACATGAACTTGAAGTTGAGTAGCATTGAGCGGCATATGTGAGAGAATGGGGATCGTTCCTCCCTTTATGATGGCTTTTTTTTTTTTTTTTTTTTAAATAACAAAATTTTGTGTTTTCTTAAAAACAATTGAGATACAGCTTGTAATGTTTACCAGCGATATGATGATATCCAATACGTGTTCCCTTGATGTAGGAGCATCCGGATCAATGAACAATCTTGCATCAACCAAAAACATAAGTCAATGCTTTTGTGTGTTTGCGACTTTTCAGTGACGTTGATATCGTTGTGTGTGTCAAAGATGATCAGAATGGTTCCAAGAAACAAGAATGGTTCCAAGAAACATCTCCAGAGCTCCAACACCCTAGGAACATCAAGTATAGCAGGTTTCAATCATCTTTGAAAAGTCAAATTGACCCCTTTTTTGGCAGATGATGAAACCGCTAGTTAAAACAGGATGCGGTTTCAAAACTGCTGGTCTACATTAACCAATAGCTACGTAACCACCCCAACAGTTACATATCCGCCACAAGCAATTTCTGAAACTGCCCGTCTATAGTAAGTGGCAGGTTCACCCAAATTGGATGTAAAAAAATGGTAACTGCCCAGAATGCAAATTTGACATGTGGACTGTTTTCCAAGAACAAAGGAACTCGAAGAGACACTTCAGAAGTCAAATAAGAGACAGAAGAGATTCAAAACAGTTAGAAAGAAAAGCCGAGGAGAGACAGTAAGAAAGATAATGTGTAAAAATAAAGTAGCTTCACAGTGGGGAAGGTGTGTGTGTGTGAATGTAAGAGTAAGGCGTAGCAAAAAATGTTCATTTCCATTGAAGAACTATAACTTAACCGTATTCATCTGTTTCAATAAACAAGTAAAGTGTGGGATGTTTGTGTCAATGTCTGTCACACTTTCATATCAATGAATAAAGTGTGCAATCGGTTTCCATTCTGAATGTGTTGAGAGTGCCCATTGATATGTATTAAAAACAGGCTGCAGGGAAAGGCTGCCATTAATTTGGTCCCCTCTTACCCGTCCTGCAACATCCCTCCATACGAGGGCCATATCCAAATAGAGATACATATCTAGGGCACATCTGGGTGGTATTAGGAGAGTAAATGATGTTGGAAGACGCATGTATGGGAGTGGGAAGTGGAGTATCCAATGACATAAGCTAGAACTGATAGCACAGTAAAAGCTAAAAATATAGAATGATGATAATTTGCAAGCCTGTGTTGCAGCAAGATGCAATTGGCAACCCATGTTTCACCTGGATCTTACAGCTAAGCTACATAGTCTTCAACAGGCAACGATGAAGCATGTCAGAAGCTTAAATCCAAACAAGTAGGACAGACCAGAAAAATGTGCCTTTAATTGCTTTCAATTAACACCATGCTGGTTCTGCGCCCAAAAAACTCAAGGAATAGATTTGCAGCCCATTGAAGGCTATTCACATGAGGCAAACTGTGAAGTATCTTATAAGGTTAGATTTAATTATCCTCGTCTAGTACAGAAGAAACCTCAACTTTTAAACCTCCTATTCACAGTATAGGAAACCAATAACTATAGATGCTCATTTGGATGGAAACTTAAATCGGTAAAAGGTCTTACAAAAAAGAAAGAAATTATATTAATGTCCATGGATGACCAAAATTAGGTCAATGGGACTTGAGGATACAACCATTAACAATAGAAAGTTCAAGGAAAGAGAATCCAAGAAGCTAAAGTACAAAAGACAAAGTAAAGCAGTGTGCCACTAACAAAGGTGGTAATGGAATCAATACAAATAACAATGGGGGGAGAACAAGAGCCCCCTAAAGTAAGTGCCAATGAAGACTAGAAGACCTCATCGAAAACCTCTATATGTCCCTGAGTGGAGGGATCGTCTGAACCATCATCAATCATTGTGAAAAGATCTAATAGTGTTCATTGGGGGGTATCCAATGTCGAAGGAGCTTGGTTGGGAGATCCCAGGGAGAAGCAAAGCATTTACTCTAGAATCTCCCCTAACATCCAAGGCCGAGGTACTTCCCATGATAGAAAAGAAACTCGTAATGTGAGTTTTCCCGTATGGTTTGGGGGCCGGTTGGTAAGTAGTAGATCCATGCCGTCAAAAAGGGGTAAAGCCACATCAGTGGGAAGAAGCGCCACAATGCCAAGGGAGAGCAAGCTAGAGGATTTGATTAATCTGAGTAGTAATGATATGCTGAAAGAAGCGCCACCTAATTGATCTATCAGCTTTGATGTGTGATGCATAGTTCACATACCTGTACTCGTCAAGTACTCGCCCAGCCCCCTAAAAATTTAATTGGCAAATACTTGACAGCCACTCACTGTTACTCAGCAACTTAAAAAAAATACTTAAATTTATTAAAAAAACATCTTGGATGCATTTTTTCAACATTTTGGATGCATTTGCAGGGTTCTGCATGCGTTTTTTGTGTTCTAGACACATTTTGGCTGCGGGACACAGTACTCACAACCTATGGCGAGTACTAGCCCAGTACTCATTGTGTACTCACAATTACATTTTGGACATGTTTGCAGGGTTATGTGCATTTTTTCTACGTTCTGGACGCGTTTTGGCTGCAGGACAGTACTCACAGCATGTGGTGAGTACAGGGACAATACTCCACAATTATTTCCTACCATTACTCACCTACAATCTCGCTCGATGAGAACTCAGCGAGTATGTAACTATGGTGTGATGTACCAGTGTCCAAAGGGTGCTTAGTGTTGTCAATCGTTTGAATGGGTTGGAAGAAATAAGTGATCAACATGGGAGCTCTAAAACCTCTAGGCTCCTCCTGTAGGGATCTGCGCCAAAGGGTGATGGCCTCGTGAAGATAAAGCTCTAGGCATTGTTGGTTTGGATATCTAAAGAAAGTGGATAGAGTGTTGGTTGAGTCCTTGTAGAGGGAGCAAAGACGGCAGACCCAATCCGAACGGAGAATGTGGTGATTTGTTTCAACCTGTAGTTGATGAGAACACACTCTCATTTGGCCACGGGGAAACCTCAAGCCGTGGGACCAATGGCGCTTGAGATAGTGAGGGCAATAAATAATACCATCCACTACTTGTAAGAAATGCTTCACTGAGAAAGCAAGCTTGGGGTTGAGTGGCTCAATGGGGGAGATCTAGGTGGCTTGGATATATTGCCTTTAGATGTCCTCTCTGGCAGCTCTGCGCCAAAGGGTGATGGCCTCGTGAAGATAAAGCTCTAGGCATTGTTGGTCTGGATATCTAAAGAAAGTGGATAGAGTGTTGGTTGAGTCCTTGTAGAGGCAGTGATATCTTCCCCATAACTCAGTAAATGGGCTATCTAAAAATGAAGTGTTCCTCAATCTCCACCTCTTGGAGGGAGCAAAGACGGCAGACCCAATCCGAACGGAGAATGTGGTGATTTGTTTCAACCTGTAGTTGATGAGAACACACTCTCATTTGGCCACGGGGAAACCTCAAGCCGTGGGACCAATGGCGCTTGAGATAGTGAGGGCAATAAATAATACCATCCACTACTTGTAAGAAATGCTTCGCTGAGAAAGCAAGCTTGGGGTTGAGTGGCTCAATGGGGGAGATCTAGGTGGCTTGGATATATTGCCTTTAGATGTCCTCTCTGGCAGCTCTAGTGATGATGTCCTTTGGGGGAAGGAGCTCGGGATGGGGGTTTGCGAGGGGTTCAGCAAATACATGAAAGGGGGTAGCCAATCCATAGAGATGCAAAGAGAAAGGAGCAATCTAGCCTCAAAATGCAATTAGTGTCAATGTCTAGTGGGGATCAGTGCTAAGTATGGATATCTCTCACGACCACAAGTTGAGTCCCCCAAGGACTTGAGTCTATAAATGTAGAAAGTAGGGTTGAAGATAGTCTCAAGGCATGGCGGCTGGGCAGCAAATTCAGCTTGGACAATGCACTGAAGAACTGTCCACTTGCAGCAGATCAAGCACCGTAACATGAGAGTTTGGACCCTCTCAATACAAGCCCAATCAATGGCCCCCATTCTAGGTCCCCACACCTCTAAACCATATAAAACTGTAGGTTTGATAGTTGCATAAAAAAGGAGTAACTTGAAATGAATCTCCTAGAAGTGGATGTGGAAACACTGACGTTCTAAGGCAAAAAGAAAGGCATACCCCTTGCAAAGGCGCAGATGAGAGGCATACTTCATGTCAAAAGATTGACCAGAAAATCGAACCCCAAAACAAGTGTAGGCCAACGTGATCTCTAGAAGTTTCACCTTTGTAGAAAAAATGGAATATGAAGAGAGAGCGCTTGAGGATTTTGAAGATCATGACCTTTGTTTTACTAAGGTTGACCACAAGTTGTTGGAGTTCACAAAATGAACAAGGGCATCAAGTTGTCGTTGTAATCCCTTGGCAGAGTGTGAGAGGAGGACAACATCATCGGCAAAACGAAGGATAGCTATAACTACCTCATGCAAAAGACAGCCACCATCCATATGGGTATGCTGCCAAAGAAACTCCTTCAAATTGTCAATTTAGATGCTGAATAAGGTCAGTGAGAGAGGACATCCTTGCTTGACCCCAATGGTACTCTTCACAAACTCAAAAAAACCATGTGAAGTACGAAACTGCCCAAGAACTGTCTCATAAAGCCTCCAAGCAGTGGTAATGAAAGAGTCTGGAATACCATTATTGAAAGTAGTCCAATTAGGTGTGTCTAAATTCCTTTTTGGGACTTTGAGAAGATTCACAAATCACTTTAAAAAATACTGATGTTTTTCATCTACAAGAAGACCAAAAATTTTCCTGAAATGCACTTTGAAAAGCATTTTGTTTCCAAGATTTTATAGCATATTATTGTGGAAAGAGGCATTGGGTATGGTTTGATCTTGAATTGATAGAATAAAATTTCAAAAATCGAAACAAATATATCTGCTAGACTACTACTATACCAAATCAAGGGATGCACACAAACATTTCAGGCCAGGTGGCTGGATTTTAATTCATAGCTAGGTAAGCACTTTGTAAAGAGTTTTCCAATACCATCTTGAAGATATAATTTTTGCTAAGGATAACCCGTTACATATTTTGCTGAGGTCTTCTCGAGCAATTGGCCAAATCCATTCATGTTCAGTTTTTGTTCATGGTACTTGCAGAAGAGAAGAAATTTGTAAAAAGTTGTCCAATACCAGTTTGCAGATAGGAGTTTTGCTAAGGTCAACCTGGAACATCTTTTTCTGAGAAATCCTCAGGCAATTGACCCAATCCATTCACGTTCAGTTTTTGTGCATGATGGTAGTGTGTGAACAGCAGCTGTGTTTGCAAAATGCACCTAAGTTTTTTATCTTGGAAGATTTCATGAGTGCTAATTTTGCAGATTAGTTTTCGCCATCTGATTTCTGGTCAATCAAATTCTACAGAATGCATTGAAATAACAACTAAATTTTTCAAAAGTAGCTTTCAATGTATTTAAGAGCCTCTATAAGTTTGTCATATTTTGTCTAAGTTACTTGAATTTAGTATCCATACAATGCTATCCTAAATCCAAATAAACAATCCATTTCACAAAAGTTAGATTTGCAAAATTGGTTCAAATTCCCCAAAAGACAAACTGGTGGTCTGTCCGAGTCTTCTGTATCTGATGTTTTATTTTTAGAGGATGAAGATCAATGAAGAATTGGTCAGAGATCATTAAAGAATTTGTGAGAGGCACTCAAAGGGAGGAAAATCTGACCTTTTCTATTATTTTGAGAGTTATGTCAACGATCTTCGCAGAACCCCTAACTATCTGAATAAGATGTCTCATTCTGTAAGGTCATCTGAGAGATGGCAGGGTAGCCAAATCCACTTGCTTGTGTATACTCCAGGACCTATATGTACATGTGCATGCTGTGTTTAAGAGTGAGATTCGGACAGCATATAAATGGATAACTGCACTTTCTTTCATATTCTCGAGTCATTTGAGAGGGTGTCATATACTTTTTAGAAGCTCAGATTGATAGCTGAGCGGCATGCTGATAACGGCAATGGAGTTTAAACTGCTGCCAAGTTTAGCAAGTGATTCAGTTACGGTGTTTATGATTTGAATCTTTGGATTGAAAAAATTTCTACTATTCCTTGCCTCTAAGAATTTTCCCTTCCATCTTATTTTTACTCAGCACAGTGAGTAAAATACCACCTGAGTTTGGGCATCTCGCCAGTTTTTTCTGGGCCTAGGGTCACTTAACCTTAGTTACCATTAACAAAAACAATAAAAAAAATTCCTTTAATTAATTTTTATTTTTATTTTTTTTAAACTTTGAGACATAAGAAAAAAGGAAAAGATTTCCAAGGTTTTCTAAAACTAATGCAAAGCTGAGAAATTAAATTTTCAAAAAGGATTTGCCAAGATTTCTAAACTTTTAAAATATGTGGATCAAATAACTGCATATATCTAAATGAATCAGATTTCTAAGCTCCTAACCCTACGGATTATAACTTTCCCTAATTTAAATGATCCAGTTTTGACGAATAACTAGAATCAATTCAGTCGTGGTGAAGCAGAGATAGCACGATGCGTGGGTATAGGAGGTAACAAGAATTGTCAATTTCTACGTAGAATCTTCTTATTAAATAAGGAAAATCTGGAAAAGAAAATCGGCAGCTAGAGTCTATAATACTGTTAAGTTGAAACGCACCTTCAAGTTCATGGATACTTTAGGAATTCATTAACTGTCAAGAAGTGCAGAGGTTACTGTCCAATTCAGATCAAAATGTCCAAATATGTTATATTTTGGTTAATTTTCTGGGCAGGGGCCTGTAAATTGACGGCCTTCATATTTTCTACGAGAAGTATAACCAATGGGTGAGAACTTTGAAGGCATCATCCGTTAATCAATCAACCCTAGGGTTTCATGCCATCCACTACAGATCTATTAAAACCGCAGTCTCTCCTGCAGCCCCAAATGACATGCGAAACAAAGGGATTAAACAGGAAGCAACTCCCCATAAATTTTGACAGAATAGATACCAATCAAGCCTAGTGTCCATGATATTCAATGCAGCCCCACCCACCCCTCTAAAGTGTGTCTCTTGAAGAACAAAAAACTAAAAACTAAATAACAAGAAGAGGTTACTTACATAAGGTATTTTGGAAGCCTTGTCGTTCCAAACTGCCAGGAGTCCCACAAGACCAAAGAAGCTCAGGCCTCCACAGAGCCATGCAAGGGCTTCATACTTGCCAACCATGGGACCCACTCGATCCAAAACAGGTTCTGGGTATGCACTCCCATCATCCCAGATGAGCTCATCTTGCACTGGAAGCTGTTATAAACACACCCAGAACTCATCCATCCAGAACCCACAATACAAGGACATATATACAATGACAATGGAAAGCAATAAACACAATACATAAATAAATAGATACCATGAAAAAGGAAATCCAATAGTGGGTGGAAAGGAGCGTCGACAAGACAGTGCAAAGAACGGCAGATAGAAGAAGCATGGTTAAGAGGGATGATGACAGGATGACATCAAAAGACAAAGTCGGCAGGATAGGTGGCAGTCCAAGTGGGACAGTCAGAGCAAAGTCGGCATATGAAACTACTGGGTAAAAGTTAAATCCTTCACGTGTAATAATTGCATGTTAAAGGCAATCACTACATGGAAAGGACAACTCATGTCCCCAAGGACACGATATCCAATCCATGGATCTCACACACTAGAGCAGCCTAAGGTGGTGCCCAGATGCGAGGAATGCAGGGAGAGAGCCCATCAAATTGATGTGCTCTCTTCCTTTACTCGTCATGAATCATGCATTCTTAAAAAAACCACGCAGAATAATCTGAGCAGACAAAATATGAACAAGAAAAGATATCACAATTTGGTAAAAAGAGCTGAAGCGATGGAAGGAAAAAAGAGTATGATGCAGGCTGTAGATTCAGAGATGAGGAGGAAGATGTCTTCTGTTGCAGACCAAATGTCGGAGGGCTCTACCGCCTCCTTGGGCTACAAGACCCAGAATTTGATTCCTGAATTTATGTATGACGGATCGGCAGAGGATGCATGAGGGATTAAAAGTAATAAAGGAAAGAAATGGGAAGAGGAAGAGAATCTGGAAGCTGAAACAAAGAAAGAGATGGAAAAGAAGAAATTGGTGAAAGATATGTAGGAGATAACAAAGCAGGTGGTGCAGAAAGCTATACAGACAGAAAGGAAAAATATCAAAGAGGAAATTAAAGACATGGTTGAGGAGGCCTTTCAAAATCTTGAGAAGAAAATTAACAGGGCTGGAGGACAGCACGAAGGGGTTCTGAAGAAGGATAGGGAAGGAAGCATGACATAATAAGAGATTATGTTAGAGTAGCCATGACCCTAGTCCCCAAAAGCCGGGGAATGTGTTGGATGGGTCATGGCAATGCATAGGTTGCAGGATTTGGAGCATATGAGAGATGATTCCTTGGCCCTGGAGTGATGAAGTGTCTGCATAATCAAATTCATCTTCAGCAGCCTCTTCCTGATGACACCCATGAAGGATAGGTGCACTAGTAGTAATAGTTTGCTATCGTCTGTGACTCTGAAATGCAGTTCTGTAGATGTAGTGGCAAGTGTTGTAGATAAAATGAAGATTATTTTAACATTTACATCAAAAATTCAATCTGGTTCATGCCTTGGTTGCTAGGACGATTTACAGGCAGGATTGAATGTTTTTTTTATTTTTGAATTCTTGATACCGTGAAGCTATTTACCTTGTGAAAAAAAAAAATGGAAATTCAACACCCTTACTACACAAGGGCATATACACAATAATGGAAAGTTAATACTCACAATATATAATCTATTTACCCGATGAAAATGAAAAATTCAATGAGCACAATTCATACAGTACATATATACAGTGAAAATGGAAAATTCAATATGCACAATACAGATATGCATAAATGCAGACAGATATACATCAATATAGACAGATATGCATAAATGCATATATACAATAAAAACGGAGAATTCAATACCCACAATACACAGACTGATACACAGTTTGTTTAGACAATCAAAATGGAAAATTCAATATCCACGATACATATAGACATATGCAATTAAATGGAAAATCCACTAACCACAATTCCTGCAGACATGTATACAACAAAAATGGATAAAATCAGTACCCACAACCATAGGCATATATACAATCTAAATACGACAAAACGGAAAATCGAATACCCAGAATACAGACATATATACACTGTATATCCAACAAAAAATTGGAAATCCAGTACCCACAAACCCTACAAACATATATACAATGAAAATATAAGTTCAATACCCACAATGCATACAGGCATATGTACATGTATATATACAATAAAAATCGAAAATTATACATACAGGTGTGTGTGTGTGTGTATATATATATATATATAATGTATATATTCATAGAAATGGAATTGGATTGAGCCTTACCGGCTTATCAGGAGGGGGTAGGGTGCCAACGGACAGACCCATGCCTGATCGGGTTCTTAGAGAACCCAGAGCTGCTGCTCGAGCCCTCAGCAATCCCATTGCTTGACCTCCAATCATTTTTCCTGCCATTGTTGTTTCTTTTTCTCTGGTTTTCCTGGTTTTAATTTGCCAATATTGTGTTACCCTTCCCTTTCAGCTGGATTCATTCATTTAAAATTATAAGTCCCAAATGATTTTTTTTTAGGGGATGAAATAGATGTACCTGTTATATTAACTTAAAAGAGAAATGGTACATACCATTCAACAAACAAAACGAAGGGAGTGTGACAGCACCTCAAGTCAAAGCAACGTTAGGCACTTCAACCATTTAGGAACAAAACTAATAAAATTTGTCTACAAAAAAGTAAGTAGAAAGTTACATTAAGAAAATATAATTATAGTAAAAATATGGAGGCAGGGAGGTCTTTATCATCAAGGTTATCTCAATTAATATTAGGAAGCTCTTCTTCTATAAGAGCGGGATCTTAATTGTTATTGGCATTGTTCAGCATTCTTTTTCCTTCTTTCACAGTGTTCAACTCTCCTTGAGTAGGTAAAATGGCCAAGGCCAAACGAAAGAATTTGTCTATACAAAATTTTGAAGCCCACCAATCCCAAAATGTAAGCGGCATCACACTCCAATGCCCACATTGAGCAAGTTGAGGAGAAATTTGTTCACCCTACTAAGCAGGTGGAGGTGAGTGGCGATGCGGTGGAGACCCCTCACATCGACAATGGGAATGGTTGTGGCGGTGCCCTTCAACCCCCCTCCCCAGAGTGGCCTCCCTAGAAGGTGAAAAGGGCGGAACATAGGTGACGATACATGGTGCATTACCCCAATGATCCAAAATGGTCTGGGGATGGGAGACCTCCAAAGCCACCTAATTCACTTGTGTTTGTATCTACATAAACACATTAAAGATAACCATTACTTTGTTCTAATCAGAGAAATGAACATTTACAATAGAGTTGGCAAAAATCACTACGTTTCTTTCTTTCCAAATTTAAAAATTAATTTTCACTGTGAAAATATGCCAAATCTATGTGTATGTTGTAGGATCATGGGCCAATATTCCAAGAGGATATTTTTCCAAACAAATGGCATCACTCTAAAGGGTCTAAAGAAATCATGGATCAAACACCAAACATTTTGTGCTTTCTGTTGGGTGAATATTTTGTCACACGCTGACTGACAGCAAAATAGGTGCATCAACCACAGCATAAGGAGATTTATACAGCAAAACAGATGTGGTGGCCACAGCCAGATTGAGACAAATCTCTCCTCTCAACAAGGGGAGGTTCCCTATAATATATATATATATATATATATATATATATATATATATATATATATATATGATGAAAATAGACACAAGGGTGAAATCATACCATCCATCTCTCCCTTTTCAGATATGATGTTCACAAAACAGAGGAGAATTTTGGTGTAATTACTGAAGGCACTTCTCTTCTTTCAGAAGTGATATTCAGCCAACAGCAAGATTCTTCCTAGGTAATAACAAAAACCACAAGAAACCAATGAAAGCACAAAGTCTTTCGTTGTTTCTCCCACTTATTAGGACAAAGAAACATAGTAGTTTGAAGCGTAGCCCAAAGTCTCCACTTCAACTACAACAGAGTAAAAGGTTACGAAGGATAAGGAGAGCTCAAAGTCTCTCCAGTATCTTTTACATAAAACATAGACTGAAGACACTTATGGCAACATAAAGTCTCCCACAGTTGGCTTCAAGACATCTTCCAGCTTACTTCCACTTGTTCTGCTTGTTTGATTAAATGGACAAGACTGTATTTAGGAAACAGACATAAGAATAATTTCTTAGATGACACAAGCTTATTCCAACACAAAGTTTGAAAGGTCACTTGCTTTCTCATTCACTTAACAAAATATGATTAACAGTATGAGCTCAAAGTCTCAGGAATGCCTTTCAATTTGGGTAGAGCTTCGCTTCTGATAACATAGAGATCTACCCTATACAAAATAAGAGATTACAATATATAGCATCACAAGAAAGACTTGGGTGCTTGTTTTCATGAAAACAGCTCATGTTGAATTGAATGCATTGAATATCTGTGAAAGGGCCATGCTGGAATAGGTCATCGGCCTTGACTTTGGCATTCTGAATTATCGCAAATGTCTCCTCCTAAGCATGGGTTGTCTGGTCTTCTTTATGACGCTTACACGGTTGTCCATTCGTCTTTACTTAATCCAGAAAAATAAGCCGCATCCTTGAATGTTTATGTTCTCTGATGTCTACTTGGACGACTGTTCCACCTACTGGAAATAACTCTCCTGTAGATATCTCTAGATTTTTTGTAGTTGTTCTCTCTTTCTTTGCCACATTTTGTCTCTTCATAAGCAATCTGAGCTCTCAGGGCTACCTTCTCGCTTTCTGTTGGTCTTTCAGCTCATTTCTGGGCTGGTCACAGAGCTTGTTCTCAGGGCTTTTAAAAACCAAGGGTTATTCCATTACCCTGAAATTGACGTCTGCAAGGACGTCATTGGTCTCTTTGAACCTTGAACCTTGAACTCTTTTGGTTCGAAGGTTCAATGGTTCAACGGTTCATCAATTCAATGTTTTGTAAAGGGCCACGTTCACTCTCTTTTTCTTCTTCAGTTGAACCATTTGTTTGAACTCCTTTATGGAATCTAAACCTTTGAACCCTTTGAACCTTTTGAACCATTTCGGTTCGAGGTTCAATGGTTCATTCTATTTCTTTGAATCTTTTGAAGCTTCAAACTTTCTAAATCCTTTCCTTTTTTAAGTCCGTCGAACTCTTTGAACTTGTTGAACCTTTGAACTCTTTTGGTTCAAGGTTCAACGGTTCAATGGTTCATTCTTCACTCTTCGAAGCCTTCTTTTCTCTAAGTCTTTTAAGGTTGTTGAACTCGTTGAACCTTTGAACTTTGCGAAGTTTAAAGTTCAACGGTTCAAAGTTCAAACCTAACTCTTCGAAGCCTTATTTTTCTTAAGTCCATCGAAGTCTTTGAACCTTTGAACTCGTTGAACCTTTGAACCTTGCAGAGGCGGGGTTCAATGGTTCAAAGTGGTTCATTCTAATTGTTTGAAGCCCACCGTTAAGTCTTTTGATTGAACCTAGGCGTTGAACTATTCTCAAAACACTAAGGAAAAGCTTTAAGAGTTTTGAACTTCCTTTGAAGAAAGCTCGTGTGTTGAACCTGCGACTTCCTTAGCTAAAAAGGCTTGAATATTTGAAAAACTTAACTACTCAGAACATTTTTGAAAAAAAAATAGATAGTTTTGGTCTGTAGGACTAAAATGGTCAGTTTGTTGTCCACAAAAGCAAGTGACAGATTTTATGAACAACAACTGGCTCCAATTGAGAAACTTTCATTGATTGAAATTAAAGCAATCAAAGGGAGTAGAATCCAGAATCTCAGTGCCTTCATCTATGCCATTGGGCTACAGAGTCATGCTACCCAAAAAGAAAGGCACCAAAAATAAATGAACAACACAAAATAAAATGAAGACTATACAAAAATTATACATATGTACAACTAGACTTATCTAATACTTCAAGGATTGAAGTGCTTCAGATGCTGCCCACTGTGAGGCAGAAAAAATGGTGTCTCATCTTGATAAATCAGCAAGAGACTATTTTCACCTTAAAATTGGTGATTGGCAATGGACTTCTCCACTAGGAATCCAATTTTTTGTGTCTTCCTTTTGGTTTCCTCTTCTTGCCCCTTAACAAGACTCGATCTCTACCATGAATCTTTGCTCTCTTGTCAAAGAGTTTCTTTGCCTGACGTTGACGCGTAGTAGTATGGTCCACTACCATAGTTCGTTGCTTTTCAGGTCTAGTGAAGCACATGATTTGATTATCAACATCAAACACTTGCCAATAGTTAGCATTATCACATACACTTGGTTGAAAGACCAGTTTGACAATGTAATTGTGCTCTTCAAAGTCTTTGTGAAGAACCATGAGGATTGTAGAGACAGCCAATGAATCTGCACGATTATGAAGCTCTCTGGGCACTATAAAAATATTGAAAGCATCAAAACTTTCAAGACAGTCCCACACCAAATTGTGATAATGTCGCAATCTCTCATTCTTGGTTTGATACAGGTTCCTCACCTGACAAACCACCAACTCAATGTCCCTATAGGTGTGAAGCTGCTTGATGCCTTTAGCTTGAGTGGCCTTTAATCCGAGTAGCAAAGACTCATACTCAGTAGTGTTGTTAGTGTTGTTGAACTGCAACTTGTATGAGTATAGAAAAATATCTCTCTTAAAAGATATTAAAACAACTCCAGCTCCAGAACTAGTAGAAGAATTACTACCATCGAATTCTAGAATTCAGACCTCATCAGAATTTGATCTTCTTTCAGATTTCTCTTCATAAAAAAAGGAAGATCTTTTTTCATGTGTACTGCGCCCTACCAATTTTTTTGATGTTTCATCTGAATTTTTTGGATTTTCACTTATAGAGCTTTCATCTACTGAAACAAAAACATCTTCAGTAGACAAAAAATAATTACCCATGCTTGAAGACTCAAACAGAATTTGAGCTTCAGGGGCGGAAGTTTGAGTGACAATGTACTTCAATTCCTTCTCAAGAAGCAGCCTTTGCATGACGCCCTTGACAGGAATCTTTGCCTCGAACAGGTTCATGCTTAATTCTTCACCAATGTCCTTACAAAACTTTCACCTAAGAAGAATGTCGTAGGAGGCTAGGACGTCGGCCACCAAGACTGTCATTTTAATCATTTTATTTGATAAAGCTGCAAATATAAATTGAACATCTTTGATTTGTCCCAACAGAGGCACTTGTTTATTTTCCATGGAGAAACATCTCCCAAAGGTCTTAGTCAGGGTGAGACCAAGAGATTCTGCCACCTTGATGGGCATGACATTGTCAGATGCACCAAAATCTATAATGCAATTATTTAGCTAATGACCATTTATCAGCAAGAAGACATAAAATGGTTATGTCTTTCTAGGGGCAGTTGGAGGAGTAATCACAAGATTATTTCGGGTAGGTGTGTTCTTTGGGGTAACAGGAGTTACATTCAAATAGGGATAGTTTTATTTTTGACACATTCAACGAGTCTATCCAACTACTCAGAGTTGGATTGCAAGAATTCAAACTCAGACATTTGAATTTTGGTCTTCTTAACATGGTCAATTATATCAAATGACTGAAATAAATTAGAGACAGAGGGAGGCAGTCCATCAATTTAGTTTTTGTTGGGTGTAGGACTGGTCTGCGAATTTGAAGTAGAAGGTGAAGGAACATTTGAGGTACTTACTTTTTTAGTGATCACTGGGTCCTTTCATTGGAAAGATAGTGAAGTTCTTCGTTTAGCAATTGAAATTACTGGTCGAGATTCTTTCCCTATTTTTTCTTTATCCGCTTATTGAGCTGACTAGTTTTAGGACCTGGTAAATACAATGTATGATCTATCAAACGCTTCACCTTTACTTCTGAGTTCATCCTTGTAATTCAGGAAACCAATGTTGGAGTCACCAGCTCATGCTTCTTGACCTTCTACAAAGAGATCAACATCATCTTCTTGGTTCAACTCAGGTTAGAAAAAAAAATCATGTTTAGTTTCAAGATAACCAACTGTTGAGTTAGTTGGTGCTGCTTCAATGGCAAGCTTCTCTAGTGGGAGAAGAAGGCGATTTGGTTGCCCTTGATTTTTAGCAGCATTGCCCTAATACGACTGGTTGAGAAACGTCCTACTTGGTATATCCCGATAAGAAGGAGGAACAGACATCCCTTATACCATTTATTTTTTTAGAACTAGCAATTCATTTGCTAGCTTTTGCACCATAGGATCAGTGGTGCATGTAGGAGAATATTCAAAAGATGAAGAAGATTTTCCTCTGTTATGATCTCTTCTTATATTTTCTGCCAAGATAAGATCATCTTCAACCTCAGTGGCCAAAATTTGAGCTGCAGTAAGATTTATGTGGCCAGCCCGCCTCAATAGGGATCTCACTTTAGGAAGCTGAGAGTTGATGAAGAAGTATTTAATATTCTCAGGGGTCGACTGAGAAATTGTAAGAATCTTGTTCCTCAGTTTGTCAAATTTAGCAATGAAGTCTCTTATGGGTTCATGAGGCTCCTTCATTTGTGTAAGCTGAGCTAACAGGGCATGTGCATCTTCTGCAAGTTTGAACCTGGCCTCAAATTTGGCCTTGAGAGTGTTCCAGTCAGTCATTATTTATGCTTGCAGATGATAAAACCAGTTTTTATCAGCTCTTTGCAATGTCTCCATGAACATTCTAACTGCAATGTCTTCATATTCAACGCCTATTACACCATAGGCTATGCAAAAGGCTGCTATATGTTCATCAGGATGAACCTTCCCATCACCATAGAACTTGCAGAATTTTTTTCTTGACCTATGGGGTAGCTCATGTAGAGGTGGGGTCAGATTCAAATGACCAAAAGTATTACCCCAGGGGCCTTGGACTGGCATGATATGGTTGTTGAAAGGAGGGATAATAAATCTCTATGGGATATGTATGGATAAAGCTCTGCTAGCAAGTGAAAGAGCAGCTTTGCCTGGTATTGGGGACTTGATGTTTGTAGGAGGAAAACTCTTAGTTCGTTGAAGGTGAGTTTGTGGAGGGGAAAGATCAAAATTATTTTGCTGCACAAGCTCAAATACAGGGTCAACAATACCGTGAGCTCTCTGGCTTCACCTGTATGATGGATCTGCCAGAGCGTAAAATAGATATGGAAAAGAACTGAAACTACTTTAATTTGAAGCTTGAGGCTTCAAACTACGCGTTCTTCTCCAACATAGTCGCCAAAAATTGTTGACGTGGAGTTGCTGGAAAAAGATCAAAATTACTCGTTCATCCCCAACGGAGTCACCAAAAACTGTTGGGTGAATATTTTGTCACCAACTGACTGATAGCAAAATAGGTGCATCAACCACAGCATAAAGAGATTTATACAATAAAATGGATGTGGTGGCCACAACCAGATTGAGATAAATCTCTCCTCTCAGCAAGGGGAGGTTCCCTATATATATATATATATATATATATATATATATACATATATATATATATACATATATATATATATATATATATATATATACATATATATATACATATATATATATATATATATACATATATACATATATATATATATATATATATATATATATATATATATATATATATATATATATATAAGCTGAAAATAGACATAAGGGTGAAATCATACCATCCATGTCTCTTTTTCAGAGTTGATGTTCATAGAATAGAGGAGAATTCTAGTGTAATTACTGAAGGCACTTCTCTTCTTTCAGAAGTGATATTCAGCCAACAACAGGATTCTACCTAAGTAATAACAGAAACTACAAGAAACTAATGAAAACACAAAGTCTTTCATTGTTTATCCCACTGATTAAGATAAAGAAACACGGTAGTTTGAAGCATAGCTCAAAATCTCCACTTCAACTACAACAGAGTAAAAGGTTACGAAGGATAAGGAGAGCTCAAAGTCTCTCTACTATCTTTTACACAAAACATAGACTGAAGACACTTATGGTAGCACAAAGTCTCTCACAATTGGCTTCAGGACATCTTCCAACTTACTTCCACTTGTTCTATTTGTTTGATTAAATAGACAAGACTGCATTTAGGAAATAGATATAACAAAAATTTCTTAGATGACACAAGTTTATTTCAACACAAAGTTTGAAAGGTCACTTACTTTCTCATTCACTTAACAAAATATGATTAATAGTATGAGCTCAAAGTCTCAGGAATGCCTTTCAATTTGGGCAAAGCTTCGCTTCTGATAACAGAGAGATCTCCCCTATACAAAATGAGAGATTACAATATATAACATCACAAGAAAAAATTGGGCACTTATTTTCATGAAAACGACCCATGATGAATTGAATGCATTGAATATCTATGAAAAGGCCATGATAGAACAAGTCATCAGCCTTGACTTTAGCATTCTAAATTATCTCAAATGTCTCCTCTTAAGCATGTGTTGTTTGATATTTTTTATGACACTTACACGACTGTCCATTCGCCTTTACTTAATGCATAAAAATAGGCTGTGTCTTTAAATGTTTGTGTTCTCTTGTTTCTACTAGGCATACTGTTCCACCTACTAAAAATAACTCTCCTACAGATATTTCTATATTTCATGTAGTTTTTCTCTCTTTCCTTGTCACATTTTATCTCTTCCTAAGCAATCTGAGCTCTCGGGGCTACCTTCTCATTTTTTACTAGTCTTTCGGCTCCTTTCTGGGCTGATCACTGAGCTTGTTCTCAGGTCTTTTGAAAACCAACAGTTATTCCATTACCCTAAAATTGACGTCTATGGGGACGTCATTGGTCACTTTGAACCTCCTTGAACCTTGAACCTTGAACTCTTTTGGTTCGAAGGTTCAATGGTTCAACGGTTTGTTGATTCAATGTTTTGTAAAGGGTCGCGTTCACTCTCTTTTTCTTCTTTAGTTGAACCATTTGTTTGAACTTCTTTTTGAAATCTTCCACTTTCTTCATTCGTTTGAAGCTTCCTTTCGAACTTTGAACCTTTTAACCCTTTGAACCTTTGAACTTTTTGAACCATTTCGGTTCGAGGTTCAACAGTTTAATGGTTCATTCTATTTTTTCGAATCTTTTGAAGCTTCAAACTTTTTAGATCCTTTCATTTTTTAAGTCCGTCAAACTCTTTGAACTTTGTAAACCTTTGAACTCTTTTGGTGCAAGATTCAACGGTTCAATGGTTCATTCTTCACTCTTTGAAGCCTTCTTTTCTCTAAGTCTTTTGAGGTTTTTGAACTCGTTAAACCTTTGAACCTTGTGGAGTTCAAGGTTCAATGGTCCAAAGTTTAATCTTAACTCTTCGAAGCCTTCTTTTCTTTAAGTCCGCCGAAGTCTTTGAACTTTTAAACTCGTTGACCCTTTGAACCTTGCGGAGGTGGGGTTCAATAGTTCAAAGTAGTTCATTCTAATTGTTTGAAGCCTGTCGTTAAGTCTTTTGATTGAACTTGGGCATTGAACCATCCTCAAAACACTAAGAAAAAGCCTTAAGTGTTTTGAACTTCTTTTGAAGAAAGTTCGCCTGTTGAACCTGTGACTTCTTTAGCTAAAAAGGCTTGAATATTTGAAAAATTTAACTACTTAGAACATTTTTGAGAAAGAAAAGAGAGTTTTGGTCTGCAGGACCAAAATAGTTGGTATGTTGTCCACAAAAGCAAGTGACAAATTTTGAAAATAATAACTGGCTCCAGTTGGGGAACTCCCATTGATTGAAATTGAAGCAATCGAAGGGAGTAGAATCCAGAATCTCAGTGCCTTCATCTATGCCATTGGGCTACGTAGTCATGCTACCCAAAAAGAAAGGCACCAAAAATAAATGAACACAAAACAAAAGGAAGACTATACAAAAATTATACATATGTACAACTGGACTTATCTGATACTTCAAAGATTGAAGTGTTTCAGATGCTGCCCACTATGAGGCAAAAAAATGGTGTCTCATCTTGATAAATCATCAAGAGACTATTTTCACCCCAAAATCGGTGATTGGCAAATGGACTTCTCCACTGGGAATCCAATTTTATGTGCCTTCCTTTTGGTTTTTTCTTCTTGCCCCTTAATAAGACTCGATCTCTACCATGAATCTTTGCTCTCTTGTCGAAGAGTTTTTTTTTCCTGACATTGATACGTAGCAGTATGGTCCACTACCATAGTTCATTGTTCTTCGGGTCCAATGAAGCACATGATTTGATTGTCATCATCAAACACTTATCATTAATTGGCATTATCAGGTACACTTGGTTGAAAGACCAGTTTGATAGTGTAACTGTGCTCTTCAAAGTTTTTGTGAGGAACCATGAGGGTTTCAAAGATATCCAATGAATCTGCAAGATTATGAAGCTCTCTAGGCACTACAAAAATATTGAAAGCATCAAAACTTTCAAGACAGTCCCACACCAGATTGTGATAATATCACAATCTCTCATTTTTGGTTTGATACAGGTTCCTCACCTGACAAACCACCAGCTTAGCGTCTCCCCAGGCGTGAAATTGCTTGATGCCTTTAGCTTGAGTGGCCTTTAATCTAAGCAGCAAAGACTCATACTCGGTAGTGTTGTTAGTGTTGTTGAATTGAAATTTATATGAGTATGAAAAAGTATCTCTTTTAGGAGATATTAAAACAACTCCAGCTCTAGAATCGGTAGAAGAGTTGCTGTCGTCGAATTCTAAAATCTAGACCTCATCAAAATTTGATCTTTTTAAGATTTCTCTTCATCAGGAAAGGAAGATCTTTTTTCATGTGTACTGTGCCTTACTAATTTTTTTGATATTTCATCTAAATTTTTTGGATTTTCACTTATAGAGCTTTCGTCTGCTAAAACAAGAACGTCTTCAGTAGACAAAAAGTAATTACCCATGCCTGAAGATGCAAACAAAATTTGATCTTCAGAGGCTAAAATTTGAGTGACAATGTACTTCGATTCCTTCTCAAGAAGCAACCTTTGCATGATGCCCTTGACAAGAATCCTCACCTCAAACAAGTTCATGCTCAATTCTCCACCAACATCTTTACAAAAAAATTGCCCAAGAAGAATGCCGTAGGAGGCTGGGACGTCGGCCACCAAGACTGTCATTTTAATCCCCTTATCTGGGAAAGTTGCAAATGCAAATTGAGCATATTTGATTTGTTCCAATAGAAGCACTTGTTAATTTTCCATGGAGAAACATCTCCCAAAGGTCTTAGTCAGCGTGAGACCAAGCGATTTTGCCACCTTGACGGGTATGACATTATCAGATGTGCTAAAATCTATAATGTAATTATTTTGCTGATGACCATTTATCAACAGGGAGACATAAAATGATTTTGTCTCTTCAGGGGCAGTTGGAAGAGTAATCACAAGATTATTTCGGTTAGGCGTGTTCTTTGGAAAAACATGAGTTACTTTCAAAATATCTTGTCCTGCAGGGACAATTTTATTTTTGATGCATTCAACGAGTCTATCTAACTGCTTAGGGTTGGATTGCAAGAATTCAAACTCAGACATTTGAATTTTGGTATTCTTAACATGGTCAATTATATCAAATGACTGAAATGAATAACAGACAGAGGGAGGCAATCCATCAGTTTGGTTTTTGTTAGGTGTAGAACTGGTCTACGAATTTGAAGTAGAAGGTGAAGCAACATTTGGGGTACTTAATTTTTTAGTGATCACCAGGTCTTTTGATTGAAAAGGCAGCAAAGTTCCTTGTTTAGCAATTGAAATTGCTGATCGACATTCTTCCCTTATTTTTCCTTTATCTGCTTGTTGAGTTGACTGATTCTTGAACCTAGTAAATATAGCGTATGATCCATCAAATGCTTCACCTTTATTTTTTGGTTCATCCTGGTAATTCAAGAAACCAATGTTGGAGTCACCAGCTAATTCTTCTTGGCATTCTGCAAAGATATCAACATCATATTCTTGGTTCAAATTAGGTTAGAAAAAAAAATTATGTTTGATTTCAAGATAACTAAATGCTGACTTAGCTGGTGTTGCTTCAATGGCAAGCTTCTCTGGTGGGGGAGGACGGCAATTTAGTTTCCCTTGATTTTTGACAACATTGCCCTGATACGACTGGTTGGAAAACATCTTCTTTGGTATATTCTGAGAAGAAAGAGGAGCAGACATCCCTTGTGCCATTTATTTTTTTAGAGCTATCACTTCATTTTCTAGCTTTTGCACCATAGGATCAGTGGTGCCTATAGGAGAATATTCAGAAGATGAAGAAGATTTACCTCTATTAGAATCTCTATTTATCTTTCATACCAAGATAAGATCATCTTCAACCTCAGTAGCCAAAATTTGAGTTGCAACAAGATTTATGTGGCTAGCCTGCCTCAACAGAAAACTCACTTCAGGAAGCTGAGAGTTGATGAAGAAGCATTTGAGATTCTTAGGCATCGGCTGAGCAATTATAGGAATCATGTTCCTCAGCTTGTCAAATTTAGCAATGAAGTCTCTTATGGGTTCATGAGGCTCCTTCTTCATTTGTGTAAGCTGAGCTAACAGGGCATGTGCATCTTCTACAAGTTTAAACCTGGCCTCAAATTTGTCCTTGAGAGTGTCCTAGTCAGTCACTATTTATGCTTGCAGATGATAAAACTAGTCTACAACAGCTCCTTACAATGTCTCCATGAACAGTCTCACTGCAATGTCTTCATATTCAATGCTTATTACACCAAATGCTATGCAAAAGTTTGCCATATGTTCATTAAGATGAACCTTCCCATCACCATAGAACTTAGAGAATTTTTTCCTTGAGCTACGAGGTAGCTCATGTAGAGATGGGGTCAGATTTAGAGGACCAAAAGTATTACCCCAAGGGCCTTGGACTGCCATGATATGGCTGTTGAAAGGAGGGATAATAAATTTCTATGGGATATGTATGGACAAAGCTCTGCTAGTAGAGGAAAGAGCAGCTTTCCCTGGTATTGGGGACTTAATATTTGTAGGAGAAAAACTCCTGGTTCGCTGAAGGTGAGTTTGTGGAGGGGAAAGATCACAATTATTTTATTGCACAAGCTTAAATACAGAGTCAACAATACCTTGAGCTCTTTGGCTTCACATGTACGATGGATCTACTAGAGTGTAAAATGGATATGGAAAAGAACTGAAACTGTTTCAATTTGAAGTTTGAGGCTTCAAATTGTGTGTTCTTTCTTAGCAGAGTCACCAAAAACTATTGATGTGGAGCTACTAGAAAAAGATCAAGAGTCACCAAAAATTGTTGGGTGAATATTTTGTCACTAGCTGACTGACGACAAAATAGGTGCATCAACCATAGCATAAGGAGATTTATACAGCAAAATAGATGTGGTGGCCACAACTAGATTGAGACAAATCTCTCCTCTCAGCAAAAAGAGGTTCCCTATAATTTATAGTGTGTGTGTATATATATGTATATATATATAAGCTAAAAATAGACACAGGGGTGAAATCATACCATCCATCTCTCTTTTTTCAGAGATGGTGTTCATAAAACAGAGGAGAATTCTAGTGTAATTATTGAAGGCACTTCTCTTCTTTCAGAAGTGATATTCAGCCAACAACAAGATTCTTCCTGGGTAATAACAAAAACCACAAGAAACTAATGAAAGCACAAAGTCTTTTATTAATTTTCCCACTGATTAAGACAAAGAAACATTGTAGCTTGAAATGTAGCCCAAAGTCTCCACTTCAACTACAACAGAGTCAAATGTTACAAAGGATAAGGAGAGCTCAAAGTCTCTCCAGTATCTTTTACACAAAACATAAACTGAAGACACTTATGGCAGCACAAAGTCTCTCATAGTTGGCTTTAAGACATCTTTCAACTTACTTCCACTTGTTCTACTTGTTTGATTAAATGGACAAGACTGTATTTAGGAAACAAACATAAGAACAATTTCTTAGATGACACAAGCTTATTCCAACATAAAGTTTGAAAGGTCACTTGCTTTCTCATTCACTTAACAAAATATGATTAACAGTTTGAGCTCAAAGTCTCAAGAATGCCTTTCAATTTGAGTAGATCTTCACTTTTGATAACAAATATATCTCCCCTATACAAAATGAGAGATTACAATATATAGCATCACAAAAAAGACTTGGGCACTTATTTTCATGAAAACAGTCTATGCTAAATTCAATTCATTGAATATTTGTGAAAGGGCCATGTTAGAACAGGGCATCAGCCTTGACTTTGGCATTCTAAATTATCTCAAATGTCTCCTCCTAATCATGGGTTGTCTGGTCTTCTTTATGATGCTTACATCATTGTCCATTCACCTTTACTTAATGCAGAAAAATAGGTTGCATCCTTGAATGTTTGTGTTCTCTGATGTCTATCTAGTGGACTGTTCTACCTACTGAAATTAACTCTCCTAAAGATATTTCTAGATTTTTTGTAGTTGTTCTCTCTTTCTTTTCCACATTTTATTTCTTCCTAAGCAATCTGAGTTCTCGAGGCTACCTTCTCACTTTCTTCTGTTCTTTCAGCTCCTTTTTAGGCTTATCGTTGAGCTTGATCTCAAGGCTTTTGAAAACCAGTGGTTATTTTATTACCCTAAAATTAACATCCACAAGGGTGTCATTGGTTGCTTTGAAACTCTTTGAACCTTGAACTCTTTTGGTTCGAAGGTTCAATGGTTCAATAGTTCAACGGTTCGTCAATTCAATATTTTATAAATGGTCACGTTCACTCTCTTTTTCTTCTTCGATTGAACCATTTGTTTGAACTTCTTTCTAGAATCTTTTGCTTCTTTCATTCACTCGAAGCTCCTTTCAAACTTTGAACCTTTGAACCTTGGAACCTTTTGAACCATTTCAGTTCGAGGTTTAATGGTTCAATGGTTCATTCTGTTTCTTTAAATCTTTTGAAGCTTCAAACTTTTTGGATCCTTTCCTTTTATAAGTCCATGTAACTCTTTGAACTTGTTGAACCTTTAAACCTTTGAACTCTTTTGGTTCAAGGTTCAACGGTTCAATAGTTCATTCTTCACTCTTTGAAGCCTTCTTTTCTCTAAGTCTTTTGAGGTTGTTGAACTCGTTGAACCTTTCGGAGTTCAAGGTTCAACGGTTCAAAGTTCAATCTTAACTCTTCGAAGCCTTCTTTTCTTTAAGTCTGTCGAAGTCTTTGAACGTTTGAACTCGTTGAACCTTTGAACCTTGCGGAGGTGGGGTTCAATGCTTCAATGGTTCAAAGTAGTTCATTCTAATTGTTTGAAGCCTACCGTTAAGTCTTTTGATTGAACTTGGGTGTTGAACCATCCTCAAAACACTAAGAAAAAGTCTTAATGTTTTGAACTTCCTTTGAAGAAAGCTCACCTATTGAACTTGCGACTTTTTTAGCTAAAAAGGCTTGAATATTTGAAAAACTTAACTGCTCAGAACATTTTTGAGAAAGAAAAGAGAGAGTTTTGGTCTACAAGACCAAAATGGTCAGTATGTTGTCCACAAAAACAAATGATGAATTTTAGAAACAACAATTGGCTCTAGTTGAGAAACTTTCATCAATTGAAATTGAAGCAATCGAAGAGAGTAGAATCTAGAATCTCAGTGCCTTCATCTATGCCATTGGGCTATGGAGTCATGCTACCCAAAAAAAAAGGCACCAAAAATAAATGAACAACACAAAACAAAAGGAAGACTATACAAAAATTATATATATGTACAACTAGACTTATCTGATACTTCAAAGATTGAAGTGCTTCAGAGGCTGCCCACTATGAGGCAGAGAAAATGGCATCTCATCTTGATAAATCAGCAAGAGACTATTTTCACCCCAAAATCGGTGATTGGCAAATGGACTTCTCCACCAGGATTCCAATTTTTTGTGCCTTCCTTTTTTGGTTTCCTCTTCTTGCCCCTTAACAAGACTCGATTTCTACCATGAATCTTTGCTCTCTTGTTGAAGATTTTCTTTGCCTAACGTTGATGCGCAACAGTATGGTCCACTACCATAGTTCATTGCTCTTCAGGGCTAGTGAAGCACATGATTTAATTATCAGCATCAAACACTTGCCAATGGTTGGCATTATCAAGTACACTTGGTCGAAAGACCAGTTCGATAGTGTAACTATGTTCTTCAAAGTCTTTGTGAGGAACTATGAGGGGTGCAAAGACAACCAATGAATCTACACGATTATGAAGCTCTTTGGGCACTGTAGAAATATTGAAAGCTTCAAAACTTTCAAGACAGTCTCACACCAGATTGCGATAATGTCACAATCTCTAATTCTTGGTTTGATATAAGTTCCTCACCTGACAAACCACCAACTCAGCGTCTCCCCGAGTGTGAAGCTGCTTGATGCCTTTAACTTGAGCGGCCTTTAATCTGAGCAGCAAAGACTCATACTCGGTAGTGTTGTTAGTGTTACTGAACTGCAACTTATATGAATATGAAAAAGTATCTCCCTTAGGAGATATTAAAATAACTCTAGCTTCAGAACTGGTAGAAGAGTTGCTGCCATCGAATTCTAAAATCTAGACCTCATCAAAATTTGATCTTCTTTCATATTTCTCTTCATCAGGAAAAGAAGATCTTTTTTCATGTGTATTGTGCCCTGCCAATTTTTTTGATGTTTCATCTTAATTTTTTGGATTGTCACTTATAGAGCTTTCGTCTGCTAAAATAGAAACATCTTCAGTAGACAAAAAATAATTACCCATGCCTGAAGACTCAAATAGAATTTGAGCTTTAGGGGCTGAAGTTTGAGTGACAATGTACTTCAATTCCTTCTCAAGAAGCAGCCTTTTGCATGATGCCCTTGACAAGAATCCTCACCTCAAATAGTTTCATGCTTAATTCTCCACCAACGTCCTTGTAAAAAAATTGTCCAAGAAGAATGCCATAGGAGGCTGGGACATCGGCCACCAGGACTGTCATTTTAATCCTCTTATCTGGGAAAGCTACAAATCCAAATTGAGCATATTTGATTTGTCCTAGCAGAGGCACTTGTTTGTTTTCTATGGATAAACATCTCCCAAAGGTCTTAGTCAGTGTGAGACCAAGAAATTTTACCACCTTGATGGGCATGACATTGTCAGATGCGCCAGAATTTATAATGCAATTATTCAGCGGATGACCATTTATCAGCAGGGAGACATAAAATGGTTTTGTCTTTTTAGGGGCAGTTGGCAGAGTAATCACAAGATTATTTCAGGCAGGTGTGTTCTTTGGAGAAATAAGAGTTACTTTCAAAATATCTTGTCCTACAGGGACAGTTTTATTTTTCATGCATTCAATGAGTCTATCCAACTACTCAGGGTTAGATTGCAAGAATTCAAACTCAGACATTTAAATTTTAGTATTCTTAGCATGGTCAATTATATCAAATGACTGAAATAAATTAGAGACAGAGGGAGGTAGTCCATCAATCTAATTTTTTTTAGGTGTATCACTGGTCTTCAAATTTGGAGCAGAAGGTGAAGGAACATTTGAGGTACTTAATTTTTTAGTGATCACCAGGTCCTTTGATTGGAAAGGCAGTGAATTTCTTCATTTAGCAATTGAAATTATTGGTCGAGATTCTTTCCCTATTTTTATTTTATCTGCTTGTTGAGCTGACTAGTTTTGGGATCTGGTAAATACAACGTATGATCCATCAAATGCTTCACCTTTACTTCTTGGTTCATCCTGGTAATTCAAAAAACTAATGTTGGAATCGCTAGCTGATTCTTCTTAGCCTTCTGCAAAGAGATCAACGTCATCTTCTTAGTTCAACTCAGTTTGGAAAGAAAAATCATGTTTAGTTTTAAGATAACCAACTGCTAAGATAGTTGGTGCTGCTTCAATGGTAAGCTTCTCTAGTGGGGGAGGAAGGCAATTTGGTTGCCCTTAATTTCTGGCAGCATTGCCTGAATACGACTGGTTGGGAAACATCCTCCTTGGTATATCCCGATAAGGAGGAGTATACATCCCTTGTGCCATTTATTTTTTTAGAGCTAATAATTCATTTGATAGCTTTTGCACCATAGGATCAATGGTGCTTGTAGGAGAATATTCGAAAGATGAAAAAGATTTACCTCTGTTAGGATCTCTTCTTATCTTTTTTGCCAAAATAAGATCATCTTCAACCTCAGTAGCCAAAATTTGAGCTGCAGCAAGATTTATGTGGCCAATCCACCTCAACAGAAAACTCACTTCAGGAAGTTGAGAGTTGATGAAGAAGCATTTGAGATTCTCAAGCATCGACTGAATAATTGTAGGAATCTTATTCCTTAGTTTGTTGAATTTAGCAATGAAGTCTCTTATGGGTTCATGAGGCTCCTTCTTCATTTGTGTAAGTTGAGCTAACAAGGCATGTGCATCTTCTACATGTTTAAACCTGACCTCAAATTTGGCCTTGAGAGTGTTCCAGTCAGTCACTGTTTATACTTGCAGATGATAAAACTAGTCTGCAACAGCACCTTGTAATGTCTCCACAAATAATTTGACTTTAATGTCTTCATATTCAACACCTATTACACCACAGGCTATGCAAAAGGTTGTTATATGTTCATCAAGATGAACCTTCCCATCACCATAAAACTTGGAGAATTTTTTTCTTGACCTATGGGGTAGCTCATGTAGAGGTGGGAGCAGATTCAGAGGACCAAAAGTATTACCCCAAGGGAATTGGACTAATAATAAATCTCTATGGGATATGTATGGACAAAGCTCTGTTAGCATAGGAAAGAGTAGCTTTGCTTGGTATTGGGGACCTAATGTTGGTAGGAGGAAAACTCCTGGTTCGTTGACGGTGAGTTTGTGGAGGGGAAAGATCAAAATTATTTTACTGCACAAGCTTAAATACAGGGTCAACAATACCTTGAGCTCTCTGGGTTTGCGTGTACGATGGATCTACCAGAGTGTAAAATAGACATGGAAAAGAATTGAAACTGCTTTAATTTAAAGCTTGAGGCTTCAAACTGTGTGTTCTTTCTCAGTAGAGTTACAAAAAATTGTTGGCATGGAGCTGCTGGAAAAAGATCAAAATTACTCGTTCATCCCCAACAGAGTCACCAAAAATTATTGGGTGAATATTTTGTCACCAGTTGATTGACGACAAAATAGGTGCATCAAACACAACATAAGGAGATTTATACAGGAAAATAGATGTGGTGGCCACAGCCAGATTGAGACAAATCTCTCCTCTCAACAAGGGGAGGTTACCTATAATCTATAAATATATATATATATATAAACTGAAAATAGACACAGGGGTGAAATCATACCATCTATCTCTCTTTTTTTAGAGATAATATTCATAGAACAGAGGAGAATTCTGGTGTAATTATTGAAGGCACTTTTCTTCTTTCAAAAGTGATATTCAGCCCACAACAAGATTTTTTCTGGATAATAACAAAAATCAATGAAAGCACAAAGTCTTTTGTTGTTTCTCCTACTGATTAGGATAAATAAACACATTAGTTTGAAGCAAGTCTAAATTATCCACTTTAACTACAACAAAGTAAAAGGTTACGAAAGATAAGGAGAGCTCAAAGTCTCTCTAGTATCTTTTACACAAAAGCAGAAAGTCTCCCACAGTTGGCTTCAGGACATCTTTCATCTTACTTCCACTTGTTCTGCTTGTTTGATTAAATAGACAAAACTGTATTTAGGAAACAGACATAAGAATAATTTTTTAGATGGCACAAACTTATTCCAACACAAAGTTTGAAAGGTCACTTGCTTTCTCATTCACTTAACAAAATATGATTAACAGTCTGAGATAAAAGTCTCAAGAATGTCTTTTAATTTAGGCAGAGCTTCACTTCTGATAACAGAGAGATCTCCCCCATATAAAATGAGAGATTATAATATATAGCATCACAAGAAAGACTTGGGCGCTTGTTTTCATGAAAACGGCCCATGCTGAATTGAATGCATTGAATATCTATGAAAGGACCATGCTAGAATAGGTCATCGACCTTAACTTTGGCATTATAAATTATCTCAAATGTCTCCTCCTAAGCATGGGTTGTCTAGTCTTCTTTATGACGCTTACACGGCTGTCCATTCGCCTTTACTTAATGCAGAAAAATAAGTCACGTCCTTGAATGTTTGTGTTCTCTAATGTCTATCTGGTGGACTGTTCCACCTACTAGAAATAACTCTCTTGTAGATATTTTTGGATTTTTTTAGTTGTTCTCTCTTTTTTTTCCAAGTTTTGTCTCTTCCTAAGCTATCTGAGCTCTCGGGGCTACCTTCTCGCTTTTTGCTAGTCTTTCAGCTCCTTTCTGTGCTGGTCACTGAGCTTGTTCTCAAGTCTTTTAAAAACCAACGGTTATTCCATTACCTTGAAATTGACATCCGTGAGGATGTCATTGGTCACTTTGAACCTCTTTGAACCTTGAACCTTGAACTCTTTTGGTTTGAAGGTTCAATGGTTCATCGATTCAATGTTTTATAAAAGGCCACGTTCGGTCTCTTTTTCTTCTTCGATTGAACCATTTTTTCGAACTTCTTTCTGGAATCTTCCGCTTCTTTCATTCAATCAAATATTCCTTTCAAATTTTGAACCTTTGAACCCTTTAAACTTTTGAACCTTTTGAACCATTTTGGTTTGAGGTTCAACGGTTCTATGGTTTATTCTGTTTCTTTGAATCTTTTGAAGCTTTAAACTTTGTGGATCCTTTCCTTTTTTAAATCCGTCAAACTCTTTGAACTTGTTGAACCTTTGAAATTTTGAACTCTTTTGATTCAAGGTTCAATAGTTCAATGGTTCATTCTTCACTCTTCGAAGCCTTCTTTTCTCTAAGTCTTTTGAGGTTGTTGAACTCATTGAACCTTTGAACCTTGCAGAGTTTAAGGTTCAACAATTCAAAGTTCAATCTTAACTCTTCGAAGCCTTATTTTCTTTAAGTCCATCGAAGTCTTTGAACCTTTGAACTCGTTTAACCTTTGAACCTTGCGGAGGCAGGGTTCAATGGTTAAATGGTTCAAAGTGGTTCATTCTAATTATTTGAAGCCCGTCGTTAAGTCTTTTGATTGAACCTAGGTATTGAACCATTCTCAAAACACTAAGGAAAAGCCTTAAGAGTTTTGAACTTCCTTTGAAGAAATCCCACCTATTGAACCTGTGACTTCTTTAGCTAAAAAGGCTTGAATATTTGAAAAACTTAACTACTTACAACATTTTTGAGAAAGAAAAGAGAGAGTTTTGGTCTATAGGACCAAAATGGTTAGTATGTTATCCACAAAAGCAAGTGACAGATTTTGGGAACAACATCTGGCTCTAATTGGGGAACTTTCATTGATTGAAATTGAAGCAATCAAAGGGAGTAGAATCCAGAATCTCAGTGCCTTCATCTATGACATTGGGATACAGAGTCATGCTACCCAAAAAGAAAGGCGCCAAAAATAAATGAACAACACAAAACAAAAAGAAGACTAAAAAAATTATACATATGTACAATTGGACTTATTTGATACTTTAAAGATTGAAGTGCTTCAGATACTACCCATTGTGAGGCAAAAAAAATGGCGTCTCATCTTGATAAATCAACAAGAGTCTATTTTCACCCTAAAATAGGTGATTGGCAAATGGACTTCTCCACCAAGAATCCATTTTTTTGTGCCTTCATTTTGATTTCCTTTTCTTGCCCCTTAACAAGACTCAATCTCTACCAGGAATCTATGCTCTCTTGCCAAAGAGTTTATTTGCTTGACATTGACACGTAGCAGTATGGTCCACTACCATAGTTTGTTGCTCTTCAGGTCTAGTGAAGCACATGATTTGATTGTCAGAATCAAACACCTACCAATAGTTGGCATTATCAGGTACACTTGGCTGAAAGACTAGTTCGATCGTGTAACCGTGCTCTTTAAAGTCTTTGTGAGGAACCATGAAGGTTGCAGAGACAACCAATGAATCTACATGATTATGAAGCTCTCTGGGCACTGTAAAAATATTGAAAGCATCAAAACTTTCAAGACAGTCCCACACCAGATTGTGATAATGTCGCAATATCTCATTCTTGGTTTGATACAGGTTCCTCACCTGATAAACCACCAGCTTAGCGTCTCCCCAAACGTGAAGCTGCTTGATGCCTTTAGCTTGAGCGGCCTTTAATTCGAGCAGCAAAGACTCATACTCAGCAGTGTTGTTAGTATTACTGAACTGCAACTTGTATGAGTGTGGAAAAGTATCTCCCTTAGGAGATATTAAAACAACTCCATCTCCAGAACTGGTAGAAGAGTTACTGCCATCAAATTTTAGAATTTAGATCTCATCAAAATTCGATCTTCTTTCAGATTTATCTTCATCAGAAAAGGAATATCTTTTTTTATGTGTACTACGCCCTACCAATTTTTTGTCAGGTACCCCTAGAACAACAAACATGCTCTGGTACCAATTGATGGGGAATCCAAGAACAAACACACTTGTTCTGATCCCACTTGTTAGGATCTTGCTCCTCAGAAAGAGCACAATATGATTACCAAACTTAAGCAATTAAACATGCAGAAATATACCAGAAATACAAGTAACTAGAATTCACCAATAGCACAGAATATGAAAGACAATATACACTCTTATATATTAATATTTGTACAAAAAAGAATACAATAAAGAGCCGCCACACTCTTCCACCTTACAGAGGCTTCCCACACCTCAAGTGTACAGTAATTCTTCTTCAAAACACTCTCCTACCAAAAAACGGTCCCAACACAACTCACACACAAAATTGGTGTTCACCTCTCCAACCAGTCAGTAATAACGCTGCTAGTACACCAAGCACTCTATAGTACTTCAAGTTGATCTCCCATGAACCTGCAACCTGCAATTCAACAGACCATACTTACAATGGAAGGATCTTCCTTGCCTTCCTTTCTAGCTCATAATGGAACTAGGAGGAACACACACTTTGTTCTCTTCACTAGCACGCTTTACAATACATGCCAATGGGTCTATAAATAGATCCCAAACTTAAACAATAACTTAGAATCCTATTTTACTAATAATAGACACGCAGCTCAAGACTCGAAGTAGCCTTTACATGCAAACACTCCATTCACTAAACTAACTGTTTGTGCAACGAACAGTTCTGGAACACACAGGCGACCGACGCCGGTCCCTGCTTGTCTGGTGCTGTCGACGTCAGCCGACTTCTTGTCGTCGTCGGTTGCCTTCTACACTGATCATGACCGACGTCGGTCATGCTACCGACGCCGGTGCTTCTGGGTCTTCAACAACCTCTTTTTCTATGTCTACAACAAGTTGAAGCTTTTAGCTCCACAACTTAACAATCTTCCACTTGGAGATAAACAGTTGCAACTGTACCTGTACCTTTACATCATCTAGTTTGTTTCCTTGGCTCTGTATCCCTCTTCAAAATCACCCCTGAAGACTACCCACCACAAAACCTATAGTGCAAAACCTGTCATCCAAATTACTTGCCACATCCACATCTACAAACCATGTAGAAAATAACTTGAACCTGCATAGCATGTGCACCTGCTGCTGGTCCCTCTAAGAATCCACTGAACTGCCCTCCAATGCTTCTTTTTCGGATTGGCTCCTAACTTTCTGACAACTCCCACTGCTTGGAAAAACTCAGGTCTAGTACATACCATGGACTTAACCTCATTGTGTGAATCAAGACACCTGTTCTGTGAACTGTCCAACCATCGGTGTGCTAACCGATCTCACACAATCATCCTAAAACAAAGTCAACATATGACCTTCCATGTCCCTAGAACACACTCATGCCAAAGAATCTTGTTGCTCCCAGATTCTCCATGACACACCCATGAACTAGCTTTACCTTTAGTTCAATAATACCTGTATATGTAACCCTGCAACAAGCACATTATACAGTAATAGGATAATGTAGCTAATATTATCCAACTTGGTAAAGAGAAACACAATGATCAAACCTCCATTGCCCTGCAGCTTACTCAAGACCATATACCCTGATCTTCCGTCTCACGTATCCATTCCCACTCTTCTTCATCCTGAACATCCATTCATCTCTAGTGCTTTCTTTCAGCTAGCAACTCTACCAACAAATCCTTGTTTGATTCTTCTCCAAGGAATCACATCCTCATCCATGCCAAGCTCCCACTATTTCTTGGATCTACCTGTTCTGCTTCTTCAATAACTTCTTGGTTCTATACCGTAAGTGAGCAACAAGTAGTGTAAAGAAGGGAAATGATGAATTTGAGGCTTACCTACCCTTTAAGTCCTTCATATGGGTGCTTGAGACTCCTTGACAGCTTGCTGTCCACCCAAAATTCGTCTCAGTGACCGATGCTGGTCACGTTTCAGTCTGCACCCGACCGATGTCGGTTCCCTATGACTACCTCATCGCCGACGTCGATTCTCCCCTGACCGACGCTGGTGTTTATCTGCCCTGAGTCACCGACGTCATTCTGCACATAGCCGATGTCGGTCCCTGTCTGAATGTCGACGCTGATTTTTCTACCGACGTCGGTCTCTGTGTTTTGCTTGTGAGAACTGACATTTTCTTGCGAGCTCCTTTTGGATCAAACCCTTGTCCAAATCACCTTTGCTCTGCTCAAAATTATTCTGCCCCTCGTGTTGAACTCTATCCGTCACCTTCTCCTTAAAAATCAAGGCTTTCTTGCTCTTGTCATGAACATCGGATTTCTCAAGAAACGTTACCTTCTTCTTCTGCATACAGAAATCTCGATCTATACCCTTTGACTCAAGAACTTGCATCTCCAAGACTAAGACCTGCATGACCTCCTTTAACACCCATGTGTTACCTGTCTGCAATCTCAGCTTCATTTTCCCTTTGCCAACCATCTGACAAGGCTTACCATCCCCTAAAAAAATTTCTCCAAAGTCTCCCTGAACATACTCATAAAAAAATTCTCTATTTGGGGATGCATGAAAAGAGGCACCAGAATCTAAAACCCAAGATTCTACTTTATCTAAAGAACATACCAGAGCACCCTGTGTAACGAACTCTGTAACACCTGCTTCTTCTTCATGTCCTTCATGTTGATCTGCTACCAACCAACAATCTTCTTTTCTCTACTCTTTCTTTCCACATTTCTAGCAGGTTATTCTGCCATACCTGAACTTGGACCTCCTGCTATTAAACTTCTCCATTTGTAGTCTATTGTCTTCTACCATTGCTTTACTCCCACTCAAACAGAAACCCCTGTGAGTAACCTGTAATCAAAACCCACTAACTAGATCTAATCCAACCTGTTAGTATTCCAACCAAAAGCTCTGATACCACTTGTCAGGTACCTCTAGAACAACAAACATGCTCTGGTACCAATTGATGGGGAATCCAAGAACAAACACACTTGTTCTAATCCCACTTGTTATGATCTTGCTCCTCAGAAAGAGCACAATATGATTACCAAACTTAAGCAATTAAACATGCGAAAATATACCAAAAATACAAGTAACTAGAATTCACCAATAACACAGAATATGAGAGAGAATATACACTCTTATATATTAATACTTGTACAGAAAAGAATACAATAAAGAGCCGCCACACTCTTCCACCTTACAGAGGCTTTCCACACCTCAAGTGTACAGTAATTCTTCTTCAAAACACTCTCCTACCAAAAAATGGTCCCAACACACAACTCACACACAGAATTGGTGTTCACCTCCCCAACCAGTCAATAATAACCCTGCTAGTACACCAAGCACTCTATAGTACTTCAAGTTGATCTCTCATGAACCTGCAACCTGTAATTCAACAGACCATACTTACAATGGAAGGATCTTCCTTGCCTTCCTTTCTAGCTCATAATGGAACTAGGAGGAACACACACTTTGTTCTCTTCACTAGCATGCTTTACAATACATGTCAATTGATCTATAAATAGATTCCAAACTTAAACAATAACTTAGACTCCTATTTTACTAATAATAGACATGCAGCTCAAGACTCGAAGTAGCCTTTACATGCAAACACTCCGTTCACTAAACTAACTGTTCATGCAATGAACAGTTCTAGAACACACAGGCGACCGACGTCGGTCCCTGCTTACTTGGTGCTGCCGACGTCGGCTGACTTCTTGCCATCGCCGGTTGCCTTCTGCACTGATCATGACCGATGTCGGTCATGCTACTGACGCTGGTGCTTTTGGGTCTTCAGCAACCTCTTTTTCTATGTCTGCAACAAGTTGAAGCTTTTAGCTCCACAACCTAACATTTTTTTGATGTTTCATTTGAATTTTTTGGATTATCACTTATAAAGCTTTCATTTGTTGAAATAGGAATGTCTTCAGTACATAAAAAGTAATTACCCATGCCTGAAGACTCAAATAGAATTTGAGCTTCAAAGGCTGAAGTTTGAGTGATAATGTACTTCAATTCCTTCTCAGGAAGCAACCTTTGCATGATGCCCTTGACAGGAATCTTCACCTTAGATAGGTTCATGCTCAATTCTCCACCAACATTCTTACAAAAAATTTGCCCAAGAAGAATGCTGTAGGAGGCTAGAACGTCGGCCACTAAGACTGTCATTTTAATCCTTTTTGTTAGGGTGTGGAGCTAAAAGCTTCAACTGTTGCAGACACGAAGAAGGGAGGTTGCTGAAGATCCAGAAGTATTGGCGTCGGCAGCATGACTGACATCGGTCATGACCAGTGTAGAAAACAACCGGCATCGACAGGAAGTCGGTCGACATCGGTCAGCACCAGACAGACAGGGACCGACATCGGTCACCTGTGGCAGTTCCAAAACTGTTGTTGACGAACAGTCAGTTAAGTGAAGCGAGTATTTGCATGTTTAAGGGCTAATTATAGTCACGAGCTACATGTCTAATTATTGTAATTAGAGTTCTATTTTTGTATGCATGGGATCCTATTTAAAGACCCATGAGGCATGTATTGTAAAAAAAGCAAGCAAGTAAAGCATTGAAGCAAGGAGCAAGGTCAAGGAGATCTACAGGTGTAAGGTTAAGGAGATCAGCTGAAACATTTAAGGAGGGAATAGAAACTCAGGTTGTTGAGTTGGTTGTGTTGAGCAAGAGAGAGAGGGAAGAAGGTCTTGAGGTGTGGCAAGCCTTTGAGGTGGAGCAAGAAGTGGCATCTTCCTTATTGTATTTTCTTCTAGTAGTATTTAATACAAGAGTGTGTATTGTCTCTCAAATTCTTTGTTGTCTCAAGTTTCTAGTTACTTAATCATTTTGGTATAATTTTGTGTTTAATTGCTTATAAAAAAGTAATCAATTATGCTTCCGTTGGATAAGGGGTTCCTAACAGTTGGTATCAGAGCTACGGTTTATAGGAAGTAGGTTATTGTTTTGATTACAGGTCATTCACAGGGTTTTCTGATTGAGTGGGAATTCAGCAATAGCAGAAGAAAGTAAGCTACAAATGGAGAAGTTTAACGGCAAGAATTATCAACATTAGAGGATGCAGATAGAGGATTATCTGTATCAGAAAGATTTGTACTTACCGTTGAGTGGGGTTGCATGCAAGCCCACAGATATGAAGGATGAAGAATGGAGTGTTCTTGATTGAAAGGCTCTTGGTTCCATAAGGTTGAGCCTTGCATCGTCTGTGATTTCTAACTTATCACAGTGTAAGACAACGGAAGAGTTGATAAAATCCTTGGCGAATTTATATGAAAAGCCCTCGACTTTTAATAAGGTATTTCTTATGAATCAATTATTTACTTTGCAAATGTAGGAATGTGGATCGGTACATACTCATCTTAGTGATTTCCATGGTTTGGTAAACCAGTTAGCTTCAGTCAATATTGTTTTTGATGATGAAGTAAAGGCTCTCTTGATTTTATGTTCTTTACCTGAAAGTTGGGATAGTTTGGTTATGGCAGTAAGTAATTTTGCATCTGCTTCTAAAATCTTAAAAGTTGATGATGTTGTGAGTGTGATCTTGAATGAAAAAATATGCAGGAGAAGCATAGGTGAATCATCAGGGAATGCTCTAAGTGCAGAAAGCAGGAGAAGGCAAAGAGAGAAGATCGAGCAAGGGAAATCAAGGTCGAAGGTGGGAAGGAGAACCGAATCCAGAGGTGTTACCTGCTGGTTTTATGGAAAGAGAGGACACACAAAGAAGGAGTGTTGGTTGAGGGATAAAGAGAATCAACATGAAGGTAATGAAGAATCAAAGAATGCAAATATTGTGGTACAGGACGCTCTCATACTTTCTTTGGATAGTTAGGTAGGATCATGGGTTTTAGATTCTGGTTCTTCTTTTCATGCATCCCCAGACAGAGATTTGTTTCTTGAGTATGTCTAGGGAGACTTTGGAGTGCTTTATTTAGGGGATGGTACGCCTTGTCAAATAGTTGGCAAAGAGAAAGTGCAGCTGAAATTGCAGATGGACAACACATGGGTGTTGAAAGAGGTCATGCATGTCCCAGTTTTGAAGCAGAGTTTGGTTTCTGTAGGAAGGTTGGGTGATGAGGGATGCACAATAACCCTCACAGTGGATTCTTGGAAGGTTACCAAGGGTGCACTTTTTCTAGCAAGAGGTAAGAAAGTAGGTACTCTTTATCTATCTACTTGTATTATTGATTCTACTTTTGATTTATCTACTTCAGCTGTAGATTCGAAGATGTGGCTTAATCGGCTTGGTCACGTGAATAAGAAGGGAATGGATGTTCTTGATTCAAAAGGTATGTGTTCAGATTTGGAAAGCATAGATAGAGTTCATTGCAGGAAAAAGTAATTTAATGCTTTTGACAAAAATAGGGAAGCCTTGGTGTTTATGGAGGAGATGAAGGACAGAGATCAGTCACAAGGGCTGAATAATTCTGAGTAGGGCAGTATGGACAGGGGTTTGATCCAAGATGAACTCACAGATGAAGATTTCATCACTTACAGGAACACACAGACACCGACGTCGGTCACTTAGAACCCACGTCGGTCAGGCAGATACCGACATCGGTCATGTGCAGACCAGTAGGGTTGGTAGAGTCAGGCAGGAGAAGTCTGACGTCAGTCAGGCAAAGACCGACATCGACAGAGGGGACACTGGCGTTGGCCAGGGAAATGACGTCGGCAGTCAGGGTCAGTGCAGGGAACCGACATCAGTTGGGAGCAAACTGGGAGATGGCCGAGATCGGTCACTGGAACGGATGTTGGGTAGACAACAAGCTGTCAAGGAGTCTCAAATGCCCATATGGAGGTCAGAAAGGGTAAGTGAACCTCATATTCATTGTTCACCTTCTTTATATTGCTTACTGATGGTCAAGAACTAGGAAGATGTGAAGAAGCAATGCAGGTAGAATCTAAAAATAGTGGGAGCTTGGCATGGATGAGGAGTGTGAGTCCTTGGAGAAGAACCAAACAGGTATTTATTGGTGGAGCTGTCAACTGAAAGAAAGCACTGGATGAGGGATGGATTCCCATGTTAGAGAAGAGAGTGGATGGACACGTGAGACAGAAGGCTATGGTATATGGTCTTGATTAGGCTGCAAGACAATGGAGGTTTGACCATTGTATTTATCTTTACCAGGTTGGATAATATTAGCTACATTATCCTGTTACTGTATTGTGTTGCTTATTGTAGGGTTACATATACAGGGAGTTTTCTGAGCTAAGGGTAAAGTTAGTTCAGAGGTATGTCATGAAGAATTTGGGAGCAACAATTTTTTTTTAGCATAAGTGACAGGTATAACATCATAGGTTTTGTGGTGGTTGGTCTTCAAGAGTGACTTTGAAGAGGGATACAGAGCCAAGGGAACAAAATAGATGGTGTATAGGTACAGGTATAGTTGCAGCTATTTATCTCCAAGTGGGAGATTATTAGGGTGTGGAGCTAAAAGCTTCAACTGTTGCAGACATGAAGAAGGGAGGTTGTTGAAGATCCAGAAGTATTGGCATCGGCAGCATGATCGACGTCGGTCATGACCAGTGCAGAAGGCAACCGGCATCGGCAGGAATTCGGCCGACATCGGTCAGCACCAGACAGACAGGGACCGACGTCGGTCACCTGTGGCGGTTCCAGAACTGCTGTTGACGAACAGTCAGTTAAGTGAAGTGAGTGTTTGCATGTTTAAGGGCTAATTATAGTCACGAGTTGTGTGTCTAATTATTGTAATTAGAGTTCTATTTTTGTATGCATGGGATCCTATTTAAAGACTCATGAGGCATGTATTGTAAATTAAGCAAACAAGTAAAGCATTGAAGCAAGGAGCAAGGTCAAGGAGATCTATAGGTGTAAGGTCAAGGAGATCAGTTGAAGCATTCAAAGAGGGGATAACAACTCAGGTTGTTGAGTTGGTTGTGTTGAGCAAGAGAGAGAGGGAAGAAGATCTTGAGGTGTGGCAAGCCTTTGAGGTGGAGGAAGAAGTGGCATCTTCCTTATTGTATTTTCTTCTAGTAGTATTTAATACAAGAGTGTGTATTGTCTCTCAAATTATTTGTTGTCTCAAGTTTCTAGTTACTTAATCATTCTGGTATAATTTCGTGTTTCATTGCTTATAAAAAAGTAATCAATTGCGCTTCCGTTGGACAAGGGGTTCCTAACACTCTTATCTGGGAGAGCCGCAAATACAAATTGAGCATCTTTGATTTGTCTCAATAGAGGAACTTATTTATTTTCCATGGAGAAACATCTCCCAAAGGTCTTAGTCAGCATGAGACCAAGAGATTATGCCACCTTGGTGGGCATGACATTGTCAGATGCACTAGAATCTATAATGCAATTATTCAGCTGATGACCATTTATCAACAGGGAGACATAAAATGGTTCTATTTTTCTAAGGGTAGCTGGAAGAGTAATCACAAAATTATTTTAGGTAGGTGTGTTCTTTGGGAAAATATGAGTTACATTCAAAATATCTTGTCCTGCAGGGACAATTTTATTTTTGACGCATTCAACGAATCTATCCAACTACTCAGGGTTGGATTGCAAGAATTCAAACTTAGACATTTGAATTTTGGTATTCTTAACATGGTCAATTATATCAAATGACTGAAATGAATTAGAGATAGAGGGAGGCAGTCCATCAATATAGTTTTTATTGGGTGTAGGACTAGTGGGTATAGTTTTTATTTCAAGATAACCAACTACTGAGTTAGTTGGTGCTGCTTCAATGGCAAGCTTCTATGGTGGGGGAGGAAGGTGATTTAGTTGCTCTTGATTTTTGATAACATTGCCTTGATACGACTGGTTGGAAAATGTCCTCCTTGATATATCTCGATAATGAGGAGAAGACATCCCTTGTGCCATTTTTTTTAGAGCTAACAATTCATTTGCTAGCTTTTGCACCATAGGATTAGTGGTGCCTGTAGGAGAATATTTAGAAGATGAAGAAAATTTACCTCTGTTCGAATCTCTTCTTATCTTTTTTATCAAGATAAGATCATCTTTAACCTCAGTGGCCAAAATTTGAGCTGCAGCAAGATTTATGTGGCTAGCCCACCTCAACAAAAAACTCGCTTCAGAAAGCTAAGAGTTGATGACAAAATATTTAAGATTCTCAGGCATCAGTTGAGTAATTTTAGGAATCCTGTTCCTTAACTTGTCGAATTTAGCAATGAAGTCTCTTATGGGTTCATGAGGCTCCTTCTTCATTTGTGTAAGCTGAGCTAACAGGGCATGTGCATCTTTTGCAGGTTTGAACCTGGCCTCAAATTTGGCCTTGAGAGTATTCCAGTCAGTCACTGTTTGTGCTTGCAGATGATAAAACTAGTCTGTCGCAGTTCCTTGCAATGTCTCCATGAACAGTCTGACTGCAATGTCTTCATATTCAACACCTATTACACCACAGGCTATGTAAAAGGTTACTATATGTTCATCAGGATGAACCTTCCCATCACCATAGAACTTGGAGAAAATTTTCCTTGACCTATAGGGTAGCTCATGTAGAGGTGGGGTCAGATTCAGAGGACCAAATGTATTACCCCAGGGGCCTTGGACTGCCATGATATGGCTATTGAAAGGAGGGATAATAAATCTCTGTAGGATATGTATGGACAAAGCTCTACTAGCAAAGGAAAGAGAAGCTTTGCCTGGTATTGGGGCCCTGATGTTTGTAGGAGGAAAACTCCTGGTTTGCTGAAGGTGAGTTTGTGGAGGGGAAAGATCAAAATTATTTTGCTACACAAGCTCAAATACAGGGTCAATAATACCTTGAGCTCTCTGGCTTTGCATGTATGGTGGATCTTTCAGAGTGTAAAATGGATATGCAAAAGAACTAAAACTGCTTCAATTTAAAGCTTGAGGCTTCAAACTACGTGTTCTTCCCCAGCAGAGTCGCCAAAAGTTGTTGGCGTGGAGATGTTGGAAAAAGATCAAAATTGCTCATTCATCCCCATCGGAGTCGCCAAAAACTATTGAGTGAATATTTTGTCACCAACTGAATGACGACAAAATAGGTGCATCAACCACAGCATAAGGACATTTATACAACAAAACGGATGTGGTGGCCACAGCCAGATTGAGATAAATCTCTCCTCTAAACAAGGGAAGGTTCCCTATAATTTATAGTATATATATATGCTGAAAATAGACATAGAGGTGAAATCATACCATCCATCTCTCTTTTTTCAGAGATGATGTTCACAAAATAGAAGATAATTCTTGTGTAATTACTGAAGGCACTTCTCTTCTTTCAGAAGTGATATTCAGCCAACAATAGGATTTTACTTGAGTAATAATAAAAACTACAAGAAACCAACAAAAACACAAAGTCTTTCATTATTTCTCCCATTGATTAGGAAAAAGAAACACAATAGTTTGAAGCATAGCCCAAAATCTCCACTTCAACTATAACAAAGTAAAAGGTTATGAAGGATAAGGAGAGCTCAAAGTCTCTCTAGTATCCTTTACACAAAACATAGATTGAAGACACTTGTGGCAGCACAAAGTCTCCCATAGTTGGCTTCAGGACATCTTCCAGCTTACTTCCACTTATTCTACTTGTTTGATAAAATGGACAAGACTGCATTTAGGAAATAGACATAAGAACAATTTCTTGGATGACACAAGCTTATTTCAACACAAAGTTTGAAAGGTCACTTGCTTTCTCATTCACTTAACAAAATATGATTAATAGTATGAGCTCAAAGTCTCAAGAATGCCTTTCAACTTGGGTAGAGATTCACTTCTAATAACAGAGAGATCTCCCTTATACAAAATGAGAGATTACAATATATAGCATCACAAAAAAGATTTGGGCACTTATTTTCATGAAAGCGACCCATGCTGAATTGAATGCATTGAATATTTGTGAAAGGGCCATGCTAGAACAGGTCATCGGCCTTGACTTTAGCATTCTGAATTATCTCAAATGTCTCATCTTAAGCATGGGTTGTCTGGTCTTCTTTATGACGCTTACACAGATGTCCATTCGTCTTTACTTAATGCAAAAAAATAGGTCACGTCCTTAAATGTTTGTGTTCTCTGATGTCTATCGAGTGGACTGTTCCACCTACTGGAAATAACTCTCCTACATATATTTTTAGATTTTATGTAGTTGTTCTCTCTTTCGTTGTCATGTTTTGTCTCTTCCTAAGCACTCTGAGCTCTCGGAGCTACCTTCTCAATTTCTACTGGTCTTTCATCTCCTTTTTGGGCTGATCGCTGAGCTTGTTCTCAGGTCTTTTGAAAACCAACGGTTATTCCATTACCCTAAAATTGATATCTACAGGGGTGTCATTGGTCACTTTGAACCTCTTTAAACCTTGAACCTTGAACTCTTTTAGTTCGAAGGTTCAATGGTTAAATGGTTCAATGGTTGGTCGATTCAATGTTTTGTAAAGAGTCATGTTCGCTCTCTTTTTCTTCTTCAGTTGAACCATTTCTTTGAACCATTTGTTTGAACTTCTTTCTGAAATCTTCTGCTTCCTTCATTCATTCAAAGCTTCCTTTAGAACTTTGAACCCTTTGAACCTTTGAACCTTTTGAACCATTTCGGTTCGAGGTTCAATGGTTCAATGGTTCATTTTGTTTCTTTGAATCTTTTGAAGCTTCAAACTTTATAGATCCTTTTCTTTTCTAAGTTTGTTGAACTTGTTAAACCTTTGAACCTTTGAACTCTTTTGGTTTAAGGTTCAACGGTTCAATGGTTCATTATTCACTCTTCGAAGCCTTCTTTTCTCTAAGTCTTTTGAGGTAGTTGAAATCTTTGAACCTTTGAACCTTGTGGAGTTCAAGGTTCAACGGTTTAAAGTTCAATCTTAACTCTTCGAAGCCTTCTTTTCTTTAATTCCGCCGAAGTCTTTGAACCTTTGAACTCATTGAACCTTTAAACCTTGCAGAGGCGGGGTTCAATGGTTCAAAGTGGTTCAGTCTAATTGTTTGAAGCCCGCCGTTAAGTTTTTTGATTGAACCTGGGCATTGAACCATCCTCAAAACACTAAGGAAAAGCCTTAAGTGTTTTGAACTTCCTTTGAAGAAAGCCCGCATGTTGAACTTGTGACTTCCTTAGCTAAAAAGGCTTGAATATTTGAAAAACTTAACTGCTTAGAACATTTTTGAGAAAGTAAAGAGAGAGTTTTGGTCTGCAAGGCCAAAATGGTCGGTATGTTGTCCACAAAAGCAAGTTACGGATTTTGAGAACAACACTTGCATATAAAACCAAAACAAATACATAAGTCTCAAAATGTCTACATAACAAATATTTGGGCTGAGCAACTCTTAACTAAATAATGTGTTAACCAAGAGGAAGACCCCAATAAAGAAGGCACCATGCAAAGTGTACTAGTTTAGGCTCAAGAATAACACTCCACACTGTTTGAAATTATCTACTCCCAATGTTAGCAGTAGAATGAAGAGCTCATTGAGCATTGAGTTTGTCAACCATGGGTAGATGAGGTGACAATGATTCATATCTCTTGTTGGGAGTATACTTTTGGAAATGAGTTTCAACATACCATTTCCAATAAAGACATTATGGGCAAGCAGAGGTGACTGAAATCTTATGCAGCATCTCTACAGGGTAAAATTTTAATAACTTATTGATAAGGCTATTTGTCATTATTGTTTAAATGAAACTTATTCTTGACTTCTAACTAAGAAAGCTAAGGTCGAGTTTGTTTACAAAAAATATCTTGCATAAAATCCATTCCTCTTTTGAAGAGTTTGAGGGCATGAACCCATGGAACTTCTGTAAGAGGGACTTTATTAAAATTTATTATATGTGACCACCATAAAGAATGTTGGTAAATAGATAGATCATCCCTAAAACCATTATCATTCCAAAGCAACCGAGGCTTGATCTTGTCTCATGATTTCCATATCCTTTTATCAACAAAAAATCCAACGATTTTAACAGGAGCCCGAAGGATGAGAAGATTTTGAAATCCATTTCATTTCCAAGTTGATCAACCATACAAAGATCCAAGATGCAATTGTGAAGTATAATTGTCGAAGCTTCCATTCCTTCAATAGTTGATCCGGTGCCCAGGTAGTGAACCAATAAACAACTCTCCAGATGAGAATCTAGATGAAGTTATGTGTGTGCACAGAAGCTTTCTAAAAGAGATAGTGCAAAAAGATATATATATATACAACTGAAAAGGTAAATGTATTTTATTTATTTTTTCATCCTATACATGGCATCCTCTTGAGAAATATGTATCGTTATTATTTTCTAGCCTAATTGTTACTATGTATCTTATACGTCTAATGTTACATGTGTGTGTGTGTGTGTGTGTGTGTGTGTGTGTGTGTGTGTGTATTTATGTATATGTATGTATGTATGTACACACACACACACACACACACATTTTTACATGTATAGAGGTTTGAGAGCCATTATGGAAATTAAATTGTTTCCATGTGTATGTGTGTGTGTGTGTACACACACACACACACACACACACACACACACACACACACACACACACACACATGTCTATAGGTTTGAGAGCCATTATGGAAGTTGAATTGTTTCCATGTATGACTCAACATCTCTCACGGTTATGTTATGACATCACCAACTATTGTTATTATCGAGATATGGGATCCAATGTTGACACTACAAGAACTATGTGGTAATGTAGTGGTGGAATTGGATTTTGAAAATTGGATGTAGGTGCCAACCTTCACAAAGAGTTTGTTTTCATTAGCACAAAGATGGTTAAGCAACAAAGGTGATCTATAGTTGAATCCAATGGTGTAGACACATCTGGATCAACATAAACTAGAGAAACATCTCCATAATTACCACATGCCATGAGAATGGACTTAGAGTTAATGTTGGAGCCATTATTGGTTAATCCACTTAGATCATTTTCCCTTCCTTATAAAGCAATAATCTCAATTGTGTTAATTCTAAGAAGCAGGGGTAGAACCTTGGCCTCTAGTTGTTGCCTAGTGACCATTTAGCTTATTGTGGGAGATAACCCATTCTAACAACTTTGTATAGAATCATAAAATAGTTCTATGTAAACATAGTCTACAGATACGTATTTGTCTTTGTTGTTTGTGTTAGGTTGTGGAGCTAAAAGCTTCACTGTATGCAGACATGGAGGAGTTGCTGAGTGTCATAGTCACTAGCGTCGGTTAGGCCGACCGACGTCGGTCAGGGGTGGACAGGAAGGCAACCAACATCGGTTAGGATTCGGCCGATGTCGGTCACCTCCAGGCAGACAGGGACCGACATCGGTCACCTGTGCGATTCCAAAACTGTTCGTTGCATGAATAGTTAGTTTGTTGAACCGATTGTTTGCATGTAAAGACTATTTTGAGTTTTGAGCTGCATGTCTAATTATTGTAAATTATAAGTCTAAGTTATTGTTTAGTATCGGATCTATTTATAGACCCATTGGCATGTATTGTAATGATGAGCCATAGAGGAAGGCAAGGTAGATCCTTCCAATTGTAAGATTATTTGATTTGCAGGTTGTTGCAAGTTCATGGTAGATCTACATGTGTAAGTAAGATCATTTGAGTTGCAGGTTGTTGCAAGTTCATGGGAGATCTACTTGAATTACTTTGAGTACTTGTGTACTGGTAGTGTTATTACTGACTGGTTGGAGGTGAACACCAACTCTGTGTTTGAGTTGTGTGTTGGGACCATTTTTGGTAGGAGAGTGAACTCTTGATTGAGAATTACTGGGAGCTCTTGAGGTGTGGGAAGCCTCATAGAGGTGTGAGAAGAAGTGGCATCTTCTTTATTGTATTTTCTTTTTGGATGAGTATTAATACAAGATTGTGTATTGTCTCTCATATTCTGTGTTATTTGTGAATTCTAGTTACTTGTTCATTATGGTATAATTCCATGTTTAGTTGCTTATACAAAGTAATCATATGTACTCTTATTGAGGATTTGGATCTTGACAAGTGGTATCAGAGCATTTATGTTCTGGATTCCACCCCTAACAGTTTGAGGTTATGTATCAGTCGGTAGTGAAGTATGAAAGTTTAAGTTTGTGTTTTAACCATTTTAGGACTTAGATGAATTTAAACCTTGTGTTGTTAAAGCTCTGAGTATAGTAAATCAGGGTAGAAATATGCAATAAATATAACCATTGATTTGTTATAGAATTAACTTAATTTGACCTTTCTAAAAAATAGTAATAAATAATGTAAATAAGAACTTAGCTAAAAAATGATTGAGATAGATGATCTGGATTCTAAAAATTGAGGCAAAGGTTGGTCTAAGTGTCACAAATAGGATCCAAGTGTCAAAACCCCTTTCGAACAGTAGCACCCTAATTGGACAATAGCACCATGTGGTGTTAGTGTCCCTATTTTGGTAATAGTGTCCTCTATGCAAAACTATTTTGAGCTTCTAGGTGCACTTGTGTCTGGGTCTGGCAAGCCTATTCTTATGTGTACAAGTTTTGAATCCCTATAGATGACCTATTTTGACTTATTTGATGTGCAAATTCTAATCCTCTATATTGTTAGGGTATCCAGTTGAAACAAGTAGTAAAGTGTGTTTGTTAGTAGGGTAGGCTAGACATTCTCAACACCCTATTGTGATGAGATTTGCCTACATACCAATACTCTAAAGAGGTATCAAGCCTGATGTAGTACTCCCCACCTAAGATTTAGTACAAGTGCAAGTGAAACTAGTATGATTATTGATTTAAGTGCTTTGAATGTGCTTGAGACTAAAAATACGATTAATCTAAGCTTAGGAAAGTTGTAGATGGTTGTATGCAAAAGTAGGGAAAAATAGGGATTGATAACCTTGATTGTGCAAAACTTGTTCTGAGCTTGTATGTATAATTTGCATCAAATTTATATCTAGTGGTTAAAGGGATAAAATTCATGTATATAAATTATTTTGGTGCTCGTGTAGGTGTTAAAATAAGTGTAGGTTGACCCTATGTTGTCTTAGATTTGAAAAGATATATGTTTGTGAAAAAAATGAGGGAAAGGACAATAGTTCCAAAATTGGGACACTAGTGCCATGTGGTGCTACTATCCCTATTATGTCACTAGTGTCCACATAGCAAAACCTAAGGCATAAAAGGCTAGGTTGTTAGAATGAGACTTTGGGACTACATTAGGGATGTCTAGGGATGCATGTGGCTCACTCAAAGGCTAGATAAGTGTGAAAATAGGCCCTAAGATAGGTCTAGGGCTAGGCTAGGAATAGGTGGTTTCAAGTAGCACTCTTAGCACTCAAGTGTCATTTTTAGGTGAAAAAGAAGCATACTTGGACTTACCTAAAAGGTGAAACCCATGAATTTGGATCTAAGTATGTAAAACATGTTCCGTTGTGTGACTTTTAAATGAAACATGAATAAATTTTTCCTTACTTAAGAGATCAAAATAAAATACAAAACTAAGTAAAGAAGTAAAACTGAGTAAAGGGATAAGAGAGAGGAAAGGAATGAATACACCTCACTAGGTATGTGAACCAATCTATAAACCTAGTGACAACCTCTATTTGTGCATGTATATAGTGATCAATCAGTGAATAACTTGGACTAAGCTAATGGCTTGCTCAATCCCCATGTGTGGGTGGCTCAAGAACTCAATCCAATTTTGGCTCCATCATTGCCCACCCCTGCTTGGTGGATCATAACCCATGAATAGCTTGGATTATATTGATGGTGTGTCTAACCCTCTCATGTAGGTGGATCAAAAACTCAAGTAGACTATGACTCCATCATTGCCTACCCAAGTGTAGTAGATGCATCTAAGACTAAAACTACATGATGTAACTAAGAATGTCTAACTGGAAGATGTTAGCTCTACGGCCACTTGGGTATATTAGGTGACTTTGGACCACTTGGGAATGTTAGCCACTGCATATGGAGTAAGGCATGAATATGATGTGTAACCTAAAACATGGTGTCTGATGTGTACAACTTAGATGATGACATAGAGTTTGTCATTCCATCTAATCAACCGATGGATAAGAAAGCATACATAAATAATGTGCCACACACATGCCCCCAAAATTAATATCTAAACATATGAATTTTGAATTGAGTTGTAATAATATGTATCTGAGTATCTAAACTGTAAATGGGAATGATCATGTCACACATGATTCCCCCAATCTGAGCAAACTGATATGAATCTAAGCTAAACTGAGCAAAAACTGGTAAATCTATAACTAAATATGTTCAAAAATGGACTATACCTATTTTACTTTTTTATCCAATTAGAATTTTTTGAAACTAAGGCTATTGGATAGTTACACCATATATTAGACAGTAGCACCACATGTCTCAATTTGGGCACTAATGTCTAATTATTCTAATTTTTGTGCAACTATAATTGATCTATGTGTCACCATCTCCCACTATGTTTACCTGAGTCTGATTTCTATAAACTAAGCTTGTGTGCTAAAAATTATACTCTGAGTGCATTCTGATATCTTGATCTTTGTGAAAAACCCCTATGAATGCCCCCTCTTTTGAGGGGAGTTATTGAACCTGTGTAAGAATTGTCCTCAAAAGAAATTACAAAATGTGTGTTAGTCGGAGCATATATGATATCTACATAATAATCCAATATAATGTGCATACATAACATTAGAATGTAAGATAATTGAGCATAAGTTTGTAATGTGTGATGTATGTGAGATCTAGCATTCACAAGGTTGTCAAGATAGATATATCAATGTATGTGAACAATAAATCTAAGTAATAATTGAGTAGCTACTTGGGGGGATGGGGCATGATGTCCATCACCACACCTAAGTAGGAAGGGGAGATGCATGAGGTCCCTTATGGCATCTAAAACTAGAGTGTGTAACAAGCAAGAGACAAGTGTCATGCCCATGACGCATATAATAAAGCATACACACAACACACATGAGGCACATAAAGTAGGCCAAGGGGCCAAAATACAAGGGACATGGGCACATGTCACTAAATTTGAAAAAGCAAGACATACAAGAACATGTTCAAATGTCTGCATACATAATAAGGAAAGCACACACAAAGATATGGGCACATGTCCAAAGCATACATACAATGAAAATAAGTGTCATAGAGCCATAGATCAACTACACATTCAAATGCCCTCGAATAGAAGAATTATAGAGATACAATCAATTCTAAATTTGGAAAACTATAAATGAAAGTATGCATAAACATGTAGTACAAATCCATGTAAGAGATAAGATGTACATACGCTGAGTCTAAAGTAGTAATAATCAGTAAAATTTTTGAGTAGATGTAGCATGATCAATATCAAGATACAACAATTTTAATCTGTGATGTAAAATTTAGAAAGATGTAACCTGATAATCAAAATTGTGTATGGGGTTACCCTAATTGGGCAAATGCATTAAATAAAGAACCTATGTGTCAGTGTGTATGCCCCCAGTGGGTAGATAGTAGCAAATTTAGATAGATGTGGTGGACCTGAGTCCTATAACAATCTATAAGCACTCGAAAGAACAAGGGAAGCATGTGTGTATGATAAACTGACTATACTAAGATAGCTAGAATATGTAGTGTCTGACAAATATAAGAAGTGTAAGCATGGCAATGCATACAATCTATAATTTTGTATTTTTTGAGTAATATTTTAATGTTTTTTTTTCTTTGACATATTATATTTTTTTTTGTATTTTCTAGATATAAGCTATGTACAAGCAACATGAAAATTAAACCATATACAAGGAGTGAGAAATAAGGAAAGTATGTACAAGTAGGGAGGAACAATACTAATTGATGAGTCTGATGAGAGACTCACTATCAATGTGGCTTATGTCAAATAAAGGAAAAGTGATTGTGCAAGTTGTATGAAAAATTAATTGTGGTCCTAGAACATATTATGCTAAGTGATCTATAGCTAACATTGCTTATGAAGTGGTGCTAGGAATCCGTGAAACTAACTATGGTGTCTTATGAACTGTAGGGGTCTTGGGGAGCAATATGGTAGAAGATGTTATAGTTGGCATAGGGTCTATATGATGAGAACCCTCTGAATTCAATAATACTGATCTCAAAAGAAAAGGAGTAGAGGGGGTGCTTCTAGAATCTGTAACATATCTCTGATGCAAGGGTCTCTCTAATAATGATCTTCATGGGAGAGTATGTGTACGTGGTAACACTGCAGGAGTAGACCTCACCTGCATTGGTGGCTCAATTGAACTCTGTGGTGTACTAATAGGATTTATGCTCAGAGTTTTAACCTGTAACTAAGCTATAACTGGTAATTATAGTGTAACCACTTATGGGATAGCTAGAGGATACTCATATGAAATATCTTCAACTGTGATCACCTAATTAACATGTATATATTTAAATCATTTGTGCACAGTGGATGGGATGGATTGTAGATGTTGTATCCATGACCTACCCAATAACATTTCAAATGTGCCTACACTAAGTACTATGAATAATCTAGTAGTCACATGTGCTAGTCCAACCTATAGTGGAAGTACAATCTCCCCAATGGAGCTATGAACATGGCCACTAAAACCACAAATAACTATGTCTGTAGGAGAAATATCCTGCTATGAAATGAGGAGATGGATTTGAAGTTTCATTAACTATGGCCTTTGGATCACTCTTATTTTCAGTGGCCCTTACTATACATGGAGGCTTATTAGAACTCTTAGTAGTTGATTATGATTTGCTTGTATATTTTAGTTTACCCATAGAGAGAAGCTTGACTTCTCTTTCTTTCATTGTGTGGCATAAATATGTGAAGGTTGAAAACTTATTGAACAATATAGCTTCATGTAATGCTCATAGTAGGCTCTATTTGAATATGTCTTAGAGCTCCTTATCTTCCATGGGGCTAGTCAACTTGGCTAATATAGTCTTATATCACAAGACGTATTCTGCAATAGGCACATTGTATTTTTTATTCAGTTATGCTACTTGAACATATGAGATCTTATCACTAATGTTAATTGAGAAGTGTGCTAAAAATATATCTACCAATGGATTGAATGTGGTGATAGACTGATTCAGTAGATCATAGAACCACTGTAAGGCATAGTCCTTTAGAATTTGTGGAAACAAATTAGTAAAGAGCCAATCATTGGACACGTAATCCAAACATGCTACATGGAAAGCTCAAAGATGGTGCTCTAGATCACCCTCACCATCATATAATGTAAGTTTAGGTGCCACAAATATGGATGGCAAAGGACTTTCTGCTATGTGATGTGCCAAAGGTGTTTATAAAAGAATGTGATAATCCAAGGTATGTGATGGCCTAGTATTTAATTACTCAAGATGTAACACCTTAACTTACAAAGAATGAACCTCATGCGTAAGGGATTGTAGATCTGGAGAATAGGAACTAGCTATAGGAGGTGTAGCTACCACTGAGGGTTATCGAGTTAAAAGTAGTTATTGTACAAGATGAGTTATCCCCAAAGTAGGTGAAACAATGTTGTTATATGGGGGAATAAAAGATTGACCATTATTTGATTTATTCTTTATTTTCATTATGGATTGTAAAATATGTGCATAATCATGGGGATCTTCTCACAGTCTATCTTTGAAGCTTTGTCGAATCTCATCCTTATTGACTATAAGATTTTCAATGTTAAGTGGGGGGAGAGTGTCCTGATTCCTATCTTGTATATCATCTTGATATTGATTGTATTACTCATCTTCAAATGTATTATCATTAAAGTCCATCTGATCAAGGTGTGAAGGATCAATGATTGGAGTTGTAAATGGTCCTTTTTCCATGGTATAAGCTCGAATAGAAGGAATCTGAGTATGCTTAATATGATTTCCACTAAGCCTAGCACTTCTTCTTAACAGAAGAGAGATAAGTTTTTTAGATGGAATATAGTAAACAAACTGAGATAGGGCTGCTAAAATAGAACATATGAAATCTGAAAAGCTTAACACAACTAATGAAAATAAGAAAAAGAAAGATACAAATCTTAGTAGTATTTAGGGTTAAGGTTTAAATAATATACAAAGTAAGTCAAGTTCACCAAACGTTTTAACCTTTTTAGGACTTACATTAATGTAAATCCTATGTTGTTAAAGGGATAAGTATAGTAAATTAGGGTAGAAATATGCAATAAATATAACTATTGGTTTGTTACATAATTGACTTAATTTGACCTTTCTAAAAATAGCAATAAATAATGTAAATAAGAACTTAGCTAGAAAATAACTGAGATGGATGATCTAGAGGCTAAAAATTGAGGTAGAGGCTAGTCTGAGTGTCATAAATAAGATCTAATTGTCAAAACCCCTTTCAAAAAGTAGCACCCTAATAAGACAGTAGTGTCATTTGGTGATAGTGTCTCTATTTTGGTGCTAGTGTCCTTTGTGCAGAATTGTTCCCAACTTTAGGGTGTACCTGTATCTAGATTTATCAAGCCTGTTCCTACATGCAAAAATTCTGGATCCTCTAGATAAAATGTTTTGATTGATTTTATGTGTAAACCCTAATCTTCCATGTTGTTAGGGCATTTGGTTGATACAAGCAATAAAGGGTGTTTGTTAGTGGGGTAGGTTGGACATCCTCAACACCCTATTGTGATGAGAGTTGCCTATATACCAATACTTCAAAGAGGGATTAAGCTCGATGCAGTTCTCCCCACCTAAGTGTTGGTACAAGTGAAAGTGAAGCCAATATGAATGTTGACTTGAGTGCTTTAAATGTGCTTGAGATTGGAAATTTGAGTGATTTGAGCTTAGGAATAATGTAGATGGTTGTATGCAGAAGTAAGACAGAATAGGGATTGATAACCTTGATTGTGCACAATTTTTTTTTAGTTTGTATGTGTAATTTGCATATGATTTTCATCTAGTGGTTAGAGGGATAAAAGTCATGTATATATATTGTTATGGTACTTGTGCATGCATTAAAAGAGGTCTAGGCCAACCCTATGTGGTCTTAGATTCAAAATGATGTCCATTTATGGAAAAATGATGGAAAGGACACTAGCGCCATGTGGTGTTACTGTCCCTATTGTGACACTAATGTCCAAGTGGTGGGACCTGAGGCATGGAGGGCCACGATGTTAGAATGAGAGTTTGAGACTGCTTTAGGGATGTCTGTGGCCCACACAAAGGCTAAATAAGTTTTAAAATGGACCCTGAGATAGGTTTAGGGTTAATCTATGGATAGGTGGTCTCAAGGAGCAATCTTAGCACTCAAGTGTCATTTTTAGGTGATTACAATTTGTATAATAGTATGGTACAATCTTCTTCAAAGTTAGCATGACATGTGTTGAGCATGGAATCACCATAGGAATTTGGTCTCTCTTACTATCTACTGCTACAATTAAACTAAAAGGATTGGAATTATATATACCTTTGTGACTATTCATGTGTGGATGTCCAAGTAGTACATCACAAACATTAATGGGGGCTACATCACAAACTAATTCTTCCTTAAAATGATGAATAACAAATTCAATCACTTAATGGTTACTATAGAAATGAGGTTCTTCGTGCTACTATTATTGATCATAAAATTTAGTGGTTATCCTTGAACCCACTTTTATAAATGAAATTGGTGTTTCGCTTCAACATCTAGTGTTATGGGGGTTGCTTGTGTGGTGTTGACTAGAACACCAGGATCTATGTCAATAATTATGTCTAAGGGCTTAACTCTATCATCCTTTGATTTTGTCTGCATAAACAAAGTCTTTTTTGGATGGAATTATGCATTAGAGTGGTTGATGCTTTTATGTTTATCATACAATTTACATGGCTTAGATGTCTTAGACTTATATGGAGCAAGTGTGTGCTTTGGCGTGGAGTTTGTTTCCTTCTTCAACCATCATTTCATTAAATTTGGACATATTCCATTCTAGATAGAAAAGTGAAACTATTATTATTGTATTTTTATAGGATCAATTATTTCAAATATTGGATTCTAGTTATCAGATTCTAATTTTCATTTTATTAGAATTACATATCATATTTTACAGATTCCAATTTCAATGTTTTTGGTATTCAAAGTTATTAATCAACTAAAAGTAGATATTATTATAATTTATTGAAACAATTCAATTTTTTTTGAAACAATGGTTTAGTAATTAATATTGCATTTTTATGCAATCTATTTAAAATCGACAAAATGTTCCTCCCCTAATTAGAAGCTGAGCTCAAAGAATCTTGACACTGATAATGAAGTCTATGAAATCAAGCTTCTCAAGCTGATGATATCATAATAATTATTTTAGGGAGGCTAATCAAGTTATTGGTATCATTGTCAATAGGGGGGACCATGCACTTACAAAAAGTGAATGCATGATATTAAAAATAATGATTGATAATAATAGACTATGGTAGCCTCATTGATATTAATAATCATTTGAAAAAATAGCATATTAACTCTTGAGCATGCTCAAGGAGGTCCAATAATAATGACAAAGAGTATTTAATCTCTTCCATAATCAAAGAGGTCTAATGATAATGTTGCTGGAGAGTTGTCATGATGATGTCATGGTGGTGTTATGGAGATGTTCTGGTGAGTGGATGAAGTGTTTTGATAGTCTATGTGACAATGAAAAAGTGTGTAATGTACTTGTTCTAGTGTGCTTTATGTATGTTTGATTCATCTTCAATATTGATATAGCTTTAGAGGATCAGGGATGAGTATGGAGGATTGAGCATGTGAAAGAGGTCCTATAAGATGTGATCCATGCTTTGAGAGCTTGTGTGTACAAGTGAAACTCGTCTGGTTGATCATAATTTTTATCTAGAAACTTTGGGTCCAATGGCATAAAATTTGAGTAGGTAGATTGATGACATCACCATTGCCACATGGGAATGAGTCAAGGGGAGCTGGTCATATGGTTGTGATCACATTAGTACCTAGTTGTTATGCACCATATTTCAAGTCATGTATCAAAGCAAGTCCAAATATATAAGGGTGTAAAGTTGGCTTCTAAGACAGATTTCACTATTTTCTCATACTTAGCCAACTTTGCAATATGGTCATAAAGAGTCGAGTAAGCAGTTGGATGATGGAATATCTTGCACATGTGGATGTTTCAAGAGAAGGTGATCATATGGGTTTGTTCAGTTTTGGACCTAATTTATTTATTCTTATTTCTAGATCATGCAATGCAAACATTAATAGATATGCATATGCAAAGTTGGGCTCCCAAGCAAATTCACTATGTTTTCCCATACTTAGCCAATTTTATAGTGTGGCAGAAAGATTTGAGTGAGCATTTTGATGGTGTTATATCTTGCACATGTGAAGGTTTCAAGATAATTTTATTATATGGATTTGTTCAGTTTTGAGCATGGATGATTTGTGCTAAGTTTGAGATCATGCACTGAAGCGTGGAAAAAGTTATGGATGATCAAAGTTGGCCTCTCAGGCAGATTTGGACATGGTTGGCTCTGTGACAACATTTTTTTAGAAGGCACTTTAATGGCATTATATCTCACATGCATAAGATTTTCAAGAGCAATGTGTCACATGGTTAGATTCTCTTATGAGAGGAGAGCATCTGGTCCAAATTTGAGATCCTGCATTAAAGAACAAAAGAAGTTATTAAGGATAAAAATGGCTACTTAGGGATATTGACAGGGTCCCCATAGTCATTTTTAAAAGTGTTAAAGCTTGAGCAAGATCAACAATGCACTTGGCTCTAATAAGTCAGGTGGCAGCAAGATGAGGATAGGTGCACAATGTTTAACATCTAAGAAAAGGTACAAGATAATGATCCATTGGTGAGCAAGTGTTTATATAGTTGATTGAATGGTAAACGTCAATCGCTAATGACCTTGTTGATCTACAGAGATCGACTGAGTGCGTTGAGTCAAAGTTCCCAAATTACATGAGATGAGATCAAAGTGATTGTGGTTTAAGATTTGATTTTAGTGGTTTATGTGTTAAAGCTCAGAGAAGATCGATAGTGTGAGATTGATCCTGAGTTGAGAGTCCATGAGATTTGAGCATTGTGTTCGAAGGTAAACTATGACTGTCACTAGTCAAATATTTGAATTTAACACAAGAAAAACCAAAGCTTTATATTTCAATCATATGTTTTGATAGAAGATGAATTTGCTCATGCTGTAAAAAGCAAAGTGTTAGAGGACTCCATGGCACATGCATTGAACCTAATTTGAAGATATAAAAGTGAGTATAGTCAAATAAATTGAACTTATAAGTTGACTGTGTGTTCATGCTTATTTTGTAAGTGACCTGAGAAGGTTATTCGAGCTTGTATTGATGTGGTTTTGATGTCTCATGATGAATTAGATATTAGAGCATGTTGTAGAGTATATGAGGATTATTTGTGTAGATTTTGGAGATGTGATCAGTCTATCTTGAGTATGAACAATGCTTAATAAGTTGACTGTGTGTTCATTCAGGGTGACTGTGTACACAAGGTCTATGTTTGAGTTGTTTATGCATATGAAGAGGTGAGCTAAGTTGACTATGATCATTTGAGGAGTTGAAGGGGACATAAGGAGTGGACCCATGTATTTGAAAGTGGTATTATGTTCCTATTTTACTTGAGGGAGTGCTAAAGGAGTGAATGGGTTCACATGAGACCTATAAGGGCTACAAGGGCCTTATTAAAAGGTGTAGTTCATTGAGGGTGACCCATAGATGCTATGGCCAACCTATGGAGATTATATTGAGCCATGTATTCATATGATAGATTTCTTAAGGGTTGAGTCATGACTAATATCCTACCAAGATGTTGTTAATCAAGATTGCTCTATAAATAGTGGAACCAAAGATGTTGGGTTTTAGACTTTATATGCGAGACAAGGAGCGATAACAGAGAGACTTGTGTGTGTTTTATGGAGTAAAGGAAGGGTAGAGTACCCTAAAGATGTGTCAATGATTAGAATAGATTGAAGACTATTTGTATGACCTATAGGTCATAATTCTATTAGCAGAATAGTGCTCTTGCAGATTGAGTGTGAGCGAAGGTGAAGAGAGATAAACTAAGGTCCATCATCAGGTGTTATTGACATCAGTTTAGAGGTGGATGTGTTTCATAGGTTTTTTTGTGGTAGCTCAGCATCTAAGGTGGTTTTAGCCTCCTTGTAAGGTAAAACTTGCTAAAAGGTCTAGTTGTTGCAACTCAACTAGACATGTGTGGTAGCACCTTGCAAGATTAGAGTCTCAATAAATAGGGATTGTAGTTCCTTGATAATTTTTATATGGTCTAAATTGGATCTTTTTTTATAGGATAATAGTCTAATTGTAGGTTCCATTGAGTTTTATTCCCCAAGAGGGTTTCCCATGTATGTCATGTGTTATGTGATTAATCTTGCATTGTCTCTCTTGCTTATTGTTATGTATGCTTCATGAATGCTTATGGTAACTGGTTAAGTATTTTTAAAGATCAAAAATAAATTTGGATTATTTGGGCTTATTGATTCACCCCCCCTTAGTGATTATACCTCTAACAAATGTGACAAAAGAGAGTGTTAACTCTTTGACTCTCAAAGAGGATGGTAATGATAAAATGAAGTATTTACTCTCCCACACTCAGAATATGGTAATCATATCAGGTAGTTATGATGTTATTCTTCCACTCTCTATTAAATTATTCATCTTCATCAATTATAAAATTGTCAAGCTCCTTTAACTCTAAAACATGTCATTCCTCCTTCATGGTTGCAAACATGTCATCTCTCCCTCATTATAGTCCTCACATTTAGCCTCTTTCACAGATATTTGTAATTGCTTTGATGGTGATATCATCCTCAAAAGATTGATTTATAAAGCGTTGGTGGTCTTTGGAGTAATAATCAACCCACCCTTCATGAAAAGCAAGCTGAGCCACAACCTAATCATTGTTTTTTCCATAATTTTACCAAATTTAGCAATCTCTAGTTCATTATAAACTAGGCAATGGGATAAGAACAAACTCTGCATGGCACCAAAGAATTGAAGGTAATTTGAGAGCTATACCAACCTAATAAAAAGGTAAAAGAAGTCCCACTGAGCTATGAAAGGTGGATATCAAAAGACTTGGAGAGATCTTTAAACACTATCTAGGATCCAAGATGCTCAAAAGGAAAGAAAACCTTGACACATCCTTCTCAATTCTCTCTCGCCTTCAATCCATTGAGGATAAGCGAGATAAATCATTGGGCCGATGTTCCAATTTCAAGCCTTTCAATGTCAAGTGTAAATTTCTTGTGAATCTCAATGTCTCAACCTCAACTGAGGATAAAAACCCATCAAGTGTTCTTTTGATGATTGGAAGCTCTGCATGGAAAGGAGACAAGAAAAAAAACCCGTTGGCCTTTTTTACAAACATTTCTGGATGATTGAGCATATTGGTCACCCTTCGGATCTACCTTCAATCCAAATTATTATTTTTGGCCAACAATAAAAAATATATCAACTTTTTACAAAGTACAACATGTGTGTTGTATATACTTAAGAGGTTGTCTGGATTCTCATGGGTAAGGACACAACAAGTGAATTCTACTCTCACATGAAGGCATTCCTAGACCAATATGATGTAACTATATATAAGAAAGAAAAGAAAAGTTAAACCATCTTATCAATGTAATATTTATGTTAAGTCTTGTATTGAATATCTTATTTTATCTTTCTCCTTGACATTGAATTCCTCCATTATTTGAACTCCTCCATTATACTTTCTATCAAATGTATTAAGTTATCAATGTATTTATATTGTTGAGGGCCCTAATAGAACCCTACTACCATATCAAAAAAATACTTATCTTGACATGTAGAATGGGCATGTGCCCATTATACACAAGTCTATAAGAATATATTGGCCTCTTAACTTTGTAAGTGATAATATTATTATATTATGTATTGTTAATGGGAAATAAGACTATGGAAACTTTCTTTAATTTTTTTACATTTATTGAATTGGTCTTCACAATTATTCACAATTGGTCTTTATATTTTTCATAATTATTAAACCCTTGATCGCAATTCTTCACAACATGGGCATGGACATGATCATGCTAAATTTGTGAGATGATGTCACTTGTTACATCAAGATCACACTATTCATAGTCTTTGAATTAGTTATCTTGTCCATCCTCTCAATTTTTATGACTCCCCATTGATTGCTTTATATTCTGACTTTTAACATGTATGTCATTATGGTTAATTAATGATTCACTTGGCAGTTCTCATTACATCGATTTGATTATTGAATTTGCCTACTAAGGGAGTTGTAGTTAGTCATCTTATTCATTTTACTTAGGTGTCTAACCTTGAAAGCCGTGACATCTTTCCTTGACTTGCCCATCCTGGCCTCATTTATCCAACTAGATTTGTAGGACCAAAGACTATGATCCCCTTCTTACTTTTATTGGTGAACAACCATTTGTGTATTTTTAACTTATGTGTATATATTTTTTCCAAGTCACCGTTTACCAGTTTTCAACTTGGAGTTTCATTTTTCCCTTGTGTTTTTCTCCCCTACCACCACTTGTAATTTTCTCATTATTAATATTTTTAATTTGTGTAGAATGGGTGCATTTTACACATTATATAAGAATGTTATCAATCAAGTATACAATACTATTTGCTTGTGTAGACTATACATGTGCCTATTCTACATAAAATATAATACTTGATTGTTAATTAACAATGTCGTTGTTGTGACCAACACATCCCTTTTCTTAGAAGAAAAGGGGACACCTACAAGGTAAAAAAATTAATTTTTTTCCTTTTATTGAGACGAGTATAAACCTCATCCGATTTCAAAATCTCAGGCATCTATCATATCACACTCTCTAGGTTTTTTATTGCAATTCTGATAAAGCACTAGTTGTTTGTATTTAAATATCTTTCATGATCTATTGGTTTGGACGAAATGACTACCATCATGTTTTTTAAAAGTTCTTTTTTCTTTACAAAAAATCTAGAAGATAAGTAGGTCCTAGAGTTTCGGTCTGAGAGTCCAGTTGGCCCCTCCTTGAAGGCTAATTCTAGCAGGTAAACAACCCTCCATTTGTAGGTCTTGAAGCTATTAGAGTTATTAGATCACTGGACACCCAATCAAATTAGAGCTTGACATGTATACTCATACACCTTGATTTGTCATAGTTGTCAAAGCCTTTGGAGACCTGATCTAATAAAAAATCACTACATGCAGTCGTACACTAAGAATTGTAAGAGATCCAAGAGCCTCAATTCAATCAGAGATCACCATGTGCACTTGTACACCCAAATTTTTTAGAATGTTGAAAGGATATATCATGCCAAAGATCACAACATATACTTTTGTACACTTAGAGAATTGTACACCGAAGAAATCCCTATTGCATCATCCCTTTAACACCATAGTACATCTGTGAAATTGTCATATACATGGGGTGTTACAAATTATAGCATATGTCATGAAAGACATCTATGGATGTCTAATGTCATGGTATGACCATAATCTTCTGCAATTTTGTCTTTAAAATGTTAAAAACTCCATTGGAGAATCTCACTAACATTATGAATATATATGGGTCGGAGTGATGCAAGATAATAAAAACAAGACACGTGTATCTCACTAAACATGGATTTCGATAAGAAACTACTACATAACATGTGAATGAGATACAATGTCATTATCAATTTGGATATATTATGATCAATTAATAGGATTGGACAAAATGAGAACGATGATGTAGATGACCATTCTTAATGATTATTATATGTTTTGTTTATGTATAGAGGCTATGATTTAAATCTCATTGAAATAGTCAACTTTGTTTAGGTTTGGGTCGATTTAAATTTCATCAAAAATAGATCAAGATGAGAGTGAAAATTGAGTTAGATCGTAGACTAAGGCCCCATTTTTAAAGATGTTACTAGTAATTGAGTGGAAATATTATCTCTTTAATTATAGATTAATTACTCGAATTAATTAGCCAACAAAGTTATTTATAATTACAAAAATAATTGCCTTTGTTTATATATATATATAAATAATTCTAACTATCAACTATGAAATGAATCAACTTCGAGATAAATATGCAACTTGGTCCTTAATATTTTATAACTTGTACGAATCACTTTTGTACATCAAAATATTTCCATTTTTCACTATAAATTTTAACCAAATATTATTGGGTTTGTATAAAAAACTTGTTGCAACAAATATAAATTATGTAAGAGTAGCAAGATAACTCAATCAAAGTCATTAATTATTGTTTTGTATGTTTCCAAAGAGCGATGCATATTTGGTTGCGACCCCACATGATCTAACCATGTCAATAAGTGTGCAAATATTTTTCTATCAGAATGCAGTGTGCCATCAAATTGCCAGCTTGGAGGTAATCCAAATAAAAATTATTCTTTTTTATTGCCAAAAAGTAAGTTTTATCGCATGCAAATAATATGTTGTCTATCCATACAAGTGTGAGTATTTATATAGAACCTTTTCCATGTTTTTAATGTACACTGGCATAATATTTCCTTTTTTCTTATAAATAAAATTTTTATTCAAGAAACTACAAAAAAGCTTTTACAAAGAAATAAGAAAACAATAAATTGGAACCTTATACATCAACAAGGTCCCAAGATACCACTAAAGACTAGTGTTTGGTCATTACATAATAAACTAGAATTTATTTCTCATATACTATTCTTCCTCTTTTTCTCCTGCTTCCTCCATCTAATGGCTGGTACTCTACACACAGTGCCAATGGTGAAAATGTTATTTTATGCTCATGGTGTCCTCAGCAATGCTTGATAGCATGTTCTATACCCCCTCAATATCATTTGTATTTATTTGGAGCATTGTCAGAATCTATGTGTGCACACTCAGCTCTTTTTCACTATTCTCCGTGAAGTTCTTTATATGGATCAAATTATCATTTATGGCCTCTGTGAAATTAAAATGGGCCATAAAAATATCTCTAAACCTCCTTATTGAATCCTCCTAGTCTTTCCATTGTTCCATATTTTCATTATTCTGCTTGGACACTAGAGTTATGATACTTTCCACTGCCTCCTTAATTGCATTAATCCCTATTGCCAAATCCTTAAGATTATCTAATACTCTTGCTTCCACATTGACTCTTGTTTTATTCAGAATCGAATCTTCCCCATACTCCCGACCTTAGTCTCGTTGGTTATCTTCTATCTTAAAAGCGAATTACCTCTTCACGGGTCCTTCTTGGGTCGGTTCAGCCTTTTTCTTGCCATAATCTAAATAACCCCCATTATCAAGATCACTTATTTTTTGTTTGTCTTTGTCTCTTACTTCATTTTTTTGCCTACTTCTTCTTATCCACCTCCTTCCCTCCTAGAAGGTGGCATAGAAGCACTGACCTCTAAAATTTGCTTCCCTTCCCTCTTCTTGGTCGTTGCTATCTTCTTGATTTAGCTCTCCCACTTTGTCTTATCTTTGGCATCTTTATGTTTGTGGCGTACCAGTGCTAGTATCATCTTCAAATCTCTCCAAATTCACGTGTGCTTCTGGGGCAGCATGAGAGAGTTCCTTAAAGCCATTTTCTTCCATGTCCCCTACAATTTTTACTTGATTTTATTCCTCTTTATCCTCATTATGCCCTCTCATTGTCTCTTGAACTGGTTGTTCAATGACCACTCTAATATTTTCTATAATATTGATCAAAATAGTCAACAATAGTTTTATTACTTGTAACAGTGCCATAATTACTTCCAGACTGATTTCCCATCACCACACCAAATTTGCAAAGTTTTGGAAAACAATATTCTAATTCTATTCTACGTTTACCTATATTTAATTCTTCCTACTTCCACCTTCTCCTCCTCCTTATTCTTCTAATATGGAATGTCATTCCCCTTACTACTTGTTGCCAACTCTTCCTACCATTGCCATACTTTCCTTTTGAACCAGATATCTCTTTCCTTACCATATTTTGAAATTGGCAGATCGTGGGTTTTTTAATGTTCAATTTATGTTTATTTTTTGGAAACAAGTCTACGACTATTGCATCACCCATCCAACTGATAACACTTCTACCTTTCTCCTATTGCACCACTCCTCTTCTTCGTATACTTGGAAACTCAACTTTCCTTTTATGCATGTTGGCACCAATTTTATTTTTGGAAATTACCTTTTTACTATGCTTCCTTCTGCCCATTAATTTGACATTATTTTAAAATAATTTATTTTAACTCCATAATTTCCTTTTCTTCCAATAAATTCCTTAAGGTTCCTTTTTTTCTATCTCTTCGAGTCTAATTCCATTATTTGCAAGCCAATCCACTACCTTATTACCTTCTTGAAGTGTATGACTTAGTTTAATCCCCTTAAATTTCTTACACAAGTATCTTGCCTCCTCTACCACCCCTTGTAGGCACCAATTTATATTGTTATTTTTCCTTTCCAAAGTGTTCATAATGATTAGCGAGTCACCTTTTACTTCTAGATTTATAATTTTTTCTTTGATGGCCATCCTCAGGCCCACCACTAGCACTTTTGCTTTCAATAAATTATTTGTATTACAACTGGTTGAAATCACCATAAAGGCTCTTACCTACCCAAGGTGATATCTAATTAAAGCTCCCATCCTAGATTGTTTTGGGTTTTGTTTCGACGCTCCATCAAAGCTTCCCTTATACCAATTCTATTCCTAGGGCTTTGACTTCACTTTTTTCCTTAATTGTTTTCTCTTTTGTTTTTAACTTGGCTATATAGACTCATAAATTTTCCTAGCTTCCCTCTAATTATTGAGGATTTTTAATTCCTCCAGATTCACCTCCTTATGCTTTATTTATTTATATATTGTGATGACCTGTAAAGTGTTAGCTTCCATTTCCTTCCATATTTCCTTACTAGTTTTATTTATTATCTTGTATTCAAATATGTGTTTGTTTCTTTCCAACCATATTTTCCATGTTATAAAACTCAGGCCCATGTTCCATATATCATTTAAAATACTTAGCCCCTTATTCTAGTGTTAGGCCTTCAACTAGTTACATATTCTATCACTTATACTCCATCTAAAATTAAACTTGTTTAAAAACATGTTCCATAGGTCATGGAAAAATTGTAGTGTAGAAAAAGATGATCCGAGTTATCTTCACTATTCAAACACAACACATCTTTTTGGGCCTTGGATTCCTTGCTTCTTTGGATTCTCCCCTGTCAAAATCTTCTTGTGTGTTACCAACCATTGGAAAGTTTTCATTTTAGGCCACACTTTCAATTTCCATATGTTTTTCCAAACTAATGCCATTGGGTCCCTTTACATGCCTTCTTCCTCTAATTCATAACCTTTTTTTAACAGAGCATTCACCTGTTCCTTTCATGTTCCATCCAATTTTATTCAATTCTAGGCTCCATGGAGTCTTGTATCCATTCAATATTTCATTGAGGTCCTTATGTGCTTCATTTTAGATTCTATCTCTATTCTGAAAGCATCTCCACATCACTAATATTAACCCTACCACTATATTCTCTTCCATGTAATCTTTTACTTTTCTCCCCCACCACCTAATACTTTCTTCTTTGATTATTACAAATCTAGGTTCCATCTTTAGTGGTTTTTTTATCACCCATCTATCTTCCTAAAACTCAGTATCTTATCCATTCTTGACTTGGTGGAATAAGCCTTTCAAGATGACTAACCTAGCCTCCTTCATGCCATTCCATATAGGGGATCTGCTTGGGAGGTCCTGGGTAGTAAACATTCTTCTCAGGTTCATATCATTTAAATATATTCATCTAAGTAGCTCACTCCATTTTTTGTGCCATCTCATTCTTACTCTCCAAATAAGCTTTGCCAATAGTGTTGGGTTCATCTTTTGTAAATTTATTATTCATGCTCCTTCCTGATCTAATGGCTTGCATACCTTTTTCCAAGCCAAAAGGGGTATCTTAGCCTTTTCTCCTATTCCTTTCCACAAGAAACTTCTAAGGACCCTGTTCATTTCTATTAACATTTGTTAAGGTACCTTTAATAGAGAAAACTAGTAATTAACAATGCTTTATAACATGAACTTGATAAGGGCTAACCTACCTGCATATGTCAGATACTTACCTTTCCAATTGTTCAACTTTTTTTTCATCTTTTCTAGAACATTCTGCCAAATATTCTTATCTTCCTTTCCTTTGATTAACAAAAAACCCAAGTAGTTATTTGGCATCATGGCCCCCAAAGCATAAGATTATTGATAAAATGCTTTGTATATTTTGAGATACATTTATGAAAAAAAATTGAATATAGGTGCCTTATGACTCTGATTTCTTGATGTCTAGGCTGAGCAAATAATATTATGTCATCCACAAACTGTAGGTGAGTGTAGATGGTTTTTCTTGTTGTTGCCTGTAACCCTTTTACCTTAAATTTCTCTCTGAGTGCTCTTATCCTTCTTCTTAGTGCTTCCACTATGACGATAAATAGATACAAAGACAAAGGATATACTTGTTTAAGCCCCCTGGTTGATGAGAAAAAACCTTCTGGTGACCCATTTATCACAATCAAGAATTTAGCTATTGCATAACAACTCTGTATCTATCTTCTTTAATCCTCCCTTTAGCCAAACTTTTGAAGTATCCTATCTAGAAAATTCCAATCAAATTTATCATAAGCCTTCACAATATCAAGTTTTATCAACATACCTTGCCTTTTGCTTGCATGTAGCGAGTGTATTATCTCATTTGCTATCATAATGCCATAAAAAATTGCTTTCCTTTTATGAAACCCCCTTGCTCCTATACTATGAGTTTTGGGAGGTAATTCTACAACCTATTAGCTACAACCTTCAAAATTATCTTGTAAATAGTATTACAAAGGTGTTACATCCAGATTTCCTCACTAAGCAAACTTACTTGATTATCTATAGATAATTATATTTGGTAATTTGATTTGGTTATTATTAACTAAGCATAAATTATATATTATTATGGGATAGTTGAATATTGCTTTGATTACATGATGACATTTTTATGAATTAACTATAGTGTATATTTTTACATTATAATCATATTAATTTGTTATTTCAACATTATTTTATGATGTATATATGTCATGATGTTATGGACTAACTACTTGCTTGTTGTGAGTTGGATGCAGGAGAGATTCATCCCTTAGAATATGAAAAAAAAAGAGCATCATTAGAGAGGGTAACGTAGATGGAGTTGCTAGGGGATGATAAAGAAATAGTTAGAACCTTGCACACACCACATTAAATAGTAAATATTAGATGTGTAGTAGAATTGTTAGCATTAGTACTTATTAATTATTGTTTGTGTTTAGATGACTGAATATGTGTGTTAGTTTAGTTCAAATTTATGTTTATGCAGAACTAACCTTTTAGGATTTGTGTTATGGTTGCTATAAGTTCAAATTAGAATAATAATGAGTGTAATACCATTTTTTATTAAAAGAATATTAATGACTTGTTGATATCAAGTCATTATGATTAGTTATATGTACTAAAATAACTATATATCATTAATAAATATTATTATTAATTAGTAAATATATTATAATAAATATATAAATAGGGGAAAAGTGGAAAAAAGGGAATAAAATAGATAAAATAATTGTATTGATTTTTATAATTAAGAAATAAGGCATTAATTAGAAAATACATATTTATATTTAAAATAATAATAGCAAGCTAAAATAAATAAATAGAATAATAAAAAAAGGTAGTTTAAAAAAAAGGAAGCGTCATACTCTTAAAAGGGAAAAATGAATGGAGTGAAACGCATAAGAGAAATGAACAGAGAAAGGAGAAAAAAAAGAGAAGTGTGGCATAAGAGAGAGAGAGGAAACACGAAATAAACATGGAGAAGACAAGGGAGTAAAGGGGAAGGATCAACAAAGCATTTTTGTCAAGTAGGTATTGCAATTAAATTCTATGTATTCATGTGAATTAAATATTATAGCAATCTGTTATTATTAAAACAAACTAGGAGAGCTTGTATATACAACAAAATGAGAAAATTGAAAACCAATGCTCTGTGTGTGTGTGTGTGTGTGGGTGTGTGTGTGTGTGTAAGAGATTGCAGTGATGGTTTATAAAGTGACCTGGTACATATATGTTGCAACAATTTATATAGTATTAAACCACATATGTATTAATCTATGATGTGCATATAATATTCCAGCGTTGTATTGTATCAAAGCGATGTCAAATTAGGCACTATGAAGATATACATGACATGCATTTTCATTTTCAAGTTGTGATGTGTACACACACACACACACACATATAAATTTATATATATATATATATATATATATATATATATATATATATATATATATATATATATATATAACTTACTATAAAAAAATGGTGTAATTATTTGTGGGGCAATCAACCAGGTATAAATATAACATCATGTCACATGTACCAATTAAACTTAGCAATCTAGGCTCACTAGATGTTAGGTGATCTGTAGTTTCAAATTATTAATAAAATAACATCATGACTTTTAAACTAGTCGACCCACTAATCTAAATTATTATAATATACAATATAATGTCATATATAAAACAACCTGATATGGATTGTTATTATAAGCAAATCCTATTTTTAGAAATGATCTGGATTAACTCATACCCATTTGGGCATTTTACTATCAACTTGAACACGTACGACACTTACTATTGAAATGGGATTAGGTATATATATATGGCATCTTGGTTTTATTTTACTTAATATGTGGAAAACCAGTATTTACATTGCTAAGTCATTTTAGCCAGATTAATGGTAGATATAGATATAATGTATATAGTTATATCTTCTTATTAACATTTTAAATGATAACGACATGTGCTACTTAGTAGACCACTATACCATATAGAACATTAATGTTGGTTTATAATCCTGATATCTATATTCATGACATATATAATGGATATATATGGTGTATGGCATATGGCTATAAATGTCCTTTCCTAGATATTTAAGTATTATAATGTCCATATTCACATATTAATGATGGTATTATACCTTGATATCTATACCACATATTTTTGTAAAGGCGTATATATGATAGTGGACCATCCCTAGGTTAACATCCATATTGTATCCAGAAACAATTATTATATTGAACTATATCATAACTAGATGGCACATATGTTATGTCATCGATTAATATGAACCTCTTTATAGATTCTAATACTGTGAGCATAAGGGTTAGAATGTTAGAGTTTATATACAGTGAACTAACATGAGTAAGTCATAGTTACATAAACTACACATGCAAACATAGCCATATGGGGTAACATATCCAGTATTCAATTAATTGGAACACACAATACTATATGTTAAGATTACTAATTAATGAACCATTTTTAAGTTTGCATGACAGGACTTGATGATAAATTAATTAATATATTTGCAAGTTTAATCTCTTAATGATATTAATTAGGTATTGTATGGGATGCATAGTACTTTTAGTTAATAATTGAGTTGTGTAATTGATTACACACTTAATATATATAGTGAATTGAGGAAGGTGAAATACATACATAAACCATATGAGTGTTTGATGAATATGTATGTAGACAATCTATTAATTATAGTACCTGGTTTACTATCATGAATGTATAGATTGATTGAAATAAGTATGAAGACTTAGGTACTTATATATAGTATATAGAGATGTGCTTATATTTGCAGTATTATTAACTACTAAAAATAAGCCATAGAAATTTTAAGGGTCAGGAATATATATTTACATGAACGTAAACTACTAAAAATGTATTAGATAGTTTAAATGAAAGATTATGTTTTTATGAAAATTATAACTTTCTTTATTATGACTGATGGTTGAAATTAAAAAGAGTGTTCATGAAAATGTTGGACTATAATTGCTTATCATAGAATGTACTATACTTATATTTGCTTACAAAAATTAGAAATATGTAGTCAAATATGTAATATACCCTAAAGGTATGAACTGTACTTGTTTACTTATTATTTATGTGATTAATAATATTGTGGATATTTATTCATACATTTGACAGACTAAATGTATGTATTTTGATTATTCTTGGGTTTAGCATGTTTTATGACTCCTAGTAGGAATTAATCTGTATGAATCTATTGGTTATGTTTATGTTAACTAAATTTTGTATTGTTGGTACTGAGTAAGTAGTGATACGGACTTCACTAGCTTACTAGCATCACCAATGTTAGATGAAAGTAATTCAACCAAGTGGTGTGTTTGAAATTGACTAATTCTAGAGATCAATGATTATTGAAAACTTTGGCCAAAGTAATGTTAGTTAGAAATTATCATTTCATATATATTATTTACATGTTCGTGTGATATCATGTTAGAATATATTTTTTAATGGTATACTGCATGTTTTTAGAAATCATTCAACACACAGGTACTAGTTTGTCTCTCTAGATTCTTGCACCGTCACTATCTACTCATCCATGAAGAAAGGGCCACTCCTTGATGGGGGATTGTGCAGGGAATCTGTGGTCTAGAGTTGGTGTGAAAAAGTGCTTGGATGATGCTCTTCCTTCCCACATTATTACTTCTTTGGAGATGACACTTGAGATTGCCATAGATACTAGAGTTCAGAGAACTCATGTTCTATGGAGCCATGTGTCTTGTATCTTGTACATTATATTATATTTATTATTTAAATATTATCTCTAATGAATATAATTATTTAGTTATTATACATAGATAGTAGTAGTTATATGGTTGTATCAGTCATAGTTGGATATCTATAATTACTTTCTACATTCAGCTATGATGTATTTCATATGATGATAGTGATTAGTGATTGATAGATGTCACATGTTTATTTTATAATTAGCTTATGTAATTTTTTTTATCTGGATCACTAATTAGATTCTCATGGTGTAATTCAATGAAAGGATACATTGATTAAATTTTTAAAAAATCATGTATTTCTAAGTAAATCTTAGTGGGGATGTTACATGTGGTATCAGAGCTATGGCTCGAACTCCAGGACTGAATGAATCCACTTATGTTTTTGTATCTTAGTATTTACTAGAAATAAGGTGGTAAAATCTAGAGTATTAGGAAAGGGTCTATCTAATGTCAATGATAGTAACCCTCCATTTGATCCTAACCGATTTAGAACTAAGAAAATAATAAAGTTAGATCAAATCCTCATAGCCATGAATGAGACTAGGGACCGGATTACAACGCTAGAGTAGGCAGTTCATGGATATGAAGAGGAAAACCATCAAGATGAACCTGAAGAACATCTCATTGAGCAGGAAAACCCTTAGGATGAAAGAGCACATGTAGCTACAGAGTTGGTCAGAGATATGAAAAAGGTGAATCCACCTAAGTTCGATGGAATTAATTTGGGTGATAAAGCTAAAGTATGGTTTATTGAAATGGATAAGTATTTCAAGATTTGAAACTACTCTGAGGTAAAAAAAGTATTTTGAGGAGCTTACCAGTTGGCTAGTGAAGTAACTACATGGTGGGTCAACAAGAAGTTAGAAATGAACTTTAATTTGACCACCACTACATAGGAGTAGTTTGTGACTTTGTTCAGATCACGGTGGCTTCCATAATTATATTTTGACCAAAAGCTCATTAATTTCTAGAATATCAAGCAAGGAGACTTATTAGTGAATGAGTATTGGGAATAATTCATGAAACTTCTAAAGTATGTACTTCAATACTAGGCAGATGAGAGGTTTAGAATCAAAAAGTTTATCATGGGACTGAAACCCCATATTGGTAGAGAGGTAGACATTCATGGACCTTTTATCATGGACCATATTTTTAAGAAGGTAGTCAAATAAGAAAAAAAGGTGAGGTCTCTTGCATAGGCCAGGGACAAGTTCAAAAAAAATTTAGAAGTTTTAAATCAACTTTCAAAAAGAATTTGAAGCAGAGGAGTGGAGACTCCAGGAAACAGTTCAAAAGTCAGAATGCCAGATTCAATAATGGTTCAGGAAATAAAAAATTGAGCAATGGTTTCAAAGGTAGTTTAAAGGGAAACCAACAGGTTGATAGGAAAGGACCACCTGGAGGTTGTTTCATTTACAGAGATGACCATTATGCTCTTGAATGTAGTCAAGATAATTCAAAGAAGAAAGGTCCTGCCCCTCAGCGAGGAAATTTTTAGTAGCGTATCATATGGTAGTTGATAATCATCAAACCGAATTCCAAACTTTACCCATAGAACTATTAGGTATTTTGTTTGAACATCCAATTTCCATTTTGATAGATAAAAGGGTTACAAAATGTTTTATAGATCTTAAAATGGTTAGTAAGTTATCTAAAATAGATGGAGTAATGACAAATACATGGTCGATATAATATGGAAATCATTTGAAAGTCATGGTTGACAAATGTTTAGTCAAAGTAGAGATTAGGTTGCTTGAATTCACAATAATAGCTAATCTATATGTAGGACCATTATGGTTATATGATGTGATCCTAGGAGTTAATTGGTTTTCAAAACATAAGGCCAAGGTTGACTTGTACTTGAATAAATTTGAATGTCTGAATGATTTTGTAAATCAAACACAAATTTGGTGCGAGAAAAGAGAATTAAAGCTTAGGCAGATTTCTACTATGCAACTCAAAAAAGCTCAAGGAAAAGGGTGCCAAACATTTATTATCTAGATAAATGAAATGTAAGATCTAAAAAACCATCTCTCAAAGATTATCCATTTCTTAGGAATTTTCATGATATTTTTTCAGAGGAATTACCAAGATTTCCTCATAGATGTGAGTTTGATTTCTCTATTAATATCATACCTAGATCAGAACCATAGTCTAAGGCACCATATAGGATGATAACCACTAAATTGATTGAATTGGAGACTCAAATCTAAGAATTATTGTCAAAAGGATTGATCAGGCTAAGTGTGTCACCATCGGGTGCACTAGTTGTCTTTGTTAAGAAGGACAATACTCTTTGACTTTGCATTGATTATAGAATATTAAACAAGGTAACTATCAAAAAATAGGCATCTACTACCTTGTATAAATGATCTTTTCGATCAAATGCAGGGAGCAATAGTCTTTTTTAAGATTGACCTTAGAGTAGGTTACCATCCACTAAGGATAAGGGATAGGGATATTCTGAAGACAACATTTAGAACTCGTTATGGTCACTATGAGTTCAAAGTGCTATCATTTGGGTTAACAAATACTTTGACAACATTCATGAATCTCATGAATAATGTGTTCAGATATTAACTAGATCATTTTATTTTGGTCTTTATGGATGACATTCTTATATACTCTAAAAAAGAAGAGGAACATCTTCAACATCTAAAACTTGTTCTACAACAATTGTAAAAGCATAAGCTGTATGGAAAATTATCAAAGTGCACATTTTTTTAGAAGAGAGTGCAACGTTTCAGACATATTATTTTTGTAGATGATATTTATGTAGATCTAATGAAGATAAGAGCTATTATGGAATGGCTGATGCCAAAGAATGTGCATGAGGTAAGGAGTTTCATGAGATTAATAGGTTATTATAGTAAGTTCGTTCCAATTTTTTCTAAGATAGTTAATCCAATTACTTCTCTATAGCAAAAGAACCAAGGATTTATCTGGTCAAATAAGTGTGAAGTAACTTTTTAGGAATTGAAAAGAAGGCTTACTTCAACACCAGTACTCAGAGTTCCTAACCACAATGGTCAATTTTGGATAATCATAAATGCTTATGGAGATGGATTAGGAGGAGTCCTTATGCAGGATGACATAGTGTTAGCTTATGAATCAAGGAAGCTAAAGCCTTATGAGGTGAACTATGCCCCTCATGACTGGGAACTTACAGTAATTATGCATGTTTTACAAGTTTGGTGGCATTGCTTGTGGGAAAAACAATTTGAGTTCAAGATGGATAACTTGGGACTTAAGTACATCTTCACCCAATTGAATCTGAATGATCATCAAAGATGTTGACTAGAGTTCTTATTTGATTATGATTTTGATATCAACTATATCAAAGCCAAGGAAAATAGAGTAGTTGATGCCCTTAGTCGTAGATGGTACATAACAGTCGTGGCTACTATCAGTACTTTTAGGGATTGAGTGATCAAATTCATGCCAAGAGATTAATTATATGATTAGATCAATAAAACAATGTCTAATAATGCTTGGAATCCTTAGTATAAAAGATTTAGATTAGAGAGTGATGGTATTTTACGTTATAATAGAAAGATATATGTGCCAGATCAAAAAAATATGTGGAGCATAGTACTAAAGGAGCTGCATAATGCCCCATATTCAGGACATATCTAGGAGTAACCAAGCTAATGGTAGAGCTTAGACCACTGTATTTCTAGAAGAGAATCAAGAAAGATACAATGGCTTTTGTGTCATGTTGTTTGGAATGTCAATGAATGAAAGTTGAACATATGCATTCGATTGGTTTGTTATATTCGCATGATATACTAGAATGGAAGAGGTAGGTGATCAGTGTGGACTTTATCTAAGATTTACCATTGTCATGGAATATGCATAATATGATCTTGGTTGTAATTGATAAGCTAACCAAGGTATCTCATTTTATACCAAGTAATTTGATAGATGCACCTACTCTTACAAAGAGGTTTGTAAAGGAAGTATATAGGTTGCATGGATTTTTAAATAAGATCATTTTAGATCGTGATCTGAAGATGACTTCTAGATTTTGGGTAACTTTAAATTCAACTTTGGGTACACAATTAAACTTTAGCATTGCTTATCACCTAGAGACTGATGGTCAAATTGAGTGAGTTAATCATGTTTTAGAGGATCTTCTTCATATATATTACATGGATCAGCAATATAAGTGAGAATATTATCTTCCATTAGTTGAGTTTGCTTATAACAACTCATACCAATCAACTTTGAAGATGGCATCATTTGAAGAACTGCACAGAAGAAGGTGTAAGTCACCTATCAATTGGGACATGTTGGAAGATAGGGTAGTTTTTAGATCTAAGATGCTTTCAAAAATAAAAAATCAAATCAGATTAATTAAATAGATATTGGTTGAGGCCAATGATAGGCATAAGAGTTATGATGACCTGAAGATGACATATAAGCAATTTTTAGTAGGTGATAGAGTGTTCAAGTGGGTTAAGCCATAGAAGAGCTCAATTAAATTTAGAAAGTTAGTGAAATTATCACCAAGATATGTGGGACCCTTCTAGGTTATAAGTAGTCAATCTTGTAGTGTATAGGCTTGAATTTCTACTATCCCTAGCTCTACTACATAATGTCTTCCATATTATTTATCTTAAACAGTATGTAGTTGATCTTTTACATATGTTAGATTGGAATGCTTTGTAGGTTTTGGATCCTAGGGTGGTCATAGTAGAACCAATCATAGTAATTGACACTCGTAATCTTCATTTCCATAATAGAGAGATGTCATAGTGCAAGGTCTTGTGAGACCAATACTTTAAGGATAGTGTTATTTAGGAGGACAATGATGAGTTCTACAAGTGATTTCCACATTTATTTGCTTAATTTGATACTTCATATTATGTTATTTTTCTACTAAACAATTTTTTTAATTTAGAACTTTTATTTTTATAAGTGTCATTGGGATGATGACTATCTTTAGGGGAGAAGGATGTTACATCCCAATTTTCTCACTAAACAAACTTACTTGATTATCCATGGATATTTATAGTTAGCAATTTGATTTAGTTAATATTAATTAATTTATGAGTTATATGTTGTTATCGGACATTTGAATATTACTTTTATTACATGATTATATTGATATGAATTAGTTGTAGTGTATATTCTTACATTATGATCATGTTGATTTATTATTTCAATAATATTTTATGATGTATATATGTGATGATGTTATAGACTAACTACCTTCTTGTCGTGAGTTAGACACAGGGGAGATTCATCCCTCAGAACATAATGGAGGGAGAGAATCATATAAGGAAGAACATCATCAGAGGGGGTGACGTAGATGAAGTTATTGGGGAACGATAGAGGAATGACTATAACTCTACACACATCACATCAAATAGTACATATTAGATGTATAGTAGAATTGTTAGTTTTAGTACTTATTGATGATTATCTGCATTTAGATAATTGAATGTGTGTTAGTTTAGTTTAAATTTATGTTTATGCAGAACTAACCTTGTCGAATTTGTGTTGTGATTGCTATAAGTTCAGATTGGAATAATAATGAGTGTAATACCATTTTTGATTAAAAGAATATTAATGACTTGTTGATATTAAGTCATTATAATTAGTTATATGTACTAAATGACTATATATCATTAAGTCTTATTATTATTAATTAGTAAATATATTCTAATAAATGTATAAATAGTGAAAAAATAGAAAAAAATAAATAAAATAATTATATTAATTTTTATAATTAAAAAGTAAAGCATTAAATAGAAAATACATATTTATATTTTTAAAAAATAATAGCAAGCTAAAAAAAAAATAGAAAAAAGGGGTAGCTTTAAAAAAAGAAAGCGCCATAATCTTAAAAGGGAAAAAGGAATGTAGTGAAATGCAGGAGAGAAAAGAGTAGAGAAAAAAAGAAAAAAGAGAAGTGCGGCATAAGAGAGAGAGGAAGCACATAAGAAAAAGGGAGAATACAAGAGAGCAAAGGGGAAGGATCAACAGAGCATTCTTCTCAGGTAAGCATTACAATTAAATTATATGTATTCATTTGAAATAAATATTATAGCAATATGTTATTATTACAATGAACTAGGAGAACTTGTACACACAATGAAACGAGAAAATTGAAAACTAAAGTTATATATATGTATATATAAGAGATTGTAGTGACGGTTTATAGAGCGACCTGATATATATATGTTGCAACAATTTATATAGTATTAAACCACATATATATTAATGTATGATGTGCATATAATATTCCAATGTTGTATTGTATCAAAGTGATGTTGAATTAGGCACTATGAAGATATACACAGTGTGTATTTTTTTTTTCAAATTGTGATCTACACACACACACACACACATATATATGTTATAAAATAATGGTACAGTTTGTGTGAATCTGCAAGTGTTTTATTTGTTTGTTATTTATTTTCAATTCAACAATTTACTTTCTGTAAGTGTGCTTTAATTTCATGCATGTGTGTTTAATTTTTACAAGTGTAATTTTCAATTCCTGCAAGTGTGGAGTGTAATAGAAGGAACCGTTTGCCAAAGATCTCTTTCTCCTATTGCATACAACCATCGGACACCAGCCCTAGATTGACATTATCAAATGAAGGGGATTGATGACCCACATCAATATGGATATAAATGTCCTTCTTGGACATTTAAGTATTAGAATGTTCAGATTCACGTATTAATAATGGTATTATACCCTGATATCTATACCATGTATTTTTATAAAGTTGTATATATATATTAGTGGACCGTCTCTAGGTTAACATCCATATTATATCCAAAAACAATTATTATATTGAATTGTATCATAACTATATGGCATGTATGTTATGTCGTTGTTGAATATGAACCTCTTTATAGATTCTAATACTACAATGAACTAACATGAGTGAGTCATAGTTACATAAACTACACATGCAGACATAGCGATATGGAGTAACATATTCATTAGTCACTTAATTAATTGGAATGCACAATACTATACGTTAAGATTCCTAATTAATGAACCATTTTTAATATTGCATGAGAGGACTTAATGACAGACTAATTAATATACTCACAAGTTTAATCTCTTATATGATATTAATTAGGTATTGTACGGGATGCATAATACTTGTAGTTAATTATTGAGTTGTGTAATTGATTACACACTTAATATATATAGTGAACTGAGGAAGGTTAAATACATACACAAACCATATGAGTGTCTGATGAATATGTATGTAGGCGGTCTATTAATTATAGTACTTGGTTTACTATTATGGATATACAGATTTATTGAAATAAGTATGAAGATTTAGGTACTTATATATAATATATAGAGGCGTGCTTATATCTATAGTATTATTAACTGCTAAAAATAAACCATAGAAATTTTGAGGGTCAGGGATCTATATTTACATGAATGTAAACTATTAAAAATGTATTAAGCAGTTTAAATTAAAGATTATGTTTTCATGAAAATTATAACTTTATTATGACTAACGATTGAAATTAAGAAGAGTACATGAAAATGCTAGACTATAATTGCTTGTCATAAAATGTATTATGCTTGTATCTGCTTACAAAAATTAAGAATATACAGTCAAATGTGTAATATACATAAAAGATATGAATTGTACTTGTTTACTTATTATTTATATGATTATTAATATTGTGGAGATTCATTCATACGTTTGATGGACTAAATATATGCATTTTGATTATTCCTGGGTTTACCATGTTTTATGACTGCTAGTAGGAAGTAATCTATATGAATCTATTGGTTATGTTTATGTTAACTAAATCTCGTATTGTTGTACTGAGTAAGTAGTGAGACAAACTTCACTAGTTTACTAGCATCACCAATGCCAGATGAACGTAATTCAATCAAGTGGTGTGTTTGAAATTGACTGATCTTAAAGATAAATGACTATTGAAAACTTTGGCCAAATTAATGTTAGTTAGACATTGTCATTTCATATATATGATTTACATGTTTGTGAAATATCATGTTAGAATGATTTTTTTATAGTACACTGCATATTTTTAGAAATCATATAGCACACAGATACTAGCTTGTCTCTTTCAATTCTTACATCGTCACTATCTAGTCATTCATGAAGGGAGGGCCATTCCCTGATAGGGGATTGTGCAAGGGATCGATGGTCTGTGGTTGGTGTGGAAAAGTGCTTAGATAATGCTCTTCCTTCCCACAATAATACTTCTTTGGAGATAGCATTTGAGATTGCCATAGATACTAGAGTTTGCAGAAATCATGCTCCATGGAGACATGTATCTTGTATCTTATCCATTATATTGTATTTATTATTTAAACATTATTTGTGATGAATGTAATTATTTACTTATTGTACATAGATAACAATAGTTGTATGGTTGTACCATCCATGGTTGGATATTTGTAATTACTTTTTACATTCAGCTATGATGTGTTTCATATGATGATAGTGATCAATGATAGATAGATGTCACATGTTTATTTTACAGTTGGAATATTTATAATGTTTTATCTAGATCACTAATTATATTCTCATAGTGTAATATAATAAAAGGATACATTGATTAAATTTAAAAAAATCATGTATTTATAGGTAGATCCCAATGGGGATGTTACAAAAGGGAGATTAGCTATCACACATTATCTATCACACATGATTCTCCTAACTCTTAATTTTGAGATAGATGATTTGAAATCTTCATCCCTAATATTGAAAATTGGAATATAATGTGATTGTTTAAGATATTTAGATAATTAAAGACATACATTTTATATTTTGAGATAGATTATATGATTCATATGGGTTATATTTAACATATTGTGACATATTTTTACATTCTACATGATTGATAGTAATAATTGAGATATTCTATCACATTTTGATATAAATATGTTGACATTGTATATAAATTTTAGGGATAGATGGATCATATTGGGGCATGGAATTTATTCATATAAACATTTTTATATTTTTTATATTAAGGATTTGTGTGGAATGAAAACATTATTCTATAACTTGGGTTTCACACACACACACACACACACACACACACACACACACACACACACACACACACACACACACACACGCACGCACACGCACACGCACAAGTTAGATAACTATTCTTAGTTTAACCCCTCTTTGGAGTATTTAAATAAAGGAAATGCTCATCCATTCAAAAATGTGTGGTTGGAATTTTCTAACCCAAATATATAGCTCCTTATTAATGTCATCTTCTGATTTATCAAGTAAAACTAGGTTTTAGTTGAAAAATAATGAAAAAAACATCATCGCACTATATGGCTACCTTTACATTTCTTGGGTATCAACACTAAAAAAATAGTATTAAGTGCTTTCACCATTCTTTTGGACTCATTTGATTCCTGTACCACTTCCCTAACCTCTTCACCTATGATATCTCAGAAATGCTAAAAGAACATAACTAGAAATCCATTTAGCCTTGGTGACCTATCCCCTGCCATTTCAAATAATGTCCTCTTCACCTCTTCTAGTGAGATATCCTCCATTAAGCTTCCATTGTCATATTGGGTTATCTTATTGTGGATGTGTCTAACAAATTCTTCCTACTCTTCCTCATTTTCATCTTCTTCCTTACTTAGCACTCCCTCCAGTTTTTGATCAAGTATTCCTTAATCTCTTCTTCTTCCTCAATGTTGTTTCCTTCTAGGGATTCCAACTTTTTAATGTAATTCTTTTTCCTTCTATTTCTGCATGATAAATGGAAGAACTTTGTGTTTTTTCCCCCTCTTTCAGCCATCTGACCCTAGAATTTTGATTCCAGTGTATTTATTTTTTATATAGACCTCCTCCAGCTTTCTAACTATTTCCTCCTTTTCTCTTATTAGTTTTGTCAACTCGTGCCCTTCTATTCTCAGAACTTGGATCTCATTACTTTTTCTCAGAAGTTCTTCTTTGTTTTGAAATATGTTCCTAAAAGTATCTTGATCCTATATTTTCATCCCTTCCTTTATTTCCTTCAAATTATGTGAGAACTCAAACATTTTTGTCCCTTTCCTTTGACTTGGGGCAGTCCATAGCTGAATAACAAAATTGTCAAAATCAAGTTGCTCCATCCACATTTTCTCAAATCTAAAAGGAGCTCTAATAGGTTGCTTCTCGGGAGTTATCTATAGAGTTGTTGGCCAGTGGTCTAAAACAACAACTTTTAACACCTCTATCTCCAATATATGCTTTTGGTCAAGCCAATTTATTTTGGCTAGAAAACAGTCTAGCCTTTCCAGGATTAATTCTCAACCCCTTCTCTTATTGCTCCAAGTAAACCATCCTTGTTTTATTTTTATATCCCATAGATTTGATCCATCTAAGAAGCTTCAAAAGTTGCTATGATCTATGGAACCCTTATTTTTCTATTGAATCCAGGCATGCATCAAAGTCTCCTATTAACCATAACTCATATCAAGTATTAATGATCTATTCTAGCCTTATCCATGCTTGTTCTTTTCTTCTTTATTTTATACTCTGTATATATTTATAGGTAGAATTTTAGCCCTATCCTTCTCCATTTAACTTCTCAAGTTATAAACTACCTTTGATTATGTAAAACCTCAACCTTGGTTGAATTAGCTTCCCATAGAATGTCCATTCCACCCGTGATCCCTTAGCATTATTTCCTATTATCTCCATTTTATATTTGTCTAATAAACATTTTTTAGCTCTATCAATATTATCTAATTTTGTTTGTTGAATCATCATAATATCTAGATTTTATTGATTGATTAGTTGTCTCAATGATCTTCTCTTGGATGGGGCATTAAGTCCCCTTATGTTTCTATTACCAACTTTTGAGTTCCTACCCCTATGGCCTTCATTGCCTCTTCTTATCTCTTTTTTTTCTTGATGGGTCTCCCTCTTCTTCTTTTGCCAAAGTTTCTTTTGTGATTAAGGTTATGGGTTTGTTTGATTCCTGCCGTGTCCTCTTCACTTCCGCTCTCTATTTCTATTTCTTCCTCCTCTTTAGTGCTTATCCGGTTTTCTTGGTGATGTTACCCTTCTCCCTGTCCTTTTCCTTTTTGTTGTATTCTTTTCTTCTCATTCTTTTTTTGTTTCTACTACTTACCTATGTTCCCTTCTTTGATAAAGTTTTCAATGTCCTCTTTAAAATCATAGTTTGTTGTTATGTCTTCCCCCTCCTATTTGTTTTGATTTTCTTGTCAATGAGTTTCTAGTATCATCTCTAATCCTCCCATTTCTATTCCTTCTTCCACTCTGGTCATCTTAATCTCTTTTGGAACATATTTTTTAATCATTTTACTCCTATTTTTGATAGTATGTTTTTGCTTTGGTTTCATGAAACACTTTGCGTCCTTTTCCATGGCATTTAGTACTTTCTTTGGCATATTACTTTTTTGGATTATGTTAGGGAAACCCAGGAAACAATAAACATGCTCCAATCCCTACTGAGTCAGGATCTTGCTCTACCAATTAGAACACATGTGATTACTTCTTGTATTAGCAACTAAACACAGAATTATACCAGAATCAATAAGTAACTAGAAATATGAAACAACACAGAAATTAAGAGACAATACACAATTGTATTATATACATAGAAGAATATACAATAAGGAAGATGCCACTTCTTCCTCCACCTCAAAGGTTCGCCACACCTCAAGACCTTCTTCCCTCTCTCTCTTGGTCCCAACAATCAAGTCCAATATAGAATTGATGTTCACCTCTCCAACCAGTCAATAACACGCTGCCAGTTCACCAAGTACACAACCGTACTCCAAGTAGATCCCCTGCTCTCTGCCACCTGCAAATCACTAGACCTTACCATGTAGACATCTCTACACCCCTGAAGAACCCTTGTCCTTGCCTTGCCAAGTCCTTATGATTCTTCAACCAGTACCCCTGTGGATCAGCTCCTTGACCTTGCAGACCTTGCAACTCTCTCTGATCATACACACTCAGCACCCCTTTGGAACTAGGAGGAGCTACACTAGCTCTCTCTAAAAGCTCTCTGGCTTTCTAGCACACATTTACAATACAGCCCATGAGTCCATATATAGATCTCATGCTTACAATAATTAGACTAACCTAATTACAATAATTAGACTCACAACTCAAGACTACGACTAGCCTTCAACATGCAAACTGACAGTCTCAAAATAGACTCTCTCGGATTTGTCATGCAAACTGCCTGTTCTCACACAGGCTGCCGACGTCGGCACCTCCAAGACCGATGTCGGCCGACTGGTAACCGACGCCGGTTGCTTCCTCTTGCTATCTGACCGACGTCGGCTGATCAGACCGATGCCATTTCTCCTGCAACTGATTCTGCAACTCTGCATCCTCCGTGACTTCTCCTGTTTGCATCCTGGTGAAGCTTTTAGCTCCACAACCTAACAATCTCCCACTTGGAGATAAATAGCTGCACCTGTACATGTACCTATACACCATCAAAATTATTCCCTGGCTTGTATCCCTCTTCAAGATCCATCCTGAAGACCAACCACCACACAACTGTGATGTTATACCTGTCATTCAAGTAACCTGCCACATCCGAACCTACACATCCATGTAGTGAAGAACTTGACCCTGCATAACAAGAAAACCCTACTGCTAGTCCCACTGAACTTCCCTCCAGTACTCCTTCCCCGAATTGGCTCCATACTTTCTGACAACCCCCACTGATTGGGAAAACTCAAGCCTACACTAGACCTCATGTGATTTCGAACCCTGTTTCAAGCTAAGCTTGAACTGTCCAGCCCTTGGTGTGCTTTCTGATTCTGCATCCTGCGTAATGAACCTCGCCAACACCGTCTTCACACCAGCTCCCACTGAAGATAAAATCTCCATGTCTCTTATGCCAAAGAATTTCGCTGCTCCAAATTCTTCATGACACACCTCTGAACTAACCTTACCCTTAGCTCAGTAAATACCTATATGTACAAACCTACTAGTAAATCACCCACATACAGTAACAAGATGATGTTGCGACCATCATCTACCTGGTAAGATAAACACAATAGTTACACTGACATTGACTGAAGCCATGCTTAGTCATCCACCTGTCAAAACTTGTACCACTGTCCTGCAGCTTCCTCAAGACCATGTGCCTTGGCCTTCTGTCTCTTGTGTCCATCCACTCTCTTCTCTAAAACGGGAATCCATCTCTCTCAGTGCTTACTTCCAACTGACAACTCTACCAACAAATACCTGTTTGGTTCTTCTCCAAGGACTCACACTCCTCATCCATGCCAAGCTCCCACTGTATCTGGACTCTACCTGCATTGCTTCTTCCATCTTCTTGGTTCTTGACCATCAGTAAGCAATATAAAGAAGGTGAACAACAAATATGAGGTTCACTTACCCTTTCTGACCTCCACATGAGCGTTTGAGACTTGTTGTCCACCCAATATCCGTTCCAGTGACCAATCTCGGCCATCTCCCAGTCTGCTCCCAACCGATGTCGGTTCCCTGCACTGACCCTGACTACCGACGTCGTTTCCCTGGCTGACGCCGATATCCTTTCTACTGACGTCAGTTCCCTCATGGCCGACGTCGGTCTTCCTGTTGCCGACGTCGGTTACTGTGTGACCGATGCCGGTACCTGTGTTCGTCTGTGAGTGATAAATTTTTACCCGCGAGCTCTCCATGGATCAAAATCCTAATCAAATCAACCCTGCTCTGCTCAGAATAATTCAGTTCTCTCACCTGATCTCTGTCCGTCATCTCCTCCATGAACACCAAGGCTTTCCAGTTCTTTAGCTTGTCAAAAACATCTGTCTTTCACTTCAGAACCTGCATTCTCCTTCTACATATGTGACTAAGCCTATGAAGCCACATCTCTGCAACAGAAGGTGAATCAGCAATATAAGTAGATAGATAAAGGATACCTACTTTCTTACCACCATCTAATTCAAGTGTGTCCGCTGTGAGAGTTACAGTATATCTCCCATCACCCAAATTTCTTGAAGAAATTAGACTCATCTCCAAGACCGGTACTTGCATGACTTCCTTCAACCACTGTGTGTTGTCCATCTGCAATTTCAGCTTCACTTCCCCTTTGCCAATTCTTTGGCAAGGCTCACCAGCTCCTCTCCCTGGGGCTGCATGGAAAGAGGCAACATAATCTGTTATCCAAGATTCAACTTTATCCAAGAAACCTCCCAAAACATCCTGTGCAACAACACCTGCAACATCTACATCTTCAGTTCCTTCATGCTGATCTGCTACTAACCAACAATATCTTTTTCTCTGCTCTTTCTTTCCATCAATCAGACCATTCGTGCTATTCAGTTTCTCCATTCGTAGCTTACTTCCTTCTGCCATTGCTATACTCCCACTCAATCAGAAACCCCTGTGAGCAACCTGTAATCAACAAACACTACCAGATCTGAAACCACCTGTTAGTAACCCAACCAAAAGCTCTGATACCACGTGTCAGGGAAACCCAGGAAACAATAAACATGCTCCAATCCCTACTGAGTCAGGATCTTGCTCTACCAATTAGAACACATGTGATTACTTCTTGTATTAGCAACTAAACACGGAATTATACTAGAATCAATAAGTAACTAGAAATATGAAACAACACAGGAATTAAGAGACAATACACAATTGTATTATATAAATAGAAGAATATACAATAAGGAAGATGCCACTTCTTCCTCCACCTCAAAGGTTCGCCACACCTCAAGACCTTCTTCCCTCTCTCTCTTGGTCCCAACAATCAACTCCAATACAGAATTGATGTTCACCTCTCCAACCAGTCAGTAACACGCTGCCAGTTCACCAAGTACAACACGTACTCCAAGTAGATCCCCTGCTCTCTGCTACCTGCAAATCACTAGACCTTACTCACCATGTAGACATCTCTACACCCCTGAAGAACCCTTGTCCTTGCCTCACCAAGTCCTTATGATTCTTCAACCAGTAGCCCTGTGGATCATCTCCTTGACCTTGCAGACCTTGCAACTCTCCCTGATCATACACACTCAGCAACCCTTTGGAACTAGGAGGAGCTACACTAGCTCTCTCTAAAAGCTCTCTGGCTTTCTAGCACACATTTACAATACAGCCCATGAGTCCATATATAGATCTCATGCTTACAATAATTAGACTAACCTAATTACAATAATTAGACTCGCAACTCAAGACTACGACTAGCCTTCAACATGCAAACTGACAGTCTCAAAATAGACTCTCCCGGATTCGTCATGCAAACTGCCTGTTCTCACACAGGCTGCCGATGTCGGCACCTCCAAGACCGATGTCGGCCGACTGGTAACCGACATCGGTTGCTTCCTCTTGCTATCTGACCGATGTCGGCTAATCAGACTGACGCCATTTCTCCTGCAACTGATTCTACAACTCTGCATCCTCCGTGACTTCTCCTGTTTGCATCCTGGTGAAGCTTTTAGCTCCACAACCTAACAGATTATAGGGCATTCCCTAACTAAATGTCCATATTCATGGCATCCTCTGCATTTGAAGGGGATGCTTTCATAATCTAGGTATTGAACCCATTCCATCTCTCCTACTTGAAACGTAACATTCTTGGGTAGTGGTTTGGTTAGATCTAGTTCCACACATATCCTAGCATAGTTAGATAAACCATTTCCATGATGAGGTTTAGTAATATCTATTAGCCTACCAATCAAATAAGCAATTATTTTGAAAACATACCTTGACCAGAATTCCTATGGGAGAGCATATAATTAGATCCACACTGATCCCATTGTTGGTAGCTCCTCCATTGGTTTGAAAGCCATGTGCCAATGCTTTAGGAACAAACCTATGTTCCTAAAAAAGTATGCTCCTCCTTCAAATACTATATCTCGATTTGATTCATTTACAAAGACTCTTATAAAATATCTTTTGGCACATGTCCTCAATTCATATTCTCTGTTTGTCCTCCAGTTCCTCCTAGTCCATGCATTCAACTCTTCTAGTGTTAGTTGTGCCCCCATGAATTTATAGATCAAGCTCCTTCCATAAAGCCCAACTATATTTTTATAAATTTTTTATGGATCCAACAAAGTAATCATATTTTCCTCCATTGCCTACATGCATGTCCTCTTAGGTCCCTTTGTTTTACCCTCTGGCTTATTTTTACCTGCTACCTTCATCAAGGCATTGATCTTAGTCTTTATAACTAATGAAGTTTCTCCTATCACCATCTGTCAAAAGTATGGTCTTTGAGGGGGAAACTATCCCCCCAAGCCTAAACATTCTGTGATAAGACTCTAAAATCCCTACTCACTAATCTCCTGCTTCTATGAAAAAACTTCTCTATAATCCTTGTTCCTTCAAACCCTAGTTCTTCTCATTCTCCTATTTCCTTTTCCAATATTTCCTTTATTTTAACTAATAAACTCGTTGTTAATTTCACACTATGATATCTCAAACGTAAAAATAAATTCCACATTTTGTAACCATTCAAAATGTTGAATGAAATAACGTCGTACTCTTGAGTTGGAGTACATAAACCACAACTCAATATCAAAATATTTCTTTACAATCTTAAACAAGTCAAGGCTAAATATATGATTGAAGTATTGGCAATAATAAATTATATTATATCTGATTTGATGATTTACTTAATAAGTGTGGTTTTTATTTTTGTTATCATTTACATATGAAGATGATGATGATGACAGTTTCAATAACTCATCATTAATTTTTCATTATTACAATTTTCACAAATAAATGCACTCGAGATATTAAAAAATAAAACCTACAATCAATAACATACAATTAAAAATAAAGTGTATAAGAATAAAATGACTTTTAAAAACTAGTGAATAATTTTTTTTACTAAAGTCATCATCATGTAAGTGATATAAATTACCCAACACTTTTTAAACTTCAACATCAAATAAAGTTTTAGTAATCATCAAATAATACTTATTATAAAAATTAATCAAAGTTATTATTTAAAATTTTAGTCCAAATTAATGTCCTCCTTCATATCACCATGATCATATTTATCGACATTGTCATCATCACCATCATTACCATATTCAAATTTGCCATGATCCTTAGAAAAATTTCTTGATTGATATTATTTTCAATGAAACTTATTTCCTACAAAACATATGGACTTTTTGAAAATCTTAAATACAATTTTCTCAAATTTTATAATCAAATTCAATCCATTTTTTTTTCAAAATATGAATTATTAACAAAATATCAATTGACAAATTATTAATTACTTGTAGTATTTTTTTGCATCAATGGACTTCATAACGACATTCTAGTATTTTCTCATTTATACCTCAATGTAATCTATTGGTATCCTCATATGTTTATAAATTTTATTTTCTATAAATAAGAAAATAAAACTTTTATAAAACATTAACAATAAACCAAAAAAACAAACTACTAGTGCATAATTATATATAAAAAGTTACATACGTCATGATATTATGTAACTCATATCCTCTAATGAAAATATATTCCTCCTACGTGGAAATGTGCTCAAATATCTTATATAGATTAAACATTAAAAATAAAGATAATATTATACAACGAGAATAAAAAACATAAAAGCATAAAATATACAAGGAAATGACATTATTAAGCTTTAAAAATGGATCAAGACTCTTTTGATGGCTTTTTGGCTTATGTGATACATAACTAGGTTCTTTTCGACCCTTTTTGTTGTTGTCTTTAAATTACTATATTTTATTTCATTTCCAAAATTCTTCTTCTAATTTTTTGTTCACTTTTGAATCATGTTTCTCCACCAAACCCTTATGTAATGATTAGTATGAAGATTAATCCATTATTATCTAGGCTTTTCCTTGATTTTTCTATATGACACTTCCCTTGGCATCCTAAGGGCATTGCCCATATTTTGAGAGTCTTCTTCTTTGGGATAACTTCCCAATAAAATAATACCATTCTAGCATAAGACATGTATTTTTGCTCTTGAGAAAAATCTAGCCAATCTAAATGGGTTAATTCCTTGTGATTCTCAATGTTCTTAATCACTTCTCCTATGCAAGATAAAAAAATTCACCTATTTTAACTTTCTACACATCACCATGATCATTGAACCATACAAGTACAATTTTTATCCCCTTTGAGATTATGTGGTAATCAATGGAAAGGCAGAGGGTAGTGAGGGTCTATATTCAATGTTTGGTGGAGAAGAAAGGTCGTCATCTTAATCTAATATCAAGAGATCTAACCAAGAAAAGATCTGATCCAATTTATTTTACATTTTCTAGTTTTTTAAAAATCGTAAAACAATAACCTCATCTTGATTAAAAAAAAATACAAACAAAATAACTTAAATGGAGGAAAAAAACATGAAATACCATCTTATTTTTCTCAAACCATATGAATACATATTTCATAAAGATAAAAAATAAATAAATAAATAGTAAAAGTAATTTTCTAGATATTCGTCCTCTGTTACATCCTCATTTTTTAATGATATGCTCATACCATTCATTTCTATTTTTTGTTTAGTTTTCTTTCGCTTTCCATTTCTGTTTTATTTTCCTTCTGCAAGGTTTTTGTTGTCTTAGATCATATTTTGGGAAATATTGAAAAAACATGTGGATCTAATATAATAAAATAAACTTGAGAAAATTAGACAAACCAACCCTGAAAAATGTGTAATAAGTCATTTGGTGCCCTGATTTTGTTTTGAATTTGCATTAATTTTGGTGTACCATATAGTGTGATGCAATCAAGCTGCAAATTTGTGTTAACCACAATTTATTTATTTTTTCAAATTTAAGGATTAATTTTGAATTTTAAAAGTTAATAAATAAAATAATTGGTTACAATTAGGTTGTACAATTTCTTTTAGACCCTTAAAAGCACATTGTTTAACGATCAATTTTATTGATTGAGCTTTTATCTGGCTTAATTCACTTTTCAGTTGGGTTTATTACTTGATGAAGTCAACTAGGCATGGAATTAGATTTTTAAAAAGTAAGATTCATAACAATATGTTAGAATAATATTCGAGGGTCTGACGTTAAAGTGACTTTAATCACAGATTTTATTTTGTCTTTGCTTCATCTTTAATTCCATTTTTAGCTCCAACTCTAAGCTAATTTTAAATGGTCTTTAAGGTGACTTTAAATGTATAACTATAGGTTATCTTTAGGTCATTTTAAAAAAAATTGTATATTGGTTCAAATGCAACCAATTCATCTAAATTGGGGTTCATTGTACACTAATTATATCCCTGATCGAACCAATTACTTGATTGCTTCAATCAATCATGCAATTAAAACTAACTGAGGCTCAATCCACACTAATTATTTGTAATTAAGGTCACAAGACTTGATTGACACTAATTGCATACCTAATATAGTCTATTACTCTATTTGTTCAATCAAACACATAATTGGATCTAATCTAGCCCCAATTCATGTTAATTTGTTGAAATTAGATTCATGTAGCTTGATTTACTTAAATTACATACCCAATTAAACCAATTACTCAATTGTTTCAATCAAATAAACAATATGGGACAATTGATTTCCAATTCACACTAATTGGTTATAATAAGGTTCATTGCGCTTGATTATCCCCAATTGTATACCTGATTGAACCAATTACTTAATTCTGTATGCAATTGGGGCTAATCGAGCCTCAATCCACACATATTTAGTTGTAGAACATGATTCATAAGGCTTGATTAGAATTAATTTATTACCTTATGGAACTTAGTACTCAATTGCTCCAATCAGACATGTAATTAGAGTTATTTGAGCCATAATTCATATTAATTAGTTGTAATTAGTTTTTTGAAGCTTGTACCTAATTGAAACAATTACTCGATTTGTTCAATTAGGAAAACAATTGGGGCTATTCAAGTCCCAAATCACACTATTTAATTATAATTAGTTCACAAGGCTTGTTTATCCCCAATTGCATACCTTGTTGAACCAATTACTTGACTGATTCAAACAAGTACATAACTAGTGCTAATTAAGTCAGAATTTATAATAATCAATCGCAATTAGGTTCATAGGGCTCGATTATCCCCATTTGTGCACTTGACTAGACAAATTACTCAATTTTTGTAAAAAGGTATGCAAATGAAGCTAATCAACCTCCAATTCATAGTATTTTTTTGTAATCAGGTTTGCATGAGCTCCAATTATGTGCCTAATCTTACAAGTTACTTGAATGGCTCAATCAAGTAAACAATTCAAGCTAATTCATTGTTGTTAGGTTCAAGGAGTTCAATTCACACCAATTTTGTACTTGGTTGAACCAATTACTTAGTTGGTCCAATCAAGTATGAATTAGGGCTAATTGAACCCCAATTCAAACTAATTATTTCTAATTAGGTTCATGGGGATCTATTAGCACCAATTACATACTCGATTGAACCAATTACTTGATCTATTAATTCAATCATGTAATTGAAGCCAATAGAGTTGTAATTCATACTAATTAGTTGTAATTAGGTTCATGGGGCTCAATCAACCCCATTTTTTTACTTGATTAAACCAATTACTTGATTTATTAAATCAATAAAATAATTAGTGCTAATTGAGTCCCAATTCATAGTAATTAGTTATGATTAGGTTCATGAGGCATGATTGGCCCCAATTGCATATCTAATTAAACCAATTACTCGATTAATTCGATCAAGGATGCAATTTGGGCAAATTGAGCCCCAATACAAATTATATGCTTGTAATTGGTTTTATAAGGCTCAATTCACCCTAATTTCATACCTAATTGAAGTAGTTACTCAATTGGTTTAATCATGGATGCAATAGGGATAATCAAACACCAATTCACATTAATTAGTTGTAATTACATTCACGGGCATCGATTAGCACCAACTACATATTATTTTGAATCAATTACTCAATTAATTAAATTAGACAAACAATTGGGGTTGATCAAGTCCTGATTCACACTAATTAGTTGTAATTATGTTCATAGGGTTCGATTAGCCCCAGTTGTATAGTTGATTGAACCAATTGGTTCATTTAAGGATGCAATTGGGATCAATCAAGCCCCAATTCAAATAATATGCTTATAATTTATTTCATGGGGTTTGATTTTCACTAATTATGTACTTGATTTAACCAATTACTTAATTAGTTTAATTGGGGATGCAATTGGTGAAATTGATCCCCAATTCACACTAATTAGTTATAGTTAGGTTTACATGGCTTGATTAACACCAATTGCATACCTAATCGAACCAAGTACTTGATTGGCTCAAACAAGCACACAATTAGAGATAGTCAAGTCCCAATTCATAATAATCAGTTGCATTTAGGCTTGCAAGACTCAATTAGCACTTATTTCATACTTGATTGAACCAATTACTTTATTGGTTCAATTAGGAAAATAATTAGGGATAAACAAATCCCAATTGAGTTTAATTACTCATTTGGCCCCATTTGCATGCCCATTTGATTTTAAGTACACAATTAGCCAAATTTACATGCCTAAGCGAGTTTCATTACTCATTTTCCCCAATTACATGCCCGGTTGGGTTTATATACTCAAAAGAGTCAATTAGGAGTGTCATCTCATTCAAACGAGGTCTGATCGTGAGAAGTTGTTAGAATTGTGTTTGAGGAGTTCATTTACACCAAAACACATGACAAATTGGGTTTAATTACTTAGTTATCCCTAATTGCATGCTTAATTGGGTTTAATTGCTCATTTGACTCCAATTACATGCCTAGTTGGGTTTAATTACTTAATGGAATGAACAAGACATGGAGTTGGATTTGATCAAGCACTAAATCATGTAAAATTATCAGAATTATGTTTAAAGATTCATTTTATAAATTACTCAATTAGCTTGAAATGCATGCCCAATTTTGTTTAATTACTCAATTACCCTTTATTACATGACTAATTAGATTTAATTATTCGTTTGGCTCCAATTCCATGCCTAATTGTGTTGAATTATTCAATGGAGTGAACAAGACATGGAACTAAGTTTGATAAAGGCCTAAATCATGTAAATTGGTTAGAATTATGTTTGAAAAATCATTTATAAATTACTCAAATAGCCTCAAATGCATGCCCATTTAGGTTTAATTACACATTTGGCCCCTATTGCCTACCCAATTAGGTTTAATTAGTCAATTAGCCCCAATTGCATGCCTAATCAAGTTTAATTACTTAATTAACCCCAATTGCATTAAAAAATGGGTTTACTTATTCATTTGACCCAAATTGCATGTCTAATTGGGTTTAATTACATGATGGAGTGAACCAGGCATGGAACTAGATTCATTTGAGGCCTATTTCATGCGAATCAGTTAGAATTATGTTCGAGGAGTCTATTTCTCCCCAATTACATGCCCAATTGGGTTTAATTACTTAGTGGAATCAACAAAACTTGGAATTGAATTCATTTGAGGCAAGATTCACGTGAATTGGTTAGATTATTTTAGAGGAGTTCATTTAGCCCCAATCGCATGCCCAGTTTGGGTTTAATTACTTGTTTAGCCCAAATTGTATGCCTAATTAGGTTTAATTACTCATTCGACCCTAGTTGCATACTCAATTGGGTTTAGTTACTCATTTAGCCCCCAATTGAATTCTCAATTGGGTTTAATTACTTAATGGAGTCAACAAGGTGTGGAATTGGATTCAATCAAGACTTGATTTGTGCGAATTGGTTAGAATTATCAATTAACTAGTCTCATAGGTTTGCATAGAGACTTTTTAAAGATAAGATATATAGTGAATTCTAATACATTAACTGAGTACTGCACCTAGTGCAAGGTATAACACTTCTTGTATCCAACTATGTGGATTTAATTGAGATTCTTCAAGAATGACTTGTCATTACTTTGCTGACACACCAACCATACATCCAATGGAAAATGCCATACATCTAGTATGTAATTAATTAATAAATCTATTAGATTCATATAAAGACTTGATTATGAAAAAATATATCATGATTCATAATCCATTAATTGAGTATTTCCCCTAGTGCAAGGTATAATGCTTCTTGTATCCTATTATGTAGACTTAATTGATATTTGTCAAGTATGACTCGTCATTTTACCTTGTAGACACATAAACCATACCAATGAAAAACACCATACACATAATATATAATTAATTAGTCCATCATATATATTTACATAGAGACTTGTAAATGCTAAGATATATTGTGAGTCTTTGTACCCACTTGTCAATGTCATGGGAATCTTGAAGTCACCATGCACCCATAGTGACAAAAATCATGACTACACATATCTTATAATCTAATAAATGTGACTATAGATCAAACCTTCATTGAGTCTTACATGTGTAGTAGCAAATAGCTAAGTTATGTTGGAAGTGATAATTAGATTAGAGATGGATGAACAGGATATTTGCATTATACTACAACTACTTTGAGATAAAAACAAAATACTAAAAAAAATTGTAATGGAGTTATTGAGGAAACACTTGGACTATTTTGTAAGTGTTTCATGAAAAATATAGCTTGGATATGTCTATTAATATGGGTTTATACAATTTAATGAATAAGGTGTGATATTCAATCCTGAAAATCAACCAACTTAATTCTTATATGTTTATTAATATATTTTTTATTGAGTAATTATGGGAATATATACGGGCCCACACCTAATTTCTTAAAATTTTAAATCAAATAGAGAAAGTTAATTGATTTATGAACAAAAGGGACAACTAAACAAACTTGAGAATAGCAAGGGTAATTAATGAACAAAAAGCGATGAATAAATTATCTTTAGAATAGCTAGAGTAAGTTGATCAACTACATAGATGTAGAAAAAAGAGATAATATATGTCTATACAACATTTTTCTAGCATATGAATCGAACTATAAGAAATGGAGAACAACAGAAATATTAATTTCGTTATAGTTGAGGAAATTTTTAATTTTGTTTCTAAAAAATATGTGTGTTAAAGTGTACTCCATCTTTAAAATTCAATGTCATTTGAATAAATGAAAAATATTGTATATTAAATTAAAATATTAAATGCTTCTTACGTGTCACTACATGAGTTAACATTCGTTGTAAAAGTATTATTGAAAAGGGATGGGAGAAGTATCTTAAAGGCAAGAATGTTAATATCTCTTTTGCATCTACGGGTGACATTACAACCAATGGGATAAGCTACAACTGTAATTAATTGTTTTAGCCTTACCATGCTTATAGCATGTAATGCTCCTTTGCAAATGTATCCTATTAAATTTTACTAATTTTAATTCAATATATTGCATCTAGTGAGTAAAATGGGTTCTTGTTTCCTAGTTAGAGTTAATTAACATGTTATATGTCCACTTCATGTGGTGAACAATAAGGTTTTGAGTAATTAGATCTTTTATTATAGTGTAAAATATTTTTGTCAAAATATTGTATCTAATATTTCTCCAATTTTAATTAAACATTACAATTAATTTCTCAATTCAACATGATTATTACAATTGCATTTCAACCAAAAACCATAATATTATCACAACTTTGGAATTTTTTTTTTCAAATAATTAATTTAAAATGCATACAATTCAATAAAACTTTAGAGTTCAATTTTCACATTGTTTTGAAAACCCTGGGATAATGATTTATTTGATTGAAAAATGCAACATACTTAGGTAACTTGTTTTATTTGGCATGTAGATGATCAGGAACAAGTCTTATAAAACTATAACCAATCAATAACTCATTTTCTACTACATATTTTATAGCTTTAAAGTTACAATATATCTTTTCATCTTTTTAGGCATATATTCTTTACAATTATTAATGCACTCCATAAATTAATTGTTGGGAGTGTTAGTACATCTCCCATTAGAGATATTTATAAAACCAATTGTGTTCTTAAATGCATAAGGATAACCATCCATATTGATGTGGTCATTCATTGTTCTAACATTTTTCCTTACATCCATATCACACTTAGGAGACGGTGCATTTTCACCTACTGTGTATCTAGACATGCTAAAATTTTACTCTACCAAATGTTTCTAATATACAAATATGTAATCTGGGCTATAAAATAGAAAAATACATACTCCATTCTCAACTCCTCTCTCCAATCCAATCTTTACACTAGTTAATATGAAAATCCCCAAATTTTCATTAGATACGTTTGAAGGATGTATCACATGCCTATGACCCTAAAAACATAATGACATGTGAACTATGGGAAGAGACTTATCTAAATTCCATGCTTTATATGCCTTGACATTATAAATATCCATATATGAGTGTTTCACATCATCTAGAAGCTTGTGATCTCCCTCACTCTCAAAACTATTTTCCTTATACGATTTATTTTGTCCTTGCATAAGACATATTTAAACCATATCAAAGTGCATACCTCTTATGTAAGTACCCTCTGCCTCATCTTCTTCAAAATCACTAAATGTAAAACCTTGTAAAGATGTAGAGGGTTCCCATATTGAAACACTCCCTAGATCACCCAACATGGCTAAGAAAATTTTTAACTTATAGATATGAATTTGCATAAAAATGAAAAAAAATTCATTTATAGTTTTGTAAACTCCTAATTGTAGTACAAGACCCTTTTTCATTTCATATTTATCATGATTTAACACATTCATCCTATTTGTGTACATTTTTATCTTTTCAAATAGTTTTCATCTACATTGGACCCTTCATGGTAATACATCATCCATATTTACTCATAAACACCTCAAATCTCTCAGATTTTATACATCATGATCTATCCAGTCATCATTTGGCCAACTTCATCTATGTTTAAGCTTTTCGAAGGCCTAACCACAATCGTGGGTCCCACAATTCTCTTCAACCATAATCATGATTCCCATAATTCTAGTCATTTTCACTTTGTGGGTCCTTGCTTCCTAGGCTAATTTATCGTGACTTGATTGTTAGTTCTCATTACTTTTCATGGTTGGCCTATATACAACTTTGTCCATGTGAAGTCTATATATACAAATGTAACCTAATCCATTTCATAATATTTATTAATCATTTAGATCTCTTACAAGCAAAGTCTCATATGCATATTGATTTAAGTCTTCTCAAGAGGTTTGCACATTTCGTCAAGGAGCCTACACATTGAGCCTACATTTTCATTATTATCAATTCAACTCTTGTGACAACATATATACCAAAAGGTCTTAGTGAAGCTAAGAGTTGCATTTAAATATTTCTAGAGAGGAGGTGAATCCCTTTCTCTCATTGGGTTGGGATCGCTCACAAAGCACTAGAAGTACATTGAGCCCTAATTTTGAGCTTGTGGGATATGCAGTTACAACCTCCCAAGGGCCAAAGCCACTAACCTTGCAATATTTTTTATTATTGTAACATTGTATAAAATTAGGGTTTTATCAAGGAAGCATTGATTTAGAGGACTGCGCACAATAATTTCATGAAGCAAACCCATATTTACAATCATCTATTTATGTCGAAGCATCACATAAAGTTTTAGATCCAAAAAGTTAGAATTGCCACAATCATAGTAGAAAACCACAATTGGAAAAAAAAAATTAATCGGATTGTAGAAAATTCTATTATTTTAGTTTGATCAATCTCAAAACCTATTTATTGGAGCTAGAAGTTGAATACATAACACAATTATGTCAATTTCATTTCTCTCTTTCTCAATTTCTTTCTTTATGTTTGTCTTTGAATTTATCAAACGTTTAAGCTTTCAATTCTCAACTTAGGCGCTAGGGTAGGTTTGATTACTTTTATTTATTGTATTCTTGTATATCTCCCTTATGCCATAGTTTTACTCATTTACATAGTGGCATTTAAACCTTGTTTCTCAAAAAAAACAAATATTTTGGTCCCACAAACATTTTATCAATTTAATATTCAATATTGTCTAATATGATATAAATTAATCAATGATTTATTATAATAAATATATAATAGTTCTGAAAAAACTTCAATGGCAAAAAAAAGGAAAATTACTAACCTATTTGTGAGATAACAATGTTTCCAATCCTCCAATTTTCAAATATATATTTCAATTTGGACATAAGAGACTAGCTCTCTTTCTAAATGTCCTAATATGATCTATTATTGAAACTAAATGGAAAACATCTTTAACACACAGCGTAACACAAAAGCATCAAGTTTAGCATCAACTAGACAATTCACAAATCCTAATGCACTAGAGAAGGGCATGAAAGATTTGATGGCACGAATTATTCACATAATTTATATCATTTGATTTTTATTGATGCACGTGGCATCAAAGGATAAAAATCTCTAAATTTATAGGGTTTTTTAATGAAGTTTAGGTGATGCAAAAATAGCACCAAAGGTCACAAAAAAAGTGACATTAAAAGTGTCACAAATGCATTGAAATATACTATTGAATCATTAACCTTATAACATATTGACACAAAAGACTTGCATTTATCTCGATAGTGGCATCAATAGAATTGATATAAATAATAACTATAGTATAACCTTTATCTATAAGTAGATGATCAGGGACATACAACGTGCACTCTAACATAGCCCTAATGTACTAATATTTTTCAAACCATCACTTGACAAGATAAAGGTAAAGGAATTTGAGAAGGCATATAACAATAATTGCAATAAAAATTATGGGAGACATAACAGCAATCAATGAAATTAACAAGTCACATGCATATAGAAGAAAAGTAAGAATAAAATGTAAAGATATAAGGGGATCCATATTGACCCACAACTTGTATCAAAATTCACCTTTAAAAAGCTCTTATGAATCACTAATCATTGTACGAGTTATCATTTGGGATCTTATCACTATCATGAAACACAATCGAAAGAGGTGCTCTCTTGTTTGTAATTGCACTAACCATGACAATAAATCCATCAAGTGGAAGAAAATTAGAAGTATTTGAGGTCTCTTTGATCTTTTGATTAAGTATTATGATTTGGAAGAGGGTTGGTAAATAAAATTAAGTGTTAATTTGGTGGAGCCACTAATTCATTCAAATTTGTGTATGTTCCCTCCACTCAAATTTGATTATTATCAATGAGATCTTGCTTCAAGGCTATGCATCTATTTGAAGAATGTCCTTGATTTCTATGATAATCGGAAAAAACATTTATATTCATAATTCTTAGGCCATGGCCTTCAACGATCTCATTCTATAATGAGAGGCGAAGTAATCATATTCTCTCTAGCAATTTTTTCAACATGTGTTGTGCACTATTGCTTAACCTTGAAAATTGCATACGCTCCCTTTATTAAGATAATATTAGCATGTTAGGTAGTTGTTATATAGCATTGACTAGATTCTTAACATCACTCTTAGGTTAAAAGGTAATTTCATCATTTGTAGCCTTGAAATTAGTCTTAGTTGGAAACTTGGCATCACTAATTTGAAGCATTTGACCAAAATTGAAACACATTTCCATCTAAAAGTTTGACCTCTAACCATGTGACAAAAGTTCATGGAAAGAATGGCAAGTGTTAAAGACCACTATGTCTTTAATAATCGGAAGCATGCTATGAGTAAAGATAGTTCGAAGTTCACTATTTGATGGTTAAGACATCCTAGCAACCATGGTCTTGTATTGGATCACATATTCATTTGTAGTTTCATTTGATTACCATCTACCTTGAGTGAAGTATGCAAATGTGACATGTGTACTAATAATTATTGAAAAATAAGCTTAAAATTTATCAACTAGTGTTGTAAAGTAATATACAAATCCGCATGATAAAGCATAGACCCAAACAAGTACACAATATTTTAAACTCCTTGGGAATAACTTAGTAAATAATAGATCATCATGAACAAAATCTAAACAATTGACATAGAAAGTAAATGTAACGAGAAGGATCTCTCTTTGTTGAATAATTTAAACTTTGGAGAAACAAATCCTATTGATAATGGATAGTAATCAAAAGCCAAAGAGTTTGCAAAAACATTATTATTAATGACCCTTTTTCTTGGCTTTTGAAGTCCTCTACGAAAGCATCTTAATTTGATTTAACAAGTCATGCAATGAATGCACCCTGATATTTTCATTTTGGAGTTTTGAATAGAAGTATAAGCAAAATAGGTCAAAATAAAATAATTTTGTGAAGTAGAAGGATTCACAACACGTTAAACAATTTGAGAGAGATAAATAATAGATGATTAAACATTCAAGGATTTGAGAAACATTGAAAAAGATTAAGAAGGAATTGAAACATGTTGAGAGTTTTGAAGTGTTTGAGAAGGGAAATATGGTAAGAAATCTTGACGTTTAGAGAAAAATGAGAAACATTAACAATATTAGAAGCATTATAGATGTGAGAATAAGGAGGTCAAAAAAAATTAAGACATGACCACATGACTAAGCATGGATTGCAATATTATCCAAATTATGAGCACTCATACATCCATTACTACCTTAGAGGATTCTTCTTGGATCTCAGCCCTATCTTGGTTCCCCTGATCCACATTTGACATGAAACTTCTTTTAACACACTCAATATTATAAAACAATAAATAATACCTAATTAATTTTTCAAAACTTAAGCACTAATGGTAAAAATAAGTTTACAAATTTAAGCTAGAACATTAGGTGATGTATAAAGAATTTTTGAAGACAATGAAAATCAAGGTTTTGTGGCAAGACAACATGAAACATGAAAACTTATGACAAACAAAAGACCTCATCCACCTTGTCCATTAGGTGTTTCAAGCCCAAAAATGCAAATTTCTTGTTTAAAAGAAATGTCAATTAAGGGATTTTTTTTTAAAAACAGTTTGTTAGATCCTAAGCTCAAAAAGCCTAGCTCAATTTTTTGAAACTTCACTTTAATTACTAGAAAAATACACTTTTTTCCTTAATTGGGTAGATAGCTCTAAAAATAGTAAGGACATCATCTTTTAGGTTTACATTACACTAGAGAATAATTGAGCTACCTTGTTATTTGTCATAACCCTTAACAATGTACAATATTAAATACAACACTCAAATAATTGTAATAATTCATCTATGAAGAAAACTAATCCAATGTAATGTATCATCAACATGAACTTCAATATTATAATGATTTTTTTTAATGATTACTTGATTTCCCTAAATGCTTGATTTCTTTTGATAAACAATAAATTCCTATAATAGATAATAGATGCCCAAATACACCAATGTTTGTGTGCTTAAATTCAAATTAGAACCCTATTAGTGCACAAAACATCATCAGTCCCCAAAAAAAATTTAAATATGAAAAAAGTGTCCGCATAAGCCAAAAGGGACCCCAATACACAAAGCAAAACCAAGAATGTATGATACATACCTTGTGTCAAAGAAATGGAGTAGAGAAAAGAGAGGAGCAGCACCAAGAGTCGTTCAAAAGAAAGTAAAGTACCACCAAAAGCCAATAATTTTGCCAATAATACCTAAATTAAACCAAATAATCAACAAAGTTCACCATCATCTTAGATACCTAGAGGCCAATTTTACAAGTATAATACTCGGTCTCATAAAAACCTCCTTACACCCCACAATTATTTGTGATCTTGTAAAAATATTCATACACGCAGCAATTTATTCAGATTATTAATCATTCATGATAAACAACCTGCCTAAAGGGAATACTTACATTCTCAGCTCATGGACACGTAAATCATATATGGCAAATTAGATTGATGGCTTTGAAGTAGGAAGGTGCAATTATGATGCACCACATATTTTTGGATACCCGCAATACATTCAGAGAGCACAACATCTCAGTTTCAATACCAGTTCGAAGTTCACAACATGCACGTTTAAATTTTGCACAAAAGTATGCAAAATCTCAAACCAAACCTTTTTCTGTCATGGCAATTTTCATCTGTAATCTTGTAAGGTGTTTCATTTATCCTGGCAATTAATTCAAGTCGTTGAAACCATCTTATAAATTTCAAGTCCAACTACATATTCATGATCAACGCATTCTAACACTTCCCAAAGCAAACAATTGTTTATACCCTCAACGCACGGCCATGGAATCATTCAACATGATTGCGACTCATCTTAAGAATCTCATTAGAGTGATGGTATAAATCTGAAAAATAAATAACAAGTCAGATCAATCTCAAGGTTTTTATTTTAAATTTTTCAAATACTGCATTGATTAATAATCTCATCACATTGTACATTAATTTCACTCTTACTAGCGACAAATGTGACATAAAATGGCAAAACCAATGTCTTGGGGCCAAAAAGGACTTTCCAAAAAAGAAAACAAAGGGGCATCATACTCCACCAAATGGTCAAAAGATATTACAATGTTTCAATTGACTTCTCTGAGCAAGAAGAAAAATCATCAAATGGACATCAGATTTTAAGGCTCAAATTCCCTTGTGACGGTCATATGCAAGTCAAATATAAAGTTCAAAATGCCCTGTGATGTTTGAATGCAAGTCAAATATAAAGTTCAAATTGACCTATAAAGGTAAAATGTACACCAAATTCAGCATCAAACAAAATTGTGACCCAGCATCAGATCTAAGGCTCAAATTCCCTCGTGATGGTCAAATGCAAGTCAAATGTAAAGTTCAGAGTGCCCTGTGACAGTCAAATATAAGGTTCAAATTGACCTATAAAGGTCAAATGGACAACAAATTCAGCATCAAACATAATTGTGAACGACTCACCCCAATACACTCCCTTGCTGCCATTGTAGAATGCCCATCATCATAATCACACGCAAGAATGATGGTAAAACTTAAGACAACTTGGCAGTCAACATGTTTCCTATGTTTGGAAGGCATTAATTTGCCCTCAAACTAGGTTTAAACCTTCCTCAGCCCCATGCAACGTCATAGAGATGGAAGATTTTAGTTTTTTAACTTTCCTCATTACATAGCTGAATCCAGTTTCAGATGAGGAATAGCTCTCTTAGATAGAACCTCTTATTTAAATTAATCATAAAATAATACCAATAGCTCACTTCTAATGACATCAGAGATCCAATGCGCAATCGAAAAGACTAAAATGCAACCAATCAATGACATGATAGTATTCCAGTAGACTCCCAATCAACATACAAAAGTTCATTATCGTAAAAGCAAATAAAGGTCATAAAATGAACCTTACTTCTATCGCATGAAAGTTAGAAATGCCAATTATGGCCCACCTTTTACTAATTCAGAAGCAATTAATAGCAACTGGTAGTTTACCATCATTCCCTAGGAATGTAGATTCACTTTCAAAAAAAGAATATAATGCCTAATACTTGTACCAAGGAAACATTCCTGGGTAAACACTCCAAGCAAGTTTGGAGAAACCAAGTTGACGATAACATTTCATACAAGAGGTAAACTAACATAATCATGAAGCAAATACATCCACTGGCGAAGTTTCATGGCTGACATGTTCCTTCTAGCATGACTAACCCATTGCATACTTTTGGGTCCAGTTTCTTGCGGTTGCTTCATACTTTCCCTTGTCGGTCTTGTACATGTGAGCAATCTCGGGCACAAGGGGATCATCTGGGTTTGGGTCAGTCAATAAAGAGCAAATTGAAAGTAAAACCTACAAACAGAATCAATGTGTAAGATCTCATATCTTCTCGAAAGGCAATAAACCAGTTCTGCTAACAATGCTCATAAATGAATTCGAATGCTCATACTGTCAAGAAAGAAATAACCTTGGATATTGTCAGTGCAGGACTCCACTGTTCCTTCAGAATATCGAGGCAGATACTGCCATTGCTGTTGATATTTGGATGGTAAACTTTAGTTCGGAACGCAACCTGCAAAGATATTTAACAAATATTCAACATCAAGACCTGAACAAATGCTTGCCTCTGAGGTTTGCACCAAGTGCCACATTTTAAAGATTAGCAACCATGGCTTCATTTACGATGGATATCAAATTAGCCATTATCATCAAAATAATTTAGCTTGTACCATATGACATCAGATATTTTGAGATATTTAAAACTGTCTAAGATAGGTTTAAAAACATTTTAAAAATAATCAAAAGTACATAACAGTTGAGGTTCACTTTTTACATTATCTCTTTGTAGGTGCAACAAGAAAGTAAAGTACTATTCAATACAAGTTTATCTTAAGATACCATCAAGGCTACCAACTGCTACAAAAAAAAACAGCAACGTCATTTACCCTCTACAGATTAAAAACTCATCTCTATCCAGCAACAATGGATATCTGATGTCACAAACACAATCAGGATTCCACCAGTGCATAAAGAGAAAAGAAGGAAACAAAATCAGAAGAAAAAATCTAGATCCCTGTCACAAGGAACAACGTGCAACCAGATAGAATTTCAAAAACAAGCACAGATTAGAAAAACATTCCCACCTTGTAAAGCCTATACCAGGGAAATTTTAGGTAACTAGCTACCGTGATAATATGAATCCCACTGATGCAGAAAATCGGCTACCACACCCACCTTGCTATGCAAGTGGCATAGGTTGATGATATATACATCTATGACGTGCCTAACTACCATGAAGATAAGAATCCCACTGATGCTGAAAATCAGCTACCCCCACCTTGCTGTACATGTGGCATATGTTGAGGATATACATCCATAACAGTTACCTAGTTACCATCATGATATGAATCCCACCAATGCAGAAAAGCACTACCTCTGGCAAAAAGGTGCTTCAGAATTTAAGGATTGGGCACATGATAAAAGGAATGAGCACAACTTTGATTTTAAACAATGTTTGGCATGGTCCCAATCAAGTGCACAATATACAAAACAAAAATGACTTCATTACGGGAAAAAATGTTTCCAAACATTAGAGACTCGTAGAAAACATAAAACGACTTAAAAATATAGTCAATGCCTAGACTGATGTAATCTGTCCACAGACCTACAGTGATGGGTAAACCTGAGAGGGTAGAACTGTTTTTTCTCCAGGAAAAACAGACTTAAATAGAAAATAAAAATATAATAAATACCTAAACTCATGTAATCTGTCGATAGATGTACATAATTGGTATACCTGACAGGGCAAAACCTTTTCTTCTCAAGGAAAAAAGAAGACTTAAAATAGCAAATATTAATCTCAGGAAACATAAAATCCATTAAAAAATAGTCAATGCCTAGACTCAGGTGATTTGTCCATAGACATACAATAATGGGCAAACCTGAGGCAAAATGACTTATAATAGCAAATATTAATAGGTCGATTCAAACATCAACCAATCAAAGTCAAATTCCATATTTATAAAGCTTTCATAGTTTAAAAATAACAAATTCAAAACTAACAATACAATAGGAAAAACAGAATTATAATTAAAAAATTTAAGATAAGTAAAACAAAATTTCCATATTTGTAAAAAATGCAAAATTTAAATATTCCAACCTACACTCCCATAATTCCATTACACTCCCAAAATTCCAAGCATTTATGAGAAAGTCTGGAGCAACCCATCCAATATCATGCCAAACACGTACTCCATAAAGCTATCCAAACACATTCCACAAGAGAAGTGAAAGAAAATGGAACCCACAAAGTTACCCAGCAAAACAAATCACGCCTTATAGAAATCTTAGGCAATCTCCAAGTACCTCCAGATATATGCATAACAAAAAATTCACCTTACCAACGACGCAATATCAGATTTGGTTATCTCCACATAAAATATGTTAAAAGAGTTCTTTTAATCCTCCACCAGAGCAGGTATACTGCACTGTGTTCTTAAAACAAATTAGCACCCTTTACGTCTTATTTGCAGTTTGACATTCAAGTTTCAATTTGGAAAAGGGCAGGAAGTTGTCTACTTTCTTGATCCAAAACAGTATCAAACACATGGAATCAAGTAAAATAAACATTTGGCCTGAAAACTCCAAGGTAAAGCATATAGGCGCAATGCATGAAAATAGAGCTCAATTAGATTGCATTACCTTTGGGGGCTTAAATGGATAATCAGGAGGAAAATGAATAGTCACCAAAAACACACCCCCTGAATATGGACTATCAGGAGGCCCCATAATTGTAGCTTGCCAATGGAACATATCCTCTGCCACCGGACCTGAAAAAGAAAAGAAAGGCAATTCCATATAAATCTTCAACATGTGGTCTTGTATCAGCAGCAAGCAAACAACTCAACTAGTTGCCCGTAACCAACATAAAAAGCCAACAGACAGTACATTAAAACTGAAATAACACAGAATAATAGATTTTAATGAAAAAACAAAAAAGTTATAATAAATCTTCAAATATTCATGAAAGGCAACGATAAGTCTTCAAAAGCTAGCAGGAGACTAGCAACCAAATCTTATAATGTGTTTGTGTGTGTGTGTGAAAGCAAGTAGACCCATGCTTGTACCTGTACCTGTGTCTATAGTATTTGTCAAATGTCATATTCACATTACAGGCATATTATAGGTTGGTTTGGTAAAATAACTACCCCCGCTATATTGGGGGGCTAAGTCACAAGGTAATGGTAATTTTTCAGATAAAATTCGAAATTCACCAATTTTTATTCAGCCATCAAAAAAATGGAAAAGAACACCATTTCTTTGGGTCTGCATTTTTTTCACGACTGTTGCACGTCATAAATTTATGCCAAGGCCCTCAGCCCCCTATCAACTCCTCTGCTGCCCTTGCACGGATTTCATCTCAAATACAAAACCCTTACGGCCCTACAGGTATAAAACTTACCTGCAGCACCTAATAGGCCCTCAATAATCTTCACTGTCTACGACTTCGCTACATGCTCAATTACTCCTTGTTGCCACCTCCGCAAACAAAATTTCAGTACAATGTCTACGCATTACTTGACAGTCCAAGACTCCAAAGGTATATGGCGAACAGTTTGTTCTTAGGTTTTAGGTTTTAACTAGTTTTGTTTTGTTTTAATTTATTTTATTTTATGTTTTCATTTTTAATTTTGATTATAATTTTGAATTTAGTTTTATTTTGTTTATATTTATAATTTTGTTTTAATTTTAAAATTTATTTTTATGACTTTTTATATTTATGCTTTTGTTTTTTATATTTTTTAATTATGTTTTTATTTTTATTATTGTTAAAAAAATTATAATTATGCTTTTATTTTTTATAATTATGTTTATGTTTCGAATTTAATAGTGATTTTTTTCCAATTTTTATCCGAACTCGAACTCGAACAGAATTTTATTCTCGTCAAACTCAAACCTTGTGACTTAGTGGGGGGGCCAATATAGCGTGTGAACAAAATATACCTAAACTGTTTGGCAAGAAACTTTGGTTGATCAATTTATGATTAAATAAAACCTTTTTGTGGGACTTTTCACTACTGATGTACTTCTACTACTCAAGTTGTCTTCATGACGATTATTTTCCACGAGTAGTCATTTTTCTACATCCAAGAGTAGTCATTTTTCTATAAACCTTTGAATTCTTGTGCATTGGTGAATAATCACAATGAAGGGGGCAGAAGCACCTCTCCACATTTGTTAAGCCTTAAGGAGGAACAGATTTTTTTTGGACAATGCATTGCTTTGGGTTTTTCACCTTTAGCCTCTTTCCCCATTAGCAAACTTCTTGTTACATGCAACGCCTTACAAGCCTACCCTTGACTCACAATTATTGTCACCATGTGATATTCCATACCAAACACATTGTATTGTAAGTAATGGTGACTTTCATAGAGTATTTATTTTGTCAAATTTTTTACTTCATCGCAGTAATTTAAATACATGAGATAGTTATTTTTCATGACTGGTCATGTATCTACAACCTTTTAATTCATATACATTATTGGATAATCACGGGCAAGGGACACACAAATCACACAAGCAACTCGAAGCATTTGATAGTATCAAGGAGGAACACAATTTTTAAAAAATCCACTGCTTTGGACCATGCTCTTTGAGCATGTAAAGCCTTATAAGCCTATCCTTGACTTACAATTACATCGTTAGTAAGGGGTGCTTTCTGGTGTATTATTATTCAGATGGTTTTGTCATCATATGATTTTGCACTACATGGGAATATTTTTAGAACAATTCATCACCATGACTGCTGCTAATACAAGATTCACTTGTACATTCCTTAAGAGAATCTAGATCCATGAAACCTTTGTTGTGTCCTCTCCAAGGACGAAAAACAAAATTTGATATAATAGTTTCATCACCCTTTCTTATGTTCCCTGATGGTAGCACTTCCAACAATAGATGCAAGAAGCCCATGAGAGTAAGACACCTTGTTACTGGGTACCCAGATCTTCATCGCAAAATTGCCATTAATAGATGCAAGATACACTGATATATTCAATTAGAAAATTTGCAAACTAAACAAAACCCATGAGACCTTAGAATTAAAAATTGACGTAATAGATTTATCCAACATTGTGAAAATGCACATTTTCTCAGGTATCCTTATCATGGAAGCACTTACTGAAGAACACCATGAGTCGCGTAGTCACACTAGCACAAATAAATTGTTAACTAACAAAGATCCCTAAAGAATAGACATGACCAAAAACATTTTGACAGACACCTGATGTTATGGCATCTCATCATCGAACATTTTGATATGTCTAGGTCTCATATTCATACATCCAACATACCCCCCCCCCCGAAAAAAAAAGCTCATTCACATGACAAGGTGTTGTCAGCATGCCTATTTTGAAACAAGTGATTAATCAATAGTCTTAGACCCTAGGGCTTAGGTAGCATGACAAGGTGGAGGCAGCATTTCCATATTCAACCAAGTGATTAACATATAGACTTAGACCCTAGAACTTAGGCAGCTGCATAAAAGAAAAAGACAATCGTGAAAATAAAAATGAACTCTACTGTTGCAATCCATTAGAACTTGTGGTCCCCAACAATAATTCATCTCTGGTTGATCAGTTGATTGATTGAACAACTGAAACAACAAGACTACAAATCTAAAATGCCACATAACCTTTTTCACAAGGCAACATAGAATAACTTGTGAAATGCGGCCGAAAAAATAACTTAATTTTAGAACTTTAATAATCTAACAGGAGAGCAGTGAACTTCATGTATTTTTCTGATACTTCTATTTTTTCCACAACAGATAATTTTTCTGATACTATTCAGATAAGTTAGTTTAAAATTTATTATACATTGTTATTATTTGCAGTCAAACTAACACAATGCATTCTATGAACCACTAGGAGTCTAAACATAAAATGATAGAGGCCTGACGCAACAAAAATGAAGCATGATAGCATAGTTTGAATATTTGTTGAGAGCAGTTTTTTGCTCAAAGAACTGGCAAGGAAACATAAAAGTAAAGGATATTATTTATGTAAAAATAGTTCAAAGTTCACAGGAGTCTGCAACTTATTGCTATTGTTACACCACGGAATTCAAAATAGTCATAGTTATATTACCATTGGCATACAACGGAATTCACAATAGTCATACTGATATTACCATTTGCATACCACGGAATTCACAATAGTCATAGGCATACACAATAGCCATAGGCTGATCATCATAACTTGTAATCACATGGTAGATAAATAAGGTCAGAAATCAAAAGCATAATTGATTTTGCAAATCATGCTGTAGATCTAGCAAAAAGCCAGTACCACCAGAGAGCATCTGTAATGTACATTTTTTTACCTGCTATTATGGAATCCCAACTATAAGGCATTGCTGGGAATATTCCTTTGAGACTTCTTTAACAAAATCAAGCCTTTAGGCCAATATTATGGCACAAATGAAGTCTCTAAAGGGAGAGGTGGATCTAGTCTGCTGAAGGGGCTGTGGTTGCCACAGAGAAGATGAGCAGTGAGAAATGAGATTCAGAGATTGCATTCACAAGTGCAGGACCTTGCACAGGATGAATATCTAAAGACTAAGGCTGTTTTCCACCTACAACTCAAGCTTTTAAATTTTTAATCAAAGATATAAAGCTACTAGCCCCAATCCAAAAGCCATCCAGATTATTTAAGCCAACTTTATTTATGGCCATCTTTGCCACGCAAAATTCCGACCTGATTCAGATCAAGAAGGAATTCTGCTAGATATTGGCAAGGGAAGCCATTCACCGTGTTACTGATTTGATAGTAGGTGTGGCCATAACATGTCAGTTTTTTCATTTTTTATGCTCAACCTAAATAATTTAGTATCTGTTTTTTGTTTAGTTTTTCAAGAAAAAGACAACTAAAATGCAAGGACAACAAGTAAAATATTAATTGAAGTAGTGAAATAGTATATAACTCAGGTTTAGTTCATCATCCTATATTTCTTTTTTTGAGCTTTAAGATAGCTTAAAACAGGTACTTGTCCATTGGATAATGAATTTAGGAAAAATAGAAAAGAGACAGTGATCCCAGCCAAACAAGTGTTTGAAAATTTCAATGGAATATAACATGTGAAAATTTCAACGAACTCAGTCAACTTAGACCAAGACAAAAGGAACCCAGGAAAAGATGAACAAGCTTAGTCAAATTATACCAAGAGAAAAGCCAACAAAATCAGTCAACATTGTCGACTTTGAGAATATACAAGTTGGGCCAAATAGACGATAAAAACAGACAAATCCATTCTACGCACATTTTAGTTTACAGAAAAACACAAGTACTATCTGTGGCACAAAGCTAAAGCACGTTACCAACCAACTTATCAATCAAAGAGCTTGCAGGCCCTAAATAAACCAACAAATGGCCTAATCAAGTGATTTAACTGCTCCTTGACATATACATATACTAATAATTATTTTAAAATGCACTTAACTATAAAATCCCCCCCATGCACTTAGTTAAGTAACAAGTAACAGAAGATATTGCATGTGAATAAGTTTAAAGATATAATGCTGCAGAAAGGGATAGCTTTTAAAAATTGGGCATTTGAAAGCCATGGTGCATAGACACCCCCTTCCAACTGCTTGAGGACTAGTCCACTATGAATGAGTTTTGAAAACCTGTAATATATTTTTGTTCCATCCAATCTTACATTCAAAAATCAGATAGCATACAAAACCCAAAACAGATAACAGAACTTGCCAAGTCTTCCTAGAAGGCAAGCTATTCTTGCAACTTATTTATAAAAGATGGGATGAGGCCAGGCACAAATCCTGGGAAACTTCAGGAAACCACAGGCCTAAGGGTGTGTGTATAGAAAAAGAAACTTTCAAAATTAAACAAAAGTACTTACTAGCCAACTAACATCACTGTAAAACTTTCAGAAGTTCTGTAATCATTTATTATGTCTTGAAAATGCTTGTCCTAACTGAGTTGTAAATCTGAAACTGCTTATTTTGCAACAATAATAACCATCCCACGTAGCAACAACAAAAGGACTAAAGAGCTACACAATATGGCAGTTTAAGTAGACTGGCAAGAATCAAACTACACTAAATTAGTCAAAAAGAAATAGAAAATCCCATGAGCATTAGGTGACACTTGACATTATAGCATGGATAAAAAAGAAACAGAAAATCCCATGAACCTTAGATACCGATTTCATCATTCTATAATATGTTTTTATCGGTTTTATACTAAGACACCGGATCCAGGTTCAGGTTGGGTTTAGACCAGGTTCATCCTGGGCAACCCGGGCTCATTCAAATTCTTCTATGCGATCCCTGGTCGCCCAGGCCGAACCCAACCGTTATAAAAAGAAAAACTATTTTTTTCTCAAATTTTGACATAAAGCAACAATTAAAAATAAATAAAAGAACACATTGCAAACCCTAAAAGTTACATGAAAGGCGAAAACATAAGATAAAAGAACACAAATGATAAAAACAAAACACAAGCAAAAACACTACCAAACCATACTCACACCTATGCAGGCTAAAAAGATAAGTCAGGTTCAATGATAACCATTTCATGCACAGTAGATAAGGTAGTTTTTAGAATAGTTCAGATTGATCAGCTAAGGATATGGTTCGGGCTAAAATAGAAATGATAGATCCAATGATACCTCAGCAGTAACATACTGCCAAGTAAAATTGCAGCAGCGAACACTAAAGTTTGTAAGGGCCTTGGGGTGTGGGCAAGGCCAGTCGGAGCTTAGGAATGATAGATCCAATGATGCTTCTGCAGTAGCTTGCTGCCAAGTAAAGTTGCAGCAGAGAACACTAAGGTTTGTAAGGGCCTTGGGGTGTGGGAGAAGCCAGTGGGAGCTTAGGAATGATAGATCAGTTGATGCTTCTACAGTAACTTGCTGCCAAGTAAAGTTGCAGCAGAGAACACTAAGGTTTGTAAGGGCCTTGGGGCGTGGGAGAAGCCAGTGTGAGCTTGCTTCACCCTTGGGATCTCCTTATGGCATCAGCCCTTGGCAGAGGTTAGCCAGATCAAAATACCGGCCATCAAAAATTCACAAGGCAATGCACCCATTACATTCATGTCACACCCATATTCATTTTCTAGGTGCTTTTAAAATAAAAACTTGCTCCTATAGCATCCCAAAGGAACCAAGGTATAAAAGTAACAACCCAGATCACAGTTAAGGTGCTTAGCTCTATGCTCAGCTCCAGACCTATGCCAATAGACCACAACAGGCCCCAACAAGATGTGAAGCCATCCTTTCCACAGATTTCTATAGCCCTGTACTCCCAAGTTCAGACCTGATAGATGTCTCATTGTCTAAGTAGTTTACTATGCGGTCATTAATGATTATCGTGACATTAGTATTTTGTGATCATTTTCATATTTTGTTTTTTATAAAACTATATGCATACTATGTGGTTAATGTCACTAATTTTCTATTTATTAGACAAGAAGGAACCAAGGTATAAAAGTAACAACCCAGATCACAGTTAAGGTGCTTAGCTGTATGCTCAGCTCCATACCTATGCCAATAGACCACAACAGGCCCCAACAAAATGTGAAGCCGTCCCTTCCACAGATTTCTATAGCCCTGTACTCCCAAGTTCAGACCTGATGTCTAAGTAGTTTACTATGTGGTTATTAATAATTATCATGACATTTGACATTCGGTTAGCATTTTGTGATAATTTTCATGTTTTTTTTTTTATAAAATTATATGCATACTGTGGTTAATATCACTGATTTTCTATTTATTAGACTAGAATTTCGCTATTTTTTAGTTTTTATATATTTTATGTACGACCAAACCCAAGGCAACAAAATAAAATCACCATACCAGCAAACCGAGTTCTTTGAACCCAAACTGGAACCAGTAGCTTAGCTTTTATACAATCAATTTGAGAATTTGTGTCGGCTCTCATTTAAACATCTCAGAAGACTTTTTTTTGTTTTTATAGACATCTCAGAAGACTACACTCACGTCCCATCCCACTTGTCTATCATTGTAGGAGCCCCCTTGTCTATTATATCCATTTTAAAAATTACCACCTTATCTGCTTTTCTTGCAGAACCCTTTTGCATTTATTCCTTCTTAGTCTTGCAACCCTTTTTCACACAATTCATATTCACCAACCAATTTCAGGAGTTTACCATCTCATCCTTTTTATCTTGCAAACCATTTAACACTACTCCCCCACCGATTTCAGGAATTTGCCACCTCATCCTTTTATCCTTGCAAATCATTTTAACAATTTTCACCCACCTATTTCTGGAATTTACAACCTCAGCTTTTTATTGCAACTTCCCATTCACACTGTTCATATGACCCAAACTCCAAATTGAACACCACCCAGGGCCATTTAGTAAAACATGATCACTTAATTTAAACTTGTTAAAAGCAAAATTGTTTGCAATCTTGTAACTATTCCCAGCAGCTATTTGAGGAATTTATCAGCTCCACTTATTTTTGCAGTAATTACAGAGGGCTTTCATGCTATTCACCCTTACACACAATCCACATGCCCATCTCTATTGACCAAAAATGAGATCATTATGTGCACATATTACAACATTGAGGTCTAACTAGCATACATATCTCTGTTAAATCTATGTAAAAAAAAGCCAAGAGATATCATTCTCGAGATTCCTACTCCACTTATATGAGAAATCCAATATCATATAAGCGCCTCGAGAATGATATATCTTGGCATCTTTTACACAGATTTATCTAATATATGTATGCTAGTTTTAGTTTATGTTAATTAGTGTACTTGCCTATCACTTTAAATTTACCAACTTCTAGCATCTTTTTTTATTGTCAAAGTTTTTGAATCATAAAATTCCTTAAAAGACGCCCTTTCTCACAATGTTTACCAATGGGAAAATAATTTTAATACAATCTAATAATATACTTATTTTATGTAACTAGCATACATATCTTAGACAAATCTATGTAAAAGATGCCAAGAGATATCATTTTTGAGGCGTCTATATTGAATTTATGACATAAGTGAATTGGGCGCATCAAGAACAATACCTTTAAGTGTCTTTTACATATATTTATCTGAAATGTATGCTAGTTAATATTATAACTTAAATATCATTCAATTTTTTTGATCTTTACTAATGAAATATACCCTTGTTTTTTTAAAGTATGTTCAACACTTTTATTACCTATATAAGTTATACATCCATTAAATATAATTTGGAAACTATTAGCATGTTAATGTTGAAGTAAATGATACTAACTTATGAATTAATGGACGACTTTCATCTTACAACAATACTTTCAAATTGACTAAACTTTAGTATCATTAATGTCTCACAATTCATAAATATTTAAGAATTTTGAAATACATTCAATACATAATTCAAACCTATTAAGCTATAATCAAACAATGTTTTCAATCAATAAAATAAAGCATTGTTTATAATGAAAAATAAATAACCCTAATAAAAGAAATATAACCTTGGTCCTTCAATTATTCATTAATAATGATAATTATATAATTTTTAAAATAGTTTTATAAATTTTAATATTAAATTAAAACCACTAAAATTTATTAAACAATGGTTAAAAAGAGGGCATAGATTTTTTTTTTACAGTCATAATTTAATAATCTTAAACTAATAAAATTATTGGTGAGGACATGAAATTATGCCTATAATTTAGACATTAAAATTGGCACAACTTGGATGTTTTAAACCGTAACTGCTTGAGCAACAGATTAAACAATGGGAAAGACTCTCGTTGTAGCAAAACTAATATAGATATCTTAAATACATCAATCTGAAAAACACCAAGATATCAATCCCGGTGCCCTTATCTTGGATTTTTCACATACCAAAATTACTTATAACTTCATTACCTTCTTCACAAATTTCCCATTGGCAAGTGACAAATCACATCAATCTAACTGCACCAATGTGTCAAGCTCAAAATATTTTTTCTGGGAAAAAAAGGAGCTCTAAACTCCATATGATTATGATTTTTCGATTGAAATCTCCGGGAAAAAAGGAAAAATTTAAAGTGACAGTCAAATGGATGCCAAATTTAAAGTTGGAATTAAAAGAACATACTCACTACATTACAGCCCACCAACAGCCCCTCGGATGCCATTGTAGAACACCTCACAACATAACAAATATAATTCACCACATAGAATTTTAGTACAGCCAAATTACCACTGAGTAGCAAGTTATGAAACTTAGCCCAGGCTTCGGTAAAGCTGATATAGACCATCAAACAATTACATTTAAACGAAGTGGCTTGCAAATTGTAATAGGAGCATCCTTCTCATGTATCATATACGTAATCTATGGTGCTAAATAGTTGAGGGCTGAAGGAAGAAACATATACAACTTGCTGTGTTGGTAAAGCTGAGATAGACCATCAAACAATTACATTATATTATACGAAGGGGCTAACAAATTGTAATAGGACCATCCTTCTCATGTATCTTATACTTAACCTATGTGGTGGTGCTAAATAGTCGAGGGCTGAAGGAAGAAATATATACAACTTGTTGTGTCCCACTGCGTGCATTTTGAGCTCCCTGTGTGGACAGTGACACCATTGTCCGTCCATAGCACCATATGAAGTATTTTTACAAAAGCAAAGTTCTAAAAAGTTAAAATATAAAGAAAGCAAAATGTTGATTTAAGGAATCATACCAATCCACCCTCAGCGTGTTACCGTGAAATTAAAATACTCAATTATTCACTATCTTATGTCAAAAAATTATGGTAAAAATTGAAAATTCAGAACTTGTTAACAACTCCTTTATTTGTTCCATTTTATTTCACAGTGATTTTATTGTGTTCAAAAATGAATGTGCTAAATTTGTTTGTTTATTTCTTATCTGATTGTGATTTTATTTGCATTCAAAAGTAAATTTGTTAAGATAATGTCAGCCAGAGTTTTTCATTTCACGGACACATCGTCAGAGTCTTCCCCACCCTGCTGTTACTGTAGATTACCCTCTTGGCATAATTAAAATGTATTCTCATATACTCATGGAAAAAAAACCTCCTCCATGTAATCTTGCAGCACCCTTCTGCACTATTAAGGCTTATTCTTGCAATCCCATTTTACAATAATAGCCACTTTACACCATTCAAAAAACTATCTCTGAAAACTACCACCTCCTCTAATTTTTCATCCAACCCTTTTTCACAATATTTACCAACTTATTAATAAAATTTACCGCTTCATCGTATTCTTGCAACCTCTTTTACACAGTGGAAAATAGATATCAAGGGGGTGAAAGATGATGTAGCTGTCGGTGGGGAGGGGCGGGGGGAAGACAGTGCAAGGAAAATGGTAAGCTTTCTGCCCACATAACATTAATATGTATGGTGAACAGCTTCATCCCAACAACAGTTATCCTTGACCATTTACAATTATTCCCCTATTTTACCAGGTACACTACATACAAGCCATTAATAAAATTTACATCGGACACAGTCACATGGGGCATCACCGTGGCCTGGGGGCGAAACCCCTTTCCGCTAGTCACCAACAAAATCTAACATTCTGTCAAAAGGTTTACCTCCATTCTGTTCATTGCCAATGCAAATTCAAAAAATTCTCCCCAAATGGACCGACTACTTATCCTACCATACTCAGTTCTCCCCCATGTTGATCATGCACACAAAAATATGACACCACCCTCGCCAGCAGCCAGTCATAAGTTCAAATCCCACTCCTATTTATATACATATCCAAAGCCGAGTGTGATCTACAATTAAACCAAATGGGATGAAATGTCTCCAAACCATATTAGTACAAATAAATTAGTGCCAAGCCAAAGTTGTAAAACAGGAATATAATGTCAAGCCAAAGTTGTAAAACAGATATCGTCTTGAGTAAAAAATCTTCCATATTTAAAGCCCAGAGTTTGAATGCCCAAAAGGTATGCTTATTATTGACACTAATACAATATGCCCAGACAGCCGGGCCAGGTGCAAGTCCCAAGGGAGGATGAAATTGCATGGTCGATCCTGGCGGCTTTTCCTATGAAATGTTCAAGTATTGACATCAGGCAAAAAAAAGTGCATCCAAACACTGGGTTGGGCTAACCCAGTCAAAAAAAAAAACCACACACACACAAGCCCCACACAACTTTGACAAAAGAGACACCCCTGGGTTGTGGAATCTTAGATGATGGTTTTACCCCCAAAAGAGAAATTTACAAATAATTTAGCTAAAGGTTACCCGGTGAGGGAAATTTACCAATAATATTAAGTTAGGATAATCCCACAAGGGCAAATTTATCCAAAAAAAAAATCTACTAAAGGCTACCCCACAAGGGAAAATTTTACCGATAAAATTAGATAAAGGTTACCCTGCAAGGAAACTTTACCAGTACCCAGAGGTACAAGGCCAGGGGCGAGTTCCAGCTGACTTTAACCAAGTAGATGCCCCTCAGGTCGTCGCATCTAGGCCGAACGTTACCTGGCAGATGCCCCTCAGGTCGTAGCATCTAGGCCAAACGTTACCTGGCAAGGAGAATTCACCAATAAAAATAATAATAACAATTAACCGCATCAACTACAACAAACAATAACAGAAAAAATTACAACAAACTCCCAGGTCGAGGGTCGAAGTCAGAAGATCAACCGCCAGATGGGTATTCACCACAAAAAATAATACCCAAAAGGGCATCCGAATCAGGTCACAGACAGAGAATCGCCCAAAGAAAACCCCCATGGGTCTAACAAAAGAGGGTCTCTAGGGTTGACATCAATACAATCCAACACAACACTGGGGTGCCAATTCGCCCCCAGGAAATCACAATTCAAAACCAAATTCAACACCCAATAACCTCCGATGCGATCCGTATAACCAAATTCTTCAAACGAAAAATGCTTCGTACATCAAAAAAATTCCAGATTTTTAGCTCAAATTTTCCAAAAGGTGTAAAAAACTATTTCCGAAAAAAGTCCTTAATTTTTTTCCAGGAAAGGCATAAATACCTGCACTGCATGATGTGGGAGGGTCTTTCTGAAGGTCCTTGAGCTCCTTGAGGATCCTTTTGGAAGCCATGAAAATCGGTAAGAACAAATGAAAGCAGACCAGCTCAGGATGGGGGGAAAATGAAAATGAAACCCTTGATTGGATGAAGTTGGAATTCCAAACAACAAATGCAAGGAATGACTCTGTGATTGTTTATAATACTACTTCTACTTATTAATATATTATTGTTTAGAGCCTTGGGTAGGGTCAGCCTTGGGTTAGGTTTTGACTGGGCATTCCATGACTGGGTTTTTGGGTTTGGTTAAGGTTGGGTTAGGTTTTCATTGGACTGAGAATTTAGGTGGAAAAAAGAAAAGAGAGGGAGGGGATTAAAAGTAAGCCCTTTTTCTCTTTTGAAAGAATCTTTGATATTTTTTAATAGGGGGGTATGGTGACCTTTTAAAATGGGGGGTTCTTGTGAAATGAATTTGGAGCTCTTTTTGGATTGGTATGGCATTTAACTTTTTGAAAATTGGGATTCTCATCTTTAGGACTGGTCCACCTCTTTTTAAGATGTGGTTATATGAGGGGGTGGTGGTTAAATATTTTAAATATATTTGTTTATTATAGTGATGTAATCTGTTGGAATTCACATTTTATATTTTTTGTCAAAAAAGAAAAATTAGTTTAAAATAAAGAAATGGTGATAAAGTATAAGAGAGAGACTTGTAGAACAACAGTTTTGTATACTGAGTCTAGTAATCAAAACTTCAAGTCAGAGAGTTTGACTTGGTATTTGTTTCTATTGAATATGAGGACTTAACCCCCTCCAACGAGCTTTTGAGCCCGCACGTGAATGGAACAAAAGACTTATAGAACAACAGTTTTATAAGCAGAGTCTAGTAACCAAAACTCCACGTTGGGGAGCTTGACCTGATACTTGTTTATGTTGAGTGTGAAGACTTGACCCCACTCAGCGAGCTTTTGAGCCCGCACAAGGATGAAACAAGAGACTTATAGAACAATAGTTTTGCAAACGGAGTCTAGTAACCAAAACCCCAAGCCGGAGAGCTTGACTTAGTACTAGAAATTATAAAACAACTAACTACATAAGAACAACAATGAAGGTATCAATTTTGAGGTTTATCTATCACCTATATTAGAGAAGGAATACACTATATAGTAGATAAGCTTACAATGTTTCATCATTTCATTTTAAAAAAAAATTAAAAATATCTCCTATATTAATATTAAATTTCTCCTATATTACATTGATTAACGACTATTATTTTCTCTATAAATATCTCGTTGATTGATCGGGTTCAAAAAAAATGGCTCTAAACTCTATTTTGTGTTCAAATTTTTTTGTAAGTGTCGAATGGACGTCAAATTTAAAGTCAAAATATTATGTAATAGTCAAATGGATATCAAATTTAAGGTCGTCTATTTTTATTGACATCTTGCATTGTTACACTCCACCACCATCCCGCATTGTCATTGTAGGTTATCCCTGTTGATATAAATATTTAACATTTGAATAATGGATTTAAATTTCAGTTGGTTTGACATTATATCTCTCGACTTAAATTTTAAAAATAAGAGATTTTTTAATTTCTAAAAGTTTGAAGTGAAGGGTAAGGTAGTGTCTTCCCATAAGCCTCATCGAAATAAGGTAAATAAGGATCCTTATCCTTAGGATTGCTTCACGTCTTTTTAAGATGTGGTCATGTGAGGGGGGTGGTTGTTAAATATTTTAAATTTATTTATTTATTTAGTAATGTAATTGGTTAGAATTCTAAAACAACTATGCAACTATATAAGATTAATAATAAAGGCATTAATTTTGAGGTGTTTATTTTTAATTTGTCATATATTACATTAATTAACGATTTTATTACTTTCTTTACAAATTTTTCATTGATTGATTAGGTTCAAAAAAAGTGGCTATAAACTCTATTTTATATTCAAACTCTTTTGTGAGAGTCAAATGGACATCAAATTTAAGGTCAAAATATTATATGACATTGAAATGGACTTTAAATTTTAAGTCATCTATTATTTTTATTGACATCTTGCATTATTACACTCCACCATCTTCCTTCATCATCCTTATAGGTTATCCCTGTTGACATAAATATTTAACATGTGAATAATGGATTTAAATTTTAATTGGTTCGACATTACGTCTCTCGACTTAAATTTTAAAAATAAGGGAGTTTTTAATTTCTAAAAGTTTGAAGTAAAGGTAAGGTAAGGTCTTCCCACAAGCCTCATTGAAATAAGATAAATTGGCTTGAGACATTGTATGGAGAGCACTGGAGCTCGAAAATTCCCCATGTACCGTTAGAAAAAATAAGGTTTGAAGTGAAAGACACTTTAACCAGGCGTTGGAGAGATAAGGTTGGAAGTTTCGAGTTTATTGGTGAGGATATCAATGTTTGATTAATTCGAAGTTGGTAAAACTGAACTGAATTTAAGTTTGTTTTACATAAGTGAGCCCTAAAATGATTATTCTATTTACGAGTCGATAAAGTAATTTTTAGTTTGTTACCAAGCCATACATCAATTTAGTGTATGAGACCTCTTTTTAAAAACCCAAAAAAGGATTGTTTTCTATTTACCTAAAACATTGATCAACAAGGCATGCACACCATACTTCCCTCTAGATTTGAATGTGTGTTTAATGCAGCGTGAGCATTATATTAATTATTTATATATGACCAATCAAAATATTTTATTTATTTAATATTATCAAAGTTATAAATAGTTGTTATATCATTTTATGGAGCTTTCAATATGGACATTATTGAATGCTAAAATGGTGGGTCAATGAAAAATTATTTTAAAACATTTAGCCCCAAGCCACTAATAGTGGACTACTGGATCATGACATCAAAAATGTTTTATATTTTTATTATTGTTTTGATGTGGAAACATTAGATTAACGATGTGAAATGCATAGAGCACAACCGAAGTAAATTGTGAATTTATGCAACATTTTGTATGTTAGTAGGGTCCATTAAAAATCAATTATTATTATGATGATAGCAATGTTTTATTTTATTAAAATAAGAGTTATGTAATGATTAATTTGTATGTTTATATTGAAAATTGTTTATAATTAAATTTGTATATAAAATTGTAAAGTGATTTCAATATAATAATGAATAATATTTGAGATTATGGGTTAGGGTGTAATAGTAGTATTGGAAGTTTATTATTCAGTCACTTCAGGGTTGAGTAGTGACTCTACTTTTCGTCGATTATTTTACAATATAAAAATAATTCAAAAAATAAAAATAAATAATACTTAAAGATTAAGTATAATTGGTTAGAGTGAAAATATTATTGGTTGTAGTAAAAGTTATACTATCCTTATTTTAATTGACATGATATTTATAAGTTTTTTTGTAGTTTGTCAATTTGTTCAAAATTATATTTAATTTACAACTTAAAAAAATGGAGTAATGTTAATTTGAAATAAGGTATATGAAATTATATATGTATTTAATTAAATGTGATAATAATAATTATATTTGAAAATGATTGCGACAATCATTGGAACATAGAGAAGCTACATTAAAAGATATTGGCATTCGTTGATACATGTATTAGATTAACTATGACAATAATAAGTATATTTGAAAGTGATTGCAACAATCGTTAGAACATAAGGAAGTTATATTTAAAAGTAGTGTACACTCGTTGAGTGATGGGTATGTAAGCCTCCATGTTCCTAGCGGGAGCTCCATCTTATCCATATAATTATATATAGTTCCGATTCATAGTTATATACATAGTTATGATTATTCTAGAATAGTTTTGTATTAATTATAAATAAAATTTACAACTGTTTAACAATAAGCAAAGAAATAAAATTATATAGTAGTATGTTAAGAAGTTGTATAGTGGTTAAAACATAATTATCAAAACAATATAAGATGTATAATAAATGTCAAATTTTTATAGAACATATGTCATATTTAAATATTTTTAAGTATTTAAAACGAAAAAATATCTTAACCACTAAAATTATATATGTTAAATATTTTTTCTCTTAAAAAAATATAATCAAATATAATTGATATAATAAATATGATATTTCTAACTTAAAACAAGTGTTTTGTATAATGATATATTAAAAATGAAAAATAAAATTAAGATAATAATAATGTTGCATGTCAAATCAGTACTCTTTCCACCCATAAATATTGAAATGATAATTTTTAATGAAAAACAAGATAATAATAATATTGTATGTCAAATCAATGTTCTTTCCACCTATAATTGGTATTTTAATGAACAAAAAAATATTACCATATTTGTTATTTTTGAAATGACTTTTTAATTATTGTATTGATACAAATGGAATATTTTATAACATGTAGAAAAATATTCTTTAATATTTAGGTGCTAAACTTTGGAATTGGTAAAGTATTATGTTTTGTCAAAAGTTTTTATTCGTTAAGAGTATGAAAATTATTTGTTCAAATAATATATATAATACCCTATAGGTAGGGACTAAAAATTGATTACAAGGGAGATCCATATCATATTTATTGATTTTGAGTATATCAATACAAATTTACATCGTTTATTATGACAATTGTATCGACACATATTAGCATGTGTTATTCATTCTCAAAGCTTTCACTGACTTCAATTATGATAGTGAATTTTGCTTCATAGATTTTCCACATCGAAGGTATTGTTATCCCTTTTCTACCTTAAACTATGCAGACTATAACTGGGCACCACATCACTACCCTACCTTGACCTCCGACTCCAAGCTGGTTGGAATTCATAATATTATCACTATGTTCTACAAAAACTATTGATTATGTCGACCTCAAAAAAAATTTTGCAAAAGAAGGGCTCAAAACTCTACCTTATGCTCAAGGTGTTGAAGTTTTTTAATCATCATTTTTAAGGAATAAAAAAAACTTCTTTATAATAATTGAATGGACATCAAATTTAAGTTCGAAATATTATGTGATGGTCAAATCGACGTCAAAATTAAGGTCACTTATTTTTATTGACAACTCACACTTTTACAATCCATCATCACCCCTGATTGTCATCGTATGTCATCGTATGTTACACCTGTTAACATAATATTTAATATATTGAATAGATTTAAATATCAATTGGTTTGACATTATATCTCTCGACATAAATTTTTAAAATACGAGAATTTTAAATTTATAAAAAATTGAATTGAAGGTAAGATAGGGTCATTGGCCTTGTTGAAATAAAGTAAATTGGCCTAAAACATTATCTGGGGAGAATCAGAGTCCACAAAGTCTCCCAGTACCCTTTAAAAAAACATGGTTCGAAGGGAAAGACACTTTAAATGGGTGTTGGAGAGATAAGGTTGGAAGTTTCGAGTTTATTGGTGGGAATATCAATATTTAATTGGTTTAGGATTTGTAATAATGAACTGAATCTAGATTTGCTTTACATAAATAATTTCTAAAATAATTGTTCTATTTATAAATCTACAAAATAATTTTTTAAATTGTTATTAAATAATATATCAATTTAATATACAAAACTCTCTTTTTGAAAATCTAAAAAAATGTTTTCTATTTACTTAATATATTGATAAATAAAGTATGCATACCCTACCTCCCTGTAAATTTTAATATGTGTCTCATAACTATCGACTATTAAAACCACTCAAAAATGTACTCTAAAGATCTTCATCCACCACACCATACAACTAATTACTCAAATATCTTTTAAATTGTTAAGTTTAAATTTTTTGAAACCCTCAAAATCGTCGACATTTTATGCAAAAAGAATGTTAAAGTTATAGACCAGTTTCAACTAGTTAAAGATTAAGTGTTGAAGTTTCAGTCAAATAACAAGCTCAACAAATGTAGTGTTGTTTTACAACGCATGTAATGTTGTTTGAACTGCGTTTTGGGTTTCAATTGTATAATACTTTCAGCACTTTACTTGATTATTGTAATATTGTATAACAACTCTTATATTCTTTTTCCAACTACCTATTAATAGCTTCATTATTTTATAACGCTTTGTTTCAATATAAAACAAAAAATCATCGACATTTTCCTAATGTTACAATTTGAAACAAATCATTGCCAGTTTTGATAATTCGAAGATAGGGCAATGCAAGCTCAATCAATAGTAGGTATGTAATGGCTTTCTATTCTTATATTGCTTGTTATCTTGTGGGATATCCCAACTTCATGGCTATATATTATACTTTTTTTTGCTACATAGATCTATGTAAAATAATTTATAAAAGGAAGGGGTGATTTTGTTTTTTTATTTTCCTGATGAGATTTTGAATGAATAAGTGTTTTGTCTCGTTGATTGAATAAACTCCACCAAATATAACATACTCAATTAAAATATTAGGATTGTAGGTTAAATGTTGTTAAAGTTTTATTTTTTAAACAATTTGTTAACTTTTTTTTTAAACTTTTGTGCACAAACATTCTTATCTTCATGTGTCTCAATGGTTCTAATATGTTTATTATGTTTCAATAGTTGTTTTCCTTGGTAAAAATTAATCTAATCGTTTTTCTTTATAAATATTAAAAGTATAGTTTTCATATTTTTTAACACATTATCATTATAATTTTTATGATTATTTGTACCTTTTTACTTCATATTATTGTTTTTTGTAGACATTCAAAAATCGTGCAATACGTTTGTAATTGTCAAAACACTCTTTGGCTTTTTTTAACCCTTTTAGGTTAGGATTACCTATTAAAATCCTTAGATTTACCTTTTTGGCTAAATTAATTAATTCAATAAGCCTATTTACAACTCACCTAACCAAACCCATGGCTAGTTGGTCGACACCTAGCCTAGAGACCATTTATACCTTAGTAATTAATAACCCTGACCTCCTACACTTATTCTTCATGCGTCCCAATGCTCTCATTATTAACTTCAGACCATTTTCTAGGGAATTAGCTATCAATCATTAGTGGAATTGGCTAAATTTAGTCAATTTTGACGATGTCCCCTCAACCGTCGATGGTTGACCCAGACCACCAACAACTACTTAAACTCTGCCTCAAGAGTGTATGATTGAAGGAGTCAACTGCAACTCGACTGTAACTCACCTGTTGATTATTAGTTGTTTAATTTTAGTTTGTTGTTTACATGATCAATGCATGTTAGACTATTTTTTAAATTGTTTGTTAAACTCTTGTATTCCAACACTCATTTGCTCTATTTTAAGATATGAATGTGAGGTTGAATTCATGGGGGTGCAAGAGATTCTGACTCCTAGGCGAATCCAAAAGCTTCCCAACGAACGAAGAACCAGGCCAGAGATTTAAAGTACTTATGTAATTCACTATCTTAAGCCAAGGTACCGTTACTCTGCCAATATTGCTCCAAGATCCACAACAGCTTTCAGCCAACCTCATCATTCCTTAAACCAATAACACCTAAGAACTAAGTATCTGTGTTTTTTATCAAGATTTAGTAATTAGCTTTATTTATTTCAATGTTTGGAGCATTCCCATTCTCTGCACTTCATTCCATATGTTGGAGTTTTGAAACTCTAGACACTTCATCTCCTACCCAAAACCATCTGTAGCCTATTCCAATCACCCAAACACCCAACCCCTAGACCAAATACCTCTGAGCATTACTTTATATCTTGCAACCAACATTCAACTCAAACACCACTTTCAGAACCTCTTTGCAACCTCCCCAACAGATTTATTTTTCCAAACCAAATCCAACAGTAACCATTGATGGTCATACCCAATTGTCGACGATCACTGTGTGTCATTTTACAATAACATGCTAATTTGACCCATCTACCCATACCCGAATCTCAGTTTATGAGTTTATGTTTTATCACAGAACTTCAACTTATTTTTTGAATCAAGTATGAGTGATTTAGCATTAGTATTCAATCATTTATTGTTATTTTTAATCAAAAACACTTATCTCTTTTCTAGCATTTTTTGTATTGCATTTCAATACCCTCTCTTATTCAGGCAAGCATCTATTTTCAGTTTATAAGAACTTAAATGTTTTAAAAGTGTGGATTGACATCCTCCATGGAAGCTTGTGCTTCTTGAATCTAGCTCACGCTAGGCAGTCCACCGTACTATCTCACTAATCCACCTTTTTCTAGAATGTTTTCTTATCTACAGGGCATCCTCCCCAGATAAAGAAGAGTATTGACAATCATCTGGATTCACATGCACATAACACACCATGTTTTTCTACCACACCCCTCTTAAGTTTCTTCTTGTTTTCTTCTCAAAAAATAAAATGAAAAAAATAGTGAAACATTTTAGCACGCCAGATGGAACCCTTGAGCTTTTTCTTGGGTTCATAGTTATAGGACATTCAGTTGTATTAAATAAGAGTCATTCATTGCATTCTTTTCTAAAAATTAAATGTTTCTTATTTCCTTTCTTCCTTTCCAAAACAAAAGTTTTAGTTTCTTTTGCTTTCTTATAAAAAAGTAAAAATTGTCATTTTTTTTTTGCTTTCATTTCTAAAAATCAAAAGTACTCATTCTAGGCCTAGGCTTTACATCATCATATTGCATCTAGGTGCATCTTAGTTATTTTGTATTCATTTGAAAAGGCACAAAAAAAAATTTGGATTAAAATTTAACTTTGCATCCATTGTTTTCTTGTATTGATTAGCTCACATAGCTTAATTTAATCAAGTAAATTAATCATAGTCTCACTTATTATCACACACATAATACTAAACCACACATTCAATCAAACATCAAAACACTGACATAAGGTCCAACTAGGATTTCATCACCTAGCGGTCACCTTTCCTCGACTATCTTACTTGGATTTCATCACCAAGGGGAGAACCAAGTCAGTTAGTTGGCTGAGTATAATCTCCAGCAACTCGATATATTTTGGTTAAGCACCTGACACCCTTATCATTACGATGTGTGAAGTGAGGGGTAGGCCCCAATATTAAGCCACATACCAAGTTATATCATAGATCTTGAGAGCCTTAACTACCTGAAACCAACCTTAGACATCATTTTCTAGTACCTGCTCTACAAACCCAAAATTGATCTTCATAACTTCTTTAAAATTGAGGCATAATACCAAAGAGAGATAAAAGGTATCTTAGGATTTTAATGCACTTTAGTGTATGCATTATTTTCCTAGAGATATTTTTATTTTGATTACTTCTGTTTTGAGTTATGAGATCGCTTTATCTTCCTTTTCCCCTTATTTGCATGGTTTTAACTAGATAACAACTAAAAAACCAAGCAAATCAAGATCCAACTCCCAACCACCCATCTTCCTCTTTTTCTTCATCCATGTAGTATGTCTCAGATATAGAAGGTTATCCCCATCTTTTTGGAAGTCCTAGTACCCCTCAAATGGTTTCCCAAGGTGACACAAAATTTTCCACCTTTTTGGATAACAACCCATAGCCCTCCAACACCATCTCTTATCATACCCTCGCTTTGGTTCCATCTATTGATCCACCCTATGGTATGTCATCCCATCTTATGGGTATCACCTTTATTTCCACCATTTCCACCCAAGCATCTTCTTCTACCAATAATCCCTCTAATACCACCATCCAAAACCAACCCATCCAACCAACCAACACCCAAATACCTTCCACCCCAACCAATAACTCTTCTAGTTATGAGATCGCTTTATCTTCCTTTTCCCCTTATTTGCATGGTTTTAACTAGATAACAACTAAAAAACCAAGCAAATCAAGATCCAACTCCCAACCACCCATCTTCCTCTTTTTCTTCATCCATGTAGTATGTCTCAGATATAGAAGGTTATCCCCATCTTTTTGGAAGTCCTAGTACCCCTCAAATGGTTTCCCAAGGTGATACAAAATTTTCCACCTTTTTGGATAACAACCCATAGCCCTCCAACACCATCTCTTATCGTACCCTTGCTTTGGTTCCATCTATTGATCCACCCTATGGTATGTCATCCCATCTTATGGGTATCACCTTTATTTCCACCATTTCCACCCAAGCATCTTCTTCTACCAATAATCCCTCTAATACCACCATCCAAAACCAACCCATCCAACCAACCAACACCCAAATACCTTCCACCCCAACCAATAACTCTTCTAGTATAGGAGAAACCCAACCTTTTGTCACCTATACTCCACTTACCATTAGAGTACCCTTTACTAGTGTTGCCACCCTTCCTCTTGTTATCTCCAACCTACCAACCTCCACTCCATTCCATTCCAAAGCATGGTGGCTTCCATACCTTCTACCCTTCCACCCATTATTACCAAGGTTACCACCCATCCTCAACCTATCAACTCAATCATACCTCCAACCCAACTCATGTCAATTCCTCAACAAGTGCCCATTACACCCAACCCAAGCTATATTCCTAACCCATAAGGGTATATGGCTCCACCTTCTACCTAACCACCTATATCCACTTACCCATACATGGCGTCTTCCCAACCATCCATGTCCACATACCAATACGTGGCATCCTCTCAACCTTCCACTAGTTATCCATATGTTGCACATACCCAACCCCAATAGAACATAATATACAACTATGGGAGAAAACAACCGTAAACCGGTCTAGTTAAGATGTTAATGGATAAGATGACCAATTTGGAGTCATCTATTTTCGGTGCCCATAACCTTTTATCATACGATCAAATTTGCAATGAACCAATTCATCCATTTGTCATAATCTGACCTTATCCTCCTTAATGGGAACTTCTAAAAAATTTAAAATCTCATTGCAAAGAAGATCCTCAACAACATCTTAGAGCATTTAGACTCTCTTACTATTTGATTGCTTATGATGATGCTCTCCTTCTTCTCACTTTTCCCATGTCCCTATCTGGTTTGGCATTAGATTGGTATAGTGATTTACCAAGCACTCCCTCATTTCTTTTACCCAATTAGCTCAAACCTTCTTAGATCACTTTTCCATAAATATATTCAGTGGTTTGAGGATGAGTCAGTTGCTGATTTCGTAGCTTGTTGGAGAGGTTTGATAAACCAACTCTCTTTTTCTTTGCCCTAACCTGAGTTGATTGAGAGTTTCTCTCAGGATTGTGCCAAACATATTTCCTCCACTTTATAGGTTCAAACTTTCAAAACCTTTGACGAGGCTTTCACCATGGCACAAAAATTAGAGATTAGATCCATTGATGAGGGGAAGATAAATCTGGCAAACAAGAACTCTAGTTTCAAGTCAAATGAAACTTCCTCTTCCAAAACCACCAACAACCACCAACCACTAACCACTTCAACACCAACACAAAAACCAAAGGAACCGCAAATGTAGTTATCCTTAAAATCACCCCTCCTTTGATTGTTAACCAACCTGACTCTTTTAATTCTTCTAACCAAAATACCTGAAACCAAAATTGTAACAACCAAAAGCAATATACTCTGTTATGGGAGTCATATGCTTCAGTATTGGAAAAGTTATTGAAATCAAATATCATATAGCTTCATCCAATTAAACCCCCATAGCAATTTGATTCCTCTCATCCTATACCTGGTTGGTATAAGGAGAACAAATTGTGTGGTTACCACCGTGTCATTGGGCATGATGTTAGTAGATGCAATACTTTCAAAAACACTGTCTAAGGGTTGATTGACAAGGGGGAACTTGTGTTGGATAACCCCAATGCACCCCCAAATCAACCACTTGATATTTTTAGGTAGCCATTCCGCACCCATGCCCATTTTGTGAACAATGAAAATAATAAAGTGAAATCCTCTCACAACCATGAGGTCCATGCTATTAATGTGGTTCTTAGTGAGCTCATTGTTGAAAAAACCATTTCCCAAACCATTTCTTCTTCCCTTCCACTTATTGAGGTAGTGGGGTCACCTTCTATTCCTTTAGAAACCAAAACAAAGGAAATAACTATTCCCCTTTCTCCACTTATTGAGGTAGCACAGCTACCAACCTCTCCTTTGGAAGACATACCAAAGGAGGTAACCATTACCACCATACATTTCTCTTCCATCATAAATCAATCCACTCTTCCTTTGGAAAGCATTCCTAAGGAAGAGGCCACCTTACCTACCCCTCCTATGGAGGAATCACCTTCCTAAACCTTTGAGCCTTTGATTGAGGAAAAGGACAAGGTAACCGCTCCCCTCTTTCAACCCATGGGCTTATCTTTTGAGTCCAATACCGAAGGAACTAAACCCATTTATAAGCCTCTCTCTAGACTAGTTCAAAACTTGGAGTTCCTATCCCAACCCAACATGGATCGGGCCACATTTTGGCACCATCTTGGGCTTCCTTATCCAACCAATTGAGAGCCCTCAACCATACCATTTCCAACCCAACCTTCCACTTCCACTATTGAACCCACCATCATCCCAACCAAACCATTAGAAACCTCTACCTCTCAAACCATAGTGGAACCAACCAAACCAACTCCATCCATAGTAACCCAAGTACCTTCTATCATCCCAGCCAAGCCCATCAAAAACTTAGGCATGCTCCCTACTCAGAGCCTTGCTCACCCACAATTAAATTTGTATTTAACTCAACCAAACCCACCAAAGAAACTCCAAGTTAAACCAACTAAGAAAGTGGATCCATCAGGATCCCAAAATCCAAAACCTTGCCTTCCATTTTAGGACCACTTCCTTCTCCTATCTTGGGACCTCACCCCTCTACCTTGGTTAAGAGGATGAATATTCCCAAGAAATCTCAAACCCAACCTCTATTCCTAGCTACACCTTTACCCATTTTCACCAAACCATTCATAACCAAACCATCTATATCCCAACCATCTACCACATCCTTCTTCTATCTTGGGACCTCACCCCTCTACCTTGGTTAAGAGGATTAATCTTCCCAAGAAATCCCAAACCCAACCTCCATTCCTAGCTACACCTTCACCCATTTTCACGAAACCATTCATAACCAAACCATCTACATCCCAACCATCTACCTCGAAACCTTCCACCTCAAAACCATTAACCCCCAAGGAATCTAATCCAAAACCAGTTGCCAAGAAAATTCCTCCCCCAAAATCTCTTAGTACCAAACCCACTTTTAAAAGGTTTCCACCCCAACTACCAATTCCAAAACCTCCACTCCCTTGCCACCATTACTTGAGTCTTACTCTATCATCTTTCAAAGGTTATTGCAAGCCTCTTGCTTGACCTTGCCACCTATCGAACCATTCAACCCCTATAATCCTAAACCATATTGGTTTAATTACAATATGATATGTTCATACCATAGAACACCTAGGCACAATACGAAGAACTATAAAGCTCTCCAAGTCCTAGTCCACTAACTATGTGATGAGGATGACCTATTTTTAGATGAACCTCCCATGATCCCACTGCCAATCCAAAAACCAAAAGTAACCACCCAACACTTACCTACTCCCACACTCTCATCTAAGAGTGAGGAGGAACCGAAGCAATCCTCAAGCCCACTCTTTCCCAAATCTATACCATCCATGTGGTTACACGATGACAAGCCCAACAAAAGGATAAAGGGAAGGCAAAGGTTTCTATTCCATAGACATACCCTTCTTTCACCACCCAATCACCCAATGAAACCCAAACACATTCACCAAAACCCAAACCCAAGGTGTCCATCTTAGGTGCCTCCCAATCCAACCCTTTCAAGTCAATCTAAAGAGTAGTTATAAAGAAACTTCACCAAACACTAGTGAAGATGAGTTTATATGAACTAATCAATACCTCACCCCATCACTATCAGGTGATGATAGAGGCTTTGCAGTCCATAGAGGTTTAACCAGAAGATCCACAACCTCTAGCAACCTTTATCGAATCTCTTTAACTTTCCACCCTTATTGCCTTTAAGGATTCAAAAATACCCTTTGTTCATCCCCATGATTCATATCCTCCCCTTCTCATTACTGCGTACATCAACCAAACCCACATGAAAAGGGTTATGATTGATGAAGGATCTACCATCAACATTATCTCCTCCCACACATATGACCAACTAAAAATACCAAAAAACATTATGTTAGAAACCATTATGGTGATCTGATCCTCAAATGACATTATGGCAACAACTCTAGGAATTGTTGTCCTCCACATTCATTTAGGACTTCACATGCTTCCTAAGCTCTTCCATGTAGTAGAAGGCAAGTTCTAGTACAACATTTTTCTTAGATGCCCTTGGATTTATTTCATGGGTTATGTACCATCCACCCTACATCAGTGCATCAAGTTTGAGCACGAAGGTCAAGTAGTTACCATATGAGATGACCCAAGTCCTTTTACATCATGTAACATGACGTACCAACCAATGATGATCTCCTCCTTCTATCCACCAAGCCTTCACCAACCAACGATGAATCCAACTCTTCTACCCACCAAGTTTCTACTAGTTCAGCCATCCCTTCTTCCTAAATCCCCATAAAAAGATCCCTTAGAATCGACATTCCAATGTCTTTCACTTGGTGAGTATCGCCTCTTAACCTTAGACACCTTCCCTACTCCCGAAGAGTATGGATAAATCTTGACCAGAGTCCTAGTTATGATGCCAATGTTGGAGTCATTATTCCTTTCAAGCCCCCTACTTGTCAAACCAATGTCATTTATGGGGGACTTGACCAACCTCTTTCTGCCTCCACTACCTCCTCTTCTACTAAATTGTATACCTTTGATTTCTCCTATTTGGATAAATTAGAATTTTCCAAGACATACCTCCATAGGTGTGCTTAGAATGGATTTGGGTTAGGTCACTATGAGTATGGATAACAAAAGTTACTACCTTGTAAAACCTAAAAACCTGGTGAATGGTTAGGTCTTGGTTACACTCCACCATAAGAACAAACCAACCCACCTCCCATTACCATTGTCGAGGAAGAGATCCCATCATCGCCAACCCATTCCTCATCAAATTATGAGTATTTGAATGTCATTCCCCCTAAATTTTGTTTCATCAACATGTTTAACCTTGGACCCCTAACTTATAAAAAGGAAGGGGGGACCATAACCTCATTTTATTCATTCTAAGATGGTAGAAGATGACTCTCCTACCATTCATACCATTCAGTGTCAGGATGATGATTCCCTTCTCACCTACCTTAGTACAAAAGATTTCTCTATCCATAAATCTCTCCCTCCTAAGACTTCAACCATGTTGAATGAATCCATTATGGATGTTATCTTAGGTACTCAAGATAGCCCATACAGTGTTAAGATTAACCAATCGCTAGATTTCATAGAGCATCAAGACTTTTCTTCCTTTCTACAAGATTGCAGCATAGCATTTGCTTGGTCTTATAGTGACATGCCAGGAATTGACCTTTCTATCACCACCCATAACATAGTCACCAACCGTGATGCCAAGCCAGTTAGGTAAAATATTCATTAGATACACCCTCGCATAGCCCTTTTTCTTAAAAAAGAGCTTCAACACCTCCTTTCTATGAATTTCATTCAACCCATTTATTATCCCCAATGGGTCTCGAATATCATCCCTGTCACCAAAGCAACAGGGGGAATTCATATTTGCATGGATTTTCATGATCTTAACCTTGATTACCTAAAGGATGACATCCCTTTGCCAAGCATTGACCAACTTACTGATCTTACAATCGGCCATGAACTGCTATCTCTTATGGATGGGTTCTCAGGTTACAATCAGATCTTGATTTCCCCTGAAGATCAACATAAAACCATCTTTATTACCCCTTGGGGGACTTTCTGCCATAAGGTCATGCATTTTGGTCCGAAGAATGTTGGTGTAACTTACCAACATGTTATGATTTATATCTTTCATTGTTGAGTTGTGGAGCTAAAAGCTTCACCAAATGAGTAAATTGCAAGTTGCTGGATTTACACAGTCATCAACGACGGCAAGGAGTCGACCAGTAGCTGCCGGCGTCGATTATGGATCGGCTGACATCGGTCATATGCAGACAGACAGGGACCGATGTCAGTTCCTTGTGCGTCTAGAAAGTCTATTTTCATGGATGAACAGATTGTTTGCATGATTAGATTAACTGTTGGTATTGAGTGCACGTTTCTATTTTTGGCAGGACTGATTTGAAGCCTTGATTAAGAGGTGTATCTAATGGTAGAGAATGCATATCTCATGATCCCTAATCTTATATAATAGGGATAGATCTTTATAGCTTGTAATAATGAGAACTGTATAAGACATTTATTGTATATGTGTATCAATCCAGGTTGTTGGAATTGATTGTAATTGAGAGAGAAAACTCTTGAGGGAAAGAGATTTGTACATCTGAGAGGTGTGAGAAGAAAGTGTGATTTTTTTCATTGTATTTCCTTTTGGAAGAGTTTAATACAAGTTTTCAGGGTGGTTTCTTGTATCTCTTATTCTTTGTTGTTTCTGATTCTAGTTACTTATTATTTTGGTTTAATTTTGTGTTTAGTTGCTTACATAAAAGTAATCAAGTTTGTTGGTTGATCCCCAACAAGTGGTATCAGAGCTCAGGCTGACTAACAAGTGTTTTAGATCTGGTTAGTGTTTGTTGATTACAAGTCACTCACAGGGGTTTCTGTTTGAGTGGGAGAAGCAATGGCAAAAGAAAGTAAACTGAGAATGGAGAAGTTTAATGGCAAGAATTACCAATTATGGAGAATGCAAATAGAAGATTATCTATATCAAAAAAATCTATACTTATTATTAGGTGGGGTTTCAAAGAAGCCCATAGACATGGAAAATGAAGAATGAGAAGTTCTTGATAGAAAGGCTCTTGGATCTATTAGATTGAGTCTGGCATCTACTGTGATATCTAATTTATCACAGGCAAAGTCAACGGTAGAGTTAATGGATACTTTAGCAAATTTATATGAAAAGCCCTCAACTTCAAATAAGGTATATCTTATGAAGCAATTATTTAATTTGCAAATGCAAGAAGGTGGATCTGTATCTAATCATCTTAATGATTTTTATGGAATTGTAAATCAATTAAATTCAGTCAAAATAGTTTTTGATGATGAAATTAAGGCTCTTTTAATCTGATGCTCTTTACCAGAAAGTTGGCATAGTTTGGTAATGGCAGTTAGTAATACTGCATCTACTACAAATATCTTGAAAGTAGATGATGTTGTTAGTGTAATCTTGAATGAAGAAACTCGCAGAAAAAGCATAGGGGAAACATCAGGTAATGCTTTAAGTATTGAAAGCAGGGGAAGGCAAAGAGAGAAGAGCAAGCAAGGGAGATCAAGGTCTAAGTCAAAGATGAGCAATAGATCCAAATCCAGAAATGGAAAAAGAAAAAGAACCTGCTGGAATTGTGGAAAAAGAGGACATGCAAAGAAAGATTGTTAGTTGAAGGCTAATGAAGAGAATCGGCATGAAGGTAATGAAGAAGCAAAAGTTGCAGGTATTGTTGCATAAGATGCTCTTATATTCTCTTTGCATAATAATATAGAATCTTGAGTTTTAGATTCTGGTGCCTCTTTCCATGCAACCCCAAATAGAGAATATTTCAGTGACTATGTCCATGGAGATTTTGGAATAGTTTATTTAAGGGATGATGAGCCTTGTAAAATTGTTGGTAAAAGAAAAGTGCAGCTAAAAATGCAGAATGGCAACACATGGGTGTTGAGAGATGTCATGCATGTTCCCATCCTGAAGAGGAATCTGATTTCTACAGGAAAGTTGGGGGATGAGGGTTGCACAGTGACTCTCACAGCTGAATCTTGGAAGGTTTCCAAGGGTGCACTTGTATTAGCCAGAGGTAAGAGAGTAGGTACTCTCTATTTATGTAATTATATTACTGATAATTCTCTTTCTGTATTATCTACTTCAGATGTAAATGCAAAGTTGTGGCACTAGAGGCTTGGCTACATGAGTGAGAAGGGAATGACTATTCTTATGTCAAAAGGTAAGCTTTCAGATTTGAAAAGCATAGATCTAGATTTCTGTGAGCACTATATTTTTGAAAAATAGAAGAGAGTGAGTTTTCTCAAGACTGGGTCAACAAAGAAGAAGCACAAGTTGGAGCTTGTTCACACAGACGTGTGGGGACCAGCTCAAGTTGCTTCTATTGGAGGATCACATTATTATGTTTCTTTCATTGATGATGCTACAAGAAAAGTATGGGTTTATTGCATAAGAAAAAAATTTGATGTTTTTGACACTTTTAAGATTTGGAAAGCTTTGGTAGAGAATGAAACAGGTATGAGATTGAAGTGCCTTAGATCTGACAATGGTGGTGAGTTTTGCAGCTATAAGTTCAACTGGTATTGTTATATGAATGGAATATGCAGGCAAAAGATGGTTCCAAGGACACCTCAGCAAAATGGAGTTGCTAAAAGGATGAACAAAACAATATTAGAGCGTGCATGGAGTATGAGATTGCATGCTGGTTTGCCCTTATAGTTTTGGGTAGAAGCTATAGATACTATAATTTACCTAATTAACAGAGGACCCTCTACAGCTCTGGATGGTGGAATTCTATAAGAGGCGTGGACAGGTAAAAAGGTAGATCTTTCATTTCTCAGAGTTTTTGGTTCTGAAGCTTTTGTGCACATTGATAAGGAAAATAGAAAGAAGTTGAATGCTAAGTCTATGAGGTGCACATTTATTGGTTATGGCTCTAGAGATTTCAGATTTTGGTTTTGGAATATAGGAACTAACAAAATAATTAGGAGCCGTGATGTTGTTTTCAATGAAAAAGTGATGTATAGTGATCAGCTCAAGAAGCTAAATAATTCTGAGCAGAGCAATGTTGAATTGGATGAGGTGATGATCTAAAATGAGCTCACGAGAAAGAATAATCACAGATAGGAAAACACAAAGACCGACGTCAATCAGGCAGGAATCGACGTCGGTAATATAGGAACCGACGTTGATCAAAAAGTGACCGACGTCGGTCAGGTAGGAATCGATGTCGGTCATGTGGAACCGACATTGATCAGTTACAAGCCTGGAGGTGACCAAGGTCGGTCACTGTCAGAGAATTTGGGCAGACAACGTGTTGTGAATGAGTCTCAGACGCCCATCAGGAGGTCAAAAAGGATAAGTAAACCTCCAATTCGATATTCCCCTTCATTATTCTATTTATTGCTCACTGATGGTGGACAACTAGAGAGTTTTGATGAAGCAATACAGGTGGAATCCATGAATTAGTGGGAGCTTGGCATGAATGAGGAAATTGATTCTTTGAAAGAGAACAAAACATGGGATTTGGTTGAGTTGCTAGTGGGAAAGAGAACACTTAAAAATAGATGGATCTATAGATTGAAGGAAGGAGAGAATGGACAGATGAGATATAAGGCCAGGTTGGTAGTGAAAGGATTTGCATAGAAACTAGGTATTAATTTTGGTGAAATTTTTTCTCCTGTAGTAAAAATGACTTCTATTCAGACTGTATTGTCTTTAGTTGCTATTGAGGATTTGCATCTTGAGCAGCTTGATGTTAAGACAACGTTTCTTCATGGAGATTTGGATAAAGAAATATATATGGATCAGTCGGAGGGTTTTGAGGTCAAAGGTAAGGAGAAGCTTGTGTGCAGGTTGAAGAAGAGCTTATATGGTCTTAAGCAAGCTCCTAAACAATGGTATTTGAGATTTGACATGTTTATGACTGAGCATGGTTTTAGTAGATGTCAATCTGACCATTGTGTGTATTTAAGAGATTGGATAATAGTAGATATATTATCCTGTTGCTATATGTAGATGATATGCTTGTTGCAGATTCACACATGTAGGATATCTCTGAGCTTAAGGTGAAATTAGCTCACACATTTGCAATGAAGGATTTGGGAGCAGCAAAGAAAATCCTTGGCATGAGTATCAAAAGAGACAGGAAAAATCATAGGTTGATTTTGTTTCAAGAGGATTATGTGAACAAGGTGTTGGAGAGGTTCAATATGTAGGATGTAAAATCGGTAAGCACACATATGGCTGGACACTTCAAGTTGAGCAAAGATCAGTGTCCTAATTCACATGATGAGGTAGAGTACATGAGTAGAGTTCCATATGCTTCCGCAGTTGGGAGCTTGATGTATGCAATGGTATGTACTAGACCTGATATTGCCCAAGCAGTGGGAGTTATCACTAAGTATATGGCCAATCCAGGGAAGGAACACTGGAAAGCAGTTCAGTGGATTCTCAGATCTCTGAGAGGGACTAGCAGTAGGCATTTATGTTATGGAGGGTCAAATACTTCTCTACATGGATATGTAGATTCGGATATGGCAAGTGACTTGGATGGCAGGAGAAGCACCACAGGTTATGTTTTCACTGTTGGTGGAATGGTGGTTAGCTGGATTTCAAAGTTGCAGAAGGTTGTTGCTTTGTCTACTACAGAGGCAGAATACATTGCAATCACAGAGGCTAGCAAAGAGATGATATAGATGACACGGTTCATGGAAGAGCTAGGAAAGGAGCAAGAGAGTTGCAGATTATACAGTGATAGTCAAAGTGCAATTCATTTGACTAAGAATTTAGCCTTTCATTCAAGAACCAAACATATATAGCTTAGGTACCACTTCAATAGACAGGTATTGGAGGATGGTGAGTTGAAGCTAGAAAAGATCCATACAGATAAGAACCCTGCTGATATGTTAACCAAGCTGGTAACAAAGGAGAAGTTGAATCTTCATTCAACTTTTGTTGGTCTTCAAGATTGAGGTTGAAGATAGAGGAGAAGCTAGAAGATGTTGATATACAAGTACTGGTGTAGTTGTTTATCTCCAAGTGGGAGATTGTTGAGTTGTGGATCTAAAAGCTTCACCAAATGAGTAAATTGCAAGTTGTTGGATTTACACAGTCATCGACGATGGCAAGGAGTCGAGCAGTAGCTGCCAGCGTCGGTTATGGATCGGCTGACGTCGGTCATATGTAGGCAGATAGGGACTGACATCAGATACCTGTGCATCTAGAAAGTCTATTTTCATGGATGAACAAATTGTTTGCATGATTAGATTAACTGTTGGTATTGAGTCCGCGTTTCTATTTTTGGCAGGACTGATTTGAACCCTTGATTAAGAGGTATATCTAACGGTGGAGAATGCATAGCTCATGATCCCTAATCTTATATAATAGGGATAGATCTTCATAGCTTGTAATAATGAGAACATTACAAGACATTTATTGTATATGTGTATCAATCCAGGTTGTTGGAATTGATTGTAATTAAGAGAGAAAACTCTTGAGGGAAAGAGATCTATACATCTGAGAGGTGTGAGAAGAAAGTGTGATTTTCTTCATTGTATTTCCTTCTGGAAGAGTTTAATACAATTTTTCAGGGTGGTTTCTTGTATCTCTTATTCTTTGTTGTTTCTGATTCTAGTTACTTATTATTCTAGTTTAATTCTGTGTTTAGTTGCTTACATAAAAGTAATCAAGTTTGTTGGTTGATCCCCAACATTCATGACCTTATTCACAAGATTATAAAGGACTATGTCGATGAACTTCTTGGGAAATCTAAATGTTATAAAGATCATTTGGTCATTCTTAAGTTTATCTTTGAATGTCTTATATGTTTTCATGTCTTCCTTAACCCCAAGAAGTGTATCTTTAGGGTCTTGTCAAGAAAGTTTAATGGCTTCATTGTCTCTCTTCATAATTGAAGTTGATCCCACTAAATTCAATTGATCCTTGACATGCCTCCTCCAACCAACCTCAAGCAACTTCACAATTTCTAGGAGAAGCTTCAATCCATTTAACGCTTCATCTCTCATCTATCTAATAGATGCCAACCTTTCCACCACCTTTTAAAAAAGGATATATCTTTTAAGTAGAATAAGGACTATTAAAAGTCCTTTGATTCACTTAAAGAGTACCTTCTTTCTCCACCTATCTCCTTCCTCCAAAATAGGATCAACCTTTCTACCTATACATTTCTGCCATTGACCACTCTTTAGTGGTAATGTTTGCACATCAAGATAAACAACATAAAGTGCAAGTTGTTTACTATATAAGTCAAATTCTTATAGAGTACAAAACTTGGTACACCTATATCGAGAAAATTTGCTTTGTCTTAATTTTCATGGACTCCAAAATCCACCATTACCTTCTCAATCACAAGACCTATGTCATTACCAACACTGACCCACTCAAGTATATGCACTCCAAGCCATACCAAAACTAGTGTATGGCTAAGTGGTTCATGATTTTAGCTAAGTTTGACCTTGAGTTCCCCTAATATAAGTCAATTAAAGGGCAAGTTATTGCTGACCAATTGGTTAAAACACCTTGAGCAAACAACCAACCATCTCCCCTTGAGTTTCCCAATGAGTCCATCGTGACTCTTTCTCAAGAAGACCTCGCCTATCAAATGATCATGTACTTTGATGGATTAAAGTGTCAATATGGTGAGGGTGATGGTATTATTCTCATCCCCTTTGGAAATGAACCCCTTCCCTCATCTTTCAAGCTTGATTTCGATTATACCAACAACATGGCTAAGTATGAAGCCCTAGTGATAGGTCTCCAAACTACTTTAACCTTAAGAATCAAAATGATCAACATCTTTGGTGATTTCCAGCTCATGGTCAATCAAATCAATGGCTCTTACTAGTGTAAAAATGATGTCTTACAATAGTATAAACAACTAGTCAATATTGTATTGACGTCATTTTATCACTACCTTATCCAAGTCACTCCATGATCTACGAATAAGTTCACTGATACAATGACTTCTCTCACTTCCTAGATCTCATCTACACCTTTTGACTCTAAGCTATTTATCACTATCCATCATCTTATCGAGCCTTCTTATACCAAATCGAACCCTCATTTCATCTTTAGTGTGGAGGAGACCCAACCCAACCTTTGGTATAAGCAGATTTTTAATTATCTCAACCTAGCCATTCTTCCTTCTGATCTTTCTACGAATGGTCAAAGAGTGTTTATACAGATCACCTCACATTATACCATATTGGAGGGAATTATTTATAAACGTGGCTTTGACGGTCTCTTCTTTCATTGCCTACATAACCATGAAGCCTCTCATACTGTTAAGGAAACACATGATGGGATTTGTGAAGGACACTTTAGTGGTATAGTTGTCACTAAACGTATCTTCTACCTTGGCTAATATTGGCTCACCCTTAGCCATGACTATTGTGAATATGTGAAGAAGTGTGTTAAATGTCTACAACATGTCAATTTATATCACACACCTAGCCATATTCTCTAAGTATCCAAGGATTTTTTGCCCTTCTCGCAATGGGGACTAGATCTTATTGGTGAAATTAACCCCCATTCTTCGTAGCAACATCATTTTATCATCACTGTGATAGAATATTTCAATAAATGGGTAAAGGTTATTCCTCTCATCTTAACCTAGGCCGAAAAGATCATGGACTTTATTAACCATAACATTATCTATCATTTTGGTGTTCCTCATCAAATTATCACTAATAATGGTAAATCTTTTGAGAATAAAAAGTCTAGGGTCTTTGTGACGCGTTCAGTATCAAGTTAAGTTTCTCATCGCCTTATCATCCACAAGCTAATGGACAGGCTGAATCTTCTAAAAAAAATCTCACTAAAATGGTTAATATGTCTGGTTAGGATTGACATTTACACATCCCCTTTGGCTTATGGGCATATCATACTAGCATTTGAACCCCTATGGGTGCTACCCCTTTATCTCTTATTTTTAGAGTAGATGTTATCTTGCCTCTCTAAGTCCAAATTCCATCTCTTTGGATATCCCTACAAGATATCATTTTTGAGGGTGATTATCATAAAGAACATTTAGCCCAACTCGAGCTACTTGATGAGCATTGTTTGGCTGTGCTTAACCATCTTTATGTTTATCAAGAACAAATCAAGCACACTTATAACAAACACCTAAGAGAATAAGAATTAAATATCAGAGACCCCATCTTAAAGGAAAATCAATATGTAACCAATATGAAAAAGAGCAAACGGGGTAAGTTTGCTTTCAATTGGCTTGGACCTTATATCTGTTGGGAGAGGGGGTGGAGGTAAATCCAAGAACAAACACACATGTTCTAATTCCACCCATTAGGATCTTGCTCCTCAGAAAGAGCACAATATGATTACCAAATATAAGCAATTGAATATGCGGAAATAACCAGAAACACAAGTAACTAGAATTCACCAATAGCACAGAATATGAGAGACAATACACTATCTTGTATTAACACTATACAGAAAAGAATACATCAAAGAGCCGCCACACTCTTTCACCTTACAGAGATTCGCCACACCTCAAGTGTACAGTAATTCTTCTCACACACACTCTCCTACACAAAAAAAGGGTCCCAACAACCAACTCACACACAGAATTGGTGTTCACCTCACCAACCAGTCAGTAATAACCCTGCCGGTACACCAAGCACTCTATAGCACTTCAAGCTGATCTCTCATGAACCTGCAACTTGCAATTCAAAGACCAAACTTACATGTAGATCCCCAATGAGATTACAACAACCTGTAACTCACAGATCTTACAACTATAAAGAACTCTTCCTTTCTATCTCATGCCTTAAACAATACATGCCAATGGGTCTATAAATAGATCCCTATCTCAAACAATAACTTAGACTCTTAATTTAGACAATTATCCTCGCAGCCCAAGACTCTAACTGGTCTCAACATGCAAACTCATCGTTCACTTAACTAACTGTATGTGAAACGAACACTTCTGGAACACACAGGCGACCGATGTCGGTCCCTGCTTGTCTGGTTCAGCCGACGTCAGCCGACTTCCTGCCGTCGCCGGTGGCCTTCTGCTCTGGTATCTGCCGACGTCGGTCCTGCTGCCGACGCTGGTTCCTGTAGAACTCAGCAACCATCTGTTCCTCAGTTTGCAAAGGTTGAAGCTTTTAGCTCCACAACCTAACAATCTCCCACTTGGAGATAAACAGCTGCAACCTGTACCTGTACCTGTACACCGTCTAGTTTGTTTCCTTGGCTTTGTATCCCTCCTCAAGATCACTCTTGAAGACCAACCACCACAAAATCCGTGGTGCAAAACCTTTCATCTAAATTACCTGCCACATCCGCATCTACAACCATGTAGAAAAAGAACTTGACCCTGCATAGCATGTGCACCTGCTACTGGTCCCATTGAACTGCTCTTCAGTATTACTCTCTCGGATTGACTCCAAACTTGTGACAACTCCCACTGCTTGGGAAAACTCAGGTTTAGTACATACCATGCACTCAACCTCATTATGTGAATCAAGACACCTGTTCTATGAACTGTCTAACCATCGGCGTGCTAACCGGCTTCACACAATCATCCTGAAACAAAGTCAACAAGACCTCCATGTCTCTAGAACACACTCATGCCAAAGAATCTTGCTGCTCTCAGATTCTCCATGACAAACCCCTGAACTAGCTTTACCTTTAGTTCAGCAATACCTGTATATGTAACCCTGCAACAAGCACATCATACAGAAAATAGGATAATGTAGCTAATATTATCCAACCTGGTAAAGAGAAACACAATGATCAAACCTCCATTGCCCTGCAACTAATACAAGATCATATACCCTGATCTTCCATCTCACGTATCCATTTCCGCTCTTCTTCATCCTTAACATCCATTCGTCTCTCAGTGCTTACTTCCAGCTGGCAACACTACTCAAAACACCTATTTGGTTCTCCTCCAAGGAATCACATCCTCATCCATGCCAAGCTCCCACTGTTTCCTGGATCTACCTGTTCTGCTTCTTCAACAACTTTCTGGTCCTATGCCATAAGTGAGCAACAAGTAGTGTAAAGAAGGGAAATGATGAATTTAAGAACTTACTTACACCTTCAGTCCTCCATATGGGCGCTTGAGACTCCATGACAACTCGCTGTCCACCCAAAATTCATCTCAGTAACCGATGCCGGTCACATCTCAGTCTACAGCCGACCGATGTCGGTTCCCTGCGACTGCCTCCCTGCCGACGTCGGTTTCCCCTGGCCGACGCCAGTCCTTTTCTGCCCTGAGTCACCGATGTTGGGCTGCACATAGCCAACGTCGGTCCCTGTCTGGACATCGACGCCGGTTTCCTGTCGACGTCGGTCTCTGTATTTTTCTTGTGAGACCTGACTTTTTTCTGCGAGCTCTTTTTGGATCAAACCCTTGTCCAAATCACCCTTGCTCTGCTCAGAATTCCTCTGCACCTTGTGCTGAACTCTGTCCGTCACTTTCTCCTTGAAAACCAAGGCTTTCTTGTTCTTGTCATTAACATTGGATTCCTCAAGAAACCTCACCTTCTTCTTCTGCATACAAAAACCACGATCCATGCCTTCCAAATCTGAAAGCATATTCTTTGACTCAAGAACCAGCATCTCCTTCTTATCTATGTGACCAAGCCTATTAAGCCACATCTCTGAATCTACAGCTGAAGTAGATAGCCCAGAAAGAGAATCAGTAAAACAAGTAGATAGATAAAGCGTACCTACTTTCTTACCTCTAGCTACAACAAGTGTACCCTTGGTAACCTTCCAAGAGTCCGCTGTGAGAGTTACTGTGCAACCCTCTTCACCCAACCTTCTAACAGAAATCAGATTCCGCTTCAAAACTGGGACATGCATGACCTCCTTTAACACCCATGTGTCACCTGTCTGCAATTTCAGCTTCACTTTGCCTTTGCCAACAATCTGACAAGGCTTACCATCCCCTACACAAATTTCTCCAAGGTCTCCCTGGACATACTCATGAAAAAATTCCCTATGTGGGGATGCATGAAAAGAGGCACCAGAATCTAATACCCAAGATTCTACTTTATCCAAAGAACATACCAGAGCATCCTGTGCAACGTAACCCGCAACATCTACTTCTTCTCCATGTCCTTCATGCTGATCTTCCCCTGATCTGCAATCTCTCTTTAAGTGCCCTTGCTTTCCACATTTCCAGCAGGTTATTCTGCCATACTTGGACTTGGATCTTTTGCCCATCTTTGACCTTGATCTCCCACGCTCTGTCTTCTCTCTTGGCCTTCCTCTTCCTTCAACACTCAAAGCATCTCCAGATGATTCACCTGTGCTTTTCCTGCGTATCTCTTCATTCAAGATCACACTCACAACATCATCCACTTTTAAGACTTTTGAAGGAGACACAGTATTAGAAACTGCCATTACCAAACCTTCCCAACTTTCAGGTAATGAACACAAGATTAAGAGAGCTCTAAGTTCATCATCAAATACAATATTCACTGAACTTAACTGGTTTACCAAACCATGGAAATCACTAAGATGGCTATGAACAGATCCACCTTCCAACATTTGCAAATTAAATAAACGCTTCATAAGAAATACCTTATTAGAAGCCGAGGGTTTTTCATACAAATTTGCCTAAGATTTCATCAACTCCACCGTTGTCTTACACTGTGATAAGCTGGAAATCACAGATGAATCAAGACTCAATCTAACAGATCCCAGAGCCTTCCGATCAAGAACCTCCCATTCTTCATCTTTCATATCCAAGGGTTTGCTAGCAACCCCACCCAACGGTAAGTACAAATCTTTCTGATACAGATAGTCCTCAATCTGCATCCTCCATAATTGGTAGTTCTTGCCATTAAACTTTTCCATTCGTAGTTGACTGTTTTCTGCCATTGCTCAACTCCCACTCAAACAGAAGCCCTGTGAGTAACCTGTAATCAAAACACACTACCCAGATCTACACCAATCTGTTAGTATCCCAACCAAAAGCTCTGATACCACTTGTTGGGAGAGGGGGTGGAGGTAAATCCAAGAACAAACACACCTGTTCTAATTCCACCCGTTAGGATCTTGCTCCTCAGAAAGAGCACAGTATGATTACCAAATATAAGCAATTGAATATGCGGAAATAACCAGAAACACAAGTAACTAGAATTCACCAATAGCACAGAATATGAGAGACAATACACTATCTTGTATTAACACTATACAGAAAAGAATACATCAAAGAGCCGCCACACTCTTTCACCTTACAGAGATTCGCCACACCTCAAGTGTACAGTAATTCTTCTCACACACACTCTCCTACACAAAAAAGGGTCCCAACAACCAACTCACACATAGAATTGGTGTTCACCTCACCAACCAGTCAGTAATAACCCTGCCGGTACACCAAGCACTCTATAGCACTTCAAGCTGATCTCTCATGAACCTGCAACCTGCAATTCAAAGACCAAACTTACATGTAGATCCCCAATGAGCTTACAACAACCTGCAACTCACAGATCTTACAACTAGAAGGAACTCTTCCTTTCTATCTCATGCCTTAAACAATACATGCCAATGGGTCTATAAATAGATCCCTATCTTAAACAATAACTTAGACTCTTAATTTAGACAATTATCCTTGCAGCCCAAGACTCTAACTGGTCTCAACATGCAAACTCATCGTTCATTTAACTAACTGTCTGTGAAACGAACACTTATGGAACACACAGGCGATCGACGTTGGTCCCTGCTTGTCTGGTTCAGCCGACGTCGGCCGACTTCCTGCCGTCGCTGGTGGCCTTCTGCTCTGGTATCTGCCGACGTCGGTCCTGCTGCAGACGCCAGTTCCTGTAGAACTCAGTAACCATATGTTCTTCAGTTTGCAAAGGTTGAAGCTTTTAGCTCCACAACCTAACAATATCATAATGCACAAGTATGGATCAGAAGCTTATCATTCATACTCTCTTGAAGGGAAACTGGAACCTAAACCTCTCAATGTTTTACATCTACATCCTTTATTTTGTTAAACAAGATCAAACTCACTTTTTGTTTAACTTAAGTTCATCCTTTGGTTTACGAGATTTCTCCCTTTACTCCCCTAACTTTGAGGGCAATTGATTACAACATATAATCATTTATTATTCGTCATAGTTATAGCCTTAATCCTAAATACGGGTACCATGACTCTACCCATGGTATGATTCTCATGGATACTTTTCATCCCTAATAGGATGGGATCCCATGGTCATTATCTCTCAGAGCATCCTCTCAACCACCATTTCAACCTTCTTGTGCTTTAGTTTTGCCTTTATAAAGGTAAGCCTTTAAGCCTATATAAGCAAGTCTATGTCATCATAAGTAAAAACATTAAAAGTCATATATCTTATGGATCATCTCTAGCATTAGTAGACTACTCCCTTGAAGGACAACTGCCAAAACCAATCAAAATTGCTTAATGTAAGGTAGACTGCTCTCTTTAAGGATAAATATAAAAAAGCCTAAAACAAATCTTAGAAACTTAGACCTCTCCTTTGGAAGGATGGCTAAGTAAAGCATTTGCCAAAGCAAGAAATTTATTAGAATCTTCTCACATCGATCAACTTCCTCAACCTCTCAAAGTAATAGAAAAATATCAAAAGACCCCTTATCAAAATAAGAAAAAGCAAATAACTAGAATAATTTGGAAGTTGAAATCAACTTTCATAAGTAGACTTCTTACATCAATTAGTCTACACCATATATGACATAGACTTGTTTATACTAGCTCTTTGGTAACCTACATAAGAGGCATGCTGGTCTCATAAAAAGGTTCCTTTATCATCCATATCCCCTTTATACCCTCTATAAAACAAGGGATTTTCGAGCTTACTTGACACTATGTGGTCAGGAAACTTTTTAACCAATTAACGAATGCTTGTGCGAAGCATACAAGGGGCTTGCATTCATAAGCCACTCTAACTTAAGTTTGTTTTGGTCCTTGCCAAATAAGAAACATCATGTCTCCTTGTCGCTTTCTTAAACCTATTTGTTGATGCATTCATTAAGATGATTATCTTTTGATCGTTTTATCTTTCTTTTCCTTTCTCACATCTAGTTTTGGTATCCAAACTTACTCTATGTGTTTTAAGGTTAATTCACCTTCATCTAATCAAATGCAATTCATTAAAACATTTAAATAACAATTATGTGTTTTATTTTGTGATTGCCTTCTTACATTATTTTTTAAAGTGTTTTTACTCATGAAAACTATTTAAAGAATTAACCATCTCATACATCAAACATCATTTCACCCTTCTGACAAATGACATCAACTAATCATAACCATTTTTCACATCTATAACATTTTAATCATTTCATTTATAAATAAATGAGTCATCCCCATATGTTACCCATCACATGTCTATCTAGATGAGGAAGCATAGATTCATTAATTTAAAACATCCACATTTCTAACAAATCATACATCTATTCATGAGAGAAGTGCTAATCATAACATCATCATCATGATGTCCAATAACATCATAAGCAACATCATGAACATAAAATAAATCATCCATAACCATAAGAAAAATCCATAAAACCATATCACATCATAAGATCATGATCAAAATAATCATATATAATCATAATGTCCATGCCTCTCAAAAGATATGTACATCTTACTGCATCAGCTCATAGGCCGGTATCAAAATCATATCAATATACAATAGAGGGTCTCATAGGAGTCTAAGGTGGAGGGGCACTACTACTCCCTCGAGCCTGTCTATATCCTGGACCTGTCTATGTACCTACAAATGTTGTCCAATGACTTGATATAACATTGTTTGCTCCCTCAATAACCTCTACTCTATACTCGGCATATCTGGGCTCATCTGGAAGCTATCTTAAGACTAATGCCTTGTAGTATCTAAGCTTCTCAACTATGGTCACATACCTCACCATAGAGATGGTCCTTAATGGTTTTATAGGTGCAAGAGCCCACCCTCCTACCTATTTTAAGACATCCCTCTCTTGTGTAATCAAGGCTAGTTGCATTCGTGTTGTATCCCTTTACTATGTAAGGTTAACCACTTGGCCCTGTGTCATATCTCTCTCTAGAGTCACTGTTGCTAGAGCTGCTTATAATGTAGCTAATGTCATCCTCAACTGATCTCTCTCCATTATGAGTGTCTACCTATTAGGGGCATTCACATCCATCTGTTCCCCACCTCCTTCCTCTATATCTACATCAGGAGCTTGTTGTTGTCCATCATATCCCCTAAACACTACCACTGCATAATGTGCCTAAAACCATACAAAGTACACTTCTGTAACCCCTATATCATCAATAGTTATGGCCATTGGTAGCTCCTCATAGTCAATCTCTATCTCCTCTAGTTGTGGAGGAGGTAGTGGTACCTCGGCATCCTCTCTCCTATACCTTAGGAAAGCACTTGGGACAAACTGAACAAGCCAAAACTATCTCATAACCTTGTTGAATGGGATGAGCTCCACTTCGTGCTCCCATCTCCCATATATGCACCTCTGAATTTGCAATGACAAAGTCTACCAAGCATAACCTACCCATGTTGGGAATTTGGTATACAACCTCTAGATGACCTCCCCATTAACCAGTGCCTCCAACCTATCCATGTACCACTCCATATCTCGTATTGATCCCCTAGTGTTGTGAATGCATAGTCACCTCTCCATCTCATAAATCTAACTCTGAAGTCCCCCTGGTCCCATGTATGTCATGGTAATCCACCTGGTCATAGCACCTTGATGTGTTCATACTCCTAGCAATGCAGAAAAAAGTCGATGCTAATGCCATATCTCCTATGTGATCTATATATTCAAAGCTCCTAATAGATTTGCATTAGTAAAATTGAGGCCCATGCAAATATTATCTAGTCCATCAACATGTCTACAAGAATACCTAACAATAAAAAGGTAAATCTTCCACTACTAAAATCTGGTAGTGCATAGCAGGTCACAACTATCATCATCATCATGACAAGTCATCTCCCTCCCCTATCCATGTGATACATAAGTGCATAATGGAATCCTCCAGTGTGCCATCTTGTATGAATAAGGTCTTTTGTAAATAGCTGGTCCATATACGCATCTCACTCTATGCTATTCATATGCTCTATCGACTCTCCCCAGATCGATAACCATAAAATTCGATGAATATCCTCTAGTAAAATAGTAATCTCTTCAGTAGGTAGCAAAAAAGTGTTAGTAGTTGGGTCCCATCTCTTGATAAGGGCTACCAATATTGTCGCATCTCTCAATACGTGCTGATAAAATTTCATGCCTCCTAGGCCTACTACTATCATGTGCTCCCACTCTTAGTATGTCATAGCCTTATGTACCTCATCTAAGAGCTAAGGCACTTACTCCTACATTTATAGCTGTTCCCTCCTCTATAATGTTAGATATTTACCTTAGTCTACCTTGTACTTTAAACATAGCCTATGCACTTTACCTATTCACCTTGCCCCCTACTACCCAATTGCATACCCCATTATATATCCATTACCCTTTAAACTCTAACTTTTACCCAACCTTTAACCCGTTCCTATACATCTTCTACCCTTTTCTCAAACCTTACACCAACCATCGATGGTCAAGTGTCAATCGTTGATGGTTCCTTATGTAACCATCATCAATCAACCCTTGATTGTTGATGGTTAGGGTGTGAACCACTGATGATCCACACATCAACCATTTGATAGTCGCTTATCGACAAATGATAGTTGATAGTGACTATCGATGATTATTGTGCGGTGACTATTGATAACCAAACCCTAACTCCAAACCACCATACTTAAACCAATCAACATAACACTTCCATTTCTACACAAAATCACTCTACTCCCTCCCATTCCTTCACTTTCATCAACCTATTTCCACCCCCTCTACAAAATTCATACCAAATCTTAAACCCCCTAATTTATAATGCATACCAATGAAACAAAGCCACTTTTAAAATCAATGCATCCCCTACCTCGTTATGCATCCTTCATCATGGTGGATCTCTTGGTACCATCACCACCACTTAGCCTCATGCTCTGCGTTTGCCTTGATGTATCCTCATTGGCTCTCTGAACTACTCTGGTCTACCTTGATCAAACCTCTACCTCTCATGTCTACTCTTGAACAAATAATCCTCGCCTAACTCACTCAACTCACAAACAACAAATTGGTGACATTTTCACTCATGATAATAGAAACGTTGTCAGTTGAATTTACAAATAAGCAAATAAAACCTAATTTGACCTTTTATAATCACCCTTTTAGAGCTTATGTTTGACCACTAATGATCATAGGTGACCACCGATAGTCGACCCTGACCATCGATGGTTGACCCCTCTAGGGTTTTACCATCATACCATATCTTTTTCCTAAAAGACCACCTAGCCCAACTTTCCCTTTACCCACCTAGTTCACCTTTTGGTCATTCACTCCACTTGTTGCCTCCATTTGTGATGATCACACCATGATAACTTTAACATCACCTTTGTTTTTTTTACCCTTACCACCATTCATGATGGTATACTCAACCTCGACCCTTTTTTAACATTAACCTTTTAGATGCCTATGATTTTACCCCTTGGCGATTCTGACACGTGTGACCTAATTTGTTTCTCAAGATCACCCACTTTTGGACCCCTAATACCATGATGACCTTTGCCTGGATGAGTTGAGTTTATGAGTACACCCATATCCATTACACCTAAATATGGAGGCTTGGTTTACCTATTACTTATCCCCCTTGCACCAACCTATTTTACCCATTTTGTAACTCATTTTCATTTGTCAAACTTAAACCCAACTCTATTTTCACATCATCACATCTCGATTTGAGGGGGAATACCTCTTCTTATACTTGGGGCATCTATCCAACTGGTCATTACACCTGTTATTTATGTTTTGTAGCTTGAGGATGAAAACTATGCAACAAAAAGGGGAAAAATATAGGCACTCAAAAATCGTACAATATGTTTCTAGTCATCAAAACACCCCTTGACCCCCTTTAGCCTTCTTGAGTTAGGATTACCTATTTAAATCCTTAGATTTACCCCTTTGGCTAAATTAATTAAGTTAATTAATTCAATAAAGCCTATTTATTACTCACCTACCCAAACGCATGGCTAGTTGGTCGACACCTAGCCTAAAGACCATTTATACACTAGCAATTAATAACACCAACCTCTAAGACTTGTTCTTCATGCATCCCAATGCTCCCATTATTAGACTTAGACCATTTTCAAGAGAATTAACCACCAATCATTAGTGGAATTTGCTAAATTTAGCCATTTTTGATTGTCCCCTCGATCGCCAGCGGTCAACCCTCAATCACCAATAATTGACCCAAACTACTAGCGGTTACTTAAACTTTGTCTCAAGAGTGCATGATCGAAGGAATCAACTAGAACTCAACTACAACTCAATCATTGATTACTTATTATTTAATTTAGTCTATTGTTCGCATGATCATTGCTTGTTAGATTGTTTTTTAAACTATTTGTTGAATTTTTTTATTTCAACTCTCCTTTGCTCTATATTAAGATATGAAGAGGAGGTTAAATTCATGGGGGTGTGAGAAATTGTGACTCCCAAGTGAATCCAAAAGCTTCCCAATGAACCAAGAACTACGATAGAGATTTATGGTACTTTTGTAACTCACTATCTTGAGCCAAGGTACCGTTACTCTGCTAAAATTGCTCGAGGATCCACAACTTTCAGCTAACCTCAACATTCCTTAGACTAGCAACACCTAAAAGCTAAGTATCTATGTTTTTATCAACATTCAAAAATTAACTTTATTTATATCAGTGCTTGGGTCATTCCCATTCTCTACACTTCATTCCCTATGTTTGAGTTTTGTAACTTCAAACACTTCATCTCCTACCCAAAACCACCCATAGCTTATTCTAGTCACCCAAACCCAAACTAGATACCTCCAAACATTAGTTTGTGTCTCACAACCAACATTCAACCCAAACACCACTTCTAGAACCTCTTGACAACCTCCCCAACATACTTATTTTCCCAAACCAAATCCAACAATAACCATCAATGGTCACCTAACTACTGATAGTTGGCCCTAACCGTCGATGGTCATACCCAACTATCGATAGTCAATGTGTGTCATTTTACAATAGAAGGCTAATTTGACCCATCTACCCATACCCAAATCTCAATTTATGAGTTGTTATTTTTTCACAAAAATTCAACTTATTTTTTGAATCAAGTTTAAGCGATTTAGCATTAATATTTAATCATTTATTGTTATTTTTAATCAAAATCACTTGCCTCTTTTCTATCATTTTTTGTATTGCATTTTAGTACCCTTTATTATTATGCAAGCATCTATTTTTAATTTATCAGAACTTAAAGTATTTTAAAAGTGTGGATTGACAGCCTTCAAGGAAGCTTGTGCTTCTTGGATCTAGTTCACGCTAGGTATTCCACCCTACTATCTCACTAATCCATCATTTTTTAAATTGCTTTTTAACTGCAAGTCATCCTCCCTAGACAAAGAAGAGTATCAACAATCATCTAGATTCACATGCACACAACACACCATGTTTTTCTATTGTACCCCTCTTAAGTTTCTTCTCAAAAAATAAAACAAAAAAATAGTGAAACACTACTATTCTTCATTTCAAAAATTATGTAGTCCATTCTCCATTAATATTTATATAGTTGAAGTTGTACCAGACTTTTATTTTTATTATCACTTTTTTTAATTTAAAACATTACAATGGTAGTTAATGAATTCCCACCATCATTTTACTTCTAAGCTAAGAAAGGCATAATTGGATTTTTAATTTTTAACTTACTTGATGTTTTCTTTGTGTGTTAAAAATATGAGACGGACACAAGATAATTTTGACAAATACATCAACATCATGGTGTGGTCTATGAATCGATATTGAAATAACAACACTAAATTGTGAACCCACAAAACTTGAAAAATTATGTTTATTGTGTAGATAGTGTTTTATGGGATCTATTACTTTGGTAGTTTTCATGTATTGTTTCAAAGTCTTAGTGCAACATTGTTGGTATATTTTTAGATTATGCAAATCATTTAGATTTAAACTAGACTTTATTGTAGCAAACTGTAGCTGGGTTTCTAACATTAATGTTATTTTGTGCACAACCTAAGGAAGTTTCCATCAGTCCTTTTAGAGTCATCAACTTACTTACAAAAAAGGCATCCCAACACCTACGACAATATATATCAACTTTAGTAACTTGAAATATTGTCCTTTTATATATTAAGTTAAATCTTATAATATTCCTTAAATATTTGGGATAAATACCAAACATATGAAGGGTGAATGTTGTTGAGATTTTTTGTAGGCTTAGGTAGAAGTCAATTTCCACCATCATTGCCATTGATTCATTTTTAAAATTATTCTAAATATTGGTCTCTTCAAACCTACAAAAATAGGGTTAAATTGTTTATTGACTTTTATGTAGACACTAAAATTTAATCATTAAGTATTTAACGATGTTTAAACTTGACATCCTTCCCTCGCTTGGCCTATTCACCATTCTGCTAACTTACAATCTCTGAGAGAGCATACACTACTTTATAAATTATCTTTAAAATAGTCAAAACATCATTTAGACATCCCTAATTTGCTTATAGGCACCTATCATACCTTTTCCAATAATTTATGTCCTTCTTGAACATGATTGTACTAGGTTGGATAGGGCCACACTACAACCTTATCCCCTGCATTATAATAATAACTTTTTAAATTTGAGACATTGCACCTAACCCATCCCATGCATTTAACAATGTTAGTTAGCAAAAATATTTGAAATATTCCCATATATAAGCACATCAAGGCTTCTTCAAACACATATAACAATCACTTGGCAATTATACTACACACTGAGCAAATAAATATTATTTATTCCAATTCCAATTATGTTGTATTTTAACAACCATAGGCCAAGTCTGAATATATTTTATTATAGGTCAAGGGCATCCATTGCCAAGCATTTCAATCAATCTTCTAGCTACATTCATATAATTTCATAATCAAAAATCACACACTCACCCTAAGAGGAAGAACTACATTGGCTTAAGGCCCATTTGGGTTATGTAGGCAAAACTCAGATTATGTTAAGTTTTTAAAGGATAACTCAAATATTCCCCTAACCCTATTCTCCCTTTTTGGTATTTGATTTATTTTTGGTTTATTGTGTAGGATATAGGTTTTGTGTTTTACAGGTCTATGCATGATAAATTGGCACAAAAAAAAGATTAGTAATTCCCCATAGACCTGCACATAAATCTAGATCAAAAAAATAGTTGCACAATCAACTTAGATGTGGATACAGTCAATAGATAAGGTTATAATGCAACCCTGTCCTCTTAGTGTGGCCTTGTCCTAATGTAGTTTGAATTTTTATTTTTAAACACGACACATTTTATGAATCTTTATAGAAAACTCCTAGTTACAATCAACTTGCATAGTCAACGTAAGATCTGTGTGAGGGAGGTTTTCACATCTATTGATCGATTTACTATTTTTAACTAGTTTTCAATTATGTATTTTACTTTCAGATATGTATATTTTATGTATATCAATTTCAATAGTTTAGATCTATTAGTTTAATACTTTCAAATCAAAATAGATTAAATATTTTGGTGAACCCACTATTTTTAGAACATTGCTTATTGTTTGCTTAAATTTCATTTCAACATTTCATTCAAATTTATATAAATTTATAGCATTAAAAGAAAGCAACCTTCAACCTTGGATATAAATTCAATACATAATGATTCAATTTTATTCAACCTTGGATTTATTCTGACACTGAAAAAATAATCTTGCCACTTTGGATAAATTTGACATTGAAGATCTTTATTTTGACATCAGGTTAAATTTTATTGATATCTATACATGAAAATATTTCAATTTTATTTTTAGTTTATTTTTCTATAGTTTGCACTTGTTTTTAGAACTATGTTATGACAAGGGTGAAACTACTTAGTGATTATCATTATGGGTTATGCGATGATCTATTTTATAAATAATGTGGTGTGAGGAGTTTACCCCAATACTTATGGCCATTATAAAACACTAAACACATATTTTAGCTTCCACGTACTTGATGATATTGTTAGATAGTGGAGCCTGATCTTATTTTAATGCCCAGTTCTCGATGGGGGGGTGTGGGGGGGGAAACACCTTCCATTAGGTTCTAGAGGGGGGTGGTGACCTATTTTAGAGCCCCCCTGGCAAGGGTTTGGGGGAAACAAAATTTTATAAAAAATACATTATAAAATATTATAGTTTTGTAGTTAATCTGGACCGTTTACTATTATGTTTTAGATCTAATGATAGAAATTAAGTTAGTGCTTTTTTGCCCTAATTTATAACCCTCCTTTGATATGAAAGCATGGTAACCAGACGATAAAAAGGGAGAGAGTGAAAAAGATATTGCAAGTTTTTCCCTTCATTTGTTGGACTGGATAATAAGAAGGATCGACAGTTTTTGTGTGGATGTAGCTCATATTGGGTGAACCACGTTAAATATATGTCTCTATTCTATTGTGTTTTTTGAATTTTAATTATGTCTTTATTTCATTATTATTGCTCTACATTATATATTCTTAACATATATATTATAAATACATAGGGTCCCTTATTTATACTACAGGGAGCTTCTTTTAACCATACCCTCAAAAACAAGATTAATGGGTTATAGGTACGATTTTACCTCTATAGTTAGTGCTTTGAAACATTGGGCTGAAACTAATCAACAAATGAGCAAGTATATTGAGAGCCTACATAATCATTCAAACCTTTGTCTACATCACCCTCATACCTTGATTTTTGCTTGTATTATATTCATAGTCATTAGATATGTTGTATTCATAATGGGATCAATGAATGAATTTTTTTTCATGTGTTACATAACATTATGAAATTCATTATTATATTTAATCTTGATTTTAAGTGTGTTATTCATTATGTGTTTACATGGATTCAATGTCAAATTAATAAAGAAGATACATTAAACAAGGTCCAATCTCATGACCTTCACATTTCACATGGTTACACTACTATGTAATGTCATTACTCTTCTTCAATAGCTTGTGTCAAATATAATGATGTGGGAACAAGAGGAAGCATATGTAATACATTGTCTAAAATGTAAAAAATCAAAGGATCTTATAGTGACTATCCCTCATCCTCTTAAAGTGCACATCATGGATCTCATTTAGAACACAATACTTAGGAACATTCTAGTCCAATTGATGACAAAACATTTTATGGAATATCTTCATGAACATCAAGAAAATATTGATTCACTCTTATATGTTTCTAGATATGAACAAAATAAAGGTGCCCAAGATATCTTTTCCAATGTTGTTACTTTTGCAATTGCATCCAATCCTATTTATACACCTTTATTTACTTCTACAACAACATCTCTTAGTTTGGGAACATCTATTGGTTTTATAAATGTATTTATGCCTATGGCTACTCAAGCTACATATACTCTTCCAATTACTTCTACAAATGCTACACTTAAAACATACCATTCTTACCTTCTAGGCCAAGCTATCTCACATTGAGAAAGCTATTTATCATGCTAGCCCCTTCATTGACTCGTGTTCTTTGTTACATAACCCTTTGGTACCTGAAATTGCATCTTATTCATTACTAGTTGGCTTTGTGGCTCCTAATATTCCTTTATATGAAGGTAAAGGCGATTGTTTATAACATTTGCATGCATTCTATGTAGATCATCTAGACAATGTAAATAATGACAAATTATTAACAAATATCTTTCTAAGAAGTCTTAAAGAATACATTCTTTGATGGTTCTATGATCTTCCTCTTCAATCAATAAAGGCATTGGTGAAAAACTATCATATGCTCAAATTACAAAGTTAAAACAAGGGTCTAATAAGATACAAGACTATGGTATCAAAAATGACAATTTGAATGGCTGATAACGAGTTTCAAGATATATTCATCCAAAGTTTGTTATCTCCACTTCAAGGGTCAATTATGTTTGATAAGTTCAAATCTTTTAATGAACTATGCAATACATTCAAAGAGCCTGAGGCTAAATTGATTACTTTGAACAAGATCAAGTACAGTTCAAATACTCATTCTACTTCAAAATGTTAAGTTTCAAAACAAACCAAATTATAAAATTAAATGAAATGAAAGAAAAAATGATGCTAATGTTACAGTTAATGTTATCTCACAACCAACATAAAATCTTCGATTATGAGCTCTACCAAAGATACAATTCTACAGATTAATTTCACCTCCTTATGTATTATTGCAAATGCTACTTAAATGTAATCTATTCACTCTTCCTCCACCAATGGAAGTAAACATGTTTAGACCACTATCTAATTTTTTTTATATAAATACATAATGTGACTAGCATAGATATATTGGGCATTCTATAAACAAATGTTTCAAGTTTAAGCACAAGACTCAGGATATTATTGACGAGAACATTATTCATATTGGCACACCTACTGAAGAGGCTAAGCCATAAGCAAATAACGAAGCAAAGCTCAAAAAGTACAAAGATACTTTTTCAAATCATGAGGTAAATATCAAGGATAATATTGAAGTACATTATGCATATAATGGACATCTTCCTCCTACATACGAGCATCCATTTGATAATGTCATTGGTACAGTTACAAGCAAACAAACATCACATCCTATGAATATAATTGATGATATTACAATTTTTTATGGTGATTTAAATAAACACACACTTTTTATTCGAGCATATGTTGACAAATAATTCATATATAGTGTTATGATATACAATGGATCAAATGAAAAATATGTACACCATAACACTCCTCTACTCTCTTAATTATATATATCAAGATTTACATGATACTTCTAGAGTTGTCAAAGTATTTGATGGTCATGCACAAGATATTCTTGGGCATATAGTGCCACCATTATAAGTGGGGCCTCTTAAAGTGCCCACTCATTCTTATTTATATCGAGCACATGGGTCTTTGATATGATATTAGGACGTCTTTGGATATAAAAGATTAAAGCAATGCCTTTTACAGTGCATAAATATCTCAAATATACTCATGGTAATCAAGTGGTTAAAATTCCAAGAATCCAATATGAATATCATTTTAAATCAATGTTATTTACTGCTCATATGGAATAGTTACAAGGCACATACATTGAGCAACATGGTAATAAAAAAGTCTACATAATTATTTAAAAGCATGATCTACATATTCCAAAACATGTTATAGTTTCTTCATCTATTGGTGAGCATGATCATACTATAAAATTAGTTTCTCCATCTATCTATGAGCATGATACATTTACACATGACCATATTTAGTTGGTTATAAAGAGCATGATACATTCACCTAAGAAATAATTGGCACATAAAAAGAGGCCTTCATTTCCCAAGGCGTCATGGGTTATTCAAAGAGCTTCACCATAAGTAAAACTAGTTACATCTTTTTCTATTTCATACGAGGATATAGGTTTACATGGGACTATGGACGGTGATTCAGAGGGCTATATTACAAAATAAGACACTTATTCAGAGGCATCTACAGTTGGCACCTCTTCTCACAAAAAGTCATTCCTTCATACAATGTATTTGGGTATACATATATGCATCATCTTGATGATATCTTGGTTGGACACATCCTCCTACTTCCTCCCAATGTACTAACTGGGTTGAGTCTCTTGACTAACTACTTGCATTTTCCCTAGATAACTTCTTTGATTTCATTTCATTGTTACTTCTCATATACCTTATCCAAGCATTCTTCTAGCCCTTGGCTTTACTTTTATTATGGGCACTTGCCTTCTTGATTTTCAAACTGATTAGAATAATCTAAAATAATTATCTCTATGGCACTCTACTTGATTAACATTACATACCTAGCATACTACGGATTTCATCATACTTCAATGATCACAAATCTCTCTTGCTCATGAATAACACACACATCATTATCTCTTTTAATCATTTGAGCTCCATTACTATGACTCGTTCATACATACATTGGGGGCACATTGTTTACCTTTTTCTTTTCCATATTATGCTTTAGTACCTTATTGAGGATTGCTCGAATTCCTCCCACTTCCTCTATTTTTGAAGCCTTTCTTCTTAACACTTTTTCAAATATTTTCATAAAATTAAAAAAAATCAACTATTTCAAAAATTCAAAAACATTCAAAAATTTCAAAAATTTAAAAACATGCAAAATGTCAAATATTCTAAAAAAATAAAAATATTTTCAAAAATTCAAAAATCAATACCTAAAAAACACTTTCAAGTGTTGCAAGCTTACTTCTTTAGATATGTAATTTGTTCTATGTTAGATAGATAACATATTTCAATTCTCAAAACTCTTTAATTTTCATGAGGTATTTGAGTGTGATACAAAACATAATTTTACATGGCCTTTCGATGTCGAGCTTCCCTTATTACCCAACAACTTTGTTAAGATAAAGGCATCTCTTCATTATTCATGAATACTTCAACATGTTGTATCTATCTATAACCTTTATACCATGTTGAGCTATATATCATACAAATATTTTGTTAATCATTCATAATTTACATGTATTACATGAATATGATACTTCCTAACATTGACATCGATACATACGATTGATGTAAATTAGTCTCATTTGATTTATGCTTCACTCTAACTCTACTAAATGATAATAGTCTTTGTTTGATTATTATGTGCAACCCTTGCCATTATGTGTGCAATATATACATTTTATTACTTGTATGGCATCATTATGCCATTTTATGTGTTGCCTTTAGCCTTGTGTGCTTATGCAACATTCACATGTCCCTTTTTTCAGGCCTTTGGATTTATTTATGACATGTTAAGCAAATTTTGTGGCATTGCTTACTTGTTCATTACTTGTTACTATGGTTCCATGATTCATATCATGCATTACTTAAATATCATATTCTTATTTTAGTGCCATGATGCATATCATGTACATCATGCTTATGTACTTCAACGATTATATCTATTTAACACATATTTCATATACAAAGTCGATGTTATATTTACATACTATGATGCAATACATTCAAAATTTCAAGTGTTATTACATGATCACAATCTTTTACATATTATATCTCTTTTTGTGAAGTAAGTGACTTGTAGGCTATGTCCCTAATCTTAAAAGGTGGTCATCACAATAAGCTTGTTTTGAGAATTCAAGTCCTCGCAAATAAATTTTAGATTTATGACACTATACAATTTTTAGAATTACAATATGATATAAAAAAAAAGATTATAGGGGCATGTGAGACGCATGTGCACTCATTCCTATAGCTACACATTTATAAATAATTATAAGTTCAAGTGGCATTCAATATCAATACAATACAATATAAGGGTCATGATATTCACTCACATTCAAGTTACTACATGGCATTTTCAAAATTTTCAAATTTAAAAGTTTCAAAAGTTGATAAGTTTTAAATAGAATCTAGATCTTTCAACAACGGTGTGATTTGTCTTCATATTACAAGTAGCCCATGTTAGAGTCCACTAGCACTCAACATCTATGTTTATAATTTTTATATGTATCGCACCACGGTTGGTGGTTCCACCCCTTAAAATTATTTTATAGAGTACTCTACACATTCAAATGAAAGTTAGAGTATACAATATCTCCAACTTAAGGGCTTTCACTTGTTTTCAAATTGAGACTTGATCACTCTTAATTCACCATAGGTTCAACATTTCTCTAAATGTATCAGTAAGGGAGATAACACTATGCACTTTCAAGTTACATGGCAATTATATTGCATACTCTTTCAAGTGTATACTTTCCTTGCTCTCTTTTCAAAAAATTTAAGTTTCAGATTTTCAACTTTAAAAATGAACAATAACTAATTTTAAGGGCATTATTACAAGTTTTGCATTAAGGAATCTTGCGTGATCAAGCTTTGTATCAAAAGATAAAGTGTGTATACACACTTAGGTTTGTAGGTTTCATATTAAGGCATCTTGCATGATTAAGCTTCACATCAAAAGAGAAAGTGTGTATACATTCTTAGGTTCACAGCTACTTTAGTAATTTTACTTTATTGCATCACTAAATTAAAGTAGGGGAAAATGTAGACACTAAAATATAATCATTAAGTGTTTGATAAAGTTTAAACTTGACATCCTTCCCTCGCTTGGCCTATTCCCCATTTTGATAGCTTACAATCTCTATAAGAGCTTATACTACTCTACAAATTATCTTAAAAATACTTAGAACATCATTTAGACATCCCTAATTTGATTACAGGCACATGTCAGACCTTTTCTAGCAATCATTATCCTTCTAGGACATGATTTCTCTAGGTAGGACAAGGTCACATTACAACTTTATCCACTAATGCGACCTTATCCTCTGCGCTCCAATGATAACTTTTTAAATTTGAGACATTGTGCTTAACCTTTCCTTCACATTCAACATTGTTTGTTAACATAAATATTCAAAATATTTCCCTATATAAGCACATCAAAGCTTCTCCAAATACATCTAACAATCACTTGGTAATTGTACTGCACACTAAGTAAAAAGGCACTATTTTTTCTAATGTCATGTATAAATTACTCTATATTAGAATAATTTCTTAATTAGTGAAAGAGTCGAAGGCTCAAAAGTGCGTAGCACAATTTTTGGGGGTCAATCAAATACAATGATTTTATTAATCAAAGATTATTACATTTATAGTGTGAATATCTCCTATAAACAAGGAGTCAACACTATTTATTAGCCCACAATTATCTCTATGATTATCTCCTAATATTTCACCAAGTTTATCTCTATAAACTCTCCTAAATCCCTATCTCTATTGAATTGTATGCGTACAACTTTTATTTTTCTCAATTACATAAATATAAATCCTTATCTATCCACATGTAATTATTACACATATAATAATTACTTGCAATATTTTATTTCCTAAACTTCATGTGAGGATTAATTCTTCAACATTCTTCCCTTTAATGCTCATATGGGGAGAACAATCACAATACTATATTACTCCCCCTTAATTTATCCTTCAATTATTAGCTTCAACTGAAAATACATCCATTACAATAAATGAAACTTTTTTTACATTAAAAAAGAGATCCATTACAAAACACATTTTTAACATAAACTATTTAAAACTTAAAATTAAAAGAACTTGACTCAAAAACAATTCTAAACATATTTAAGACACTTACTTTAAAAACTGACTAATAACCCACTAATTAATACATATACTTACAAAAGATAATACTATTTTTCATAATAATTAAAATTAAACTTAAATCAAATTAATTAATTAAAAAAAATAAAAAATAAAAAATAAAAAATAATATATAAAAAACTTAATAAAACAAAAATCACACAATAAAATAATTTAAAACTTAAAATCAAATACTGAAAACTCTAAAATAATAATAAACTATTAAAACCAAAACCACATATAAAAACTACTCACCTCAAAATGAAAAACATGGAATTTTAGAAAACCATGACAGAAACAAATCTTAAACAATAAATAAAATTAAACATAAATGAAATAAATTGATAAAAACAAAAAAATTTAAAAATATAAAATTACAAATTATATAAAAAAACTTAATAAAACAAAAATCACACAATGAATAATTTAAAACTTAAAATCAAATACCTAAAAACTCTAAAATAATAATAAACTATTAAAATCAAAATCACATATTAAAAACTACTAAACTCAAAAGGGAAAACATGGAATTTTAGAAAACCACGATAGAAACAAATCTTAAATAAAAACCCAAGAATTTTTTTTATGAACTTAAAAAAAAAAAATTGACACAACTGTATTGAGACAGAAATGGAGGATGGGAGATAGGAGTATCCATGTGTTGGAAGAGAACAACAAACAACAGAGATGGAGGAAAATGGAGGATGGTGGACCAGGTGGATGCCATTGTTTTGGAGGCCGAGCTTGACATTGCATGCTTCACGTCGTCCGCACCACCAACGCAATGTCACTAATGATGGAAGGCTTATCAATTAGGAGGATTTTCGCACATGGTTTGCATTGCTTAGTCTTACGATGAGCAAAGCCAAAAAAATGAGTGAGGTTTCATGAAAGAACCTACTCTGATATTATATGTAAAAATTACTCTATATTAGTATAATTTCCTCATTGGTGAAAGAGTCAAAGGCTTAAATGTACACAATACAATTTTTGTGGGTCAATCAAATATAATAATTTTATTAATAAAATATTATTACATTATTAGTGTGAATATCTCCTATAAACAAAGAGTCAACACTATCTATTTATCTCACAAATATCTCTAAGATTATCCCCTAATATTTCACCAAGTTTATCCCTATAAACTCTACTAAATCCCTATCTCTATTGAGTTGTGCGTGTACAACTCTAATTTTCTTCAATTACATAGATATAAATCCTTATATATCCACATGTAATTATTATACATATAATAATTATCTACAATATTTTATTTCCTAAGCTCTCTGTGAGGACTACTTTTTCAACATGTCAATTATGTTGTATTATAATAGTCACATGTTAAGTCTGAATATATTTTATTACAAGTTAATATCATCCATTAGTAGGGATTTTAATCAATCTTCTAGCTACATTCATATAGTCGCACAATCACATATCAAACACTCACCCTATAAGAAAGAGAACTACATCAGCGTGAGACCCATTTGGGTATGTACGTAACATCATAGCCCACTCATATTATACAAAGTTTTATGATGATAGTTTGCCTATTCCCTTGACCCTATTCCCCCTTTTTGTTTTTAATTTCTAGTTGGTTTATTGTGCAAGAGCTAGGTTTTATGTTTTGTAGGATTCTACATGGCAAATCGATGCACATAGAAAATCAATAACCCTTGCAGATATACACACAAATCCAGATCAAAAAATTTGTTACACAATCAACCTAGACATAGCCACAATCAACATATAAGGTTGAAATGTGACCCTATCCTTATCGTGTGACCTTGTCCTAATACAATTTAAATTCCTATTTTTAGACACAACATAATTTGCAAGTCTTTCTGGGTAGTTCTCAGTTATATTCAACCTGTATAATCATCATAAGATCTATATAAGGGAAGTTTACACATCTATTTATTAATTTACTATTTTTAGCTAATTCTAATTATATAAATTATGTATTTTACGTCTATATTTGTTTATTTCACGATATCAATTTCAATAGTTCAAATATATTAATTTGATTAATTTAATTCAAAATAGATCAAACACTTCCAAAACAAATCCAAAAAAATATAACCATCTTTGACTTAATGAATAAATGAGCACAATAACTTCATAAATATTTTCCATATAATTTATCAAATGTGCAACTTAAAATTATTTCTTTATTCAAATAGTATCAAATATAATTATGCTTAAATTTATTTTGTCCTTGTAACATGAATCCTAAAGCAAATAAAAACATATAATATATCAAAAGTACAGTTCAAGTAGTAAAGATTAACCTCAATAAATACTTAACAATCTTCCCATTTACATAACCTATAATTGTAGTTGCCTCAGGTATCAAAAGCTCTACATAATTTATGCTAAGTTTAGTTATCGGGATTTAGAATTAGTTACATGCCTTATTACTTGTACATTTTTCATGTTAATGCCTTAACCAAGAACTAAAATATTTTACCACATGTACTTTGCAACCAAACTTACACTAATTCCTTTTTAGGCAACCAAGACTTGCAAGTAATGGCTTAGTGATTCTTTTTGAAATGCCATCTTGTCAATGCTGCAATACTCTTTTAAATATTTATTAGCATAGATCACTTTTTGTGCAAATTATACTTCAAGTGATTATAAAGATCCCTAGTTTTAACATTTCTATTTCACCTTTCTAAGGTTTTTCACCATATTAGTATTGTCATTTGATTTTTTTAGTTTTTGATAGTCTAAAAGTATATTTCTACTCAAATTATTGTAACATGTAGTGAAAATTATATCATAATAAAACATGCAAAACAATACATACAAGCAATGGATCTAGATATGAGATCAAGAGTGAAGACATACATGAAACCAACACAAGAAATACATGGAAAAACTTTTAAGAGGTAAAAAATCCACAAAGATTATTCATATTATGAGAAATCAACAAGTACCTAATACAATCTTTTTTCCTCTCACTTCTCAATCAATCTTCACATAACTTGGAAATGTGTTCTCCACATTTCCTCATTTGTCTCAACTCTTTTTTTTCATTACATCTTACAATATAAACTCTTTATTATATAGGCAAGGTAATCTGACCATTATAATGTGACCTTTTTTAATCACCACATTAATAGGTCTAACCTCTCCAAAGGTCATTTAATATATTTTATTATTTATTTACATGAAGATAAACTCATGATAAATAATAAAATATATTATTATTTAACCAATATAATTTAATGTGTTAAGGATACATAAATAACATCACTTAACCATTAATTGTTCTAATACTCTTTCTTAATATTAAGTGGGGATACATGACATAATCACCTTTATAACAATGAAGTTATACTCCATGAACCATCCACATGAGTTTTAAGAGGTAATAATTGAAGAAAACATCTTTCATCATGTCATAGTCACCTTTAAAGTAATTATGTTATGTAAACATAATCATCCAAAGGTATTACACTATTTAACTATACGTACTCAAAAGTATTACACTACATAACCACAATCACGTAGTCACGTTTAAAAGAATTATACTATACAACTATAGATACCCAAAAGTATTACACTTTGTAACCACAATCACATAGTCACTTTTAAAGGAATTACACTATATACCCATAGATACCTAAAGGTTTTGCACTATGTCCCCATAGGCACTTTTAAAATAATTACACTATGTTACCATAAACCACTTAAAGTGAGTTTAGACTAGCATGATCATGAGACTACATCTCGTAATTTTTCATGAATAATCAATCAAACATATTGGAGTCTTTTATAATATAAGGACCTCCATACTATTATGTATTGGGTACAATGTAGACTTCCATATGATGTTTTACCAAAGTCACATAAAGTGATATATTACAATGCTTTACAATAAAACAAAGTATAAAGAGATAGAGGAAACACATGACTCACATGGATGTTAAGAAGTGACATTGTCATGCACATTCTCCATCAATGACAACTTCAATGGACCCATCATTAAATAAACTTCATTAGGCTTTAGTTTTTAGGTGTTGTATTAGATTTTTCATCAAAGCTATATAACTTTGCTATTACCAAGAAGGTTGGTACAATGATAAACTTTTATATGATGCTCTTCTATCATCCTTCATAGCCACAAGGCTTCTTTAACAACTTTCACATGAAGTGCTCCAAGTGATAGCACCTACACCAAACATAAACATATATCTAGAGGTAGACTCATCATAATATGATTAGCATCATAATAACTAAATAATTAGCATAACTAAATAAATTAACATAATCAAAGAAAAAATAATATAAATAAAAGTTTACAATTCTTTTTATATATTTAAGTATTCATATTGCTAATTTTCAATGATCCAAGTATGGATCCTGCATAAAACTGGAAGAAATACCCACAACGTATGAAATATCTATCATAGTAAATTTTAACATAACTTTCAATAAGAGTATATGTAAGCTTACAATTGAGCACGTTAAATTTAACAAGTAGGTTATATAATGCACATACAATAAATTAACTAATAATTTGATACTAAGTTAACCAAACATTACATATCTTATTAGGATTAATTCATATTATAATTTGAGTCATGAATATTTCTTTTTCCTTTTAAAGTTAACACTATAAATTTGTGTTTTATACTAAATTGACCAAAAAATATTTAAAAAACAAAATTTTTAACATGTTTTATACTTGATTTTGCAATAAAAATAAATATTTTAGTTAATAAACAACACCAACCACTCAGTTGATTGCACAATATTTTAAAAAATACAAATAACCATAACAAGGGTGAAACTTGCAAGTGTCACAAAGATAACTTATACACTAAAAGTCGTATAAGGAAGCTTCAAATAAAATAAAATATTATTCTAATGTGTTTGAAATATGAAAAATCTAAAGATCGATTGATCACACGACCATCTTTAATAAAAAATATAACAAGTCAAGGGTGTTGAAAGTGTCAAAAGTGTTGCAAACTTCACACGTAAGATTTTACATGGCTAATAACCAAACTTTTTAATTGATTATTTTAAAATAAATAAATTAATTTTGATCAAAAAATAGATTGAAATTGATATTTGATTTAAGAACCTTGGATCTACTAGTCAACTTCACTTTGTCTAATACAAGACTTCACATGCAAGCTACATGATATAAAACTTATTTAATTAATTCTGATTTTTTAAAAATCAAAATATTGAATATATGTAAAATAAATATTTGTTGACTGTATAAAAAAATAATTAAATAGTTTTCATTTTTTGGAAAAAATAAGTCAACACATAGGGGCCCACCATATGCTTGCATAAAAAATTAGCTAATTATTAAAACAAAAAATTAATAAATACTTTATTTCAAAACCATTACTAACCATTTAAAATTACAGTAAGCATTAATGGTGCACAAAGAGCTTATGACATCAGGGGAGCTCAAAGAGGCTATAGAAGGCCAAATGAGGGTCTATAAAATACAAAATCACCTCTAAATGGCCAAACTAAGCATTCGACACACTCAAAATTGGATTTTGTTGACAAGATATTGATGTATCTATTATGGTGCCCATGGTAGAGAGAAAAAAAAATAGAGTTTGAAAGAATGTTTTAGGTGACTCTCCAAGAGGCTCAACTGGCTTAATCACGGAGAAATAAACATTCAAATGTCTGAAAGGGACAACAAAAGCTCAAGAACATATTTTTTTAACTATTTTTTTCATGGTTGTACATAGTTGTACAATGATGGATTTAGAGGTTGGGATCTTAAAAAATCCAAAATAAAGCTTCAAATAGACTCTGATAGAAGTTTATAGGTTCTAGGAAGGTTTTGGAAAACTTTAAAAACTAAAAATCCAATGCTTCAAACACTGAAAACTAGATGCAGAGGCTCTAAAATATATATATTTTAAATTTTCACCTCTCACAGGCCGTACATAGATGCTTGGGAGAAGAGAGAAAAAAATAAATGAGCTACAAGGGTCCAAATCAGACGAAGTAAAGGTAAAAAATGCATGAAAATGGCCAAACTAAGTCAATGGAGGGTTCAAAATTGAGATTTTCTACCAAAAAACTAAAAATATACTAATTTTTATATTTTACATGCTAAAAAAATGGAGCTAAAAGGAGAGATAAAAAATGAAATTCTTCAAAAAAATTCTTAGAAGCTCTAAGGAAGCTTAGAAAGGCAATTTGAAATATTTTTGATAGATTTAAATACCAAAAAGTAGTAAATAAATTTGAAATCAATTTTTCATATCGGATCTTTAGGTAGAAGATAGATCGGACCATAGGTTGTGCAAATCCTCCATAGGGTTGAAAATGTCCCAAAAATGGCTTTGATTGGTTAGATCTGCCAATGAATGCTTGTAGTGCACAAATCATGAACTTGATGAAGAAAGGCCCAACAACACTCTTGTGAATGTGCCACATGATCTATAAGTGAATTTTTAAGCAAAATGATCTTGAACATAGCTCAACAAGTGTGATCTGCAACTTTAATGCTTGATCAAATATCAGTTAGCTCTGATACCATAATAAAATATGCAAAATAATGCATACGAGTAATGGATCTAGAGATGAGATCAAGAACAAAGGCATACATGAAACCAACACAAGATATACGTGAAAAAACTTTTAAGAGGTAAAAAACTCACAAATATTATTTATATTATGAGCAACTAATAAGTACCTAATACAGTCTTTTTTCCTCTCACTTCTTCTCAATCAATCTTAACATAGCTTGGAAATGCGTTCTCCACATTTTCTCATTTGTTTCAACTCTCCTTTTTTCATTGCATCTTATAATATAAAATCTTTATTATATAGGCAAGTTAATCTGACCTTTTTCAATCACCACATTAATGGGTCCAACCTCTCTGAAGGTCATTTAATATATTTTATTATTTATTTACACAAGGATAAACTCATGACGGATAATAAAATATATTATTATTTAACCAATGTAATTTTATGTATTAAGAGTACACAAATAACACCATTTAATCCTTAATTATTCTAATATATCATACAATCAATAAGGATTAATCTTAATAAATAATTAACAAGCTTCTCAATTACACGCCCTCTATATATAATAGCATGGAGCATCAAAAAAATTGTAAAGTTTATGTTAAATTTAGTTATAAAGAATATAAATTAGTCACATGCCTCATTACATATATCTTTTTCATATCAATGCATTAATTGGGAACTAAAATATTTTACTACATGTGCATTTACAACTGCATTTATACCAATGCCTTTTTGTGAAGCCAAGGTTTACATGTAATAGCTTATTGATTCTCTTTGAAATGGTATATTGTTGATTTTGGGATACTCTTTTAAATATTGACCATCACAGATCAAATTTTTATGTAAATTCTACTTTGAGGGTTTACAAAATTCCCCAGTTTAACATGTTTGCTTCACCTTTTAAAGATTTCTCACCATATTAACATTATTTTTTACATTTGCAATGTTTGTCTAAGAACACAAAATTATATTGTCTCAGACTATTCTATCACATAGCCAAAGTTATGTAATGAAAGAAACAAGGATTAACCTCAATAAATACTCAATAAGCATCTCAGTTACACAACCTCGAGCTATAGTAAGCTAGGGCCTCAAAAGCTTTATAAAATTTGTGCTAAAGTTTGTTTTTGGGATTCATAATTAGTCACATGCTCCATTAACTATGTCTTTTTCATACAAATGCATTAGTTAGGAACTGAAATATTTTATTGCATGTGCATTTGCAATTAATTTACACCAATACTTTTTTGAGTAGTCAAGACTTAAAATTAAACATCTTATCAATGTTGCGATAACATTTTAAATATTGGTTAACATAAATCAAATTTTTAATAAATTCTACTTTGATGGTTTATAAAGTTCCTTAGTTTTAACATTTTTGCTTCACCTTTCAAAGGTTTCATATTTGTGCCTTTGTAGTAGTAATTGCTTCTTAATTTGTTGCCTCTCCTTATCACCTTATTAATATGTTTCACAATATAATATCCAGAGCCAACACATCATCAAATCATAAAGACTTAAGTTTGAGGGCTCCGATATAATTGACATTTCAATTCTTAATACAATTCACATAATAGAGGCAGTGACTAGTCGTTATGTGGCTTTTACCTTTTGAAATCATGTGTACTTTTATTTAAGGTAGAGCTATGCTTTTTATTTATACTTATTTTTAAACACACTTGGTAAAATAAAATTAATAATGTAAAATAAGGTCCCAAATCAATTCAAAATTTATACACCAAATGCTTGCATGACTATAACCCTACATTAAATTATTAAAAAAAAATCCACTCTTAAAATTATATTTGTAATTAAAAAATATTTTTTAAAACAATTAATTTAAATTTTGTATTTTAAGACATCAAACATACTGTCTATCAATATATTTTTCAACTACAAATGATAAAAACCTTTTTCATAAAAATTTCAACATCATGTGATACAAATCCTTTTCCACTATGCTTTGATGGATGTCAATAACTTTCAAGTGTGAATGCTTTATAGGTGATTCATCAAAAGTCCTCTCTCTATTATGCTTGAATTGACATCCATACCCTCTTTAAATGGGTTTGGACATGTGTTCATTGTATTTGGTGAAAATTTAAAACACTTAAAAAAAAAGTGAGACATCTCATTTTTTATGTCATTAAAGACTTTTGGAGTACCCAAATAAACTACATAAATAGTAGCCATATTTGGATACATGGTTCACTTATATTTATAGAGTAATGGATATGATCAATGGATAAGCAAGGTTCATTCTGTAGGTTTGAATGAAATTTAGTTCGCAATAAAAAAACATTTATTTGATATAATGAGGTCAAATACAATTTTATATAAATTTTATGGAAATATATTTTAAATTTATAAGTTGAAATCAATAATAAAAATTATGGATTCTCTTTTAATAAAAGACATTTAATTAAATTAACACAAATATTTATAAATTTCAACCCACTATTCATTATTAAAAATGAATATGCCCTATATACAACCAAATCATTATAAATGATAATATTACAAATAAAAAATGAAAACTATTATCATCAATTAAAATTTTAAAATGACATTTTAAATTTTAATATGTTCAATGTGTATGAATTAAAATATTAGTTTTTAATTTTTATAAAAAAATAATTTTATCAATATCATTTTTTATGATTTATCTTACATATATTAATATAATTATAAGATTAGATAACTTATAAAGTACACCAATACTTTTTAATTTGAAAAAAAGTTAACTTATCAACTAAAACACTTCAACTTAAAATTATTAAAATTGACTTTACATATACATATATAATATTTTATAAAATAAATATATTAATATATTTTATAAAATATCAATCAAAACTTTTTAATTTAAAAAATACTTCACATATCAACTTAAACAATTCAACTTAAAACTCATTAAAATTTATCTAAAATAAAATAAAAATAAATTATATATATACACTACCTTATAAAATAAACTAATTATTTTCCAATATATTTAGTCAGAAATGTCAGCCCAAGAATCTTGGCCATGCAACCTCAAGCTATTTAAAAATTATGAGGAAAATAAAAATAAAAATCTCATCATTTTCCAATATATTTAGTGATAATCAGACCATAGAATATTAAACCATGATTTAGAATTCTAAAATTTTGTTGGACGTATATATGGACAATGTGGGGAATAGTTCGATTCCGTTTAGATAAGAACAATCAAGTTTCTACTTTATTCTCCACCATGGAAATATTTAAATTTATTATGTCGTTGTTGATGTATTTGTTTGCCCTTTTTTGAAAGAATGACTAGTTAAAACGTGTAAAGTGTTCACGGGATGACAGTGACATTTATTCACTGTCAAATATTATAAACACTATAAATAAATAAAGCATTTATTTATTTATTAGTCGTTAAATTGGATAATTTTACATATTTTTGGGTTATTAGTTTAAATTATATATTATTGACATATTTATAGAGTTTTGATAGTTCCCGTCTCTTCTTTTAGCGTCTTTTAACTATTTCTTTCTCTCTCCTATTCACATCCCTTTCGTTGTCCCTTGTGTCTCTTGGATCTGTCAAGAGCATCATTTATGCTCTTGGGTCTTGTACATCTGGGAAGTGGCATGCTAACCTTCACATAATTGAGTTCTCGAGGTTTGGTTAAAAAAACCGATGAATGGATAGTGGGATGAATGGTTTAGGCAAGTGTTTGGTTCGGATGATGTGGTTGAGGGATTTGAATGAAGAGTGTTGAAAGAACTGTTTGGTTGCGCTGATGTATATGGGTAGGGCCTTGAACGATGGGTGGCAAGGGGTGCTCATCGCAATACCAAAAGAGCTCACCATCATCATATTGCTCATTTAGAGCAATGAATTGAGAAGAGATGGAATGCCGACAACCTTCAGGGTGGATAAGGACAAGGTAACATAGTTCTTGGTTGATGCTCGACTTGGGAAACTACACAAAGTTGGGTTGTAAGACCTTATGGATTTGATCAATTCTATTGGGTTGATCATGACCAACAAATGTCATCTACAAAGCAAATGAAATAGGACGAGACTAGAGCCGAGGATAAATAAAAGAGAGGGGAGAAATTCAGACTTGAAGGTTGTTAACTTAGCATGCTAAGATGTGAACATGTTTATTTAACGAGCTTGTTCATCAAGGGTGTTATGCTGGTTGATTATGAGGTTAGGAGAGGGTTCGAGTAAAAGACTTCAAGTCTAAGTTTAGAGTCAAGATCACCCTAAATGTTATTTGCTAGTATGCCAGCTGTTACTTAAGGGAATAGGCCTACTCTATGAAGGTAAGGTCACTCTAGGAACGTCGTCCAATGGTTGAACAAGGTTGGTCTATAATTTTGAAGTGTATAGCTTGTCTTGACTTTGTTGTGAAAATGTACTATATGTTTTGGAAGTTTGGAAATAAGGTTTTGACTTCTGCTTGTCTTGACCAAGTTTTGTGTTTGTTTGTTTTTGTGTTATTTACAAGGTTTTACAAATTGTAATAAAACTGCGCTATTGTTGATAGTAAAAGAAATTAAGAGATGAAAGTAAAAGAAAGGAAATAATTTTTGCTTTTTGTTCTTTTTGAAGTTTTCACCAATCAACGCCACTAAAATTGAAAATTAAATGAACAATGTAGTGTGTTGATTTTGACTTTTTATTTTGATTTACGAGTATAAAGTTTCACTTGTATGCGTTAAATGAATGTTATTTTTTTCATATTTTCAATGAAAATAAATGAAATCTAACATGCAATTAATATTTTGAATATGTAAATGAAGAGTTAGATCTAAAACTTAATTTTTTAATGCAACTTCTACGTTTTCAAAATATAATCTATATATGCAAACTAGAATGCAAGTTTTGAAGTTTTTTTATTGTTGTTTGCGAAACTAAAATGGTGTATGATTGAATGAATGCAAACTTGCAATTCTGATTTTTCTTGTTCAAAACAATGTTATTTTATCATGCAAATATACAAACTCACTCTAGAATGCAAACTTACCTTTTCTGATTTTCGTAACTTTTGATGTGGACGTGTTTGTTGATATTTGTTTGTGGATGTGTGTTTTGAGGAAAATAAATGTAAAATAGTTTTTTTTGTTGTAACTAATGATGTGATTGACCTAATCTATCCTATAGTTAATGTAATAACAACTAAGGAAATGAAAGCACTTTCTTTCAATGCAAAAGAAGAAGAGAAGAGATGAATTGTTTATTTTTTTTAGAATTTTTCGAATCTTTTCAAAATTTAAATATATTCTAAAACTAAAAGGACTAATATAATAAGAAAATAAAAGAAGCAAAATAGAAAGCAAATCCTCCAACCTGACCAATGTTAAGATCAGTTGAAGGTGAAGAAATAGTTGGTGTGAGTATGCAATTCTCAAGTACTTATCTCCTTTGCTTAGCGATGACCTTTGGAACTCTCTGATAAGAGGGATACCAAAAAAATGGAAATAAAAAGACACAAATCTGAAGAAGAAAGTAATTGGATTGTGTTAGATATCCTCCTTTTGCCATCTTTCAGGGGTCCCATCATTGTTTGGGCCAAGGAAAGCCACTCCTCCATAACAGTCTTCATGGTCCCGGTGTAGCCCTGATATAAGCCCAAATCTGAAGTGGGCATCAATTTGAGCTCCAACAACATGCCTTTTTTAATCACAATAGTCAACTTCTGACACTTTCCATCAATTATAGTGACCCTCTCTAGATAGTCCTGGGTCTGCTAGATGAGCACCTGGGTCTACGCCATAGTCCTTACAACCTTTCCTAGAGTTAAGAAATTTTGTATGAGGGTGTCCTTGATGTTCCCCATTAGTTTGAGAGGGAAGGAGATCTTGAGTTGTGCCTCAAGATTTTGGGCCTAGCTTTGCATGTCCTCAAGAAACTTCTCTAACATGTCATGCATCACCCAAAGAACTGAGAGTGGGTCTTCTATCATTTTCTCTTCTCCCTCAGGAATCCTCACCTTGGTGAGAGAGAATAAGTCCTATTGGGTCTGCCAGACCACAAGGTTTACATCTTACATGAATTTTTGGGTGAGGATTCTCCACATGTTCCCCATGGTGCGGTCAAAATCCCGTTTTACTTTTAGGGTGCTTTGCATCATCATCTCTAGCACTTGCAATATCGAAACCATTCCCTGGGCCTTAGGAGGTGTTGATAAGGTGGTGGATATGGTAGTGATAGGCAGAGAGGACAAGGTGGAGGAAAAATGGAAGAAGTGGAGAGAGTGAATGACAAAAATAATGGAGGAGGAGACTGTTGGGGATCAACCAACAATGGATTACACTTATGAAAGCAATCAATGCGGAAATAAATCAGATAGATAAGTAACTGAAATGATAAATAGCACAGAACAAGATATACAAGAAAACACCCTGAAAACTTGTATTAAAAACTCTTTACAATAGGAATACAAATGAAGAACTTTGTTCTTCCACACCTCTCTCAGATGCACACAAGATCTCTCACTAGATCTCTATTCCTTAAGAGCTCTCTCTCAAGTACAGTCCTTCAAACATTCACAATGTTCTACTCGTACTCAATTACACTCTCTCATCATCATCCATATACAATAGCTTAGAAGATCTCTCCTACATATAGAAAAGGAAACTTAAGCATGCTCTTACAACAAACAGTTAAGCCTCTTCAACAAGGGCTCCAAAAATAATATTGCTAACAATAGAGACGCGAGCATGAGTCTACAACTCAAACTCATCATGCAAACACTCGCTTCTGTCCTCGGAAATCGCTTTCTGGACACGCAGGTAATCGACGTCGGTTCCTGTCTGTTCGCCTGTGACCGTCGCCGGCCGACCCTGCTGCCGACATCGGCGCCTCTGAACTGCAACTGACCGACGTCGGTCGCTCCTGACCGACGCCGGCGTCTGTTAGGATTGTGGAGCTAAAAGCTTCACTGATGCAGACATGGAGGAGGTTGCAGAATGAGTTGCTGAGTGTCAGAAGTGTTTGGCGTTGGTCTGGCCAACCGGCGTCGGCAGGGTGAGACAGGAAGGCAACCGACGTCGGTCATATATCGGCCAGCGTCGGCGACCCCAGGCGGACAGGGACCGACGTCGGTCGCCTGTGTGGTTCGACTGCGAGCTATTTACGGGCAGTTAGCTAACGAACCAAGAGTTTGCATGATGAGTGCTAATTTTAGACTCATAGCTGCGGATCTAATTATTGTAATTAGATGTCTAATCATTGTTTAGATGAGATCTATATAATAGACTCATGGTTGTATTGGAAAGGTGTGCTAGGGAGTAAGAGAGCATAATTATAAGCTCCTTCTGTGTGTGAGGTAGAGCTATGGTGCGTTCCTCCTAGTGCCACAGTACCAGGTGTGTTGGTGCTAGATTGGAGAGCCAGCTGGGTTCTTCAATAAGTAAGATCGTTGATCTGCAGGTGTATGTGTGTGCAAGGTCGAGGTTCACAGGTGATTGGAACCATTGCTTGATTTGCAGGTGTGCAAGGTCATACAGACAGCAACACTACAGGGAGCAGTATCAGGCAGAATCTACTTGGAGTACAGGTGTGTACTCGGATAGAGCAAGAGGAAGGCAAGGCAGTTCCTTCCATAAGTATGGTCTATTGAATTGCAGGTTGTTGCAGATTCATGGGAGATCTACTTGAAGTACCTTGAGTACTTGTGGAGCACGTGGAGTGCTTGTGGAGTGCGTGGAGCACTTGTGGTGTGCGTGGAGCACGGGAGGTGAACACCAACTCTGTATTTGAGTTGGGTGTTGGGACCTGTGAGAGGGAGAGCTTTGGAGAGAAGAATTACTGTTCACTTGAGGTGTGGGAAACCTCTGTAAGGTGGTGGAGAAGAAGTGGCATCTTCTTTATTGTATTCTTTTCTGTATAAAGTGTTAATACAATTTGGTATTGTCTCTCATATGCTGTGTTATTCTGAATTCTAGTTACTTGGTGATCTGGTTAATTTCCGCATATTAAGTTGCTTGGTATTAGTAATCAAATTGTGTGCTTCCGGTGTACACCCTCTCCCAACAAGTGGTATCAGAGCCTTGGTTGTAGGTTCTTGAGCTTGATACCAACAGGTGGTATCTGAGCTGAGGTTGGAGGAAGCAGGTTTTGTGTTTCGTTACAGGTCACTCTCAGGGGTTTCTGATCGAGTGGGAGTAGAGCAACTGCAGATCAAAGTAAGCTAAGAATGGAGGAGTTGAAAAGCACAGATGGTCACTCACAGTCCTATGGAAAGAAAGAGCAGGTAAAAGAATATTGTTGGTTGGTAACAGATCAGCATGAAGAAACTGAAGATACAGATGTAGCAGGTGTTGTTGCACAGGATGTTCTTGCAGGTTTCTTGGATAAAGTTGAATCTTGGATAAAAGATTCGGTTGCCTCTTTCCATGCAGTTCCAGGTAGAGGAGCTGGTGAGCCTTGCCAAAAGATTGGCAAAGGGGAAGTGAAGCTGAAATTGCAGGCGGCCAACACACAGGTGTTGATGAAGGTCATGCAGGTCCCAGGTTTGGAGATATGGCTAATTTCTTCAGAAAGATTGGGTGATGAGAGATGCACAAGAACTCTCACAGCGGATGCACTTGAATTAGCTGGTGGTAAGAAAACAGGTATCCTTTATCTACTTGTTTATATTACTGATTCTTCTTTTATTGCAGAGACGTGGCTTCGTAGGCTTGGTCACATGAGCAGGAAGGAGATGCATGTTCTTAAGCGGAAGACAGATATATTTGACAGGCTTAAGAACTGGAAAGCCTTGGTGTTTATGGAGGAGATGGCGGACAGAACCCAGTGGATGTGGCTGGATACTTCTGAGCAGGGCAGTTTGGACATGGATTTTGATTCAAAGAAGCTCGCGGGTAAAAAGTCATCACTCACAGGCGAACACAGACACCGATGTCGGTCAGGAGGAACCGGCGTCGAACAGACAGGTGCCGATGTCGGTCATGTGCAGACTGAAGCTGGCGATGTCGGGCAGGGTAAGACCGACGTCGGTTAGGATAACCGACGTCGGTAGAAGGTAAGACCGATGTCGGTTAGGAGAACCGACGTCGGCAGAAGGGACACCAGCACAGGCAGGTTGGTAGTCAGGTACAGACGCATGGAACCGACGTCGGTCGGATGCAGACTGTGGGGTGACCGAGGTCGGTCACTGTAACGAATTTTGGGTGGACAGCACGCTGTCAAGGAGTCTCAAACACCCATACGGAGGACTGAAGGCGTAAGTAGGCCCTCAAATTCGTTGTTCCTCTTCTTCATACTTGTTGCTGATTGTAGAGCAGGAAGGATCCAGGAAACAGGTGTGAGCTTGGCATGGATGAGGATGTGATTCCTTGGAGGAGAACCAGACAGGTGTGTCTTGGTAGAGTTGCCAGCAGGTATGAAAGCACAGAGACGAATGGATACCTTAGTAGAAGAATAGAGAGAACGGATACGTGAGACGGAAGACCAGGTATACGGTCTTGTGAAGCTGCAGGACAGTGGTACAGGTTTTGACAGGTGGAGGACGGAGCATGGCTTCAGTCAATGTCAGGGTAACTACTGTGGTTTTGTCTTACTAGGGGGATGATGAGTCATGACATCATTCTGTTGCTGTATGTGGATAGTATGCTAGCTAGCAGGGGTGTACATACAGGGTTTTGCTGAGCTAAGGGTAAGATTAGTTCAGTGGCATGTCATGAGGAGTTTGGAGCAGCGGAATTCTTTGACATGGGAGGCATGGAGATCACAGGTTGATTTTGTCTCGAGTGGGAGCTGATGTGAATCAGGTGTTGGCGAGGTTCGGGATACAAAACCGGAGCACACTAAGGGCTGGATAGGTACAGTGTCCGAAATCACATGAGGTCTGGTATAGACCTGAGTATTCCCATGCAGTGGGAGCTGTCAGAGAGTTAGGAGCCAATTCGGGGAAGTGGATTCTCAGGTTTTCTGAGAGGGACCGGTAGCAGGTGTTGCTATGCAGGGTCAGGACTTCACTACATGTATTTGTAGGTTCGGATGCGGCAGGTTACTCGGATGACAGGTGGTACATCACAGGTTGTGTGGTGGGTTGTCTTCAGGTGGGAGCTTGAAGAGGGATACAAACCAGGAAACAGATTAGATGGAGTACAGGTACAGGTACAGTGCAGTTGTTTATCTCCAAGTGGGAGATTGTTAGGATTGTGGAGCTAAAAGCTTCACTGATGCAGACATGGAGGAGGTTGCAGAATGAGTTGCTGAGTGTCAGAAGTGTTTGGCGTTGGTCTGGCCAACCGGCGTCGGCAGGGTGAGACAGGAAGGCAACCGACGTCGGTCATATATCGGCCGGCGTCGGTGACCCCAGGCGGACAGGGACCGACGTCGATCGCCTGTGTGGTTCGACTGCGAGCTATTTATGGGCAGTTAGCTAACGAACCAAGAGTTTGCATGATGAGTGCTAATTTTAGACTCATAGCTGCGGATCTAATTATTGTAATTAGATGTCTAATCATTGTTTAGATGAGATCTATATAATAGACTCATGGTTGTATTGGAAAGGTGTGCTAGGGAGTAAGAGAGCATAATTATAAGCTCCTTCTGTGTGTGAGGTAGAGCTATGGTGCGTTCCTCCTAGTGCCACAGTACCAGGTGTGTTGGTGCTGGATTGGAGAGCCAGCTGGGTTCTTCAATAAGTAAGATCGTTGATCTGCAGGTGTATGTGTGTGCAAGGTCGAGGTTCACAGGTGATTGGAACCATTGCTTGATTTGCAGGTGTGCAAGGTCATACAGACAGCAACACTACAGGGAGCAGTATCAGGCAGGATCTACTTGGAGTACAGGTGTGTACTCGGATAGAGCAAGAGGAAGGCAAGGCAGTTCCTTCCATAAGTATGGTCTGTTGAATTGCAGGTTGTTACAGATTCATGGGAGATCTACTTGAAGTACCTTGAGTACTTGTGGAGCACGTGGAGTGCTTGTGGAGTGCGTGGAGCACTTGTGGTGTGCGTGGAGCACGGGAGGTGAACACCAACTCTGTATTTGAGTTGGGTGTTGGGACCTGTGAGAGGGAGAGCTTTGGAGAGAAGAATTACTGTTCACTTGAGGTGTGGGAAACCTCTGTAAGGTGGTGGAGAAGAAGTGGCATCTTCTTTATTGTATTCTTTTCTGTATAAAGTGTTAATACAATTTGGTATTGTCTCTCATATGCTGTGTTATTCTGAATTCTAGTTACTTGGTGATCTGGTTAATTTCCGCATATTAAGTTGCTTGGTATTAGTAATCAAATTGTGTGCTTCCGGTGTACACCCTCTCCCAACATCGGCGCCTCTGAACTGCAACTGACCGACGTCGGTTGCTCCTGACCGACGCCGGCGTCTGTGTAGACCCGAACCTGTTTGTCTATGCTCCTTGGTGAAGCTTTTAGCTCCACACTCCTAACAATCTCCCACTTGGAGATAAACCAGCTGCACCAATACCTGTACAGCAAGATCTTCTAGCTCCTCCATCTTCAACTCAATCATGAAGACCAATAGAAGTTGAATGAAGATTCAACTTCTCCTTAGTAACCGGCTTTGTTAGCATATCAGCAGGATTCATGTCTGTATGGATCTTCTCCAGCTTCAACTCACCATCTTCCAATACCTGCCGTATGAAGTGGTACCTTAGCTGTATGTGCTTGGTTCTAGAATGAAAAGCTGAGTTCTTAGCCAAATGGATTGCGCTTTGACTGTCACTATGCAATCTGCAACTCCCATGCTCCCTTCCAAGCTCTTCCATGAACCGTGTCATCCATATCATTTCCTTGCTAGCTTCTGTAGCTGCAATATATTCTGCTTCTGTAGTTGACAAGGCTACAACCTTCTGCAACTTAGAAATCCAACTAACTGCCGTTCCACCTACAGTAAAAACATAACCTGTGGTGCTCCTCCTGCCATCCAAATCCCCTGCCATATCTGAATCTACATAGCCATGTAGAGAAGTATCTGAACCTCCATAGCATAAGTGTCTGCTGCTGGTTCCTCTCAGATATCTAAGGATCCATTGTACTGCTTTCCAATGTTCCTTTCCTGGATTGGCCATATACCTGCTTACTACTCCCACTGCTTGGGCAATATCTGGTCTAGTACACACCATTGCATACATCAAACTTCCTACCGCGGAAGAGTATGGAACCTTATTCATGTACTCTACCTCATCATGTGAATTGGGACATTGTTCTTTACTTAACTTGAAATGTCCTGCCAAAGGTGTGCTTACCGGTTTCGCATCCTGCATGTTGAACCGTTTCAACACCTTGTCCACATAATCTTCTTGAGACAATATCAACCTGTGATTTTCTCTGTCTCTCTTAATGCTCATGCCAAGTATTTTCTTAGCTGCTCCCAAATCCTTCATGGCAAACGTCTGAGCTAACTTCACTTTAAGCTCTGAGATATCCTGCATGTGAGACCCTGCAACCAACATGTCATCTACATACAACAATAGAATAATGTATCTACCGTTATCAAATCTCTTAAAATATACACAATGGTCTGATTGACATCTACTGAAACCATGCTCAGTCATAAACCTGTCAAATTTCAAGTACCATTGCCTTGGAGCTTGCTTGAGGCCATACAAGCTTTTCTTTAACCTGCACACTAGTTTCTCCTTACCCTTGACTTCGAAACCTTCTGGCTGTTCCATGTAAATTTCCTCATCTAAATCTCCATGAAGAAATGCTGTTTTAACATCTAGCTGCTCGAGATGCAAATCCTCAAAAGCAACCAAAGACAGTACAACCCTTATAGAAGTCATCTTAACAACCGGAGAAAAAATCTCGCCAAAGTCAATACCTGGCTTTTGTGCAAATCCTTTTACAACCAATCTGGCCTTGTATCTCATCTGACCATCCTCACCTTCCTTTAACCTGTAAGTCCACCTATTCTTCAGTGTTCTCTTACCAGCTGGCAATTCAACCAAATCCCATGTTTGGTTCTCTCTTAAGGACTCCATCTCCTCAACCATGCCATGCTCCCACTTACTCCTGGACTCCACCTGTAAAGCTTCTTCAAAACTTTCTGGTTCTCCACCATCGGTTAGCAATAAATAATATAAAGAAGGAGAATATCTAATTGGAGGCTTACTTACCCTTTCAGACCTCCTGATTGGTGTCTTGGACTCGTTTTCCACAATCTGTCCACCCAAATTTTCTGACAGTGACCGACCTCGGCCACCTGTAGACCTGTTACTGGCCGACGCCGGTTCTTCCTGGCCGACGCCGGTGCCTGGTCTGCCGACGTCGGTCTCTGTATGACCGACATCGGTTTCTGTACTGCCGACGCCGGTTCCAAACCTGCCGACGTCGGTCTCTGTGTTTTCCTGTAAGTGATTATTTCTTTTTCCCGCGAGCTCATTTTGGACCATAACTTCGTCCAACTCATTATTGCTCTGCCCAGCTTGATCTAGCTTCCTTGTCTGATCACTGTACATCACCCTTTCATTGAAAACAACATCACGGCTCCTGATTACCTTGTTAGTTCCTAGATTCCAAAATCTGAAACCAAAATCATCTGAGCCATAGCCTATAAACGTGCACCTCATAAACTTAGCATCAAGCTTCTTTCTATTTTCCTTATCTGTGTGCACAAAGGCTTCACAACCAAAAACTTTGAGATATGAAAGATCAACCCTTTTACCTGTCCATGCCTCTTCTGGAATTCCACCATCCAGCGCTGTAGAGGGTCCTCTGTTGATCAGGTACACTGCGGTGTCAACTGCTTCTGCCCAAAACTCTAAGGGCAACCCTGCATGCAATCTCATACATCTTGCACGCTCCATAATAGTCCTGTTCATCCTTTCAGCAATACCATTCTGCTGAGGTGTCCTTGGAACCGTCCTTTGCCTACGGATCCCATTTATGTAACAATACAATTTGAACTTAAGACTGCAGAACTCACCACCATTATCAGATCTCAAGCACTTTAATCTTTTGCCTGTTTCATTCTTAACCATGGCTTTCCATATCTTAAAAGTATCAAAAACATCAGATTTCTTTTTAATACAGTAGATCCATACCTTTCTTGTGGCGTCATCTATGAATGTAACATAGTACTGTGATCCGCCAATAGAGGCTACATGAGCCGGTCCCCACACGTCTGTGTGAACAAGCTGCAACTTCTGCCTTTTCTTAGTAGACCCAGTCTTTAGAAAACTAACCCTTTTCTGTTTTCCAAACACACAATGCTCACAAAATTCTAGATCCATACTTTTCAAATCTGAAAGCATACCTTTAGACTTAAGGATTGACATCCCCTTCTCACTCATGTGGCCAAGCCTTGAGTGCCACAATTTAGCATCCACATCTGAAGTAGATAAAACTGAAGGAGATTTGTTAGTAATACAATTACACAAATAGAGAGTACCTTCTCTCTTACCTCTGGCCATAACAAGTGCACCCTTGGTCACTTTCCAAGAATCTGCTGTGAGAGTTACTGTACAACCCTCATCACCTAGCTTACCTGCAGAAATCAGATTTCTCTTCAAACTAGGAACATGCATCACATCCCTCAACACCCACGTGTTGCCATTCTGTATCTTTAGCTGCACTTTACCTTTGCCAATAATCTTACAAGGCTCATCATCCCCTAAGTACACTATTCCAAAATCTCCATGGACATAGTCACTGAAATATTCTCTGTTAGGGGTAGCATGGAAAGATGCACCAGAATCTAATACCCAAGATTCTATGTTATTATGCAAAGAGAAAATAAGAGCATCCTGTGCAATACCTGCAACCTTTGTCTCTTCCTTTCCTTCGTGCTGATTATCCTCCTTAGGCTTTGACCAGCAATCTCTGCTTATGTGCCCCAACTTTCCACAGTTCCAGCATTGTGGCCTTCTGCCATTCCTGGATTTGGATCTGCCTCTTCCCTTAGACTTAGATCTTGATCTCCTCTTGCTCCTTTCTTTTTGCCTTCCTCTGCTCTCGAGATTTAAAGCATTCCCGGATGTCCCAGAAGTCTCTTCTGTGCTTTTCCTGCGAATTTCTTCATTCAAAATAACACTAACCACATCCTCTACTTTTAAAATATTCGAAGCAGAAGCAGTATTAGAAACTGCCATTACCAAGCCATGCCAGCTTTCAGGCAAAGAACATAAAATTAAAAGAGCCTTTATTTCATCTTCAAATACAATATTAACAGAACTTAACTGATTAACAATACCATGGAAATCATTCAAGTGATTGGAAACAGATTCACCTTCTTGCATATGCAAATTAAACAACTGCTTCATCAAATATACCTTGTTTGAAGCGGAGGGTTTTTCATACAAATTTGCTAACGTGGTCATTAAATCTACCGTAGTTTTTGCCTGTGACAAATTAGATATCACAGTGGAGGCCAGACTCAGTCTTATAGAACCAAGAGCCTTTCTGTCAAGAACTTCCCATTCTTCATCCTCCATGTCCTTGGGCTTCTTTGCTATCCCACCTAACGGTAAGTAAAGATCCTTCTGATACAGATAGTCCTCTATCTGCATTCTCCAGTGCTGATAGTTCTTGCCATTAAACTTTTCCATTCTCAACTTACTTTCCTCTGCCATTGCTTCTCCCACTCAGACAGAAATCCCTGTGAGCAACCTGTAATCCGAACACACTACACAGATCTGAACCACCTGTTAGTGAACCTGAGCTCTGATACCACTTGTTGGGGATCAACCAACAATGGATTACACTTATGAAAGCAATCAATGCGGAAATAAATCAGATAGATAAGTAACTGAAATGATAAATAGCACAGAACAAGATATACAAGAAAACACCCTGAAAACTTGTATTAAAAACTCTTTACAATAGGAATACAAATGAAGAACTTTGTTCTTCCACACCTCTCTCAGATGCACACAAGATCTCTCACTAGATCTCTATTCCTTAAGAGCTCTCTCTCAAGTACAGTCCTTCAAACATTCACAATGTTATACTCGTACTCAATTACACTCTCTCATCATCATCCATATACAATAGCTTAGAAGATCTCTCCTACATATAGAAAAGGAAACTTAAGCATGCTCTTACAACAAACAGTTAAGCCTCTTCAACAAGGGCTCTAAAAATAATATTGCTAACAATAGAGACGCGAGCATGAGTCTACAACTCAAACTCATCATGCAAACACTCGCTTCTGTCCTCGGAAATCGCTTTCTGGACACGCAGGTAACCGACGTCGGTTCCTGTCTGTTCGCCTGTGACCGTCGCCGGCCGACCCTGCTGCCGATGTCGGCACCTCTAAACTGCAACTGACCGACGTCGGTCGCTCCTGACCGACGCCGGCGTTTGTGTAGACCCGAACCTGTTTGTCTATGCTCCTTGGTGAAGCTTTTAGCTCCACACTCCTAACAGAGACATGTGGGTGAAAGGGGTCAAAATGAATGGTGAGGCCCAAGGGAACATCTATGCTCACCATTGACTTTGGGTCATGCTCACTTGAGGGGTAATGACTCCTAGGAGGGGGTTATTCAGCATAATGGATGAGATTGGCTGATTAATGTTGATTCCTTAAGCACTCGAGGTGATAGAAAAAGGGGCTAAGAAGCTATGAGATGAGTTAATGGGGTTGGTGCTAGAGGAACATAAGAGACTGGTGGGGGAGGCATAATTATAGAAATTGGTACCTATTATATGGACTAAGCATGAACTACCTTTCACTTCTTCCTTGACCTTTTACCCAAGTCGACTCCAAATGTTGTTGTATAAGGAGTTGATATAGTGAGGCTATAAAGGTCAACTATGGGAGCTATTACATCATCAAAGGAACTACTGGGATGGTCCCAGTCACTAGAGATGTGCACTTACTCCCAAAATAGCTGAGGTAGCTGCTGGAGATGGGGAACTCATATGTACCTAAATCTAAGGAATCACCAACAGGGGCACCAAGAAAGTTCCAAATTGGGGAATGGAAGGGGTAGAGGGAAATGAAGAAGGCAGGATGTTATGGATAGAGGAGGCCATCATTGTTTGGGCAAAGAGTGGAGGGGGTGGAATTACGAAAAAGGGTGGTGCTAAAGAGATGGTTTGTGAAAGAGGTGGGTAATCAAGTGTTGTCACAGGAGGCAGTTGGAAATCAGAGGGAGTGAGGGCAGGAACTTGTATTAGTACCTGATGCTAGTCCTACTTTGGGCTTATTTCTAGGCTACTAATGATATTGAACCTTAGAGATCGGTGGCCTCGGGTTGAGGTGCCTGCTATAGATTTGCCCATGCTTGGGTTGCTTGTCTTTGAGTTACATGATTTTAACTTAGCTAGGGCTGAGGTGCTTGAATTACTGGAGGTGGATGAGGTGGAGCCATGGTGGGGGAGACACTTGTCATGGGGGAGAAGGTGACAAGATCCCCTCTAGGATTCTTTTAGAAATTATGGGGGTGGTTAGGGTGATATCCCCTGAAGAATGGGTCAATGTAGAAGGGGATAGGAGGTCCCAATCTGGACCTTCTTACCTTTCTCCTTCATACGAGCTTCAATCCTTACGAGAACCTCCTAGTCATCCATGAGATTTAAATAAAACTCATCATCATCCTCTAGCTAGTGGTCATAATTGAGGTTAAGGCGAGTCGAATACTTCTCTAAATGGACCTAGATCATGCTCTTTTGGTCCCAGTCCTGTGGCTTAGCTTTACACAAGGATAAAGAGTCCTGACCACTTATCATCTTCTATAGGGGAGGGAAACAGTGGTACACATGGTGCTTGATGATGATCAAAAGAGGCATGCATGCCTTTTGCTGGTGACTGATACACTTCCAAAGATGCCCTCCACTAATTGGTAAGCAATTTCAATCTCAACAAGGTGATCTGAGATGTGATAGGGCAAGCGAAGGGGCTCCTTAAGAATGCCTATGACCCAAATGACTATGTCCTCTCAAAAATACCAGTAGTCTCTAATGGGAGCCAGTGAGTCATTGATTTCATTTGATAGATGAGGTAGAGGGGCTGATTGCACTATATACCACTAGGTAGAAAAACTCGTAAATGTCCTAGAAGTTGTTTCTGCATTGGTGGTTGATGGGTGTTGTTATTCCCTTCATTTAATCAACTTTTTGTTGATGTCATATTTAATCAGAGCTGTGTCTAGAGCTATATGCAACAAGAAAAATCTTAGCGATTTAGTAATTGATTGTAGGTATTTATATTTTTTTCTTTTGTTTTGGGGGATTTTTAATGTCTTAAGGACTTCTTGGTTAAAATCTTATTGGAATCAAACTATGAAAATCTGCTGAAAGTAAACACATGTTGCAAAAATGAATTTGCTGGAAGTAAACACACTTTTGCATAATGAAATAGATTGCTGGAAATAAACACACTTTTGTAGAATGAGATAGATTGCTGGAAATAAACACACTTTTGTAGAATGAAATAGATTGCTAAGAAATGAGAATTTAATCTAGAACACCTGCAGGGACAAAATCTATAACAAATTTTAGAACCCCTGTAGGGACAAAATCTATAACAAATTTTAACTTTAAGGAGTTGGAATAATTTATAAATTTAACAAAGCTACCTATTTACTTTTGAGAATAAAATATAAATACCGACCAAAAATGAAGATCCTGGTTCTTGGAGGAGTGGGCCCTTGCTCCGCCTAGAAACATGACTGAACAACTTAATTCTCTCTCAAAACAGAAATAGCTATTTCATTGATAAAATGTTTTGTATTACAAAAATGTACTATTCTATCCTTATCCCTATATTTTTCAATTATTTTTCTTATTGCTTCCTAAATTCCTAGGTTTGTATATATATTCTTCTTCTTGTGGTGCATTGATGGCTGTAACTATTTCATGGATACGATGAAACTGAATCATGCCCAGAATAGATGTTGAATCAAGACATGGATAGATGTCCAACTGTGTGATAAATATCTTGGATCTGCAAGTATGGAAATTGAAAGTCTGGGCCTGATTTAATGGGATCATTGATCTGACAGATCGCTGGCTGTTTGGAATAGATCTTTATCAGTTCTATGTCTAATCATGAAAGTTTTAGAGCTTATCTACAGGAGTACTGAAACTAATTCAGATAATTTCAAAACTAAATATAGAGTTTTGGAACTAAGTCCGAAAATGTGACAACTTGAAATAGAATGGTGGGGTTTTGGAACTATGCTGTATTGATTTCAATGCTTCCAAAAACATGCAATCTACTTCATATTTGTTCTTCAGCCTGATGATGACCTATTTTATTACAAAACTTAAATTTTTCAAAACACTTGTTAGGAATGACAGAGCTTTTTTAAACGTTAGAATCACAATCAACAAAAGATGGATAATTACATCCTAACTCATATCAGATCAAAATAAAAGTCACAAAATGCAATCAAACTTAATAGAAAGAGAGAGTAAGATGAGGTCATTTATTATACATTTAATGGGCATATCCTAGCCTCATCATTTCACCCCTACTTACTTGTTTGTAAGTCCCTTTACAAACTTTACTCTTCAAATTCAAGATCGTATATTCTGCATTACATTTGATTGCTCAGATCAAATCGCTGGAACTGAATATCCCAATGCTTTGATTCAGAGGTACTATACACTGCTCCTGCTTCTACTTTTCTTTTCCATTCCTCAAATTGAGTGGGATCTTAAAGTTCTCTGTTTTGCCAAGGAGATATAGGGGTGAGAAGTAGAGATGGCCTTGTCTACATTCCTATCCATATGCACAGGGGAGTTTCATTGATCTGAGGAATTATTGTGCATAAAGCTTTTGCCCTTTCTAGACTCTAGATCAAATTTGAAGGGGATATTACTTTCTTTCTTTTCAATGCCACCGGGAGAAATTCCCATCTTTTTAAACACGCATCATAGATATTATCAAAAATTGCCTTTTCATAAGAGGTGAAGGCATTAATGCTTTTCTATAAATTGAAAAGATAAGGTTCCCTAAATTTGTCATTAAATGCATGGGATTGGAAATGTGTAACAAAGTCGAATGAGTTATCATAATGAATTCTCATACAGAGACCAGATGAACTAGCCTTTAACAGATGCTCTGACTCCCTCTCCTTCCATGCAATCTAATTTTGAAGAATAGAGACAAATGCGTTAAGCTGGCTTTCCCCTACATACAAATTGATCATAAAACTTGAATTTCTTTCTAGCATGAAATTGCAGAGGTAAAATTCACAGAGAATATTTTTATGTTCTGCATTAGCTAAGGAGTAGGTTGCTGAGAAATTAGCTTCATCTTTTATTTCATGTGGAAGGCCACATGCTATCCTTGCCAACTGCCATCGAATAAATTATTCCTCTAAAAACATGCTATATGCAGGAGAAGGTCTTCTGCATGCAAGTAGTTTCTCACTCATCATGCAAACTATTTGTATTTTTACAAGATATTTATATTTATCTTTTTCCTCCTTGTAAAATTTTTCGTTCCATTCCTTGCTTTTTTTTCTTCCTTCATTTTGCTTTTCAAGTCTAATTTGGATGCCTTGATTACACTGAGTTCTTTGCATGTATCATCCCATAACTGCTTGAGTGGCAGATAAGTCAATTCAGTCTGTGCAGAGACTATTGACATAGTGGTCTATCTCCTAAAAATTGTACATTTTTCCTTATTCTCCATCAGTTGCCTTTTAATCTCTGTTAATTTCTCAGTCTTGGCTGTGAACTAGTTTGTTAATTCTTCAAGGAGCATTTCTTTCTTTTCTAATTTGAGTTTGAAAAAATTCAATTTCTCATCCTTTTCCTTGATAATGAGCTCTACTCTAGATAAAAATAGAGCTTGTTTAATCTACTGGTTTTATTCTTTTTCTAAATTTTCTTGGAGAGTTAAGCATTCTTCTTCCACCAGAGGGGATTTTCCTTTCCTTTTTCAAGATGCCTGTTCATCTTCTACATGTGATGGTATTGTTGTCTCACCCATTTCTTGGAAAACTTACTCCTTAAATCTTTCATCTTTTTTTTCCTTTTTGTTTGGCTTGGTTTAGGAGGAGTCATGGCCATGCTGCCCAAAATGTCAGTAGCTTCAGTTTCCAGCCTTTCTTGTTCTTTCATCTCCTATAAAATTTCTTTAGACCTTTTATGACTTCTCCTTCCTTAAGGAGATTCAAAATGTGCATACATGGGTATCCTCTTAGATCTTCTTCTGATGTTCACCTTTTGCTCAGGTCTAGGTGAACCGTCACTGTCAGAGACATGTATTAGTTCTTCTGTAGCTTTTGTAGAAGAAGGAATTTCCTGAGAAGGCATAGTAGGGTCTACAATTTTAGCTCTTCTTCAAGATTTTCTTCTTTTTGGTATTTCCTCTTCCCCTAGTTCTTTCTTTTCCTCAGCAGTGGTATTATTTTGCAAATGAACTGAAGGGGCATGAGGAGTTGTTATTGTTCTTCTAAAAATACCAAGGTTCTGCCCAAATTTGCCAAAATTTTTTTCTCACATTTCTTCCCCATTTTTCTTTGAAAAGAAATGGTGCTGGCATACTAAATGCACTAACCCATGATGTCTAATTATTCCTACACCTCAAGAATACCTCTAGGCCATTGTATGGATGGAGTCAAAAAGAAACCCTAGAAGGTTTACTATATATTATGGTTTTTTGGCTCCATATCTAAGGTGTATGAGTATTTTCAAGACTTCTTTTCCTACTGACCCAAATTGTCCATCACAGGTTAAATACTTAACTATCCAAAATGCTACTCTGTCAAAGGGTTTGGGCAACCTGGCCCTCTTTAATCCTTTGATGATTTTCTTTATGCTGTAACTATACTGGGGTTCAACTTCCCCCTTTTTCAATAGGGTTTCAACCAGGTCTTTTAATGTCCTCTTGACAAGGTTTGGGACATGCACTATTGGTATTCCAGATATCTCACTTATTATATTTACAGAAAAAGAATGAAAACCTTCCTAATCTTTGTTCTTGTTTGCTCTAAATTGATAACAAATTCTCTTACCAATTCATCGTTATATTTGGGAAATTTCCTTAGAAACTCCAGCCATCCTGCCTGTTGAAAGATAGTTGTTAATTCTTCATCTACAAGGAGCTAGGTATCATCATCTGCTTTTGACTTCTTTTTAATCTCCATGATTCATTCTTCTTTAATCTTACGTCGGTTAGCTGAAGATTACTTATTTTATTGGTGGAACTGATGACTTTTGTTGTGGAACTAGTGAATTCAGTTGATGAACTAGTGAATTCAATTATGGAATTATTGTACTCAGCTATGAAAATAGCAAATTTGACTACAAAACTACTGTACTCAGCTATGGAACTGACATATTTGATTCACTGTATCTCTTTGGAAGTTTTTCTACAGCTAGCTTTTACTTTGTTGATTCAATAATAAGAATGATTCTTTAAAACTGTCTGCCAACTTATTCCATCATCAATATCCTTCTCATGATTTCACACATTTAATCATGATCTACAATAGATGACTCATCATACTAATCTTTTTAAATCAAGTCTAATCACACATGCAAACTTTTAATCTAACCTTTAACAAGTTAAAAACATAATTACCGTCCTTGATGATGTAATCCCTCCGTCATGATGACTCATCATTCCTAAAAAAATGGTTAAAAAATAGTTAGCATTCCAAAGAAGTTTTTATTTTGAATTAGCCATTTATTTGAGAAAATCAACGGTGATTGTTAATTTTTAATTTTTTTTTGGAGAAGAGAACGCCATTTACTGGTTTTCATCCTCTTCCCTTTATTCTATATTTTTTCATCTGATTATTTGATCATTTTGGAAGAACTGAGTTCTTCCATATGATCAAATTCTTTGTTTACTTCAATCTGCTTCAAGAATTCATCCTTAGTAGGAGGCTTCCTATAAAGTTTTAGCCTGTGTCCATTGACCAAGAGTATTCTTCTGCTACCATTAATGGGAGGTAATTGGATAGAACCATTGTCAAATATTTACTCGATCTGATAAGGTCCCAACCATCTGGTTCTTAATTTACCTTTGAATTGTTGGTACTTAGAATCAAACAACAATTCCCAATTTCTTACTTTGAATTGTCTTTCCTTTATATGTGAATCATGCCATTACTTTCTTTGATCTTGGATTATCTCTATCTAGTGAAGTGCTTTCATTCTTAATTCATCCAATTCATTGAGTTGAAGGATTCGCTCTTTTTGAGCTACATCCAATTCAATTCCTACCTTAACTATTGTCCTCAATGTCTGTAGTTCAAACTCAATAGGCAAAAAGGGTTTTTTCCCATAGACTAACTCATATGGTGAAAACCCTGTTGTGGTTTGCCAAGTTGTATTGTAAGCCCAGATAGCTTCAAGTAGTCTTTTTACCCAATCTCTTCTTTCTGCTTCAACTTTTTTAGTGAGGATGTTTTCTAATTCTCTATTTGTTACTTCAACTTGTCCATTTGCTTGTGGGTGATAGGGAGATGACTTCCTATGATTGATATGATAATAAATTGTGAAAGCCTGGATCATATTGGACATAAATTATGGTCCCTAGTTTGAAACCAAGCTTCTTGATGCTTCAAACTTTAGCATAATTCTGTGCTAAAGGAAATCAACAACTACTTCTTCAGTGGCATTTGTTATAGCCTGCACTTCTACTCACTTTGTTACATAATGAGTACACACAAGAATATGCTCTTTTCCCTGTGAAGGAGGATTAAAAGGTCCAACAAAATCCAATCCCAATCTCTCAAATGGTTCACTCACTACTTGTGGTTGCAGAGGCATTTCATTGGTAACGGTTGGCTGTCCCATCCTTTGACAAGGATCACACTGCCTGATATATCTCTTCACATCTTTGTACAGAGATTGCCAATAGTAACCAGTGCCAAGTATCTTATGAGCTATTATTTTCACTGAATAGTGTCCTCCACTTGGTTCATCATGACATGCCCGGAGGATGTCAAATATTTCATCTTCTCTTACACACCTGCGTAAAACCAAATCATGACCATATTTAAATAGCATTCTATTTAACCATTTGAACTGTGCATTGGTTTTGATTAACTGCTTTATTTGTTTTTTAGTGAAAGGAGGAAACTTCCCTATTGCAAGATAATTTGCCATTTCAACAAACCATGGTGTAGCAGCTGAAATAACAAACAATTATTCATCTGAAAAGCTATCCTTGATTGGATCCTACTCCCCTATAGTGGTCAGTCTTGACAATAAATCAGCTACCACATTAGATTTGTCTGGATTGTCCATAATGGTAATATCAAATTCTTGTAAATTCTACCTCTAACCATTGGTTTATTCATTAAATATTTAATTACTGAGTGATTTGTATGTATAAATATTTTGCACCCTATAATATAATGTCTAAATTTATTGATTTCATAGATCACAGTTAGAAATTTTTTTTGTGGTAGTGTAATTTCTTTCAGTGGGAGTAAGATTTTTACTAAGATAGTAAATAGCATACATTTTTCCTTCTTCATCTTTCTGTCCCAAAACTGCACCAATTGAGTTATTTGAGGCATTAGTTTAGATGTGAAAAGGTTTCTCCTAATTAGGTCCTTCCAATATTTGGACAATTACTAATTTCTCTTTAATTTCTTCAAAAGCATGTTAACACTTTTAATCCCAAAGAAATTCATAGTCTTTGGTAAGCAACTTAAACATGGGGGCAGCGATTTTACTAAAATCCTTGATAAAGTGCCTATAATATCCAACATGTCCTAAAAATGACTTGATATCTGTGGGAGTTTGAGGAATATGCAAGTCTGAAATAATCTTGATTTTGTTTTAGTCAACCTGAATTCCTCTTTTTGAAATATGGTGTCCTAATACAATCCCTTCATCAACCATCATCAAAAATTTCTCATGACTAATAGACAAGTGATGTTGTTCACATCTTATTAATACTCTATCCTAATTTTTTAAGGCATCATCAAATATATCTCCATGCACAGTAAAGTCTTCCATATCTACCTCTACACAGTCATTTGTTAGGTCTGAAAAACTTGCTAATACAGCTCTTTGAAAGGTTGCTAGAGTATTACATATTCCAAATGGCAATACCCTATAAGCAAAAGTACTCCATGGACAAGTAAATGTAGTTTTGTCCTGATCCTCAGCAGCAACTCTGATTTGACTATATCCACTAAATCCATCCAAGAATGAAAAGTATTGTTTACCTGAGAGGTTGTCTAAGATTTGATCTGTGAATGGTAAGAGAAAATAATCTCTCAAGGTGGCTTTGTTCAATTCTCTATAGTCAACACAAATTCTCCATTTTTTGTTCTTTTTAGGGACAATTACAAGAGGAGACACCCACTGGCTATCTGAGATAGGGTAGATAAAACCTACTTGTAATAGTTTTTCTGTTTCTTGTTTGACTATATCTCTTAAGGCTAGATTAATCCTTCTCTGAGGTTGCCTAACTGGTCTAATGTTTTCAGTATAAATGTGATGGGTGCAGATACTTGGATGAATTATCTTCATGTCTCTATAGTCCCAAGCAAAAGCTTTAGTATGATCCTTCATAGTATCAAATAGTTTGGCTTCTTCATCGTTCTTTAACTAGCTATTAATATTCAAAAAAATTCTTGGTTGAATCAAAACATATTTGGTACCAGTATATGAAAAACTGATTTGTTGAAGGGAATCTATTAAGGTGTTTAGTGGACAGGCATGTGGTAACAACATATGATATGTAGCAACATCTCTGAAAGTTCTTTGAGATAGAATGTTGGACAAAGGACAGCATGAAGAGTTATGATACTTATTTTGTTATAGGTCGAACTCCTCATTACTGCTATTTTCTAGAAATTCTTCATCATTTCCTGATATCTGTAAAGCTAAAGCTACAGATCCTTCCTCTCCCTAAGAGAAATCTCATTCCTCCAGAGTGAAATTATCTTCATTTGCAGGGAATCATTGTTGGTGTGGTTTTGGAACTAGTTATGATAGTTTTAGAATAGATTTTACAGTTTCTAGAACTAATCCCGACTGCTTTAACGACAATTGATGTTTATTCAATGAAGAATTAACCATATCTTCTATTTATCATACATGATCCTGTTATGTTATCATAGCCAAAGAAGACAGATTTTGCTCATTAATATAAGGATTATCAACCCATAATTTTGCTTGATTATCAATAAAAGTTCGTGTAGAGGGATATAATGAAATTTGCTTAAAATTCTTACCATTGGAAATAGTCATATCACTTGACCTGTAATCAATTAAGGCAACAACTATAGCTAACCATGGTCTCCCCAAAATAATGGGATAACCAAGTGTTTTAAATTTTGGCTATAATATAAGGAAGTCAAATAGATATTCCCATGTTTCCACCATTACTGCCACATCTTCAATAACTCCTGGTTTTGCTACAGACTAATCTGCCATCTGCAATATGGTGTTAGTAGGTCGTATGCCTATTAATGGTAATATTTTCAAAGTGTCCACTATCATTACATTGATAGCTGCTCCCAAACCAATCAAAATGTTATGTATATCCTTATTCCCTATAGAGACAAAAATAACAGGGCTGCCAAGATCTCCATATTTGAGAAGTAGGAGTTTTCTTGCTAATAAATCAACAAGTTTCCTGTCTATCTGAATAGTCCTGGGGTACTGCTTCTTTCTTCCAAGTTTTTTAAAACATAACAGTTCGATTAACTTGTTCAACTCTGGAATATCCTTAATTGCTTGTAACAATGGTATTTCAATATTCAATCTTCTTAGTTCTTGCACCAATTCAGATCCCTTAATTTCTATGGCTTCTTTAAATCTTTCTAGAAATGGAATCTCAGTAGAATTTCTTTCTGGTTCCTTATCTTTTTCTTTTTTATCTTCTTTAGGTGCAACCAGGGTGAGGAAGCATCTATTGACGTAAAAAGAATGGTATCAGAGTCACAATGATATTCTATTGTACGCATATGTAAGAATTTCTTGAAAAACTCTTAAGTCTCTTTGCTTTGTCAGAATTCTTTGAGAATGTTATTGCATTGAGTCCCTAGCCGTTTACATTGTCATAGGCCCTTTTTACTCTGCAGCCCAGTTTTTCTCTCCAGAATTATCTTGCTTTTTAGAGCCTTAATCTTTTTCGATGGAATTTGGTAAATCCCAAATGTCTTCTACAGTAGGAATTCTTAATGAATTTGAACAAGAAGGAATGTATGAACTTCCTCCCTTTATACCTGAGCACATATCAAAATGTCCTGACATTGAGGTTACTGAAGAAAACCTTGAAAAAGAGAATAGCCTGTATAAACCTCCAGCCATTAAAGCTTCACATATCTATAAGAAGTCTGACCTATTAAAATCTAAGTTTGTCTATAAATCCACTTGTCTTTTGTAAAACCCAGAATCAAATCTGTTGAGTTAATTATGAGTTATAAGCCTAAGAAGAACTTTAAAACTATTTTGTTATCTTTATTGCCTAAACCAGAAATCAATTATATTCATTCACATGAAGATGTAAAATTTGTTCACTTTGGTCTTATATGTGTCCATATAACTCCATTGGTACCTGTTAACATTAAACATGTTATCTATCTAGCCTTATGTGATAGATGTCAAGTTAGATTTGAACATGCTATCAAATATCTAGCCTTGGTCATTTAAATGATGAAGTTATATGTTTTGATTTTTGTCCAAACTTCTCTGTTGCAGTCCACGATTGAGGATGTAAAGAAGTCAAGTTTGGGTCTTTAGATTGTTGGGGTTTATTTACCTCACTATTTGATTTAGAAATGTTTGGTAAGTTTAAGTATGCTTCTACAAATATTTTTGTTGTATATAGTATGACTAATACCAACCATCACAAGATCTTAAGAAAATTTACCATATGCATGCAGACTAAGTGGAATAGTCAAGTTACAAAAAGGTCACATAGAATCTGTTGAGATACCTTCTGATTGGAAACTTGATTGGCTTAAAAATGTTTCTCCAAAAATGAAAGGCCAAGCCATAGTGCATAAGAGCGATGGTAAGACCATTAGTACTCTTGCAATATCTCTCTCTATGAATAATTCTTCTATTCTTTCTCCCTCTAGACCATCTACCTCTTCCTCCTGAAGAGTGGTTAAAATAGGTCACATCTTAATAAAAGATGAAGAGATTAACCAAGAACCTGATCCAAAAGATCAGTTACCTTATACAATGATGAATCTTCCAAGAGAAGATAATTTAGAATTCTATACAAAAAATAAGGTCAGTTTGTATAAAGGTGGAAGGTGGCCTCCACATAAAGGTATATACAATCAGCCTGAAGGATTTGTATAATATTTCTCTACTACATACCAAGGAGATGTAGAACCATCAAATGAGTTTAAGCATATAAATTATACTGCTAGGTTTAATTCTCATATCTTTGAAATTTTTGATGACCTTTGTAAAGATGTATTATACATCAGGCATAGCTTATATAAGCTAACCATTCTAGAAGATAATACAAACAAAGTTTGTATAGATATGAAACAACAATTGTCTTCCATTGACACTAAGCTCACAACATTAGATGAAAGCCTTGACTGGTTAGTCAAGCAGGGTCAGGAAGCCGAAGCCCAAGTTCCAACTCTAACATATGAGGTTAATTTTGGTTATAGTTTTAAACCTCATAAGAAACATCCAAGTACTTCTTTGATGCAAAGGACTCATGTCCAACTACAACCATGGTACCTGAACATTGATGATTTATTGAATCTATTAAATGAGATATATGCCTGGTGTAACTCTATGAAAGTTATCACAATTAATGCTTATTTAGATTCAGTAGGTATGATAGTCTTTGCTTCAAAATTCTTTTGGAGAATTGTTACCCAATGGTAGGATTCCATGACAGAAAATAAATAGCATGAGCGTGTTCACAACCAACTTGATTCTTTAGCAACATTATATCATTTATTAATTAATGAGTTTGTTCTTCCAGTTGGCAATAGGGAACTGGAATCCAAGAAATGGCTTCTCAAGATGGAGCTTTGCGATCTCAAGCAGTTTTATGCGTTTGCCAAGCAATTCAAAGAATTGACATATGAGAGTAAAAGCTTTGGATCTACAGAGATCAAATTAAAATTTTTGCATGTTTTACCATATAATCTTATAAACAAAGTCATTGCATATATCGATCTTAAAATTCTAACTAATGAAGATCTCTCACTTTTTGATGTTATTGACTTTGCTAAGTAGCAAGCTATGTAGTTAATCTTTGAGACTAAAACTATCCATAACCTCACAAAGCATCATGCCTCCCAAATTGCTCCTGTATTCCCAGAAACAACACCATTGGCTATCGGCCATTTATTCAATTGCACAAGCACCAAAATAAGCGTCGCAAGCACCTTTCCTTCAAGAGTTGCTCTTTTCCTCATAAGCATTTATATGCTCCTCCTCACTGTTTTCTCAAAAAATGCCGCACTCCTCAACCACAGTCCAAACAACCTCTTTTCTACATTTGTCGCAAGCCTAGACATATTGCTCCCCAATGTCACCACAAAAACCCTACTATCAAAGCTATTTTCACCTCCAACGCAATAACATGGTGGGATATAGTTGATACAGACAAAGATCTTTACCTATATGATGACATCTACAAACCAATTCTAGATGATCTCCCCGCTGAAGACTTCGATGATGAAGATGCAGATGCTCTTAAATTATTAACTGATGATTTAGAGCAACCTCTCTCTAACATGTAGAGACCCTGCCATGATGATTACTCATAGCTTCCATATGAAGCCTATGGGAGATGGTCCTGACATCATGATGAAGTTCCAGAAAGAGATTTCAGACCACGGACCAGAGGATATAGCAAAGGACAAGGATCTACCAGAGGGAGACAACTCTTAATGCCAAAGATATCATCAACATTGTAGAGGCCTCAACATCTTCTTGTGCAATTTTAGAGCTCTTTCAAGCCAAGTGCCTTTTAGATGAAGAATAAATTCACCAGTATAGAACCTCCAAGAGAAATTCCAACACCAGTAATAGAGCCACAGTGGGAGATTCTTCTACCTACAGAAAAAGAAGAAAAGGATGAAGAAGTAGAAAGCTCTTTCTATTCAGACCAGGATTATTGCCCAAGTGAATGCAGTAACCTCAAGGAAGTAGAAGTAGATGAAGAAGAAGAAGAAGTCATCTAAACTGAGCAAGCTGTTGTACAAGATCTAGGGAGACAAAAATTAGTATGTACTAGTATTCCTCCCTTAGAAATATCGCAACAAGCCTATCTTACTCAATTAATAAATGGAAAGTTTGCCCAGTTTATCACCTTAGGAATAAATGGCATACTAGTAGATGCACAAATAGATACTGGAGCTTCTCTCTCCTTTGCTAAATCACAAATCATCCCTGATTGGAAGACATTAGATGAATCCCTAGCTTATAAGAGTTTAGATGTCCAAGGGAATAGCTTTATTTGCAATAAATATAAGCATCAACAAACCCTTCGAATACAAGATAAAATATTCTAGTGTGATTTTTTTGCATTAGATAGAATGCCTATAGATATTTTACTAGGAGGTGATTTTTATAGACAGATACTCTCCCTATGGATCTACTACCTATTGGGTGAATATTTTATCAGTCAACTGTCTGATTGAGCAAAATAGGTCTGATCATCCACATCAAAGGAGATTGGTCAGCCCAGTGTGTAGGTTTACTACATCAGAGGTGGACAAAGCTCTCCTCTCATCAAGGAGAGGTTCCCTATAAATATGTAGGAGCTATATAATATATATAAATAAGCTAAAAATAACACTCAGGGGTAGGATACACCATCCATCTCTCTTCTTTCAGAGATGATGTTCACAAACAAAGGAGAAAATCTTGGTGAAAACACTGAAGGCACTTCTCTTGTTTTAGAAGTGTTCTTGCAGGGAACAATAGGAGTTCTTTCAGGTAGAAAATAAGTAATAGGGTGTAAAGGGTGTAGTAACTAACAATCTAAGATGTAGGACAAAGTCCTTTACATAGAAAGAAACTAAAAACACACACTGAAAATAATTATGTCAACGTAAAGTCTGAAAGTAACTGGTTTTAGGACACTTTCCTTGTCACTTCCACTAGCTCTGCTTGTTTAATTGCATAAACAAGAATACATTTAGGAAATAGACATAAGAACAATCTCCTAGAATGATACAAATTATAATAGCACAAAGTCTGAAAGTAACTTACTTTTTGATTCAAACAAAAAAATATGATGAACAATCTGAGCTCAAAGTCTCAGTAATACCTTTCAATTTGGGCAGAGTTTTGCTTCTGGTAATGGGAAGATCTCCCTTCAAACAAACCAAGAGATTACATTATATAGAGGCCAAAAAAGGCTTGGCACTTTGTCCCATGGAATGGCCCATGCTGTGCATTCAATGCCTTGAATGCATTTTTGGTTCTGTCAGGTAGGGCCATGCTAGAATAGGGTAGCTACCTTAATTGTGGCATGTTGATTCATCTCGAATGTCTTCTCCTTATCTACACAGCTGCCTACTTTGTCTTTTCTCCAAGGGTGATAAACAAACGACATCTTCAATGTTTAAGAGCTCAAATATCTATTTGTGTGCACTGTTCTAGCTATTGAAATAACTACTACAGATATTTCCCTCTTTGTCTCTTCTTACTGTGATTTGGGCCCTTAGGCTATCTTTTTCCCCTTTATTGGCTCTTTCAGCTCTATCATCAGTGGGTCTTCCCTTTTGTCTTTGGTCTTTAGGCCTTTGAATGCATTCGGGTCTGCCTTTAAGTATGCAAGGATCAACTGCTATTTCATTGCCATAAATTTGACGTCTGTAGGCTCGTCAATCTCTTTAGCATTCTTGTTTTGTCCTTCTCGAAGGGGAAGAATCCTTTTAGGGTCTTGAGAAAGGCCTATTTTCCTTTGGTGAGAGCCTCCTATAAGGGTATCTACCCTTTGGGATCCTTCGGGTGGGCTCTGAGCTTTCATTCTTCAGCAGGGTATTGTTCCATTATTTCCTTCAGACAAAATGTCTGAAGGAATTCCTTTAGACAATTTGTCTAAAGGAAATATTTCCTTGGCTCTATGTCTTTGTATTGGGAGTGCTCTATCTTTGACACGTGGTACGTTTCACTACTTTTAGCAAGTGACACGTGGCATATTCTGTCAGAACAGGCGAGGACACTTGGCAGCATCCGCCTAAATTATAGGAGCTTTTAAAAACCTTTGAGAGTCTTGTGGGAGATGACATATGGTAGCTTCCACTGAGCTCTAGAAACACTATAGAAGCATTCAAGACTTATTTGGATTCATGTGGATGATGACATTTGGCACGTTCTGCTTGTTCCTGTGACTTACTCAAGGTCCACCACAATCCTTACTCAATAACTGTAGATGTCGACACTTGGTGACTTCCACTGAGTTTTAGTAGGAACGCGTGGCAACTTCTGTGGCTTCTTAGAAATAGATTACAACCTTTCATGATTGCCACTTGGCATTTTTTGTGGGACCTTGAGAGAAGCTTGGAAACTTATAATAATCTTGAAGCGTGGATGCTGACACTTGTCACACTCTGCTAAGTTACAATGGGACACGTGGCTACTACCACTCTATTTTAGCAATCACATGGACTATGACACTTGAAGTGCTCCACTTACTCTTTTAGTAACTCATTTAGGGCTCACCACAGTTCTCACTTGATAATGAAACCAAAATAAGATACAGTGGCCATTGACACTTGGCAGCCTCTGCTAAGCTTTACAGATGACATGTGGCACATTCCACTTCTTTGAGAAAAAGATATTGAAACCTTCTGTAGCTGTCACTTGTCGCCTTCCACAGAACTCTACAAGGGACACGTGGTATGTTTCGCTCTTTGGTCTTTTTCTTTCATGTGCCCCTTTGAACTGTTTGATTGAACCAACCCTGGAAATGTATAAGTACTGGAAACTTGCTCTTTCAAAGGAATTTACCTATTAAAGCCATCAAACCCTTTGAACCTGTTAATTTTAAGCATGTTGAGTCTATAGATTTTTTCTTGCGAAGTTTGTAGAAATTGAGAAGCTTGAAAAATGAGGAATTTGAATGCTTAGGACAAATTTTGAAAAGGGAAGAGACAATTTTGGTCTATGCAGGGTCAAAATAGTTCACATGTTGTCCCAAAAATGAGTGGCATTTTTTGGAGACAATAGCTGGCTCCAATTGGGGAACTTCCTTGAGTTAAAAACTTGAAACAACTAAGGGGAGTAGAAAACCAGAATATCTAGTGCCTTTGAAGTATGCCATTGGGCTTTGGAGTCATGCTACCCAAAAAGAAAGGTTTTAAAAAAAATGAAAATGAACAACACACGACAGAAATAAAGGCTATACAAATATACACATGTACAGGTGAACTTATCTGATACTTCAAGAGTTGAAGTGATTCAGATGCTGCCCATTATGAGACAATAAAAATGGCATTCCATCTTGATAAACTAGTAGGAAATCATTTTATCTCCAAAATTGGTGATGGGCGAATGGAACTCTCCACCAGGAATCACATTTTCTGTGCATTCTTTTTGGTTCTCTCTTCTTGTGCCATGGCAAGATGTGGTCTTCAATATTAAAACCATAAACCTTTGCTCTCTTGGTGAAGAGTTCCTCTTACTGACTTTGGAGTGCAGTAGTATGGTCCACTACCATAGCTTGTTGTTCTGTTGGTTCAGTCCAACACATGTTTTGATTGTCAGCATTAAACTCCTGACAAACCATCAGCTTAGCATCTCCTTTGGTGTGAAGGAGTTTGACATCTTGGTCTTGAATAGCCTTTAATCTGAGCAACAAAGATTCACATTCAACTGTGTTGTTGGTGTTACTGAATTATAACTTACATGAAGGAAAAATATTTTCTTGATGAGATATCGACACAGTCTCATCTCTAGCATTGGTAGAAGAATTACTACCATCGGATTCTAGGATCTAAAAATCATCAGAAACTGATCTTCTATCAGATTTATCTTTATTAAAAGTGGAAGATGCTTTTTTATTTGTACAGCACCCTACCAATTCTTCTGATGTCTTATTTGAATTGATTTTTAGATTGCCACCTATAGGACTTTCATCTGTAAAAACATGAACACCCTCTGTGGTCAAGAAGTAATTACCCCTACCTGAAGACTCAAACAAAATTTGAGCTGTAGGAGCCGATGTTTGGGTGACCATGTATTTTGGCTCCTTTTCAAGGAGCAATCTCTTCATTACACCTTTGATAGGGATCGTTGCCTCAGACAGGTCCATGCTTAGTTCTCCTTCCACATCCTTACAGAAATTCTGCCCAAAAAGGATGCCATATGATGCTAGGACATTAGCCACCAAGACAATCATCTTGATTCTTTTGTCTGGAAAGGCTGCAAATGCAAATTAGGCATCCTTAATTTGCCCCAGCAGTGGTACTTGCTTGTTTTCCATGGAGAAGCATCTACCAAAGGTTTTAGTCAGTGTAAGGCCAAGGGATTCTTCCACTTTGGCAGGCATAACATTGTGTGATGCACTAGAATCAATGATGTAGTTGCTCAGCTTGTGATCGTTTATCAATAGTGAAACATAGAAAGGCTCTATTTTCTCAAGGGTATCAGGAGGAGTGATGACAAGATTGTTTGGGATGGGCATGTTCCTTGGGGGATCATGAGTTACCCTTCTAATCTCTTGTCCTACAGGGATGATTGTATTCTTCACACACTCCACCAACCTGTCCAACTGCTGAGGGTTGGCTTGTAGGAATTCAAACTTAGTCATCTAAATTTTGGTTTTCTTGACATGGTCAATTATGTCCAATGACTGAAATATACTAAGAAAAGAGGATGGGAGTTCATCCTTTTAGTTTTTAGGGGGGGGAGGACTGATCTATGAATTTGAAGTAGAAGGTGTAGGGATGTTTGATGTACTTACCTTCTTAGCAATCACCAGGTCCTTTGGGTGGAAAGGCAGAGTGGTCTCAAGTTTAGCAATTGAAATTACTGGTTGAGGTCGCTCCTTTGTCTTTTCTTTATCAATTTGCTAGGCTGACTATTTCTTGGATCGGGTGAACACTGCATATAATCCATTTCCTACTTCACCTTTACTTTTGGGTTCATCCTGGTAATTCAAAAAACTAATTTGGGAGTCACCAGCTGACTCTTCTTGACCCTCCATGAAGAGATCAATGTCATTTTCTTGATCAAACTCTATTTGGAAAGAGAAATAATGTTTAGTTTCTAGATATCCAACTATTGAGTTGGTTGGAGGTGCTTTCAGGGTAAGGTTCCTCTATGGTGGAGGAAGATGATTTGGCTGCCCTTGATTTCTGGCAGCATTGCCTTGATATGGCTAGTTTTGAAATGTCCTTCTTGGCATATCTTGATAAGGAGGAGCAGACATACCTTGGTCCACTTATCTTTTCAGCCAAGATAAGGTCATCTTCTACCTCAGTAGCTAAGTCTTGAGCAGTAACAAGGTCTATGTGTCTAGCTCATCTAAAAAAAAAACTCACTTCAGGCAGATGTGAGTTGATGAAGAAGAAATTGAGGTTTTTAGGTGTTGGCTAAGCAATAGCAGAATTCAGTTTCTCAACTTGTCAAACTTTTCTATGAAATCCCTCATAGGTTCATGAGGTTCCTTCTTCATCTGTGTGATCTGGGGCAGTAAGGCATGTGCATCTTCTTTAGGCTTGAACCTTGCTTCAAATTTAGCTTTGAGTGTGTCCCAATTAGTCAATGATCGAGCCTACAGATGGTAGAACCAGTCTGCAACAGTGCCTTGTAGTGTCTCTATGAATATACACCACAGGCTATGCTAAAAGAAGCAATGTGTTCATCAGGATGAACTCTCCCATCACCAAATAATTTGGGGAAATTCTTCCTTGAGCTGTGTGGAAGTTCATGTAGAGGTGGAGTAAAATTTAGTGGGCTAAATGAGTTACCCTAGAGGCCTTGAACTGCCATAATGGAATTATGAAAAAGAGGGATAACAAATCTTGGCGGTGTGTGGATAGGCAAAGCTCTACTAATAGTAGAAAAAGTAGCTTTGCCTTGTGTTGGTGTCCTAGTATGGGTAAGAGGAAGACTCCTAGTTCATTGAAGGTGAGGTTGTGGAGGAAACAAATCAAAATTGCTTTGCTACACCAACTCAAAAATAGGGTCAACAACACCTTGAGATTTTTAGCTTCTTGTATATTGTGGAACTACCAAATTGTAAAACAAAAATGAGAAAGAATAGGACCTGCTTCAGCTTGAAGCTTGAGACTTCAAACTAATGTTCCTCTCCAGTAGATCTGGTTTACAAACCAGATTATATAACGGGAATGGATAAGGCTATAAGTGGATAATGGGTAAGATATAGGTCATGTTTCAATCTGAAACTTGAGGTTCCAAAATGCATAAAATTATTGTGTCCCCAGCAGAGTCGCCAAAAAGACTGTTGGGTGAATATTTTGTTAGTCAGCTATTTGATTGAGCAAAATAAGTCTGATCATCCATTGCAAAATAGATTGGTCATCCCAGTGTAGAGGTTTACTACATTAGAGGTGGACAAATCTCTCCTCTCATCAAGGGGAGGTTCCCTATAAATATGCAAGAGCTATATACTATATATAAATAAGCTGAAAATAACACTCAGGGGTAGGATACACCATCCATCTCTCTTCTTTCAGAGATGATGTTCACAAATAAAAGAGAAAATCTTGGTGAAAACACTAAAGGCACTTCTCTTCTTTCAGAAGTGTTCTTGCAGGAAACAACGAGAGTTATTTCAAGTAGAAAACAAGTAACATGGTGCAAAGGGTGTAGTAACCAACAATCTAAGATGTAGGACAAAGTCTCCACCTTGATTTTCCAAGAGTGAAATACAAAGAAAAATGGGGGCACAAATTCGTCCCAAGGTCCTTTACATAGAAAGAAACTAAAAACACACACTGAAAACAATTATGTCAGTGCAAAGTCTGAAAGTAACTGGTTTCAAGATACCTTCCTTGTCACTTCCACTAGCTCTACTTGTTAAATTGCATAAACAAGAATACATTTAGGAAATAGACATAAGAACAATCTCTTAAAATGATACAAGTTATAACAGCACAAAGTCTGAAAGTAACTTGCTTTCTGATTCAAACAAAGAAATATGATGAACAATCTGAGCTCAAAGTCTCAGTAATGCCTTTCAATTTGGGCAGAGTTTTGCTTCTGGTAATAGAAAGATCTCCCTTCAAACAAACTAAGAGACTACATTATATAGAAGCTAATAAAGGCTTGGCACTTTGTCCCATGGAATGGCCCATGTTGTGCATTCAATGCCTTGAATGCATTTTTGGTTCTATCAGGGAGGGCCATGCTGGAACAAGGTGGTTGCCTTAACTTTAGCGTGTTGATTCATCTCGAATGTCTTCTCCTTGTTTGCGTAGCTGCCTACTTTGTCTTTTTTATAAGGGGGACAAATAGGTGGCATCTTTAATGTTTAAAAGCTCAAATATCTATTTTTGCACACTGTTCTAGCTATTAACATAACTACTACAGATATTTCCCTCTTTATCTCTTCCTACTGCGATTTGGGCCCTCGGGCTGTCTTTTTCCCCTTTGCTGGCCCTTTTGGCTCTATCATCAGTGGGTCTTCCCTTTTGGCTTTGGTCTTTAGGCCTTTGAATGCATTTGGGTCTGCCTTTAAGTCTGCAAGGATCAACTACTATTTCATTGCCATGAATTTGACGTCTGTGGGCTCGTCAATCTCTTCGACAATTCCTTCAACATTCTTGTTTTGTTCTTCCCGAACGGGAAGAATCCTTTTGGGGTCTTTAGAAAGGCCTATTTTCCTTCGGTGAGAGCCTTCCACAAGGGTATCTACCCTTTGGGATCCTTCGGGTGGCCTCCGGGCTTTCATTCTTCGGTGGGCTATTGTTCCATTATTTCCTTCAGAGAAAATGTTCGAAGGAATTCCTTCGAACAATTTGTCTGAAGGAAATCTTTTCTTGGCTCTACATATTTGTATTGGGAGTGCTCTGTCTTTGACACGTGGCACGTTTTGCTACTTTTAACAAGTGACACATGGCATCTTCTACCGAAATAGGTGAGGACACTAGGCAGCATCTGCCTAACTTATAGGAGCTTTTTGAAACCTTTGAGAGTCCTGTAGGAGATGACACATGGCAGCTTCTATTGAGCTCTAGAAACACTACAAAAATATTCAAGACTTATTTGGATTCACATGGATGATGACACTTGGCACATTCTACTTGTTCCTCTGACTTACTTGGGGTCCACCATAGTCCTTACTCAATAACTGCAGATGTCAACACTTGGCGGCTTTCGCCAAGTTTTAGAAGGGACACATGGAAACTTTCATGGCTTCCTAGAAATAGATTACAACCTTCAGTGATTACCACTTGGCATTTTCTGTGAGACCCTAAGAGAAGCTTGGAAACTTATAAGAAGCTTGAAGTGTGGATGCTGACACTTGTCATGCTCCACTGAGTTACAATGGGACACATGGCTACTGCCACTCTATTTTAGCAATCACACGTACTAGGACACTTGGAGCGTTCTGCTTACTCTTTTAGCAATTTGTCTGGGGCCCACCACAGTTCTCACTCAATAATGAAACCAAAGGAAGATACAGTGGCCGTTGACACTTGGCAGCCTCTGCTGAGCTTTGTAGATGACATGTGGCACATTCCACTCCTTTGAGAAAAAGATATTGAAACCTTCTGCAACTGCCACTTGTCACCTTTTGCGAAACTCTACAAGGGACATGTGGCATGTTCCACTCTTTGGTCTTTTTATTTCGCGCACCCATTTAAACCGTTTGATTGAACCAACCCTGGAAATGTATAAGTGCTGGAAACTTGCTCTTTCAAAGGAATTTACCTGTTAAAGCCATCAAACCCTTTGAACTTGTTAATTTCAAGCATGTTGAGTCTGTAGATTTCTTCTTGCAAAGTCCGTAGAAACTGAGAAGCTTGAAAAATGAGGAATTTGAATGCTCAGGACAAATTTTGAAAAGGGAAGAGATAATTTTGGTCTGTGCAGGGCCATAATAGTTCACATGTTGTCCCAAAAATGATTGGCATTTTTTAGGGACAACACTACCAAGAGTATCATGTTTACCATAGATAATGAAAGACTCATAATTCCTTGCCTCATATATACAATTGAGCAATTCCCCAGTTCAATGACCCAAATTCTTAAACTAGTAATCCCTGTTGATATATAATTTATAGGAGACAAGATTAGAACCACTATCTGTTCTGATAACCCTCAACAATTTTGGTCTAAATCTATGCCTGAGATGAATATTCAAATCATCGAAGGAAAACATATGAAGATTGGGAAAAAGATCCCAATATCAGCACATAATTACAATGATATAGAACTATAGATCAGAGAGATAGAAAGTAATGGGTTCATAGAGAAATCAACCTCTCTCTATTGCTACTATGCTTTCATGGTAAATAAGCACTTAGAGCAGAAAAGAGGAAAGAAAAGAATGGTAATTAATTATAGACCATTAAATGCCATTATTCAGCCCTTTCCATATCCAATTCTAGATAAAAGCTATTTGTTGGAGAAAGTAGCAACTTGTAAGTATTTCTCCCAGTTTGACTGTAAATTTGGCTTTTATCAGATCAGGGTCAAGGATGCTGACATAGAAAAGACAGCATTCAGTTGCCGATTCGACCATTATCAATGGACTGTTATGCCATTTGGCTTAATGAATGCTCCAACATTTTACCAAGCCCATATGGATAATATATTTAAAGGCACATCACATTTTTGTGTGTATATATAGATGATATTCTTATTTTTAGCAATTCTCTTTCCGAACATTGCTCTCACCTCACAACATTCTTTGAGATGGCAAAAAGTGCAGGCATAGTCTTATCAGACACAAAAATCTAGCCCTGTAAGACTGAATGCAGTTTTCTTGGAATGATTATCCAAGACTCAAAATTATAAGTTCAACCAAACATCAAAGAAAAAGTCATCAATTTTCTATAAAATCTTGACAAATCAAAGCTCTAAGCCTTTTTGGGATTATTGAATTACTTAAATAGCTTTTATCCTAACTCTGGTGAAGATAGGTTTATACTTCAAAAACTTTTCTAGAAAAAAAAAGCTTTCTAATGGAAGGATGAACACACTGTTGTTGTCTGTAAAATCAAATCAAAAGTAACACTACTTCTAGAGCTTCATATCCCAACATTAGACAACATGTTGGTCTACACTGATGCCTCTGACACTACATGGAGAGGAGTACTTATTTGTGTACATAATAATAAAGAATTTGTTTTTGAATTCTCTAGTAGAGTCTTCAATAATGATGTTCTAAAATGGATTTTTTCTGATAAAGAAATCTATGCTATAAAAAAATGTCTTGAGAAGTTCATGTTAAAACTTCTCCATCTTCCACATTTTACTATAAAAATTGATTGCACTAGATTTCTAACCTTTAAAGAAAAGGATCATGGTTAAAAAGATGGTCACGATAAATATGTTAGATGGCAGGGTTTCTTTAATCAGTTTAACTTTTCAGTAGAACATATTAAGGGTATTGATAATATAATTACAGATGAGCTCAGTCGAAGTCCTCTTGCTACACTTATGCACCAACCCATTCCTAGTTTCTATCTAACCAGAATATATAACCAAGGATTCGCTTCTATGAATATCCTTGTTCAAGAACAAATCCTCTGTGAAGGGTTGCATTTGAGATATACCAAGATTTCTTATGCAGCAGGCCAAGATCTAAAAATGTCTTCAGTAACAATAATACAAGCAAATCGTCATAAGAATACTAGTGTTATCTTCATAAAAAAATTAAAAAGTGAATTCTTGTTCCACCAGTTCGCTGAACTCCTAAAGCATCCTTTATGGACATGGTTGATCAAAATTCGGTCTCCGCACAATGAACATCTGTATAGATGGATATCAAGATACAACCCACACCGTATTCATGAAGAGGAGAACCATGACCAAGACATAGTTGTACATACAATCATAAGAAGACATCTAGAATGAGAATCTTATTTCTATATCACTCCTCGCTATCATGCATGTAAATCTGGACCGCATCACTAGCATCTTTCTAGTACCTTCCAGCTAAGGTGTCTTTTTCAACCAATCAGCGAAGATGACTTACTGATTGAAGTGGAAACAATGCTGGACACACCAAGCCAGACGTCCTCATCCAGTGTGTCCAATAACATCTCACTATAGATTAGCTTTTATGCTGTAAAATATGATGGGACATGACACTACCTTGGCAAGGATTCCACGTAGGACCTCCCAAAATACTATAAATGAGCCTCTCGACCATAGAGTTTTCATCAAAAAATTTCCAAGATTTAAGAAATCTAGTAGCCTTGTTTCAAGAGTATGCTCTTCTCTTGCCCTTTTTAAAGGATCTTGAGAATCATAAATTAAAACAAGTTTTGTAAAAAGAGTGTAATAGTATTAAGTGATAATAGTGAAGCCATAGCCATTCGGCCCCTGCCTACTGTCACAGGTTTTCTTTAAAAGATTGATCTCAGGAGACAGATTGTGAGGAAGCGTCTGTTGATGTAAAAAGAACTACCTTGGCAAAGATTTTAGGCAGGACCTCCCAAAATACTATAAATAAGCCTCTTGACCATAGAGTTTTCATCAAAAAATTTCTACGCTTTTAGAAATCTAGTAGCCTTGTTTCAAGAGTATGCTCTTCTCTTGCCCTTTTTGAAGGATCTTGAGAATAAAAAATTCAAACAATTTTTGTAAATAAAGTGTAATAGTATTAAGTGATAATAGCGAAGCCGTAGCCATTCCACCCCTACCTACTATCACTGGTTTTCTTTAAAAGATTGATCTCAGTGGATAGATTGTGAGGAAGTATCTGTTGACATAAAAAGAATAGTATTAGAGCCACAATGATCTTCTATTGTATGCATCTATAAGAATTTCTTGAAAAACTCTTAAGTCTCTTTGCTTTGTCAGAATTCTTTGAGAATGTTATTGCATTGAGTCCCTAGCCGTTTACATTGTCATGGCCCTTTTTACTCTGCAGCTCAGTTTCTCTCTCCAAAATTCTCTCACTTTCCAAAGCCTTAATATTTTTTGATATAATTTGGTAAATCCCAGATGTCTTCTATAGTATAAATTCTTAATGAATCCAAACTAGAAAGAATGTATGAACTTCCTCCCTTTATACTTGAGCACATATCAGAATGTCCAGACATTGAGGTTACTGAAGAAAACCTTGAAAAAGAGAATAGCCTATATAAACCTCCGGCTATTAAAGCTTCACATGTCTATAAGAAGTCTAAACTATTAAAATCTAAGTTTGTCTATAAATCCACTTACTTATCTTTTGTAAAACCCAGAATCAAATCTGTTGAGTTAACTCTGAGTTATAAGCCCAAGAAGAACTTTCAAACTAATTTGCTATCTTTATTGCCTGAACTAGAAATCAATTATATTCATTCACATGAAGATGTCAAATTTGTTCACTTTGGTCTTATCCGTGTCCATATAACTCCATTGCTACCTGGTAACATTAAACCTATTATCTATCTAGCCTTATGTGATAGACTCCAAGTTAAATTTAAACATGCCTGTCAAATATCCAACTTTAGTCATTTAAATGATGAAGTTATATGTTTTGAGTTTTGTCCAAACCTCTCTGTCACAGTCCGCGATCGAGAATGTAAAGAAGTCAAGTTTGGATCTTTAGATTGTTTTGATTTATTTACCTCACTATTTGGTTTATAAATGTTTGGTGAGTTTAAGTATGCTTCTATAAATATTTCTGTTGTATATAATATGACTAATACCAACCATCCCAAGATCTTAGAAAATTTACCATATGCATGCAGACTAAGTGGAACAGTCAAGTTACAAAAAGGTCACATAGAATCTGTTGAGATACCTTCTGATTGGAAACTTGATTGGCTTAAAAATGTTTCTCCAAAAATGAAAGGCCAAGCCATAGTGCATAAGAGCGATGGTAAGACCATCATTATTCTTCCAAGATCTCTGTGTGTGAATAATTCTTATATTCTTTCTCCCTCCAGACCATCTACCTCTTCCTCCCGAAGAGCGGTTAAAATAGGTCACATCTTAATAGAAGATGAAGAGATTAACCAAGGACCTGATCCAAAAGATCACTTACCTTGTACAATGATGAATCTTCAAAGAGAAGATAATTTAGAATTTTATACATAAAATAAGGCCAGTCTGTATAAAGGTGGAAGGTGACCTCCACATAAAGGTATATATAAGCAGCCTGAAGGATTTTTACAATATTTCTTTGCTGCATACCAAGGAGATGTAGAACCATCAAATGAGTTTAAGCACATAAATTATACTGCTAGGTTTAATTTTCATCTCTTTGAAAATTTTGATGACCTTTGTAAAGATGTATTATACATCAGGCATAGCTTAGATAAGCTAACCATTCTAGAAGACAATACAAACAAAGTTTGTACAGATATGAAATAATAATTGTCTTCCATTGACACTAAGCTCACAACATTAGATGAAAGCCTTGACTGTTTAGTCAAGCAGGATCAGGAACCCAAAGCTCAAGTTCTAGCTCTAACATGAGGTTAATTTTGGTTCTAGTTTTAAGCCTCATAAGAAACATCACAATACTTCTTTGATGCAAAGGACTCATGCCCAACTATAGCCATGGTACCTGAACATTGATGATTTATTGAATCCATTAAATGAGATATCTGCTTGGTGTAACTCTATGCAAGTTATCACAGTTAATGCTCATTTAGATCCAGTAGGAACGACAATATTTATTTCAAAATTCATTTGGGGAATTGTTACCCAATGGTTGGATTCCATGATAGAAAATGAACAACATGAGCGTGTTCACAACCAACTTGATTCTTTAGCAACATTATATCATTTATTAATTAATGAGTTGCTCCTCCAGTTGGTAATAGGGAACTTGAATCCAAGAAATGGCTTCTCAAGATGGAGCTTTGCGATCTCAAGCAGTTTGATGCATTTGCCAAGCAATTCAGAGAATTGACATATGAGAGTAAAAGCTTTGGATCTATAGAGATCAAATTAAAATTTTTTCATGCTTTACCATACAATCTTATAGACAAAGTCATTGCATATATTGATCTGAAAAGTCTAAATATTGAAGATCTCTCACTTTCTAATGTTATTGATTTTGGTAAGCATCAAGCTATGCAGTTAATCTCTGAGACTAAAACTATCCATAAGCTCACAAAGCATCAAGCCTCCCAAATTGATCTTGTCTTCCCAGAAACAACCCCATTTCACTGTCAGCCATTTGTCCAACCGTGCAAGGACCAAAACTAGCATCGCAAGCACCTTTCTTTCAAGCGTTGCTCATTTCCTTGCAAGCATTCCTATGCTCCTCCTCATCATTTCCTCAAAAAATTCCACACTCCTCACCCACAATCCAAACAACCTATTTGCTAAATTTGTCGTAAGCCAGGACATATTGCTTCCCAATGTCACTATAAAAACCCTACTATCAAAGCTATTTTCACCTCCAACGCTGCAACATGGTGGGATATAGTTGGTACAAACAAAGATCTTTACCTACAAGATGACATATACGAATCAATTCTAGATGATCTCCCCACTGAAGACTTCGATGATGAAGATGCAAACTCTCTTGAATCATTAGTCGATGATTTAGAGCAACCTCTCTCCAACATGTAGAGACCCTAGCATCATGATTACTCACAACTTCCATATGAAGCCTATGGGAGATGGTCCCAACATCATGATGAAGTTCTAGAAAGAGATTCCAGACCACGGACTAGAGGATATAGCAGAGGACAAGGATATACCAGAGGGAGACAACTCTCAATGCCAAAGATGCCACCAACATTATAGAGGCTTCAACATCCTCCTTTGTAATTTCATAGCTCTTTCAAGCCCAATGCCTTTTGGATGAAGAATAAATTCACCAGCACAAAACCTCTAAGATAAATTTTAGCACTAATAATAGAGCCACAATGGGACATTTTTCTTCCTACAAAAAAAGAAGAAAATGATGAAGTAGAAAGCTCTTTCTATTCAGACCAAGATTATTGTCCAGGTGAACGCAGTAACCCCAAGGAAGTAGAAGCAGATGAAGAAGAAGAAGTCATCTACATTGAGCAAGCTGCTGTACAAGATCTAGGGAGACAAAAATTGATATGTACTGGTATTCTTCCCCTAGAAATACCACAGCCAACCTATCTTACTCAGTCAATAAATATAAAGTTTTCCCAATTTTATCACCTTAAAAATAAATGGAAGACTAGTAGATGCACAAATAGATACTGGAGCTTCTCTCTTCTTTGTTAAATCACAAATCATCCATGATTGGAAGACATTGGATGAATCCCTAGCTTATAAGAGTTTAGATGTCCAAGGGAACAACTTTATTTGCATTAAGTATAAGCATCACCAAACCCTTGGATACAAGATAAAATCTTCTAGTGTGATTTCTTTGCATTAGATAGAATGCCTGTAGATATTTTACTAGGAGGTGATTTTATAGACATATACTCTCCCTAAGGATCTACTACCAAGAGTATCATGTTTACTATAGATAATGAAAGGCTCAGAATTCCTCGCCTCATATATGTAACTGAGCAATTCCCCAATTCAATGACCCAAATTCCTGAACTAGTAATCCCTGTTGATATACAGTTTATAGGAGACAAGATTAGAACCACTATCTGTTCTGATAACTCTCAGCAGTTTTAATTCAAATCCATGCCTGAGATAAATATTCAAATCATTGAAGGAAAACATATGAAGATTGGAAAAAATATCCCAATACCACTGTAGGATTACAACGATATGGAACTACATATCAGAGAGCTAAAAAGTAATGGGTTCATAGAAAAATCAACCTTTCCCTATTGCTGCTATGCTTTCATGGTAAATAAGCACTCAGAGCAGAAAAGAGGAAAGAAAAGAATGGTCATTAATTATAGACCATTAAATGCCATTACTTAGTCCTTTCCATATCTAATTCCAGATAAAAGCTATCTGTTGGAAAAAGTAGAAACTTGTAAGTATTTCTCTCAGTTTGAATGTAAATTTGGCTTTTATCAGATCAGGGGCAAGGATGCCAATAGAGAAAAGATAGCATTCAACTGCTCATTCGGCCATTATCAATGGACTATTATGCCATTCGACTCAATGAATGCTCCAGCATTTTACCAAATCCATATGGATAATATATTTAAAGGCACATCACATTTTGTGTGTGTATATATAGATGATATTCTTAATTTTAGCAATTCTCTTTGTGAACATTGCTCTCACCTCACAACATTCTTTGAGATGGCAAAAAGTACAGGTAGAGTCTTATCAGACACAAAAATCCAGTTGTGTAAGACTAAATGCAATTTTTTTGGAATGATCATCCAAGACTCGAAATTATTAGTTTAGCCACACATCAAAGAAAAAGTCATCAGTTTTCTAGAAAAGCTCGACAAAACAAAGCTCCAAGCCTTTTTGGGATTATTGAATTACTTAAATAGCTTTTATCCTAACTCTGGTGAAGATAGGTTTATACTTCAATAACTTCTCCAGAAAAAGAAAGCTTTCCAATGGAAGGATGAACACACTACTGCTGTCCATAAAATCAAATAAAAAGTAACACTACTTCCAAAGCTTCATATCCCAAAATCAGACAACATGCTGGTCTACACTGATGCCTCCGACACTGCATAGGGAGGAGTACTTATTTGTGTACATAATAATAAAGAATTTGTTTGCGAATTCTCTAGTGGAGTCTTCAATAATGATGTTCTAAAATGGATTTCTTTTGATAAAGAAATCTATGCTATAAAGAAATGTCTTGAGAAGTTCATGTTAAAACTTCTCCATCTACCGCATTTTATTGTAAAAACCGATTGTACTAGGTTTTTCCCCTTTAAAGAAAAGGATCATGATCAGAAAGATGGTCGTGGTAAATATGTTAGATGGCAGGCATTATTTAATAGTTTAACTTTTTAGTAGAACATATTAAGAGTACTAATAATATAATTACAGACTGGCTCAATCGAAGTACTCCTGCTACACTTATGCACCAACCCATTCCTAGTTTCAATCTAACCAGAATATATAACCAAGGATTCACTTTTATGAATATCATTGTTTAAGAACAAATCCTCTGTGAAGGGTTGTATCTGAGATATACAAGGATTTCTTATGTTGCAGGCCAAGATCTACAAATGTCCTCAACAACAACAATACAAGCAAATCATCATCAGAATACTGATGTTATCTTCATAGAAAGATTAAATAGTGAATTCTTGTTTCACCAGTTCATTGAACTCCTAAAGCATCCTTTATGGACATGGTTGATCAAAATTCAGTCTTCGCATAATGAACATCTATATAGATGGATAACAAGATATGACCCATACCGTATTCATGAAGAGGAGAACCATGACCAAGACACGGTTATACATACAATCATAAGAAGATAGCTAGAATGAGAATCTTATTTTTACATCACTCTTCACTGTCATGCATGTGAAGCTAGACCCCAGCACTAGCATCTTTCTAGTACCTTCTAGCTAAGGTGTCTTTTTCAACCAATCAGCGAAGATGACTTACTGACTAAAGCGGAAGCAATGTTAGACCCACCAAGCCAGACGTCCTCATCTAGTGCATCAAACAACATCTCATTGTAGAGTAGCTTTTACACTGTAAAGTATGATGGGACATGACACCACCTTGGCAAATATTCCAGACAGACCTCCCAAAATACTATAAATGAGCCTCTCGACCATAGAGTTTTCATCAATTATTTTATAAGCTTTTAGAAATCTAGTAGCCTTGTTTCAAGAGTATGCTCTTCTCTTGCCCTTTTTGAAGGATCCTAAGAATCACAAATTCAAATAAGTTTTGTAAAAAGAGTGTAATAGTATTAAGTGATAATAGTGAAGCCGTTCTTTTTATGTCAATAGACACTTCCTCACTATCTATCTCCTGAGATCAATTTTTTAAAGAAAACCCATGACAGTAGGTAGGGGCCGAATGGCTACGTCTTCACTATTATCACTTAATACTATTACACTCTTTTTACAAAATTTGTTTGAATTTTTGATTCTCAGGATCCTTTAAAAAGGGCAAGAGAAGACATACTCTTGAAACAAGGCTACTATATTTCTAAAAGCTTAGAATTTTTTTGATGAAAACTATGTGGTCGAGAGGCTCATTTATAGAATTTTGGGAGGTCCTACTTGGAATCTTTGCCAAAGCGGTGTCATGTCCCCTCATACTTTACAACACAAAAGCTAATCTACAGTGAGATGTTGTTAGACGCGTTGGATGAGGACGTCTGGCTTGGTGGGTCTAACATTGTTTCTGCTTTAGTCAACAAGTCATCTTCGCTGATTGGTTAAAAAAGACACCTTAATTGGAAGGTATTGAAAAGATGCCAGTGCTGGGGTCTAGCTTCACATGCATAACAATGAGGAGTGATGTGGAAATAAGATTCTCATTCTAGCTATCTTCTTATGATTGTATGTACAACCGTGTCTTGGTCATGGTTCTCCTCTTCATGAATATGATGTGGGCCGTATCTTGCTATCCATTTATACAGATGTTCATTGTGCAAAGAATATATTTTGATCAACCATGTCCATAAAGGACACTTTAAGAGTTCAGTGAACTGGTGGAATAGGAATTCACTATTTAATCTTTCTATGAAGATAACACCAATATTCTGATGATGATTTGCTTGTATTGTTGCTGCTGAGGACATTTATAGATCTTAGCCTGCTGCATAAGAAATCTTGGTATATCTTGGATGCAACCCTTCATAGAAGATTTGTTCTTGAAAAAGGATATTCATAGAATCAAATCCTTGGTTATATATTCTGGTTAGATTGAAACCAAGAATGGGTTGGTGCATAAGTGTAGCGAGAGGACTTCGACTAAGCCAGTCTACAATTATATTATCAGTACCCTTAATATGTTCTACTGAAAAGTTAAATAATTAAAGAAAGCCTGCCATCTAACATATTTACCGTGACCATCTTTCTGACCATGATCCTTTTCTTTAAAGGTCAAAAATCTAGTACAATCAATTTTTACAATAAAATGAGGCAGATGGAGAAGTTTTAACATGGACTTCTCAAGACATTTCTTTACAGCATATATTTATTTATCATAAAAAATCTATTTTAGAACATCATTATTGAAGATCCACTAGAGAATTCACAAACAAATTCTTTATTATTATGTACATAAACAAGTACTCCTCGCCATGCAGTGTCGGAGGCATCAATGTAGACCAGCATGTTGTCTGATATTGGGATATGAAGCTCTAGAAGTAGTGCTACTTTTGATTTGATTTTATAGATAGTAGAAGTGTGTTCATCCTTCCATTGGAAAGCTTTCTTTTTTTGGAAAAGTTCTTTAAGTATAAACCTGTCTTCACTAGAGTTAGGATAAAAGCTATTTAAGTAATTCAATAATCCCAAGAATGCTTAGAGCTTTGATGTCAAGATTTTTTAGAAAATTGATGACTTTTTCTTTGATGTGTGGCTAAACTTGGAATTTTGAGTCTTGGATGATCATTCCAAGAAAATTGTATTTGGTCTTACAGAGATGATTTTTTTTTTCTAATAAGACTATGCCTGCACTTTTTGCCATCTCAAAGAATGTTGTGAGGTGAGAGCAATGTTCAGAAAGAGAATTGCTAAAAATAAGAATATCATCTATATATATATACAAAAAATGTGATGTGCCTTTAAATATATTATCTATATGGGCTTGGTAAAATGCTAGAGCATTCATTAAGCCGAATGGCATAACAGTTCATTGATAATGGCCGAATGGGCAGCTAAATGTTGTCTTTAATCTGTTGGTAAATTTTGACCCTGATCTGATAAAAGTTTGATTTATAATCGAACTGGGAGAAATACTTACAAGTTGCTAATTTCTCCAACAGATAGCTTTTATCTGGAATTGAATATGGAAAGGGCTGAGTAATAGCATTTAATGGTCTATAATTAATGACCATTCTTTTCTTTTCTCTTTTTTGCTCTACGTGCTTATTTACAATGAAAGCATAGAAGCAATAGGGAGAGGTTGATTTTTCTATGAACCCATTACTTTCTAGCTCTTTCATATGTAGTTCCATATCGTTGTAATCATGTAATGGTATTGGGATCTTTTTCCCAATCTTCATATGTTTTCCTTCGATGATTTGAATATTCATCTCAGACATGGATTTAGACCAAAACTGCCGAGGGTTATTAGAATAGATAGTGGTTCTAATCTTGTCTCCTGTAAACTGTATATTAGTAAGGATTACTAGTTCAAGAATTTAGGCCATTGAACTGGGGAATTGCTCAGTTGCATTTATGAGGTGAGGAATTTTGAGCTTTTCATTATCTATGATAAACATGATACTCTTGGTAGTAGATCCATAGGGAGAGTATCTATCTATAAAAGCACCTCTTAGTAGAATATCTACATGCAAAGAAATCACATTGGAAGATTTTATCTTGTATTCAAAGGGTTTGCCAATCCTTATACTTATTGCAAATAAAGCTGTTCCCTTGGACATCTAAAGTCTTATAAGCTAGGGATTCATCCAATGTCTTCCAACCATGGATGATTTATGATTTAGCAAAGGAAAGAGAAGCTTCAGTATCTATTTGTGCATCTACTAGTCTGCCATTTATTTCTAAGGTTATAAACTGGGCAAAATTTCTATTTATTAACTGAGTAAGATAGGCTCGCTATGGTATTTATAGGGGAAGAACATTGGTACATACTAATTTTTGTCTCCCTAGATCTTGTACAGTATCTTGCTCAGTGTAGATGAATTCTTTTTCTTCTTCATCTGCTTCTAATTATTTGAGGTTACTGCATTCACCTGGGCAGTAATCTTGGTTTGAGAAGAAAGAGCTTTCTACTTCATCCTTTTCTTCTTTTTCTGTAGGCAGAAGAATGTCCCACTGTGGCTCTATTACTGGTGCTGAAATTTTTCTTGGAGGTTCTATACTGGTGAATTTATTCTTCATCCAAGAGGCACTGGGCTTGAAAGAGCTCTGAAATTGTAAAGGAGGATGTTGAGGCCTCTGCAATGTTGGTGGTATCTTTGGTATTAAGGGTTGGCTCCCTCTAGTAGATCCTTGTCCTTTGCTATATCCTCTAGTCTATGGTTTGGAATCTCTTTCTAGAACTTCATCATGATGTCGGGACCATCTCCCATAGGCTTCATATGGAAGTTGTGAGTAATCATGATGCCAGGGTCTCTGCATGTTGGAGAGAGGTTTCTCTAAATCATCAACTAATAATTCAAGAGTGTATGCATCTTCATCATTGAAGTCTTCAACAGGGAGATCATCTAGAATTAGTTCATAGATGTCATCCTGTAGGTAAAGATGTTCATCTGTGTCAACTATATCCCACCACACTGCTGTGTTGGAGGTAAAAATAGCTTTGACAACAAGGTTTTTGTAGTGACATTGGGGAGCAATATGTCCAGGCTTGCGATAAATGTAGCAAATAGGATATTTGGACTGTGGGCAAGGTGTGTGGCATTTTTTGAGGAAATGGTGAGGAGGAGCATATGAATGTTTGCGACGAAAAGAGCGACGCTTCAAAGAAAGGTGATTGTGATGCTAGTTTTGGTGCTTATGCAGTTGGACAAATGGTCGACAACCAAATGGGGCTATTTCTGGGAAGACAAAAGGAATTTGGGAGGCTTGATGCTTTGTGAGCTTATGGATAGTTTTATTCTCAGAGATTAACTGCATAGCTTGCTGCTGAGCAAAGTCAATAACATCAAAAAGTGAGAGATCTTCAATAGTTAGACTTTTAAGATCGATATATGTAATGAATTTGTCTATAATATTATATGGTAAAGCATGAAATTTTTTTAATTTGATCTCTGTAGATCCAAAGCTTTTACTCTCATATGCCAATTCTCTGAATTGCTTGGCAAATGCATCAAACTGCTTGAGATCACAAAGCTCCATCTTGAGAAGCTATTTCTTGGATTCCAATTCCCTACTACCACCTGGAGGAGCAAACTCATTAATTAATAAATGATATAATGCTGTTAAAGAATCAGGTTGGTTGTGAACACGCTCATGATGTTCATTTTCTATCATGGAATCCCACCATTGGGTAATAATTCCCCAAAATAATTTTGAAGCAAATACTATCATACCTACTAGATCTAAATGATCATTAACTATGATAACTCGCATAGAATTACACCAGCTAGATATCTCATTTAGTGGATTCAACAAATCATTAATGTTTAGGTACCATGGCTGTGTAGTTGGACATGAGTTCTTTGAATCAAAGAAGTACTGGGAGGTTTCTTATGAGGCTTGAAACTAGAACCAAAATTAACCTCATATGTCAGAGCTGGAACTTGGGCTTCAGCTTCTTGATCTTGCTTAATTAACTAGTCAAGGCTTTCATCTAATGCTGTGAGCTTAGTGTCAATGGAAGATAATTATTGTTTCATATCTGTACAAACTTTATTTGTAATGTCTTCTAGAATGGTTAGCTTATCTAAGCTATGCCTGATGTATATTACATCTTTACAAAGGTCATCAAAATTTTTAGAGAGATGAGAATTAAACCTAACAGTATAATTTATGTGCTTAAACTCATTTGATGGTTCTACATCTTCTTGGTATGAAGTAGAGAAATATTGTACAAATCCTTCAGGCTGCTTGTATATACCTCTATGTGGAGGCCACCTTCCACATTTATACAGACTGACCTTATTTTTTATATAAAATTCTAAATTATCTTCTCTTGGAAGATTCATCATTGTACAAGGTAATTGATCTTTTGGATCAAGTCCTTAGTTAATCTCTTCATCTTCTATTAAGATGTGACCTGTTTTAACCGCTCTTCGAGAGGAAGAGGTAGATGGTCTGGAGGGATAAAGAATAGAAGAATTATTCATAGAGAGAGATATTGGAAGAATACTGATGGTCTTACCATCACTCTTATGCACTGTGGCTTGGCATTTCATTTTTGGAGAAATATTTTTAAGCTAATCAAGTTTCCAATCAGAAGGTATCTCAACAAATTCTATGTGACCTTTTTGTAACTAGACTATTCCACTTAGTCTACGTGCATATGGTATAAGAGACAAAAGGTATCTCAACAGATTCTATGTGACCTTTCTTTAAACCTCTCTCCAACATGTAGAGACCCTAACATCATGATTACTCAGAGCTTCCATATGAAGCCTATGGGATATGGTCCTAACATCATGATGAAGTTCAAGAAAGAGATTCCAAACCACATACCAGAGGATATAGCAGAGAACAAAGATATACCAGAGGGAGACAACCCTCAATGCCAAAGATACCACCAACATTGCAGAGGCCTCAACATCCTCCTTTGCAATTTTAGAGCTCTTTCATGCCCAGTGCCTCTTGGATGAAGAATAAATTCACCAGTACAAAACCTCTAAGAGAAATTCTAGCACCAGTAATAGAGCCACAGTGGGATATTCTTCTACCTACAGAAAAATAAAAGGATGAAGAAATAGAAAGATCTTTCTACTCAGACCAAGATTACTACCCAGGTGAATGCAGTAACCTCAAGGAAGTAGAAGCAAATGAATAAAAAGAAGAATTCATCTACACTGAGCAAGATACTGTACAAGATCTAGGGAGACAAAAATTAGTATGTATCAGTATTCTTCCCCTAGAAATACCACAGCCAGCCTATCTTACCAGTATTCTTCCCCTAGAAAGACTCAAAATTATAAGTTCAGCCACACATCAAAGAAAAAGTCATCAATTTTCTAGAAAAGCTTGACAAATCAAAGCTCCAAGCCTTTTTGGGATTATTGAATTACTTAAATAGCTTTTATCCTAACTCTGGTGAAGACAGGTTTATACTTCAAAACTTCTCTAGAAAAAGAAAGCTTTCCAATGGAAGGATGAATACACTGTTGTTGTCCATAAAATCAAATCAAAAGCAGCACTACTTTTAGAGATTCATATCCCAAAATCAGACAACATGCTGGTTTACACTGATGCCTCTGACACTGCATGGAGAGAAGTACTTGTTTGTGTACATAATAATAAGGATTTTGTTTGTGAATTCTCTAGTGGAGTCTTCAGTAATGATGTTCTAAAATGGATTTATTTTGATAAAGAAATCTATGCTGTAAAGAAATGTCTTGAGAAGTTCATGTTAAAACTTCTCTATCTACCGCATTTTATTGTAAAAACTAATTGTACTAGATTTTTGACCTTTAAATAAAAGGATCATGGTCGAAAAGATGGTCATGGTAAATACATTAGATGACAAGCTTTCTTTAATCGGTTTAACTTTTCAGTAAAATATATTAAGGGTATTGATAGTATAATTACAGACTGGCTCAGTCGAAGTCCTCCTGCTACACTTATGCACCAACCCATTCTTGGTTTCCAATCTAACCAGAATATATAACCAAGGATCTGCTTTCAAGAACAAATCCTTTGTGAAGGGTTGCATTCGAGATATACCAAGATTAATTATGTAGAAGTCCAAGATCTATAAATGTCCTTAGCAACAATAATATAAGCAAATCATTATCAAAATACTGGTGTTATCTTCATAGAAAGATTAAACAATGAATTCCTGTTCCACCAGTTCACTAAAATATTAAAGCATCCTTTATGGACATGGTTGATCAAAATTCAGTCTTTGCATAATGAACATCTATATAGATGGATAGCAAGATACGACCCACACCGTATTCATGAAGAGGAGAACCATGACCAAAACACGGTTGTACATACAATCGTAAGAAGACAGCTAGAATGGGAATCTTATTTCTACATCACTCCTCGCTATCATGCATGTGAAGTTAGACCCCAGAACTGGCATCTTTCTAGTACCTTCCAACTAAGGTGTCTTTTTCAACCAATCAGTGAAGATGACTTGCTGACTAAAGCGAAAGCAATGTTGGACCCACCAAGCCAGACATTTTTATCCATTGTGTCCAACAACATCTCTCTATAGATTAAATTTTACGTTGTAAAATATGATGGGACATGACACTGCCTTGGCAAAGATTCCATGCAAGACCTCCCAAAATACTATAAATGAGCCTCTCGACCATAGAGTTTTCATCAAAAAATTTCTAAGCTTTTAGAAATCTAGTAGCCTTATTTCAAGAGTATGCTCTTCTCTTGCCCTTTTTGAAGGATCCTAAGAATCATAAATTCAAACAAGTTTTGTAAAAAGAGTGTAATAGTATTAAGTGATAATAGTGAAGCCGTAGCCATTCGACCCCTGCTTACTATCGCGGGTTTTCATTAAAAGATTGATCTCAGGAGACAGATCATGAGGAAGTGTCTGTTGACAGAAAAAGTAGGGGTTTTAGCTTCTTCTATCATTTCAGTGATTATAACAGGTGGACTGCTAACTATTTTACCTGATCTAGTTTGAATATTTTTATAATACATTACATTTAGATCAACTAACTTTTCTAGTTGTATTTCGTATATAGGAGTTGTTTGTTTGTTTCTTGGGTTTGGTACTAGTTGTGCTGGCATTTATGTTTGGACTATATTTTCAGACTATGGATTTTGTGCTAGAGATCCCATTATGGATTTTTGGTTCTAATTTGGATATGTTTTCCTTTACACATAATTACTAGGGCCCCATCTAGGTTGTGGCCAAGCATAAGGATTTCCTTGACCAACCCAAGGTTGCTGATGTCCTTGAGTATACCAAGATTGACTTGCCCAATCCTGAGGATGCCATGTTGGTTGAGGGGCCCAAGGTGGCTATCCCCAACTTTGTGGTACTATTTGGGCTACCCATGGCATCATCCAAGGATTAGGATCTGGTCTTGGCATAATTTATCCTTGACTAGGTTGTCTCTGAACAAAATTCAATTCTTCTGTGGTGGATGATGTACTGGTTTGTTTGAGCTAATTTTTTATGAGTGGAAGAAGAGAAAAAATGTGAGTATCATGTTCTTTAGATTCACAGACAAGACATACTTTTGTTTTATCCAAAGGACATTCCCTTTTTACATGCTTCTTCTTGCATCTAGGACAATACATGGCTATGGTTCAATTTGGGAATTTGCTTTAGCTTGCAATCCATCTGTGGTGGAGGTTAATTGAACTAATATGTCTATTTTAAAGTTTTCCAATTCATCCATCAGTTTGTTCATATCTGGATTCAAAATTTTAACCATTTTTTCCTTTCTAGGTCCACCCCTTGTCCTTGAATAGTTTTTACAAATTTATATGATTTTGTCCATTCTTAATTGAGCAATGTTTCCCCCACCAATTAAATCAAGGGTTTCCCTAGATTTATCATCCAGAATTTTGAGAAGAATATTTTTACTTAAATATTCTTGAAGTACAAATCCACATCTTTTACTCACAAAGAGGAGTCTGTCCAAATAATCTTCCATATTTTTATCTTCTTCTTGTTTGATTTTGAAAAATTCCTCCTTCTGATTTCTTCCTCTACAATAATCTTGATATTTGTCTAGGAAGACAATTTCCATTTGTTCCCAATTGGTAATAGAATTAGATGTTAATCCCATAAACCATCTCATTGCTGCATCCTTCAGGGTAGATGGAAATAACTTGAGTTTTTGATTATCTGTCTTGTAATCATAAGTCTGACATAGTACTTTAAACTCAAACAAAAATTAGTCAGAATCCTTAGATGACATTCCTCTAAATGTGGGCAAGTGTACAAGTGAAATTTTCTTCATAGTGGTTTCATCATATTCTATCTGAATGGGATAGGTAAAGGTTCTCTCAGGTTCTCTTCCAACTTCTCGTGCCATCTCTCTAGTATTTTCTAGTCCCTTCTCCTAGTCAATGTGGTGTGTGGTCTGCGTTGGGGATGGTGAAAAGTCAGGAGTAGGAGGTTGACTACTAAATTGAGAATCAAAACTTTCCCTCAATGGATCTTGAGAAATAATCCTCCTCTCTAAAGTTCTACTTGCTTCTGGTGACTGATCCAAAAATTCTAAAGATGGCAATTTTGCTTCTTGTCTGGTAGGAGATAATGGTGCCTCCAATTCTTGCTCAACTTCCTTATTTAAACTAGAGGATGATGGAAATTCTTATTCAGATATTTTGGGGAGAAATCTACCCTTGGATTCTTGTGGTCTACTCATAAATTTTGTGATAACTTTAGGGAAATTTCTTTAATTACTAAATGTATGATTGTTGCTCTTGTTGATACCTAATTAGAAAATTCTAACTAGTGGTTCCCCGGCAATGGTGCCAAAAATGATGGGTGTCTTTATTCCCTTCATTTAATCAACTTTTTGTTGATGTCATATTTAACTAAGGCTGTGTCTAAAGCTATATGCAACAAAAATAATCTTAGCGATTTAGTAATTGATTGTAGATATTTGTATTTTTTTTCTTTTATTTTGGGAGATTTTTAATGTCTTAAGGACTTCTTAGTTAAAACCTTATTGGAATCAAACTATGAAAATATGCTAAAAGTAAGCACACATTGCAGAAATGAATTTGCTGGAAGTAAACACACTTTTGTAGAATAAATAGATTGCTGGAAATAAACACACTTTTGCAGAATGAAATAAATTGTTGATAATAAACACACTTTTGCAGAATGAAATAGATTGCTAAGAAATGAGAATTTAATCTAGAACACCTGCAGGGATAAAATCTACAACAAGTTTTAACTTTAAGGAGTTGGAAGCATTTATAAATTTAACAAAGCTACCTATTTGCTTTTGAGAATAAAATATAAATATCAACCACAAATGAAGATCCTGGTTCTTGGAGGAGTGGGCCGTTGCTCCACCTAGAAACAAGACTAAACAACTTAATTCTCTCTCAAAATAGAAATGGCTATTTCATTGATAAAATGTTTTGTATTACAAAAATGTACTATTCTATCCTTATCCCTATATTTTTCAATTATTTTTCTTACTACTTCCTAAATTCCCAGGTCTGTATGTATATTCTTCTTCTTGTGGTGCATTGATGGCTATAACTATTTCATGGATACGATGGAACTGGATAATGCCTAGAATAGATGCTAAATAAAGACGTGGCTAGATGTCCAGCTGTGTGATAAATATCTTGGACCTACAAGTATGGAAATCTAAAGTCTGATCCTGATTTAATGGGATCATTGATCTGACAGATTGCTAGCTGTTTGGAATAGATCTTTATCAATTCCATGTCTAACCATGAAAGTTTCAGAGCTTATTTGCAAGAGTACCAAAACTAATTCAGATAATTCTAGAACTAAATAAAGATTTATGGAACTAAGTCCGAAAATGTGACAACTTGAAATAGCATGGTGGGGTTCCAAAACTAAGCTGTATTGATTCCAATGCTTCCAAAAACATGCAATCTGCTTCATATTTGTTCTTCAGCCTGATGATGACCTATTTTATTATAAAACTTGAATTTTTCCAAAACACTTGTTAGGAATGATAGAGATTTTTTAAATGTTAGAATCACAATCAATAAAAGATGGATAATTACATCCTAACTCATATCAGATCAAAATAAAAGTCACAAAATGCAATCAAACTTAATAGAAAGAGAGAGTAAGATGAGGTCATTTATTATACATTTAACGGGCATATCTTGGCCTCATCAGTGGCCATATAGTTTGTATAAAACTAGATGGACCATAGAGTCACTGGGAACCCATGCAGGAAAGCTAAGAGCTTGAAAGTGAGTGTCCCACAGACTACGTCTACAAGATAGTTGATCATGTAAAAATGTCCCCTGCCTATATATCTGCTATGGCCTTGACCATGTTAAAATTAACCACTCCTCCCAGGTCAGGGATTAGTGAGCCATCTAGGATCATGTGAAGTAGGGGTACCCATAATATGTTGATGTGAAGGTAATCTAGAGTCCCAAACAATTGATTCAATAGGATCATACCAATTTGGATCTCCTCCTTAAAGGTGTAGACCGTGTATGCATTGACACCATCCTTGTTCACCTGTTTAGCATCGAAGTTCTCCCCCCACTCCTTAAAGACACTATAGTTTTGGAAGGTGTCAATCTAGGTCTACACCACCATTGAGTCATATAAAAGTGTTGAGTCTGGGAGATTGCAATAGGCCTTATAGGTCATGCCTAAGACATTGAAAACTTAGTGATGGGAGCTAGTTGAGTAGACCCAATCATGAAAGCCATCCTATATGTACCTAGCCATGAGGAATAACTTACTAAATAAGTCAGTGTAGGAGAGGAATCTATGTTTGGATAAGGATCGATGCAAGCTACACTTCTTGTATGCTTGAAAGGCGTCTTCAAAGTCAACCTAATCATCATCATCGACAATTGAATGTTTGGGCACTTGGTCGATGGCCTTGAATATTTTGTTATAATGCTTAAATTAGGTCAAACTATTTGGGAATAGAGTGTCCCTATATTAGGCTCAACATTGGGGTTCAAAGATGAATCTGCCATTACAACAAGATGAAATTTGGTGAAAAATCTCTAGTCGAAAGAGAAGGTGGTGAAAGTAGTAAGTGGGAGCAAAAAGTAAGGAGGCTACATTTGGGAGTCAAGGGATATAATGGTTAATGAGATTTTGATGTAGGGGAATCCTTTGGAGATTCCATTAGAATACCAATTTTGGTTTGGAATAGTTTAGAAGGTGTTTTAGAGTGATTAATGGTCTTTAGGAGTTTATATTTGTTGTCTAGGGTGTTCAAAATTTGAATTATGACTTTCCTACCAAAAGTCTTTTCTTGAAAATTGGAAACTTTGAAAGCTTTTATGAGGACCTTTCATATGTTTTAAAAGATGGTAATGTGTCATAAACATGTTTAATATGTTTAGATAATAGATAAGGGTCATAAAATTCCATAAGTCTTATGTCATGGTTCACATGAGTCATATTATGCATAAATCATGAATAATGCAATGAAATTCAATGACCTCTAGGAGGGAAGATTTCAAGATTTAGTTATAGACCTATATAGGACTTTCTTGGAGTTAGTTGGTAATGTAATCCATCCATCCCATTCAAGGATGTTGATAAAAGGAGAATATAAATAAAACTTGTGTTACCAAAAGATTGCCTGTGTTATCTGATCATTTTTTGTATTGAATTTGCATGGATGAACAAAGTGTATGTATGCTTGGAACACTAAAGTAGTGAGTCATTTTATTAAATTATAGTTGATATTGTTATGATCATATGATTTTATATATTATGATATAGGAAAATGCTAATTTAAGGGAGGGTTAGTCCCTCTGATGAGTCTGCAAGCCTGCTGACATAATATGCTTTACACAATTTAGTTTGAGTAACAAAAATTGAGTGTATGATATTATTCATATAGGAGTTATATGAAGTTTAGAAAAGGAATGTGCATGAAGAGTGAAAAATAAAACTAGTTTAATTTATATATTGGACCAAAGATAGTGATTTTTATCTTGATCCTTGTTATTACCTTTGTAAGCACACATGTCATAATTATAGAATCCTGCAAACTGAGTTATGTTGCAATGAGTCTTATTTTGTATTAAATGGTGATTGTTAAGGGATTGGTATGGTAATTGAGTGTATATATAACATATTTATAGGTTATAATTATTTTTAATGTCAAAATGGTAATGAAACTTTGAATACCATGTTTCTTGTCAATAAAACACAGTGTATAGAGATTGAGTTTTCATGTTAGCGAATTGCACCCAGGGCAAGGAGGTCAAACTCCTGTCTTCTCCTCGCAACATGGAAACTCCCCTCTCACCTTTAGGACTGGCGAAACTGGAGGGGAGAGTCTCTAGGTAAGGGCTAGCTCCCTCTGATGTATCGTGGTTTGTTCCAACAAGTGCAAAATACAAGTATATATATATACAACTATATAATAAAGGGGGGATGAAAAGGGAAAGGAAACTGTAGGAAAATAAACTACTCTAAGGAGGTTATACACCAAAATGAAATGACCTTCTCACATCCACTCTCAAATCAGACAAATACATACATACACTCAGACTTGGCAGAAAGACCAGGCTGCAAGAAAATGGCAGGGAGGTTCTTATGAAAACACAGGAACAGGGACTCACCAAGATGCTATGAAATACATACTGTAAATGACTTCCTCTATTTTATACTTCCAAATAGAGCTATCCTCCTGTCAGCTGCAGAAAATGGTGCCTCATAAATAACTGGTGTGTTGGTGCTGAACCTGTGAGAGCATCAAAAGACAATGACTGAACACAAATCAAACACTCAGAACATACACAAAATATCCATCCAAGAAGAGGTAAAAACTGTCTTTATTTGATTTAGGTGAAAATTTTAGCAAGGCTATGCCTTATAAAATTGTCAAAAGATAAATTACAAAAATGATTAATTCGCAATCTATATGGAAAAAACCAAAGGGTTCATTGGCGCTCCTTGTTTGCAAGTGGGCATGTCGCATCCCTCATTGGGAAGAAGAAAACACTACTGTTGATGTCATCCTTCTGCTAAAACCATGTTGTCACTTTGTCTTTTCTTCATTTTGTCTTATCTGGCTCATCCAGCCCCTGGGGCGAACTTCCTAGCAGGTTGCTGCATTTTGGGCACCTTCTGGCAATGCTTTCTCAGTTGAATACAAACGGTTATTCCATTCTGCTAAACTTGATGTCCACATGGCCGTCGGGCTCAGGTCCTTCACTATGTCAGTTAGGCCTTCTTTCCAGGCTTCTCTGCCCGTTTAAAAAGTCCTTTGACTTGGCCGGAAGTCCCCCGTAAGGGCACCTACCCTTTGGGGTCCTTCGGCGAGTCTCTTGTTTATTTGCGTATGCCTCTCGGGTCCCCGCAGGCCTTGTATATTTCCCACGGGCTTTTGTCTGCAGATATTCTCCCATAGACAAAAAGTCTGTGGAAATGTCCCGGGTTTGTTTGCTATGTTTTCCCCACGGGCTTTTGTCCGCAGACATTCCCTACGGACAAAAAGTCCACAGAAATGTTAACCGCCACTTTGCTTTTATTTTTTGTGAGACCTGGCCCTTTTGCGTTAAGCCATGCCCGAAGGAATTTGGGACTTGGAATTAGACCTTTTTGAACATAATTTGAAAATTGGACTTCAAACCAGATTGAAATGAACTTGGGTCCTCTTCATTTGAAATGCCGACCCTCCACTAGGATCTGAACTTGGACTAGGCTGACGAACCAAGGCTGAACCAATGAACTAGAAGCTGAACCAAAGTACTAGGCTGATGAACTGGAGTGCCGGCCCTCCAATAGGGCATTTAAAATTTGAAGATGAAACAAGTGCCGAAGAACCAAGAGGTTAAACAAATGACTGCACCAATGAAGAACCACTGGCATTGAACTTGTGCAACCTGGAAATGACTGGCACGAACATCAAAGAAAGAAGGGGACCAAAGTTTTTCTTGTTTGGTAAAATTGGTCAACAAAATGGCAACTCATAGGGGAAGCATGCCTGCTGTGCTTAGAATCCAGTTGCCTTACAGTCCATTGGGCACGGAGTCAGATGTAGCTATAATGAAAGTTAGCAACAACCCCAAAAGATCCAATAATCAAACACGAAGCTTTTACCCCCACATGCAAAGGGAAACACACAAGGCTAAAAAACACTACTTGTGCAACTATACTTAGAGAAAACAAGAAATAAAACAAGGGAAAATATGTACAGGTGAACCAAAAATTCAGTGGCAATGCTTTAGATGTATCCCATTAATTGGGATACACAATTCTTCGCCATCCAACTTGGAGAGTTGGAATGCGTTATGCTGCTTGCACTGAGTGATTATGTAAGGACCACTCCATAGGGCATCAAATTTTGCATGCTTTCCAAGCTTAGCTTGGTCTTCATCCCATTTCAAGACAATGTCTCCTTCAGAGAAATCTTTTGATGAAGATTTCTTGTCGAAGTGTCTTTTTACTTGCTGCTAGTGACGGGACATAAAAGCCATGGCACGAACCCTTATCTGTTGGAGCTCCATTAACTCACACAACCTGATCTCCATGCTGGTTCCTTATTCTAACTGTAGCTGGTGGGTGAGATCCAAAGCAAGCAGTTCAAGTGAGATGGGAAGCCTAGCTTCCCTTCCATATATGAGCGTATATGGAGAATTTCTGATTGCTCTCTTCGGAGTGATTCCATTGGCCCACAGAGCTGTCTTCAGCTTGGCATGCCAAGTCCTCTAATTTTCTTCCATGGTCCTCTTTATGATCCTGATTTAATTCTTGTTGGTGGACTCAGCCAGCCCATTCCCCTGCGGGTAGTAATTTGATGAAGTGCTGAGATATATACCATACCTTAGTGGCCATTCACTAGTTTTGGTTCCCAAAAAAGCCAAGGCATTATCTAAGATTATGGTGGCTGGGACCCCAAATCTTGTTACCAGGTCTTCATAAAACTCCAAGACTACACTTTCATTTGCCTCTTTCTAGGCAACAACCTCCACCCACTTGGTGAAATAATCTGTAGCAGTCAGGACCCATTTGTGTCTAGCACTGGAGGGAGGATTGATCATCCCTATGAAATCCAGGCCCCATTGCCTGAATGGTTGCTCCACCCGAATGGGCTGTAGAGGCATGGCAACCAACCATTATTTTCCATCAAAAAGTGCACACTTCTGGCACTTTCTTACCCAGGCATGAGTCTCCTTGAAAAGAGTAGGCCAGAAATAACCAACTCTCATTATCTTTACTACAGTAGTCATAGGGGCAAAATGACCGCTTGGTGGCCCATCATGGAACTCAGCCAATACCTTATTAGCCTGATTTGGGTCAATGCACCTTAGAAGGACCCTAGAGAGATCCTTCCTAAACAATACTTCATCAACCAAGACATAAGGGAGAGACTGGAGTTTAAAATACCTTCTGCCAGTCTTATCAAGACTCTGTGGGCACTCACCAGTGATAAGGAAACGTCTCATGTCCAGCATCTAATCCTTTATGATAGCTGGTTCTTTTGCAGTGGCTACATCATGAATTAACAAGTTGTCTTCCCTTTTTTATTTGAAGTCTGTAGCCAACTATTCGCACAGGCCTCTTCCCCTCACCAGCTTGGTGATCTTAATGTCTATGTCATACTCCATCACTTTGGTAATCCACCCTGCCCTCTTCTCATTCAAGTCTCGATTAGTTAAGAAATCCTTGATGCCAGGATGTGGGACCATGAGGTGAATCCTATTGTTAGACAACATATGCCTGAATTTCTTTAGGCTCCTCACTATCGCTAGGACTTGCTTCTCTACATACATGTACCTGACTTCAAAGTCCTCTAACCCTTGGCTGAAAAAAACAAGTGGCTGCTCGAGGTCATCACCGTTTGCTTGGGTAAGCATGGCGGATATCACCTCTTCATTGCTAAAAGTGTAGAGGTTGAAGTCTTTGCTAAAGTCTGGGCTGATCAAAGTGGGAGCCTGAGTTATGGCCTGCTTGATGGCCTCAAAGCTGTCTTTCCTTTGAGTTGTCCATTTGAATTCCTCACCCTTTCTCAGCATAGAGGTGAGTGGCTTGACTATCTCAGTGAAATTAGGAATGAAACTCTGAATGAAGTTTATCCTACCAAAGAAACTCTGTAGGCCTTGCTTGTGCTTTGGGAGGGACATCTCCAGGATAAAGCGAACTCTCTCGGGGTCAATGGATAAGCCTTCCTTGGACATGATGTGGCCAAGGAGTTTCCCCTCATGAACAACAAACACACACTTCTTTGGATTAAGAGAGATGCCAAACTCCTTACACCTTTCAAAAATCTACCTGAGGTGTTCTATGTGTTGGTTCGCTTCCCTGAAGAATACTGTCACATCATCAAGGTAGACCAGCACATTGTTGTTTATCAAGCCTCCAAAAGCCATGTCCATGGCTCACTAAAAGGTAGCACCAGTGTTAGATAGCCCAAATGGCATCTTCTTGTAGGCAAACATTCCCTATTTAGTGGTGAAGGCCATTTTGTGCTGATCACAACCTTGCACTAGAATTTGATTATACCCTGAATAACCATTCAGGAGGGAGAAACGCTCGCTACCAGTTACCTTCTGAAGGATATGATCCATGCTTGGAAGGGGATAGTGATCTTTTAAAGATACTTTATTAAGGTCTCTAAATTTGACACACAGCCTGATCTCCCCATTCTTCTTTCTAACAGGAACAAGGTTGGCCAGCCAAGAGGAGTGTTTGATTGGAAATATAATTCCAGACTCAATCAACTTGGCCAATTCCCTCTGCATGAGGGGCTCAATTGTCAGATTGACAGGTCTTTGCTTCTGTGTGACTGGCGTGGCACCTTCTTCTAATTATATGATGTGTTGGGCAAGCCTTGGGTCGAATCCCTTTAAGTCACGGTAATCCCATGCAAAAACATCGACGAATTCTTGACACAGCAGAATAAAAGCTCACCTTTCTTGAATCATGCAAACTTTTCTAAGCGCAAGCAGCTTGTCTTTGAAGATCTCAACCCTTTTGTAATTATCCTCTTTGGTTGTGATGCATGCCTTGTCATTTCTCAATTGGTCATCTCCATTGAAGATGCTCTCAAGCGTGACCAGACCCTTAGGGAGTTTATTGTTCTTCAACTGAACGATCTGATTGCCGTATTGCTGCTGCAATTTTGCTTGATTCTATGTTGCGAACTCAGCTTCCTCCTGTAGGAAGAAAGCTATTTGCTAGTCGCTTTTGAAAACTTGCCAATTTGCTATGTTGTCCAAGACAAAAAGCCGAACCACCACTTTCAAGTGGCATGAACCACAGTCTCAGATTTATTTCCTTGGAGACATTGAACTGAGCGCCAATTGCTGCCAACCTATCCACCTGTTTGTTTTGTTCTCTGCGAATGGGAACGATATTAAAAGTGAGAAAATATTCCATCAAGTCCCAGACTCTATGCTTGTAAGACTTCAGCAAAGAATTCTTGGTCAGATTCAGGCCTCTCACCTGATTCACAGTCAGCTCACTGTCTCCCAAAACTTGCAACTCCTTAATCCCTCTTTTTCTTGCCCATTCAAGGCCATGTATAAGAGACTCGTATTCTGCCACATTACTTGTGCAAGAGAATTGGGAATAGAAAATTGAAAAGTACCTTTCCTTTGAGGGGGAGACCAACATTGTCCCACCACCAACTCCCAGCTTACTTCTGGAACTGTCAAAATATAGCTGCCATAAGCCAAGATCTTCTTTGCTTGCCTTCATTATATTAGGCATGAAGGTGCCTTCTTCGTGCATGCAGTAGACTCCAAGGTCTGCCTCCTCAATGAACTTGTATGGTCATGCTCGAAATTATCATTTCCCCACTCATCCAAGAGTAAGTCTGTGACTCTTTCAAGAGCGAAAGACAGAGATTGGTCTGTTTGGGACTCTTCTAGGTCAATGATGGTGTAATTGACATTCACTGTCTTAGGCATGTATGGTTCTAGGTGGTCCTTGTAGAGTGGCTCAAATTCAATTTTTTACCTTGGTCCCATACTTGGTTCTAAAAACCTGATATGACCAATTCGTTGTTAGATAGCCACCTATCTTTGATGTGAAGTCTCTGGACAAGCAAATTGCAAAATAAGGAGGAACATCTGCCACCACTATATCATGGGGAATTGAGAAGGTTGGGTAAGAATGCAATGTTATGCCTAAACCCTTCACAATCCCAACTATTTTTGTAGGTGTCCCATCTAGCTACAGGACTCCTTTGTTCATCTCTTCATACTTCAGTCCCATCTTGTCAGCAATGCACTTGGGCATCACTGAAGTACTAGCCCCGCTGTCAATTATGTAGTTATGTACCAAGAAATCCCCTATAACCAAGGATACATATAAAGGGGGAGTTTTCTCTTTTTTATTTACTTGACCTAAAGTGAAAGGCTGTCCATTTGTCATCAAGACATTATCAGTGTTTATTGGGACAGCTTGTTGATCCAGCTTATGCAATTCCTTCTTCAATATGTCCTTCTGGCCCGGAAGAGACAATGAATCCCATAAAGAGATATTCATATGCAACTTCTTCATCTGGTCTATTCTATTGATTTGAGGGCTGCCTCCCTTCAATTTTTCTTTGGGGTTGATTCCAAGTTGAACTGCAGGCTGAGGGGCTAAAGGTATAAACAGCTGCCTAAAGTTTGGGGCCTTTGAATTGGAGTGTGATGGAGAAGGTGTTGCTACCGCTTGGGTAGTAGCCTAGGCTTCTGTCACTACTCTTTTTTTGAACCTCATGTTAGCTGCAACACAATCAGCCTAATTGTCTATAGTGCCCACATAATTAACGGAGTAAAATTCCCCTTCCATATGGTTCATCAGGGTAGAATCCGGCTGGGCCTGATTGCTACTCATGTTGGGTTGCATTGAAGGCTCGAAGACCTAAGATTGAGTGGCTATTTGGTTGTCTACATTCTAAAAATAGTTCATCATCTCATTTGTGTAAACAACCTATTCTTGACCATATCCCATGGTCGAACAACCCGACTTCTCTTGTACTAAATTGTTTTGAACCGACACCACGACTTTAGATGATGAAAGGGGGCCTGAGTTGTAATTTTGAAATGGTCTGGTCTGAGTGAGCTAACCCTGTCCTTGATTATAGCCTTGAAAAGGGGGTCTAGGAGCTTGACCATAGTGCTGATATCCTTGATTCGACTTGTTGTTTTGAACTTGCTACCTTTTAAGAGCTACAAGTTCATTTGACATGCTTTGCAACAGGCTTTTAACCTCGTGGAGCTCATTAGACGGAGTGGCAACTATTTTTTCCATGCTAGGTAAAGGGGCTATTATGGGAGCAATAGTTTGAATTGGGGGCAACATCTCTGGGAAAAGTGGCATGTGAGGTCTAGGGGCTATTTTCTCAGCTTGAACTAAGCAGTTTTCAACTGCTATGGCTATGTCATAAGCAGCTGGCAGTATATGCCCTCCCATAGATTGGATCATCATAGCAATATCACTGTTTAATGCCTTTAAATAATATAAGAAAGTGTAGTTGGGAGTCAGTCTTACCAGGATGGGAATTCTATCCCAACTCTTTTGAAAATGCATGTAAAAGTCCTGCATATACTCGTGCAGAGCTCTCTTTATGGTCGTCATCTATTCAGCAAGCGAGAGACCATCACTCTTTTCCCCAAAATTATCTATCAACTGAGTGCCCAATTCATTCTAGGAATGTATTGAATTCACAAGCAAGGTGCCGTAACAGTCAAGAGCTTTGCCCTTCAGAGACAAAGCTAGCAATTTGATGGCAATATTTTCTTCTGTTACATTGTGAATATTTCAAAGGTTGGCAATATTCCTAATATGCTCAACGACTGTAATGGACCCCACGACATCGAAAGAAGGCACATTCTTAAGAGCTGTTCCCAGAATTGGATCATAGTGGGGGAGATTCAAGGGGCTCTCACCACAAAAAGTTGCAAAAGGCAATGCCATGTCTGGGATCCACTGTAACTAGGGTTCTGCTGTAACTGTGTCTCTTATAATAGGTCTAGAAGGATTGATTGCTAGATAAGGACAGGTCCTCTCAAATCATAGTCTTTTAGCAGAGTTTAAAGGTAATTCAATGAATTCGAAAGGAACCCCTTTTGAAGCAGACCTTGTGGTGACTTTAGGCATATAAAGTTAAGCAACTGGTCTTAATTAGAGAACTGGAGCTCTTACCAGTGGAGTCGCCAGATGTTGGAAAACTTAAAATTGCTGTGACAAGACCAATATCAATCCTAAAACCTTACTGAGTTATCAAACTGTGTGTCCCACTGGGCATGCCAAAACTGTTGACAGAGGAAATTGCACCCAGGGCAAGGAAGTCGAACTCTTGCCTTCTCCTCACAACATGAAAACTCCCCTCTCACCTGTGGGACTGGCGAAGCTGGAGGGGAGAGTCTCTAGGTAAGGGCTAGCTCCCTCTGATGTATCGTGGTTTGTTCCAATAAGTGCAAAATACAGGTATATATATATATATATATATATATATATATATATATATATATATATATATATATATATATATATATACAGCTGTATAATAAAGGGGGGATGAAAAGGGAAAGGAAACTGCAAGAAAACAAACTACTCTAAGGAGGTGATACACCAAAATGAAATGACCTTCTCACATCCACTCTCAAATCAGACAAACACATACATACACTCAGACTTGGCAGAAAGACCAGGCTACAGGAAAATGGCAGGGAGGTTCTTATGAAAACACAGGAACAAAGACTCACCAAGATGCTGTGAAATACATAATGTAAATGACTTCCTCTATTCTATACTTCCAAATAGAGCTCTCTTCCTGTCAGCTGCAGAAAATGGCACCTTGTAAATAACTGGTTTATTAGTGCTGAACCTGTGAGAGCATCAAAAGACAATGACTGAACACAAATCAAACACTCAGAACATACACAGAATATCCATCCAAGAAGAGGTAAAAACTGTCTTTAATTGATTCAAGTGAAAATTTCAGCACGCTGCACCTTGTAAAATTGTCAACAGATAAATTACAAAAATGACCAATTTGCAATCTATATGGAAAAAACCAAAAGGTTCATTGGTGCTCCTTGTTTTCAAGTGGGCATGTCGCATCCCTCATTGGGAAGAAGAAAACACTACTGTTGACGTCATCCTTCTAATGGAACCATGCTGTCGCTTTGTCTTTTCTTCATTTTGTCTTATCTGGCTCATTCGGCCCTTGGGGTGAACTTCCTAGCAGGTCGCTGCATTTTGGGCACCTTCTGGCAATGCTTTCTCAGTTGAATACAAACGGTTATTCCATTCTACTAAACTTGATGTCCACACGGCCGTTGGGCTTGGGTCCTTCGCTATGTCAGTCGAGCCTTCTTTCTAGGCTTCTCTGCCCTTTGAAAAAGTCCTTTGACTTGGCTAGAAGTCCCCCGCAAGGGCACATGCCCTTCGGGGTCCTTCGACGAGTCTCTTGTTTATTTGCGTATGCCTCCCGGGTCCCTGCATGCCTTGTATATTTCTTGCGGGCTTTTGTTCGTAGATATTCTCCCACAGACAAAAAGTCTGTGGAAATGTCCCGAGTTTGGTCGTTGTGTTTTCCTCACGGGATTTTGTCCACGGACATTCCCCATGGACAAAAAGTCCGCGAAAACGTTATCCGCCACTTTGCTTTTGTTTTTTGTGAGACCCGACCCTTTTGCGTTAAGCCGTGCCTGAATGAATTTGGGACTTGGACTTAGACATTTTTGAACAAACTTTGAAAATTGGACTTTGAACCAAATTGAACTAAACTTGGGTCCTCTTCATTTGAAATACCAACCCTCCACTAGGATCTAAAGTTGGACTAGGTTGACGAACCAAGGCCGAACCAATGAACTGGAAGCTGAACCAAAGTGCTAAGCCGATGAACCAGAGTGCCGGCCCTCCAATAGGGCATTTGAACTTTGAAGATGAAACAAGTGCCGAAGAACCAAGAGGCTAAACAAATGACTACACCAATGAAGAACCATTGGCATTGAACTTGTGCAACCTGGAAATGACTGGCACAAACATCAAAGAAAGAAGGGGACCAAAGTTTTGCCTGTTGGGTAAAATTGGTCAACAGTTATGAGAACCTTACCATAGAATGAAATAGTTTAGGGAGGAATATATAGATATAAACCAACCATTGGTTTTCTTTAAAATGATTTTGGGATCAAAATATGCTAGTTTGTGCACTCTTAGGTCTGATTGAGACATAGAAACCCTAGATTAGGGTTTTAGTGTTTGTTAGAGTTTCCACTGGCCAAAAAGGCCATTTTTTTTTCATTTGGTTTATTTTATCAATACATAAAATATTTATATGGTTTAATTTTGTTTACCTTATATATTCTGTACAATATTGACATTAGGGTTTGAACAGGGCTAAATGGCCTAATTTGAGGACTGAGACAATGGAGGAAAAATTGTATACATGTGGAGTTGAGACCAGTGGTGAATGCTGAAGTTGTAATCCCCAAATGGGTCTTATAAAATTATCTTATTTTATTTTAAAATTTGGTATAATCCCTAAACCAAGGAGTTTTACCTTGAAATAGGGTTAGAAGGAGCATAAGTCTTGAAAGATGCTTTTGTAAAAGAAATGAGCAGATAGTTTAAACTTGGTTGTATAAACAGGGTTACTAAAGGTGTTATAAGATGGTAAAATGGCATGATATGATTGAAACCATCATTGTGTTTTAAATGCCCATGCAAAATCCAATTTGGTATTGATGACTTGAGAGAATGACATGAAGGTTGAATAAAGCATATGCATAGAGAGTGTTTTAGTTTGTTGAATTTTATTGGATGATTTGTTGATAAATGAAAAAGTCATTTGAAACTAGTATAGATTTATGAAACATTATGAAGGTACATTATTTCCATTAATGCATGATTTCACTAAAATAAATATGAAGTATGATTATTGAATATAACAAGGAGAATCTTGAATTTAAGGATATAAGCAGAGTTTGGGAAAGAAGTGTACTACCTCTACATCGACTTTCCTTGGAATGCTTATATAAATCCACATTCATCCCCTTATATTAATAGTGTTTGGTATTTCATTTAACATGGATTCAAATTTTAGTGGGTGGCTCATCGTCCACTTGATTTCTTAATTTGGAGTTAAATTTGAAGTATATGATTACACACCACTTACCAGATCTAGTAAAGGTGATGTGACATTTTTAAATTATCGAATCAAGGTCTACTTCCCCACTTCATCAATGTTTAGAGTGGGGTAGTTTCACAACCACCTCATATTTAAAGCTTTTCGAGAGCTCTGAATTCACACCACTTGTCACCTCCTGATTGGTCCTCATGTTAACGATCGATACCTAAGCACAACCTAGCACTTCATTGTTATGTCTTTAGGGGGATGAGATGTTAGCTGGGGACATTTGGTATCATCTTATTATCCCCCCATGGTTGCACTTGTGATTTATTTTGGCCATCCTCAGGCCTTTATGGGACCACCTAATAAACTACATGGTTATGTCACATATGATGTTGTGATACATTAACCTCTCTCAAATTTTGACATCTCTATGATTTAAGAGGAGACTAACTCTTTTAACCATAAGACATGTCGTGCTCCCTTATTGTGTCAGGCTCTCTTAGGCTCTAACATCTCTGTCATACTAGGAGATTGACAAGTTTGACAATGACGAGAGATTCATTGGTTATATTCATACACATCTAACCTTCAAGGCACATAATTTTTTTTGATTTGATCAAGCTCTCTTAGGCTTTGACATCTCTATCAGATCTAGGAGAATAACCACTATGTCACTAGTTGATGTGGCGATCACTAGTTGGGCTGGGCTCTCCCAAGATTTGACATCTCTATCAGGTCTATAATATTACCCACTATCTTTTAGCATGGGGTGATTGGATGGAGTACTGATGGTATCTGACCTTGGGTTGTGTGGCACTTATTGATTGCTTTTGTCTCTCTTGAGGTTTGGCATCTCTATCAGGTTTGAGAGACTGATGTATTTGACAACAAACCTAATAGTGCTCAACAATTGCGTTGATCACTCTTAAGATCTAACATCTCTATTAGGTTTGGGATATTAACATGTTTGACCTAGGCCACATTGTGTTTTATTATTACTAAACCATCAGCTACTCCTCAATCAAATATCTTGAAGCCATGTAGTGTCGAGACTTCGACATGTGGAAGATATTGTGAAAAATATAGAAAATGACTAAGTGAAAGTGAAAGGAATAACTATCAATTAACTGCTCACCTAGCCACTAGCTATCCTTTGTAACACCACGTATGATTATGAGATCCAATATAGTGGGGACTAGATTGAGACTCTGAGAACTTTTGAGTAAGGGAAAGCTTATAAAGTTAACATGTTAAACATTCAAAGCAAGATGGCCTATCCTAATCATGGAGTATAGATGAGATTCACCTTGGTATATTTCATAAACATACGAGGCCTGTAATTTGGATCAATTAGTCATTATCTATACCATTTGCTCAGGGAAAAAAATAGGGTGACATGGGATTTTAGAGACTTGGGTTAGGTAGAGCCAACCAAAATGAGAGAATGGGCCTGAGAACTCTGGTTACATGTTTTAAAAGAGGGATCCCCCATTTCTTATGAAAAGGGGGCATCTTGGCCACAAAAAATGGTGACTTTCATAAGGAAAGTGGTGACAAGCACTTAGAACCCGACCTATTAATTCTTTGTTCTTGCACAAAACATAGATTGCAAGAGAGATATTTAGATATATCAGAAAAGAAGGCACTAAAGTCATGTAATAACAAATGACATACTAAGCTCGTATCTTATAGAATACCACCAGTGTGTGTAGGGAGTGATTTTTAATTAACTTATCCAATTGTCGACTTCATTCAAGCAACCAATGTCAAACTAGTCATTAGATTTCTTTGGGGGCATTAATGATCTCATGGCTTAGAGGGGAATGGTGTGGGCATTGCTTTGCTACCAACCGAGCGTCCATATCCCTAACATAGATACCTTTGGTCCTATTTAAGGCCTTGATCCACTACTTGCCAGGTCAAAAAGCCTATGATGGAGGTTGCCTAAATAGCCCTTTTGAGGAAGACTCATAATTTAAATTCTACATGTTTTTTAAGTCTTCTTTCAAGGTTCTTTTCTAAGAGATTTAACAGTCTTTGTCCATTGAGGATTCAAGACCAAGCCATGTGTGATAGGGTGGAAAGGAAGCTCTGAATATATAGTCGACTTCTAATTGGCTTGAATGGTCCCACTTTTTGTAAGATGTTATATTAAGTGCATCTTGGTGGCCTCTACTAGGGTGCAAGCTATTCTAAAATCCACTTGTTTTTTTGAGAATCATTGGCCCTTAAGATTTGAAATGTAAAGGACTTACTTACCATCCATGGTTTGTTTGGATTGAAGAATGAAATTTGGTCCTCTATAACTTGACAATGCCTTTTGGGCTTTGGTCATCATTACGAGTGGTTACTAACTCATCTTTTTTTGGGAGCACTTATAGTGGGGTTCGTTTTCTCAATTTTGATTAGGGGTCAGATTTAGGGTAAGAGAATGCTACAAGGACACAACCAAATAAATGAAACAAATAAACAGGAAAAGAAAGCACATAAAAAGAAAAATAAACACCCAACTAAAATAAAACTAATCGATTATATACATTACCATCGTCCGTCGAGGCTATTATGAAATTACACTGGACATAACAACTAAGAAGTAGTGTTTCAAGAACTATCCATTTATCAGGAGTGACATGTCATTGCTTTCTATGTTCTTGAGGTAAAAGGTATTTTAGCCCAAAATTTAGACTATCTGATAGGGACCAATCTAAAGAGGATCAAACTTTTATTGTTGGCCTTTATTTTCATGGGTTTCATCCCACATTAATATTAGATCAATGATCATATTTTTTTAATTTTATCCCTCTTATCAAACCATCATTTTATAATACCTTGATTCTTGCTAAAGCTTAACAGAGCTTCATCCCAAGCTTTCTCTAACTGAATGATATCTAGGATCCGAGAATTCACTTTGTCATTTAGTTCCATGAATTTTTGCATAAACCTATAGGTTGGCAGTCTGAGTGTGATAAGCAAGATTGGCTCCAATCCATAAACTAAAATAAAATGAGAGCTCTTGAGGGCTTATTTATATTTGGTACAGTCAGCTTATAGATAAAACTTTAGTAATGAGAGTTGCTTCTATTGACGATTAAAATTGTTACGTCAATGAATCATCTCTTTCACCTATTGCGAAGGTTAAAGCAGAATTGTACCAGTTTAATAACTTCTGGTCTAAAATATCTTAAGAGATCTAGAAGATGTGTAAAGAGTTTTTAAAATAATTTGGGATAATAACAAGTATGCTAAATACTAATAATACTCCATTATTAATTTTGAAATAAAATGTTCTCTTTGAAAAAGGAAACATATGTGACTATGAAATCAATCATATCCGATAGAGAAGATCTATGAACTAGATAAAATCTTGAAGGAAAGTTTTTTGTTCCTCATGCATATTTATGATTTAACAAGTGATATAATATGTTTATGCATGGCTCAAAAGAGATTCAGTGAAAAGAAACAAAAAGATCAGATAGATAAGAATAAAAGATTATAATGAAAACCAAATAAAGAGATAGATATAAGAACGTACATTATTATGAAATATCTAATAAATTAAATCTAAGAAAGAAAATAAAAATAAACGAAATAAGAAAATAGAAATAATCTAATGGATAAAATAAATCTATCATTAAGATTAAGTCGTAATAAACTTGAAAAAACATCTAATAAACTTAATTTAAACTAAAGACGAAATAAAAGAAGGAAAAACTAGGTCAACTCCAAAGACCAAAGGTTAATTAATAAAATAAAGATATTAATTAAATAACTTAAGTTAATTGAAGCCAAATAATTAACACTAACAATTAAATATAAAGAAAATAAAATAATCTAAGTCTAAAATTTATCAAAGAAACTAAATAATATTCAAACTATTCTTAATTAAACAAACTAATTAAATAAAATTCCAAATTAAAAATAACTAAGAGAAAAAATAAATTAAAAATTAAACAAAGATTTTGTGAATCTTGTAAGAAAGAGTCATCTTAATAAATAAATCAAATTTTATTGAGAAACATTATTTCTGATACAAAAGTCTTTAACATAACAATCAGTACAATATGAATTGATAAAAAAATATGTCGCATACAATGAAGTATTTATCAATATTCAGGTCAAGTAGTTGGATTCTCTTCATATGACTGCAAATTTACAATCATCATAAGATATTAAACCTAACATTCTTCAAATAATCAGTTTATAAATTGAATAAAGAAACCTAGATATACCTGTACTTTTTTAGTAAGATACTTAACCATAAGAGAAAATATCCTTGATCTATTTGCAAGAGTTATTTATCTCAGAGATATTGTACAAAAAGAAGTATGAAGATGAAATTAAAACAAATCATAGTCTTCAAAAATATCTATGTAATGTTCATCCCTTTCCTATGTCACTTTGATCTTCTTTTATAATCAATTCATCGAAAGATAGTTGAGGAATATGTTATAACTGAATTTAATTAGTTATTATTTGTGACTTAATTAACTTTAATTAAGTCAATTCGATTTCAGTTATCACTTAACTTATTTAAATTTTTAAAATAAGTCTTAAGATCAAAATTAAAAATAATAAATCAAGGAGACTGACTCTAATCGGGTGGGGGCCCTTAAGACATTACAATCTTCTAGATAAAATAATTTATGTAAACGATCTAAAACAACATAAGTTATTAACTAAAAAATATCATATCTAACATTTTATCCATATGAATTATATATAAGTTTAAATATCCATATCAAAACATACTGTTTGAAAATGTCTTAAACCATGAACCAGTGTTTAAAAAATTTAAAACAAAGTATCTAAAAAGTATTAAACAGTAGAAAAATATTCTTAAACACTTATACTCACCATCTGAATCTATCAATATTTCAATAAGTGGATAAATCTTATCAGTTATTTATTTGGTGTAACTCATAATGGTTGCTGAAAACTTGATCAACTTAACTACATTTTCATTTTCTTTGTCATCTACCTCCAACCTAACTTTTTTTACCATCCTAGTGACTATTGGTAACATTGAAGTGTTAATTTATTTCCTTTTTTAGTTCAGTGGTATTGTTCTCTCTTCCTTTAGTAGATGATGAAGAAAATTTGCAAGGTTAAGCTTAGAGCAAGATGCATATGGACTAGCAGGTTTAGAAGATGAATTTTTTGATTCAAAGGCACTAAAACATGAGAGTGTAACTTAGAAACTTATTGTAAATCATTTTTAAGGAAATGATCATTCTGATGAGGAGAATGATAATAAACTAAATTGTCTTCTAATTGTAAATCAGTTTGTATTCTTTGAGAAGTCATTGAATTTCCATGTCCATATGGATGGTTTCTCGAATAAGTCCTTCTCAAACCTTAATTTCTTCTAGCATATACAGGGTTAAAGGACAGGGCTTCAAGAATGTTCCATAAAGCGGGATCAGTTGCATCAAAGTGGATTGACATACGAGTTTCCCTATTGAAAGGCCTTGAAAAATTCATACTCGACCTCCTACCAATAGATAAATGATCTCTAGACACAAAATTATGGGAAAATAATTTTTCTCTATTCTCAAGTAAATCTGTTCTCCATGCCTTTCCTTGGTCATTATTTGAATTTGGGGTGTCCACCCTGACATTCTAAAAGATAAAATAAATCAACCAAATCTCTTTGGATACCACATACCAAATCTATAACCCCATAAATTCAATGTCTAAATATATATATAAATTTTAATAAAGATTGAAATTTGAAAAATAATATGTCATCAAGACAAGACACAATCTGATAAGAATTGTAATCAACATTAAAAAAATTCCATCCACTGTTATAAAAAAAAACAATTGATAAAACTATAAACTTAGTTTATAAATTTACAAAATTGATTTTCTTCAAAATTTTTCAAACCTCCAAAAAATAGCTTTCTCATATTTCAAACAAACATAAAAATTTCACTTTCACATACTACAATCTAAATTTTCTTAACATAACCTGTGTATCAATGATAGAGAAAACAAGAAAATTGTTCGAGATGAGAATGATAGTGCCAAATATCATTTTTTTAAACTATGTGGTGAAGATCAAAATATTTATAAAATTTGATATCAAACTTCTTAAATACTTCATATATCTAATTTTCCAACAAAGATTATCTTCATCAAAAAATCATAGATCTATATCTCACTTCAAAATGCAAGAAAACAAAACAACAAACCAACACTTTGAATAGAATTCATATTCAACTGCCAAATGAATCCAACATTCTTATCAACAATTTATGATAAAAAGTCACATATTTCGAAGGCATTCTCTTCTTATTTTGTCATATATATATATATATATATATTTCTTCAATGAAGTTCAAATGCAAAATATACTAATTTTTTTTTGTATTAATCATATCCTGTGATTTTGAAGCAACTCATGCTCAGACCAAAACCATTATATGATGAACTACATGCAAAATTTTTAAATATTCTTGACAACAAAACTTTCAAATGTTATGTTTAAACCCACATCAAATAATTTTCATCTTCTAGAATCACCTCATAATCAACTATTTTAAATAGTTTGTCAAGAATAAATAACATGCAAATACAAATTCATCAATTTCAATCTACATAATAACATCTCTATATACTGCATGTATTCTTCAATGATTTTTTTAAAAATATTACATGGTAAGATCTATATTATTCTTCATTAAAAAATAAACACTTGCATGCAAAACCAACTAAAGTTTCTTTGTACATTCTGTAAAGAAAGTAAACCACTAAACCAACTTCTATCAAACTCATAAATTTCACAACCCACTCTAGCTGAGCTTCCATAATACCTTATACTTTTTTCTACTCATAAAAATGAAATGAAATCCATACGTCATTTGCAGATTGTTCGACAAACTTTCAACTTTTTCTCCTTGGCTCTCAAGCATCGCTTCCACAATGAACTTATCAAAGAATGATAACTAACAGAATGAGATTTGCCTTTAATATTATTTCAAGCTTGAAATAATAAAACAATTACGTGTTAGACCAAGATTGGATGACAGCTTTTCAGTACTTATCTTCAGCTCAACCAAAATTTTAGAAATTTTGACAAAATTAGTCATGACCAAAATTACCACCAATCTACCATCTAAAAATCTTGTTTCGATGCACAATACACAAGATTTAAATGCCAAATATTATAGATGCATAAAATATATCTCAAAATATATGCCAAATTTTGAGCACATTAAAACCATATAACTTGTCGCTTAAAGATCACTTAACTACACTTCAAACTCATGATAAAAAACAACTTAAGTAAACATTCCACCACTCTTGTATTTATCAAAATAACCACGTAAGTCAATTGACTCAACATAACCACCGTCAATGTAATGAACATTGGGCCCTTATAATAATTAAAGACCTCCTTAATGTTAATAGATTTATGACCTTCGACCCCTATATCATGATGCAAAAATACTCATGTCAAAGTATTTAAATTTTATTTCAAGATCCTTAGAAATATTTAGGTTTAAAAAACATCAATAACACTTATAGATATTAATTTGAATAAACTATTAGATTTATCAACATCTATTTTAACCTATGATATTTAAAAATATCATCCATTCAATAATGATCATGTGAAACCAACTAGGCACATCAATGTTCAATTTTTAATCACAAATGTTTCTTGATGAACCTATGTATCACACAAGATTATGAATTTGATCATTAATTGATACTCATGAAGAATGAATTCTTTTAATATAAATATACTAAATATTTCATTGAATCCATTAAATTCTTTGAAATCACTTTGTAATGCAAAGTAATAATTTTACCAAATATAAAGTCATAATAAATATTTAAACATAAAATACATATTTAAATGACATAATGAACTAAGGCCCCCAACTGATAGTTTTAGACGTTACGATAATATCAGCAATATGATAGAATCATTTCAAAGTACTTATTTTGGGAAAGAAAAGGAGGGGTATCGAAAATAGACTCAACACTGGTGACCTTACTAATTGATTTCAATAAGGGAATTAGGTAGTAAAATATAAAATTTGTCTATTAAAGACAAAATACTTGAGAGTGCAATCCAAATTAATTATTTTTTAGGTAGCTAGATGTGAACCCTTTTATTTATGCAATTTGAAAGGATGAAGTGTTTGGTCACTGTGGCACAAAAAATAGAAAGAATTAAAAATAAATTTTTGGACTGAATAAACAATCAATTGAAAAAAGCCTTAAACATAATTTTTAAAAACAATTAATACTTTAAAACACATTAATAACCATTTTCAAGTTCATTTATAAAATAAAACTGAATCATGTCATGTAAATCATCTTACCAATATTGAATACTTATAGACATATTACAATTTTTATCTACTTTCTTTCTTCTTGATGAACTTCACTGAAGTAAACAAAAAATATGTAGATACTAAAAATCCACACACGATGGTTTCAAATTTCATAATTCCCCTAGACCACCTCGAGACCTCCTTAGGCCCAATATTGGCCTCTTGACTGCAAACCAAACTAACCCACCTAAATCTAGTCAGATTGACCTACTATCTAAACCTATCTTTTAAACTCAACTTGACCTTGACCCTTGATCACTGACAGTCACCCTGACCACCGACGATCACCTTGACCACCAACAATCAAGTTCCATCATTTGAACAACTTAACTTTCACATCATTTTGACTTGATTTTATATAATTATATTATCTGATTCATGTGTGAGCTAATGCATGCATGAGTTATATTTAGACAATAAGTTAAATCTCTTGTTAATGTATTATTGCAGATCTCCTTCCTTTTTATAAGAAGAGAGGAGTAAAAAGTGAAAAAAGGATCCAGAATCAATTAATCATCCGTAACTATCAAGAGTTTTTGTATCCAAAATTTATTTTGTAGATGTTCTTCCAATGATCCAACAATCCAACCCTCATGATAGAGAGCCGAAGTGCTGTCACCCCTTGACCAACAACCAAGTACCATTACTCTGTCAGAATTACTCCAGACTCCACCACCTCAACCATTCACCCGATCAACCAATGACAAACTAAGTATCTATTTTTAATTATTTAGTCGCTTTGTTTGTACTTCATAATCAAACCAGCCCAACCCAATCTCTTAGAAAAATATTCTATAACCCCATCCAAACAACCTTTTATTACCAAAACCCAACTCACAGTAACCATCGATGATCTGTCTCAACCGTCGATAGTTACTTTAACCATCAACAGTCACTTCAACCACTGATGGTCACCTTAATCATTGATGGTTATTATGACATAAAATAATAAACTATTTTCACCTACTTACCCTAAACCATATCCTACTTTCTTTGTCTCTGTCTGTTCACAAAGCCTCAACCTATTTTTTGAACCACACCTTACCTATTTAGCATTAGTATTGATCCGCTTATTTCTATAATTAGTTAATTTTTTTATTAAGCATTTCTTAAACTTTATTTCAGCATCTTTTGTGATTTATGAAAGCACTTTATCTTTCTCTTTCTAAAATTAATTATTTAAAAGCATGGATTAACAGCCTCTTAGGGAGCTTATACTTTTTGGATTTAGTGAGTTCTAGACAATTCAATCCAATATCTATCTAACCAATCATTTTCTTTAGTGCTTTCTTATCTACAAGTCATTCCTCTCAAACTAAAGAGAAACTCTTTATAATTATTTGATTCAATGCACACACAACTAAATAAGTTTTTTTACCATACCCGTATCTAGTTTCTTTCTTTTTCCTTCTTTGAAATATAAGCTGAAATTATTTGAAATAAAATGATCCATTCAAAATATTAAAAAAACAAGAAAAAATATAAACCAAAAGTAAAGTTAAAAAAAATAAAATAAAAAATAGTAAGAAAACAAAGAGTTATTGATAAAAAAGTTTTAAATGATGGTCATCGACTGAATAATACAACCAATTTCCTTCCAAATTTTGTAAATGAAAAATATTTTTACCAAGTACAATAATAATTCTATATGACCCTAACTAAAGTGATTCAAATTTATGATGTTTATCTGGATCTTCATGAGTTTTATCTTAATAAAGAACGAGATCTCCAACTTTAAACAATTTATTTGAAACTTTTTTGTAAATTTTTTTTTAACTTCTTTTTTGCTTCTTCCAACTTATGTAAAACAGTAAGTTTACTTCCATCCAAGGCTATTAAATCATTTAATTAGATTTGTATCTTTTGATAAGTACTGTAAAACTGTATTAGTAGGTAAAATTTATAATTTTATTAGAAGTGTAGCTTCAAAATCATAAGTTGACATAAAAAGAGAGTATCCTCTAGTTGCTTTGACAATAGTTCTATCAACTCATAATGCCTCAAATATTTTAAGATGTCAATTTCAATTGTTTTTATAGACTATTTTTTTCACGATAGAAATTAAATTTTTATTTGTGGACTTAGCTTATCTGTTCTCTTAAGAGTAATACTTCGAGGAATGATTAAAAATAATAGAATAACTTCTTAAAAATTCTAAGTATTCATTAGAAACAAATTGAGGATTATTATCTGAGACAATATCATAAGGTACACCAAATCTGAAAAAGATCTGATACTCAAGAAATGTAATTCTTTAGATGTCACTGAAAATTTTAAAACCTTTACTTCAAATCACTTTGTAAATTAATCAATGGCTATTGGAATATATCTATGACCAACATAAAAAGGAGGATGAATATCAGATATAAAATCAAAATTTCATTTTAAAAATGGTATTTTTTGAAATAATGAGATTTAAAAATATTGTTGGTAATCTATCCTTACCAATAAATAATTGACAAGGCATAACTTATAAATATATTGAAATAATGTAAGCAAATAATAACTTGCATGTAAAATTTTATAGGTTGTAGTTTTTGCAACACAATAACCACCACAACTATCTTAGTGACATCATCTAAGAACCTTCTAAGTTTGATCCTGAGTTAGACATCTTAGCAATACACCATCTCAATTTTGATAAAATAAATTTTTTTTAAGTAAACAAAATTTCAAAGCCTACACTTTCAATGACCTTCTTTGTCTTTTATCTAAATTTTCAAGACAAGCTTGATTTTGAAAATAATATATAAGGTCATGATACCAATCATCTTTTGTTATTAAATAATCACAATCTTTTATTTCAAGTCTAAAATTATTTAAAAAAAAAATAGTAACTTTCATACACTAAAAAAAAGGTTTAGCGTTTAAAGAGTCATCAATAGATAAAACAATGATATTAGTACCGAAAAAAATATCTTTAGCCAAATGCTTTGCTAATTTATTTTATTTGATAGTTTTAAATATTTTAAATTCAATGTCAAATTCTTGAATTCTTAAAATCCACTTTGCTAACCTTCCTTGAATAATAGGTTGTTTTAAAAAATAGGATAAAATGAGCATATTAGATCTTACGACAACTTTATTTCTCATTAACAAATGATAAAATTTAATTAAAAAAAACTAAAGATAAAATAATTTTTTCAATAAAAGTATACCTATTTTTTGTGTCTTTTAGGACCTGACTTATATATCTAATAGGTCTTTCATCATTACTTTTATCCTTTTGTGTAACACAAAACCTATTGCTTTATCTGTAGCTTTAATGTAAAGAATGAAAGGCCTAGACAAATTAAGTTTAGCAAGCACATATGTACTTTCAATAATATTTTTCACATTGTTAAAAGTAGAATCAACTCTTGCATCCCATAAATATGATTGATTTTCTTGAGTAGAATTTGTAAAAGATTTGATTTATCAACAAAGTTTGATATAAACTTACGTACGAAAATTATTTTGCCAAAGAATGACCTAAGACCTAATTGATCTTTAGGTGGTAGCATTTCTTTGATTGCCTTAACGTGTTCAAGATAAATTAGAATTTCATACTTTGAAATAATGTCCTAATATTCCTTCAGTAATACCAAAAATATATTTCTTAGGATTTAAAGAAATACCATATCTTCTACATCTTTCAAATACTTAACATAAATGATCCAAATGCTTATTTTTTTTTCTAGAATAGATTATAAGATCATCTAAGTAGGCCTGCATAACAATACCATTTAAATCATCAAAAGCTACATGCATAACTCGTTGAAAGGTTGCAACTACATTCATAAGACTAAAAGACATCCTATTAAAGGTGAATGTTCCTCTTCAAGTTGTGACTGTTGTCTTGTGTCTATTTAAGTTCAAAAATATTTGATTATAACCTGAAAACTCATCAAGCAAAGACATCATTTTAGATCCTACATCTTGTTGCATGATTTGATCAATACTTTGAAGAAGAAAGTTATATTTTATACTAACCTTATTCAAATCTCTAAAATCCACACAAAGTCTAATATATCCATTCTTTTTACGTACAATTACTAGATTTTCTACCTATTAAGAATATGTTATAGTAAAAATGACACCACCATCAAATATTTTATAAATTTTTTTGTTTACGGTGTCTTCCAATAAAGGGCTTATCCTATGTATTTTCTATCTGACAGATTTAATACTAAGTTTAATAGGAATGTTATGTATTACTAATTATTATCATATTTTTTAAATCTTTATAAGACTAGAAAAAAATATCAATAAATTATTTAAAAAGTATAATAAATTAAACCATCTGATCAGGAGTACATTGTATTATCAAATAAATAAACTTTGGCTCTTCATGAGATCTAAGGTTTATTGGGATAGTCTCTCTAATAATCTTTCTAGAAGGTTATTCATTTTGTGAGAACTTAGGTTGATCGTTTAGAGTAAACTTAGATTATAAGCTCACTAAATCAGTAGGTAACTTATTAGTATTCAATTTTAAATAATCTCCATAATTAAGAATATAATCATCATTATCAAAATAATTGTATTTGATAAAAGCATCAATATGTTCATCACAATTAAAAATATGTCAATTTTTATTAAAGTCAAAAATTTTAGGTCTGAATATAAAAAAAAAATTCTACAGTAGATTTTATTTCACTTATTATAGGGTTTGAAGCAAAATTAAAAAGTTTATTAGCACGTCAATTAAATTCTCTGAGAATGTGCGTGATATTAAAAACTTTAAAATTGTTAAGTAAGGATCAAACTTTTTGAATATAATGTTGAAAACAAGTCTAATTTGTTTTCTAAATATTTCTTACTTGTCTGATAACTAATTCAAAATCGCTAAAAACTTCTAAGTGTTTAACATTCATTTCTATAGCCTTTTCCAAACCAAGACATAAAACTTCAAACTTTTTTGTATTTTTAGTAGTATCAAAAAATAACTTATAAGCATAACAATATATTCTATCTATGGGAGAAATAAGATAAATTCTTATGCCACTACCAACATGTGAACAAATACCATCAAAATATAAATTTCATAAATCATTCTTGAAAAATAAATTTTTTTGTTGCTATTCAGGTTCATCAAGAGTCATCAATTCGTATGTACCAATTTTCATTTCAACATGAGTCATAATAGGAGTCATTGAGTCAATAAGATTACCAAACCAATATTCTCTTTGAATAAAGACAGTTTCATTTTTAATTAGAACCCAAGTAGTATCTTTTCTAACAAATCCACTATTTGATTTTGACCAGTCTATACCTAAAAGCATCATATAATTGATAGGAATGTCCAAAATCTCAACATTAATCATACACCTGATTCTATCATCTTGTGTAATTTTAATTACAAAATTTATCACAAACTTTTTATTTGACGAGTCAAAACTAATTAGCTTTCTATTATCTGTTTTATAAAAAATACTTAAATGATCATCTACAAATCTGAGCATAATATTTTTTGATGCACTAGTATCTAAAATGCATTTATGTATGACTTTGTCGACAATTTTGACAGATATATAAAAAAGTGGTATATAATTTGCAAGAAGGTCATAAATTTGAACAAAAATAATAGACTGAGTATGCTCATCATTTTTACTTTCTTCTTGAAATCTTAGAATGTTATTAGAATTTAGATTTTTAATAGCCTCATTAATTTTCTCTAGCTGTCTTTTAAAACTAGCAATTTGTAATAATAAAAACCTTGTTTTAATAGATGATAAATTATTAATAATATTATAAGACCCTAGATCTCGATGACGTATATGCATATAATTTTTAGGATTAAAAACAAAATATTGGAAATTATCAAAACTTGTTGATAAATGATCATTATGTTTGGGATTCATTATAACATTATCTGATGTTGCATTATTCTATATATTTTTACTTTTATCTTGGTTTTGAACAAAATTTTGATTATTATTTATTGTATTGTAATATTCTCTTTGTCTAGTATTAATATCATAAGTATTTATGATTTTAGTATCATCTGAAGATTCACAAATCCAACACATATTTATATTGTTAGCTAGATCAATTGAGATATTTTCTTTACCTTGAATATATCTTTTAAATTTTTGAACAACTACACATGTATTTGGGTCATGGTCTAGTTCACAAACATTGTAATAAAGAACTTTTTCTTCAATTTTATTCTTCTGAATAAATGATGACTTACCCAATGAAGATAGTTTATCATTTAATTATCTCTTGATAGCAATCAATTCGTTGCTAAGATTATGAATGACTTTTATAATTTCTACATTATCCAAATTTACTCTTATCACAGTTCTATTATTAAAACTGACTCTTTTTAATTTCTTTTCATATTCTATGCATAAATTTATAGTTTCATCATAATCTATAATATCTTTATCCTCTATAACCATTTTATATTTTAAAGATAAATCATTATAAAAATATAACTTTGGCAACTTCTTAGATGGCCTAACATCAGGTGAAATTTTTTGGTGTAATTTAGTAAATCTACTTATGAACCCATAAATGGTTTCAACTGAATCACTTGACATATTAACCAGTTCATTTACTAATCTAAATCTTTTTTAGATTTACCAAAACATAACTCTAATCAATCTTCAATATCTTTCTAAGCGCTGATAATATTTGTTAGAAGATTAATAAATGCTTGGTATGCTTTACCTTCCAAAGCATGTTATAAAACTCTAGGAGAAACCTTTTCATTAGCAATATTAAGGGTGGCACAAATTAATTTGAATGCATTTAAATGATCCTTCCACGACTCACTGGGACTTCTTGAAAACTTAGGAATGTTAAGTGCTTTTACTGAAGGTAACTTGACTGGATGAGCACCAATATTGATTAGATTTACAGGATCTAACATTTTACTAAGGGTTGAGAAATGTCTTCATCTGAGTCATTATCTTCGTCAATTATTTTAGCTCGATTTCTGTTATTTTGAAGACCTGGAATCAAATTTTGAACCCTCTGCTACTATTCTTACTTTTGTTCCATCTAAATTTTTAACTATTTTAATTTCTTGATCGAATTGATCAACATGAGTAATAAAATCTTTAGGATGAAAGGAGTCTGAAAAAAATGAATTCTAAGTCGAGGATTAACACACATGACTTCTCTTTCAAGTCTAATTTTACGATTATTTTCTTAAATATGAATTTGAGTTTCACGTGTAATATTTGCATAAACATCAATAATTTTTTCTTCTTTTAATTCTTCGTTAAGTAATTCAATAATATGAAATAAATCATAAGGTTTGTTATACCAAACAAAATGAGTCAAACTATAAGCAATGTCAACTTTTTCTTCAGTAATATCAATTAAGGGTTGGATAACTGAGTGTGGACCTCCAATGGTCATGGGCAACTTAAAAAAATAAACAAACAAGAAAACAATATTTCTAAAGATTTTTCATCAAAGTCATTAAATTTGTTGAATATTAAATTTTTTTACATCAACGAATCATCTCCTTCGTTTATCATGAAGGTTAAAGTAGAATTTTACTAGTTTAATAGTTTTTTGTCTAAAATATCATAAGGAATCTAGAAGATGCATAAAGGAATTGTTAAATGCTTTGAGATAGTAACAAGTATGTCAAATACTCAATAATACTTCATTATTAATTTAGAAATTAAATATTTTCTTTGAAATAAGGAAACAAATATGATTATGTAATCAATCCTATTTGACAGAGAAGACCTATGAACTAGATAAAATCATGAAAGAAAGATTTTTATTCTTCATGAATATTTATGATTTAAAAACTGATATAAAGTGTTTATGCTTGATTCAAAATATATCTTTAAAATAAAAATAAAAATATCAGACAGATAAGAACAAAATAATAAATCAAGGAGACTGATTGTAATCTGGTGGAGGCTCTTAGACATTATAATCACTTAGATAAAATAATTTATGTAAAATATCCAAAACAACATAAGTTATTAACTAAAAAATATCATATCTAACATCTTATCCATATGCATTATATATAAGTTTAAATATTTATATCAAAATATACTCTCTGAAAATGTTTTAAACCATGAAACCAATGTCAAACAAAAATTAAAACAAAGTATCTAAAAAGTATCAAATAGTATAAGAATATCCCTGAACACTTATACTCACCATTTGAATCTATCAACATTTCAATAATTGGATAAACCTTATCAATTACGTATTCAGTGTAACTCATATTAGTTGTCAAGAACTTGATCAACTTAACTGTATTTTTATCTTCTTCATCATTTACCTCCAATTTAAATTTTTTTACCATCTTGGTGACTGTTGGTGACGCTAAAGGACTAGTTTCTTTCCTTTTTCAGTTCAGTGGTATTGTTCTCTCTTCCTCTAGAAGATGATGAGGAAAATCTGTAAGATTAAGTCTAGAGCAAGTTGCATATGGACTAGTAGGTTCAGAAGATAGAATTTTTTGATTCAAAGGCACTAAAGCATGAGAGTGTAACTTAGAAACTTGTTGGAAATAATTTTCAAGTAACTGATCATTTTGATGAGGAGAATGACATGAAACTAAATTATTTTCTGATTGTAAAGTAGTTTGCATTCTCTGAGAACTACTTAAATGTTTATGTTCATATGGATAATTTCTTTAATAAGTCCTTCTCAAACCTCTATTTCCTCTAGCATATAGAGGGTTAAACGATAAGGCTTTAAAAATGTTTCAAAAATTAGGATCAATAGCATCAAAATTGATTGACATATGAGTTCCCTTATTAAAAGGTCTTGAAAAATTTATACCAACCTCTTACTAACAGATAAATGACCTCTAGACACGAAAATATAAAAAAAATGAATTTTCCTTATTCTCAAGTCAATCTATTCTCCATGCCTTTCCTTGGTCATTATTTGAATTTGAGGGTGTCCACCTTACTATTCTAAAAGATAAAATAAATCAACCAAATCTCTTTGGAGACCACCTACCAAATTCTACAACCCCATATATTCAATGTCTAAATATATATATATAAATTTTAATAAACATTAAAATTTGAAAAGTGATGTCATTAAAACAAGGCATAATCTGATAAAAATTGAAATCAACACTAAAAAAACTCCATCCATTTTTATAAAAAAAATTTGATAAAAATATAAACTTAGTTTATAAATTTATAGAATTGACTATTATTTAAAATTTCTCAAACCTCCAAAACACAGTTTTCTCATATTTCAAGCAAACATAATAATTTATCTTCCACATATTATAGTCTAAATTTTCTTAACATAACCTGTGTATCAGTGACAGAGAAAACAAGAAAATTTCTCGAGATGAGAATGATATTGCCAAATATCATTTTTTTAAACCATGTGGTGAAGATCAAAAGATTGATGAAATTTGATATCAAACCTTCTGTATACTTTATATATCTAAATTTTTAGCAAAGATTGTCTTCATAAAAAAATCAAAGATCTATAACTCACTTCAAAACCCAAGAAAACAAAATGACAAACTAACACTCTATACAAAATTCGTATTTGATTGCCAACTAAATCCAACATTCTTATCAATAATTTATGACAAAAGTCACATATTTTGAAGGCATTTTCTTCTTATTTTATCATTTTGAAAAAAAAACATATATATTTCTTCAACGAAGCTTAAATGCAAAATATAACAATTTTTTTTGTATTAATCATAGCCTATGATTTCAAAATAATTTATGCTCAGATCGAAGCCATTATATAATGAACTAAATGAAAAATTTCCAAATATTCTTCACAAACAAAATTCTCAAGTGTTCTACTTAGACCCACATTAAACAATTTGCATCTTTAACAATCACCTCATAGTCAAAAGCGTTCTGCTCAGACCCACATTAAACAATTTGCATCTTTAAGAATCACCTCATAGTCAACTATTTCAAATAGTTTGTCAAGAATAAATAACATGCAAATCCAAATTCATCAATTTCAATCTACATAATAACACATCTATATACTGCATGCATTTTTTAATGATTTATTTTTAAATAATACATAGTAAGATCTGTATTATTATTCATTAAAGAAAATAAATATTTGCATGCAAAATCAACTGAAGTTTCTCTGTACAATCTGCAAAGAAAGTAAATCATTAAACCAACTTCTATCAAAATCATAAATTTTATAACCCACTCTAGTTGAGCTTCCATAATACCTTATACTTTCTTCTACTCATAAAAATGAAACGAAATTCATACCTCACCTATAAATTGTTCGATAAACATTCAAATTTTTCTCCTTGACTCAAAAACTTTGCTTTCATAGTGAGCTTATCAAAGAATGATAACTAACATAATAATATTTACCTTTTGTATTCTTTCAATCTTGAAATAATAAAACAATTGTGTTAGACCAAGATTGGATGACAACTTGTTAGTACTTATCTTCAACTCAGCGAAAATTTTAAGAATTTTGACAAAATTAGTCATGACCAAAATTATCACTAATCTACCATCTAAAAATCTTGATTCTATTCATAGTACACAAGATCTAATTACCAAATATTATGTGTGCATAAAATAGATCCCAAAATATACGTCAAATCCTCAGCACATTAAAATCACATAAATTTCTGCTTAAAGATCACTTAACCACACTTTGAACTAATGATAAAAAACAACTCAAGTAAACATTCCACCACTCTTTCGTTTATCAAAATAACAATGTAAGTCAATTGACTCAACATAACCACCACTAATGTAATGAACATTGGGCCCTTATAATAATTAAAGTCTTCTTAAGGTTCATATATTTATGACCTTTGATCCCTCTGTCATGATGCAAAAATACTCATGTCAAAGTATTTAAAGTTTATTTTAAGACCCTTAAAAATATTTATATTTCAAAAAAAATCAATAACACTTATAAATATTACTTTGAATAAACCATTAGATTTAACAATAGCTATTTTAACATATGATATTTACAAATATCATCCATTCAACAATGATCAAATGAAACCAATTGAGTACATCAACGTTCAACCTTTAATCATAATTGATGAACCTATGTATCACACAAGATTATGCATTTGATCATTAACTAATACTCATAAAGATTGAATTCTGTTAATATGAATATATTAAATATTTCATTGAATCTATTAAATGCTTTCAAAATCACTTTATAATGCAGAGTAATAATTTCACCAAATACAAAGTCATAATAAACATTTAAACATAAGATGCATATTCAAATGATATAATGAATTAAGACCTCCAACTGATAATTTTAGATGTTACAATAATGTTATCAATATGACATAATCATTTCAAATTACTTGTTTTGAAAAAGAAAATAAAGGGCATAAAAAATAAGCTCAACACTGGTGACCTTACTAGCTAATTTTAATAATGGAATAAGGTCACAAAATAAAAAAATTCTTATTAAAGACAAAATACTCGAAAGTGCAATCTAAGTTAATTATTTTTTAGGCATCTAGACATGAACCCCTTTATTTATAAAATTTGAAGGGATGAAGTGTTCGGTCAATGTGGCACAAAGAATATAAAGAATTAGAAAGAGAATTTTGGGATGAATAAGCAATCAATTACAAAAAACTTTAAACATAATTTCTAAAAACAAGTAATACTTTTTAAAACACATTAATAATCATTTTCAAGTTTATTTATAAAATAAAACTAAATCATGTCTTGTAAATCATCTTACCATTATTGAATACTTATAGACATATTAAAGTTTCCATCTACTTTCCTTCTTGATAAAATTCACTGAGATAACTAAAAAATGATCCATTCAAAAGAAAAATAAAAAATATAAAAATATAAACCAAAAGTAAATAATGAAAACAAACCCAAAAAAATAAGAAAACAAAGAGTTATTGATAAAATAATTTTAAATGATAGCCAATGACTGAATAACGCATTCAATTTTATTCTAAAATTTTTAAATGAAAAGCATTTTTATCAAATACAATAATAATTCTATGGGTCCTAACTAAAGTGATTCAAATTTATGATGTTTACTTAGATCTTCATGAGCTTTATCCCAATAAAAAATGAGATCTTCAACTTTAAACATTTTATTTGAAACTTTTTTTGTCAAAAAAATTCTTTAACTTCTTTTTGGCTTCTTCTAACTTGTGTAAAACAATAAGTTTACTTTCATCCAACACTATTAAATCATTTAATCTTTGTTAAATTAAATTTATATCTTCTGATAAGTACTGTAAAGATGTATCAATAGATAAAACTTGTAATTCTATTGAAATTGTAGCTTCAAAACCATAAATCAACATAAAAAGAGAGTACCCTATAGCTATTTTGACAATAGTTCTATCAATTCATAATACCTCAAATATTTTAAGATGTCAATTTCATTTATTTTCACAGACTATTTTTTTATGATATAAATCAAATTTTTATTCATGGACTCAGTTTGTCCATTCTCTTGAGGGTGATACTTAGATGAATGATTAGACATAAAAAATAACTTCCTAGAAATTATAAGCAAACTGAGAACCATTATTTGAGATAATATCATAAGGTTCACCAAATCTGAAAAAGATCTAATCCTCAAGAAATGTAATTACTTCAGATTTAATTAAACTTTTTAAATTTTTTATTTCAAGTCATTTTGTAAAATAATCAAATTGCTGTTAGAATATATATATGACCAATATAAAAAAGATGAATATCAGATATAAAATTAATTCTCTATTTTGAATTTTTTTTTTTGAAAAAATGGGTTTTAGAGGCATTGTCGGTAATCTACCCCTACCAACAAATAATTGACAAGACATACAAGAACATACTAACTTATAAGCATTTTGAAAGAATGTAGGTCAATAATAACTTGCATATAAAATCTTATAAGTTGTAATTTTTACAACAAAATAACCACCACAACTACTTTCATGATATCCTATAAGAACCTTTTGAGTTTAACGCTGAGTTAGACATCTGAGCAATACACCATCTCGATTTCGATAAAATAATTTTTTTTAAGTAAATAAAATTTTGAAAACTACACTCTTAATAACCTTTTTTGTCTTTTATCTAAATTTTTAAGACAAGTTTGATTTTGAAAATAATATACAAGGTCATGATGTCAATCATCTTCTACTATTAAACAGTCCCAATCTTTCATTTCAAATCCAAATTTAATTTTTTTAAAAAAATCAGTAACTCTCATAAATTGAAAATAAGGTTTAGTGTTTAAAGAGTCATACATAAATAAAACTAAGATATTAATACTGGAAGAAACATTTGTAGCATAATGATTTTTTAATTCATTTCATTTGATAGTTTTAGATGTTTCAAATTCAAAGTCAAATTTTTGGATTCTTAAAATCCACTTTGCTAACCTTCCTTGAATAGTAGGTTATTTTAAAAGATAGGATAAGCCAGACACATTAGATATCATAACAACTTTATTTCCCATTAACAAATGATAGAATTTAATTAAAGAAGAAACCAAAGATAAAACAAATCTTTTAATAAGAGGATCCCAAGTTTTTGTGTCTTTTAGGACTCGACTCATATATCCATTAAGTTTTTCATCATTACTTTTATCCTCTTATGTAATCATAACACCTATTACTTTATTTATAGCTTTAAAATAAATAATGAAAGGCTTAGATAAATTAGGTTTAACAAGCATAGTGCACTTGTAAGATCATTCTTCACATTGTTAAAAGTAGAATCAGCTCCTGCATCCCATAAATATGATTGATTTTTCTTAAGTAAAATCTGTAAAAAATTTGATTTATCAGCAAAGTCTGATAAAAACTTACATAAAAAAATTATTTTTTCAAAGAATGACTTAAGACCTGATTTATTTTTAAGTGGTAGCATCTCTTTGATTGCTTTAACATGTTCAGGATCAAATATATTTCTATACTTAGAAATAATATGCCCTAATAACTTTCCTTCAATAATACCAAAAATAGATTTCTTAAGATTTAGAGAAATACCATATCTTTTACATATTTCAAATACTTCACATAAATGATCCAAATGTTTTTTTTTCTGGAATGGACTGTAAGATCATCTAAGTAGACTTGCATAACAATACCAATTAAATCATCAAAATTTATACGCATAGCTCATTGAAACATTATAACTGCATTTATAAGACCAAAAAGAATCCTATTAAAGGTGAAAGTTCCTTTTCGAGTTGTGAATGTTGTCTTAGGTATATCTAGGTTCATAAATATTTGATTATAACCTAAAAATTTATAAAGTAAAGACATCATTTCAGATCCTATAATTGGTTGCATAATTTGATCAATATTTGAAAGAGGAAAGTTATATTTAATACTAGCCTTAGTTAGATCACTAAAATCTATGCAAAGTCTAATATATCCATTATTTTTACATACATGTACTAGATTAACTACTCATTCAGAATATGTTATAGTAAAAATGACACCATCATCAAACATTTTATCAAGTTTTTTGTTGATGGTCTCTTCCAACAAAGATTTTATTCTACGTATTTTTTGTCTGACAGGTTTAATAAGAATGTCATATTTTACATAATTCTTATCGTATCTTTTAAATTTTTTATAAGACTAGGTAAACATATCGATAATTTTTTTTTAAAATATAATAAACGTAACCTTCTCATCAGGAGTACATTGTATTTTTAAATAAAAAAACTTTAGATCTTCATGAGATACAAGGTTTATTGGAATAGTTTCTCCAATAATCCTTCTAGAATATTTTTCATTATGTGAGAACTTAGGTTGATCATTTGGAATAAACATAGATTCTAAGCTCATCAAAACAACATGTAACTTATTAGTATTCAATCATAAATAATCTTCATAATTAAGAACATAATCATCATTATCAAAATAATTGCCTTTGGTAAAAACATCAATATGTTCCTCAAAATTAAAGATAGGCTAGTTTTCATTAAAATCAAAAATTTTAGGTCTGAATATTTAAAAAAAAGAAAACTCTACAATAGATTTTATTTCACTTATTATAAGGTTTGAAGTAAAAACAAAAGGTTTATCAGCACGTAAATTGAATTTTCTGAGAATGTACGTGATATTAAATGTTTTAAAATATTTAAGTAAGGACCAAACTTTTTGAGTATAGTGATGAAGATGAGTCTGGTTTGTCTTATAATTTTTTTTACTTCTCTGATAACTAATTTAAAATTGCTAAAAACTTATAAATGTTTAACATTCAATAGCCTTTTCCAAACCAAGACATAAAGCTTCAAACTCTATTGTATTGTTAGTAGTATCAAAAGACAACTTATAAGTATAATGATATATTTTACTTATAAGAGAAATAAGATAAATCCCTGTGCCACTATCAACATGTGAATAAGTACCATCAAAATACAAAGTCCATAAATCATTTTTGAAAAATAAATTTTGTTGTTATTTAGGTTCATCAAAAGTCATCAACTCGTATGTACCAATTCTCATTTCAACATGGGCCACAGTAGGACTCATTGAGTCAATAGGATTACCAGACCAATCTTCTATTCGAATAAAAATAATTTCATTTCCAATCAAAACTCAAGTGATATATTTTCTAACAAATTCACCAATTGTTTTAGACCAGTTTCTACCCAAAAGCATAGCATAATTGATAGGAATATCCAAAATCTGAACATTAGTCATACACCTAATTCTATCATCTTGTATAATTTTAATTACAAGATCTCAAAATTTATCACAACTTTTTATTTGACATGAGTTAAAATCAGTTAACTTTCTATTATCTGTTTTATAAGAAATACCCAATTGATCATCTATAAATTTAGACATAAGATTCTTTGATGCACCTGTATCTAAAATATAGTTATGTATTACTTTGTTGACAATTTTGACATATATATAAAAAAATGGTATATAATCTATAGGAGGATCATAAATTTGAGCAAAAACAATAGATTGAGTATGCTCATCATTTTTACTTTCTTCTTGAAATCCTAGAATGTTCTTAGAATTTAGATTTTTAATAACTTCATTAATTTTCTCCAGCTATCCTGACAAACTAATGATTTGTAATAATGAAAACCCTACCTTAATAGATGATAAATCATCAATAATATTATAAGCTCCTACATCTTGATGACTTATATGCATATAATTTTTAAGATTAAAAGAATGATATTGAGAATTATTAAAACTTGTTGATAAAAGATCATTATGTTTGGGATTCATTACAACATTATCCGATGTTGCATTATTCTGTATATTTCTACCTTTATCTTGATCTGAGAAGAATTTTGATTATTATTTATTGTATTGGAATAATCTCTTTGTTTAGTATTAACAACATAAACATTTATGATTTTAGTATCATTTGAAGATTCACAAATCCCACACATATTTATATTGTTAGTGAGATCAATTGAGATATTTTATTTACCTGGAATATATCTTTTAATTTTTTGAATAGCTACACACGTATTTGGATTATGATCTAGTTCACAAACGTTATAATAGAAAACTTTTTCTTCAATTGTATTCTTCTGAGAAAATGATGACTTACCTGATGAAAATGATTTATCATTTAATTGTCTCTTAACAACAACTAATTCATTATTAAGATTATGAATGACTTTTAGAATTTATATATTATTTGAATTTACTCCTATCACAATTCTATCATTAAAATCAACTCTTTTCAATTTCTTTTCATACTCTATGCATAAAATTACAGTTTCATCGTAATCTATAATATCTTTATTCTCTATAACTATTTTATATTTTAAAGGTAAATCATTACAAAAATATAATCTGGATAACTTCTTAGATGGCCTAACATCAAGTGAAAATATTTGATACAATCTAGTAAATCTACTTATGAATCCATAAATGGTTTCAACTGGATCAATTGAAATATTAACTAGTCCATTTACTATATTTAAAATTTTTTAGACTTACCAAAATATAAGTCTAACTAATCTTCAATATCTTTCTAGGTACTGATAATATTTGTTGAAAGACTAATGAATGCTTGGTATGTTTTACCTTCCAAAGTCTATGAGAAAATTCTAAGAGAAATCTTTTCATTAGCAATACCAAGGGTGGCACAAACTAATTTGAAATCATCTAAATGATCCTCCGATGACTCACCATGGCTTCTTAAAAACTTAAGAATATTAAATCCCTTTAACGAAGGTAACTTAACTAGGTGAGCACCAATATTGATTAGAATTTCATGAATCCAAGGATTTATTAAGGGTTGAGTAATGTCTTCATCCAAATCATTCTCCATCAATTGCTTTAGCTCGATCTCTGTTATTCTAAAGACCTTGAATCAAATCATGAACCCTCTATTGTTGTTCTTGCTCTTCCTCAATCTAAAATTTTAATTATTTTAATTTCTTGATTAGATTGATCAACAGGAGCAATACAATCTTTAGGATGAAAAGAGTCTGAAAGAATACAAATTCTAGATTGATAATTAACACATAAGATTTTTTCTCTTTCAAGTCTAACTCTATGATTATTTTATTGAATGTGAATTTGAGTTTTACATGTAAGATTTATGTAAACATCAATAAAATTTGCTTCTTTTAATTATTCATTAAGTACTTCAACAATATAAAATAAAATATAAAGATTTTTATACCAAGCAAAATGAGTCAAATTAAAAGTAATGTTAACCTATTATTCGATAATATCAATTAAGGGATGGATAATTGAGTGTGGACCTCCAATGGTCATGAGTAACTTAAAAAATAAACAAATAAGAAAACAAGATTTTTAAAGATTTCTCAATGGAGTCGTTAAATTTTTTGATGATTAAAATTGTTACATCAACAAATCATCCCTTTTGCCTATTGTGAAGGTTAAAATAGAATCATACCAGTTTAATAGTTTTTTGGCTAAAAGATCGTAAGGGATCTAGAAGATGCATAAAATGATTTGAATTTATAACAAATATGCCAAATATTTAATAATTCTTCATTATTAATTTAGAAATCAAATATTCTTTTTGGAAGAAGGAAACAAATGTGATTATGTAATCAATCCTATCCAACATAGAAGACCTATGAACTAGATAAACTCTTCAAGGAAAGATTTATGTTCCTCATAAATATTTATGATTTAAAAATTGATATAATATATTTATGCTTGACTCAAAAGAGATCTAGTAAAAAGAAACAAAAATATTAGACAGATAAGAATAAAATATTACAATGAAAATCAAAGAAAGAGATAGATATAACAACAAACATTATTAAGAGGTATCTTATAAACTAAATATAAAAAATAAAATAAAAATAAAAAAACAAAAATAATCTAATCAATAGAATAAATCTATCATTAAGAGTAAGTCACAATAAACCTAAAGAAAATATCTAATATACTTAATTTAACTAAAGATGGAATAAAAAAAGGAAAAACTAGGTTTACTTTAAAGACTAAAGGTTGATTAAGAAAAAAAAGATATTAATTAAATAACTTAAGCTAATTGAAGTCAGATAATTAACATTAAAAACTAAATATAAAAAATAATAATAATCTACCTCTAAAATTTATCAAAGAAACTAATTAATATTCAAACTATTCTTAATTAAACAAACTTTTTAAATTAAATCCTAAATTAAAAATAAACAAAAGAAAAAATAAATTAGAAATTAAACAAAGATTTTACGAGTCTTCAAAGAAAGAGTCATCTTAATAAGTAAATCAAATTTTATTGAGAATCATCATTTCTGATATAAAAGTCTTTAACATAACAACCAATACAATATGAATTGATAAAAAAACATGTACACAGTGAAGTATTCATCAATATTTAGGTCAAGTAGTCAGATTCTCATAATATGACTAAAAATATGCAATCATCATAAGATATTAATCATAACTTTTTTTAGATAATCGATTTATAAATTGAACAAAGAAACTTAGATATACTTGTGCTTGTTAAGCAAGTTACTTAACTGTTAGAGAAAGTGTTCTTGATCTATGCACAAGAGTTGTTTATCTTAGAGATATTGCACAAAAAAAAGTTTGAAGATGAATTTGAAGCAAATCAAAGTCTTCAAAAATACCTGTGTAATGTTCCTCTCTTTCCTATGTTACTTTCATATTCTTTTACAATCAATTCTTCCAAAGATAGTTGAAGAATAAGTTATAATTGACTTTAATTAGTTATTAGTTATGACTTAATTGATTTTAATTAAATCAATTAGATTTCAATTATCACTTAACTCATTTAGTCCTTTAAAATGAGTCTTAAGATCAAAATAATAAATCAAGGAGACTGAATTTAATCGGGTGGGGCTCCTTAGACATTATAATCACCCAAATAAAATAATTTATGCAAAATATATAAAATAACATAAGTTATTAAATGAAAAATATCACATCTAATAATTTATCCATATGCATTATATAAGTTTAAATATCCATATCAAAATATACTATCTAAAAATGTCTTAAACCATGAAATCACTGTCAAACAAAAATTAAAACAAAATATCTAAAAATATCAAACAATAGCATAATATCTCTAAACACTTCTACTCATCATCTAAATTTGGCAGTATTTTAATAAGTGGATAATCCTTATTAATTATGTATTCAATTTAACTCATATTTTTATCGATAATTTGATCAATTTAATTGCATTTTTATCTTCTTCATCATCTACCTCCAACTTAACTTTTTTTACCATCTTGGTGACTGTTGATGGCAGATGAAGGGCTAATTTCTTTCCTTTTTTGGTTTAGTGGTACTATTCTCTCTTCTTCTAACAGATGACAAAGAAAATTTGTAAGGTTAAGCCTAGAGAAAGTTGTATATGGACTAGCAAATTCATAAGATAGATTTTTTCGATTCAAAGGCACTAAAGCATGAGAGTGTAACTTAGTAACTTATTGTAAATCATTTTCAAGCAACTGATCATTTCAATGAAAAAAATGATAGGGAACTAAATTATGTTCTGATTATAAACCATTTTGCATTCTCTGAGAACCACTTGAATTTTCACGTCCATATAAACGGTTTCTCCAATAAGTCCTTCTCAAACTTTGATTTCCTATAACATATACAAGGTTAAATGACAAGGCTTCAAGAACATTATAAAAAATGGGATTAGCTACATCAAAATAGATTGACGTATGAGTTCTCCTATTTAAAAGTCTTGAGAAATTATACCTAACCTCGTGCCAGTAGTGAAATGACCTCTAGACATAAAAATATGGGAATTTTTTTCCTCTTCTCAGGTTGATCTATGCTTCATACATTTTTTTGGTCATTATTTAAATTTGGGGGTGTCTACCCTGACATTTTGAAAGATAAATTAGATCAACCAAATCTCTTTTTAGACCACATATCAACATCTACAACCCCATATATTCAATGTCTAAATATATATAAATTTTAATAAAGATTTAAATTTAAAAAACAATATGTTATCAAGACAAGACACAATCTGATAAGAACTAAAATCAACACTCAAAAAACTTCATCCACTATTATAAAAAAAAATCCATTGATAGAAATATAAACTTAGTTTGTAAATTTACAGAACTGACTGTCCTTCAAAAATTTTCAAACCTTCAAAACACAACTTTCTCATATTTCACGCAAACACAAAAAATTCACTTCCACATACTACAGTCTAAATTTTCTTAACATAACCTATGTATCAGTAATAGAGAAAACAAAAAAATTGCTCAAGATGAGAATGATATTGCCAAATATATATTTTTTAAAACCATGTGGTGAAGATCAAAATATTTTTGGAACTTGATATCAAACCTTCTATATACTTCATATATACAAATTTTTAGCAAAAATTGTCTTCATAAAAAAATTAGAGATTTTTATCTCACTTCAAAACCCAATAAAACAAAACAACAAACTAACACTATGTACAAAATTTGTATTCGACTGCCAAACTGAATCTAACATTTTTATCAATAATTTATGACAAAAATCACATATTTCAAATGCATTCTCTTCTTATTTTATCATACATAAGAATAAAAACATATATATTTCTTCAACGAAGTTCAAATGCAAGATATACTAAAAATATATATATTAATCATATCCTGTGATTTTGAAACAACTTGTGCTCAGACCAAAACTATAATATGATAAATTACATGCAAAATTTATAAATATTCTTCACCAACAAAACTCTCAAATATTATGCTCATACCCACATCAAATAATTTGCATTTTCTAGAATCACCTCATAATCAATTATTTTGAATAGTTTGTCAACAATAAATAACATGCAAATATAAATTCATCAATTTCATTCCATATAATAACACCTATATATACTGCATGCTTCAAAATCATTCTTCAATGATTTTTTCTTAAATAATACATAATAAGATCTATATTATTCTTCATTAAATTAAAAAAAATGCTTGCATGCAAAACCAAGTGAAAGTTTTATGTACACTCTATAAAGAAAGTAAACCATTAAACCAACTTTTATCAAACTCATAAATTTCATAACCCACTCTAGATGAGCTTCCATAATACCTTATACTTTCTTCTACTCATGAAAATGAAACAAAATCCATACCTCATATGAAACAAAATCCATACCTCATCTGCAGATTATTTGAGAAATTTTCAATTTTTTCTCCTCGACTCCAAATCTTCACTTAGACAGTGAGCTTGTCAAAGAATGACAACTAACATAATGAGATTTGCCTTTTATATTCTTTCAATATCTAGGTACTAAAATAACTACATGTTAGACCAAGATTGGAAGATAACTTGTTAGCACTTATCACTGGCTCAGCCAAAATTTCAAAATTTTTGACAAAATTAGTCATGATCAAAATTGCCACTAATCTACCATCTAAAATCTTGATTCAATGCATAATACACAAGATTTAAATGCCAAATATTATGATTACATAACACATATCTCAAAATATACGCCAAATCTTGAGCACATTGAAACTGCATAACTTGTCATTTAAAGATCACTTAGCCACACTTAAAACTTATGATAAAAAGCAACTCAAGTAAAATTTCCACCACTCTTGCATTTATCAAAATAGCTATGTAAGTTAATTGACTCAACATAACCACCATCGATGTAATGAGTATCAGATCCTTATAAGAATTAAAGACCTCATTATTCATAGATTTATGACCTTTGACCCTTATGTCATGATGCAAAAATATTCCTTTCAAAGTATTTAAAATTTATTTCAAGACCCTTAAAAACATTTAGTTTTAAAAAAAAATCAATAACACTTATAGATATTGCTTTGAATAAACCATTCGATTTAGCAATATCTATTTTAACCTATGATCTTTACAAATATCATCCATTCAATAATGATCAAGTGAAACCAATTGAGCACATTAATGTTCAACCTTTAATCACAAATATTACTTGCTTGATGAACCTATGTATCACATAAGATTTTAAATTTGATAATTAACTGATACTCATGAAGAATGAATTATGCTAATATGGATACACTAAATATTTAATTGAATCTATTAAATGTTTTTAAAACCTCTTTGAAATGAAGGGTAATAATTTCACTAAATACAAAGTCATAATAAACATTTTAACATAAAATGCATATTCAAATGACATAATGAACTAAGACCCCCAACTGACATATGTAGATATTATGATAATGTCATCAATATGACAGAATCATTTCAAAGTAATTGTTTTGAGAAAGAAAAGGAGGGGTGTCAAAATAAGCTCAACAACTCCCAGGGTTTCTTTCCTATAGATTTATTGATGGCTTATATTAAATTATTATTGGTGGATTTAGTGAATCCATTTCCTTGTGGATAGTGATTGGATGAAAACCTTGATGTGGTACCATTGTCATAAGGCCATTATATAAATTTTGTAGATTGTAAGGAATTTTTTTTATCACATACTAAAGAGTCTAGAGCCCTAAATTAGGTGGTTATAGTGCTCTCCATGATCTTGATGACTTTGACATTGGTGCCTCTTTTCGTAGAAACTACCTTAGACCATCTTGTATAATAATATATGGTCGTGAGAACAAAATTATGGTCATTCGATGAGTTGGGGTTCATGACTCTACCATAAGATGAAGTGACATTGTTTCATGGGTCTCCCTCTTGGCAAAGGTCTGGTACTGATGACAAATGCAAACATGAATATGAATATATTTAAATAAAGTAGGCCATTAGTATCCCACCTGAAGGACCTTATGTGTCATGACATTTGTTGTAGGGTGATTAGCTCCTAGTTTTTCATGGAAACTTACCATCATTTCCTTGGCTTTATTTAGGGATAAACATCTAAGGTAGATTCCTTCATGATTATTTTTGAAGAGAATTCTCTTCTTCAACATATTCTATGTAGCTTTCAACTAGAGATCTCTCTTATACATATGGTTAAGTCAGGGTGGTGTATTTTTGTAGAGTAGGAAATACACAATCAAAGCATACTAGTCTAGTTATAGCCTCAAGACTTGGTCTATTTTGTGTACAGTTATTCTCGATTCTATCTCAGTTATCAACTGGGTAAGGCCTTGTCCTCATACCAACTTGGTTGGTTCGATCTCTAGGTCATACTCCTATAAATTTTCCATCCATTAGCCTTTGTATTTTCCCAACTCATTCTATCCCAACATCTGATTTATGGCCAAGTCTGAGACAATGGCATACACTTTATTCCTTAGAATATAGTGCCTAAATTTCTTCACTATTTTGACTAGGGATGTTCCTCTCTTTCTAATCTTTGGGTGAGGTAGGCATTAATGGTATGCTAAAAAGCAATGGGGTAGACATAAAAATATTGCATATAGTTCAAGATAATGAGGACCAAGGCTTACATAATGGCATCCTTAATTTCCTGGAAAGCTTTCTTTGATTTTGTGTGCCATTATACTGTCGCATCCTATTTCAACATAACATTTAGGGGTTTTACAATTTCAGTAAATCCATAAATGAATTTATGCATAAAGTTGATTTTCCCAAAGAAGGATTTCAATTATTTCTTGATATTAGGTAGAGGCAATTCAAAAATCACATCATGATTTTCCATATCCATATGAATACCTTATTTTATGATGATATGACCAAGAATATTACCTTCAGTGACACTAAACACACTCTTATTGGGATTCAGGGAAATACCATACCTTTTGCACCTTTCAAACAATTTCTCCAAGTGGTGTATGTGATCTGACCTATACTTTGAAAACACAATTAAATCATCCATATAAATTATTATACACTTTCCAATTAGTCATTTGAAAGCTAGGTCTATTGCTCTTTGAAAGTTTGCCCTATCATTGATCAACCCAAAGTGTATTTGCTTGTAGGTGAATGTGCTCCATTTGGTGGTGAATGCAATTTTGGCCTGGTATTCTGAATTAACCAAGATTTGGTTATATCTCAAAAATCCATCCAAAAAAGATATCATTTGAGATCTGATCACCATTTGGATTACTTTGTCACGGGAAGGTAATGGGTAATTGTCCTTGTCCTTGTCCAAGTCTCAACTCAAATTCTATAAGTCTACACATAGGTAGATTTCTCCATTTTTATTTCACATGGGCACTAGGTTGACCACCTAGGTACAATGGTGAACTAGAAAAATTATACCAACGATGAGTAATTTATGGACCCCCTTGTGTATTAAGGGTTCCATGTTTGGGTTTATCGGTCTCTACCTCTATATAAATGGTCTTTGATCTAGCTTGAGGGGGATAATATGAGTGATCACTCTCAGGTTTAAGACCTTAAGGTCTCCATAGGCCTAGGTAATTATGTCTTTGTATCTTAGTAATAGTTTTCATAATTGTTTTAGCTCAGAATCTATCTAGCTAGGGCCCACATTGAGTGTCTAGGCGTTTTCTACTGATTTGAGGTTTATGAGATGACATTTTTGGTTCTCAAACTCGAGCATCATTATTTGGAATGTGGGGTCTAAAATATCAAATGCTCTTTCCGATGAAGTCATCCCCTTTGAGAACTGATTCCCATGAATATTAAGGATTTCATTCTTGTCTACCTCATTCATGGGGTTGTCTCTATCTGCCTCATCAATGATCTGGGTTTCAAATACCCATATGTTATTAAGGAACTCGATGATCCATTGGTCATCTTTACATACTTGAAATTATTTCACATTCTCGGGGAAAGAGGGGAAAGGAACAAGTTCCACAAAGAAACCTTACAACTTGGTGTCATCTAGTGGGGTTAAGCTCATTGTTGTAAATGTGAGTGAGTCAAAAACTTGGTTATATTCCCTAGGGGTAGGGATGATGTTGAATGCACTAAACATTTCAATTAAATCTAAATATTGGGGCTCATACCTTCTAAGGTATGATAGTTTGCATTGAAATTTACTCTTGATCTAGTTAACTTCCAGCTCAAATTTGCTGAATACTCTAAGTTTATTTTCCTTATGTTTTAATGCAAATTGTAATCCTAGAGTTAGTGCTCTGTAATCTGCTAGATTGCTTGTGCAGGGGAAATGCAACCTGTATGAATCTTACTTCATAATATTATATGTCACTTGGTTAATGTGTGTGAAACACTAACAAATCATATCAATTTAGTATGAAATTCACTTTGTCTTAGTGTTTCAACAACCATGCTTAACCTTTGCATGTAAATATTTATAAACTACTTCTATCATCAGTGTAATTGGTTTAACTATCGATTGTACGAATGATAACATAACCCATGTTCTGGTTTGATTTTTAATTCCTTCAAAAAGATGAGTAAATCAAACTCAGTCCCTTATGACCCTTTAATTTACTTAGTTTATTTGGGTGATTTGCAAAAGATATATTATTACAAACAATTATTTTAATGATTCACTATTATAAAAGACAAACTATTTACTTAACCTATTTATAGGGTATAAATTATGACATCAAGGTTGACATGGATGTCAAACTAACATATAAGCCTTCAAGATTTATTATCAATGAAATTGGTTCTAATTATTTTAACCTTCCAAATAAGTCACTTTGGCTCCATAGGAATCTTATACTAAAATAATAACATTACATGTTTTTGTGTTAATATCATTGATAGGTGCACTTATGATCAAAGCACAATAAGTTCCAATAGTTCATATGTTAAAATAATTTCCAACTTTCTAGGCATTAATAGTCAGCTAAATACGAGGAACAATTTAATATTTCAACTTTGTAAAGAAATAGTCACATTATGTCAGACTACAACTTATATAGAGTACAATAAGTTTAAATACCTTTCTAAAATAACTTACACATACCAACGTAAATGTCTCAAGATCAATATAATGAAATTATACTATTAAGATATTAACAAAAATCATTTACTTGACTAAATAGGATTCCAACAAACAACATCTAAAGTTTCAACACTTAAAAATTGAATCTCTCAATAGAGATTGACAACAACTATAAAATAAGAAATCAAGTATGCATTTTTCTTCTCCAATAATCATTATATTTTTATGCATGCATATTACTAATAGAAGAGCTCATCAATATATATCAAATAATGATAGTAAATAATGTTACTAAAGGGTAAGCCCATAATTCATTAAGTTCTATCTTAACTTAATACAAGTGAATCTCTTGTATAAACAAAGCAAAATAACCCTGTTAAAAGAAATGGGAACTCAATGAAACAATTACATGTTCCTCAATGAATAAACGAATACATATATCAAAACCAAAAGATTTATGTTGCATAATAGTCATTTCTCCAAGTAAATCTAAAATAATACAATCACCATATTCCATTTACTAAAAATATTAACTCAAAACATCAAATCACATTATCTTCAAGAGAGATAAGTCAATAAAAAAATTAAGTTTGAAATATTGATATTACAGAAAAATATTATCAAATGATCAACTGAATACAACCCTAAATAAAATCAAACATAATTTAAATCCTCTGCTTGCAAGATCAATTGACACATGTTTCTCTAGTCCCAATGAGCCCAAACATAAGTGGACCTAGACCACCCAAACCATCAGTTGGTTGTGGATCTATACAACAAGGTAGATGGAAGCGAAGGATGAGAGCAAAAAATTATGAGCTTGACTTGAAAGAAAACATCAACATATATAGAAAAAAAATAACTCATTCACATTCTAGTTCATGAAGATTAGTGCCTTGGAACCTAATCCAAAGGATACAAATCATAACCTTGATCTCCACATATTAAGTCTCACATTATATACAAGTGAATACAACACAAACTTCAACTGTATACATTCTATAGCCTTTACATTATCTGTCATTTCCCTAAGGTAGGAAATCTAAAATAAGACAGTTCTTCATACATCATTAATTAGTAAATGAAAAAGATCAAAACATAAAAACTGCATATAAAATCAAAGTTTTATAACAATATCCATAAAACCTTTGACTCATAAATAAATAAAAATAATAACCCATGTTCGAATTCAATCAAACAAGTAATCCATCAAATGATCCATGATCACCATGTCATCATTTAGGTAACAATTCATAGTCCAAATGACAAAAATGAAGATTTTACCCAAAAAACATCAAACTAAATAACCCAATAGTCAAACATTAACCTCAAAACCAAATTCGTTGCATAATGGTAAAATCATCAAAATTTTAAAGTTAAACCCTTGTGACTCATTTCATTATTTTTCAAGAAATGATTGTAGGTAAATATAAAAATGTAAAACCTTGATTTGATAGATTAAAAATGATTTTGAATCAAATAAGAAAAATGAAATGATGATCAAATCCCTTGCAAGGTAAATCCAAACAAAAATCATTGCACTCAAATGGAGAATAAACCCTGAAAAGGTTATTCCAGAGTCAACAAAAAAAAAAGTACTACAATAATAAATGAAACCCCAATAATAAAACAACGTAGTCATTATTTTCCATGGCTACATAACCACTACCAACCTATCACAAAACTAACAATGTATATATGTATAAAACCTTATTTCATAATCATGCAGGGTTTTATAAAAACATCGCATAAGACCCTTTTTTATTTTTCATGCTAATAATAAGGTTTTAAGCAAGCAAAAAAAATAGAAAAGTAGAATATTCATATAAATTCGAACACCTACAGGTGTTAAAAGAAAATAACCAAAACTTTCTTGGTAGTTTGAAAATGAAAATACCAAAGTTTGAATCACCTTCTCTCTATTCCTTCTTTGCCAAAACTTGAGCTTGCTGTAAATTTTTTAGCTCACCTCTAAGAAGAAGAAAAATCCCAACAAAATCCACATAAATTGCCCCTCATGGCCGAAAAATAGAGCCACATCTACACATGAAGTCTCTGTGAAAACTTTCAGAACATAATGACCATTATTTTTCCACTAACCCTCAATGGCGACCACAAGAAATTTGTTGACAGAGTTTCCCCCTCAAAACTAGGATTTCCAAAATGGCATTAAATAACCAAAACAAACAATATAACCCAGCTGAAGTCTCTTAACCCACTTCATCAAACTATGATCCAATGCCATAAATTATGGTCTATGCCACACAAAATCAAAACTGAAATCAAATCACAAGGTAGTTCATGGCCCCTTTACAAAGTCTAATAACTGATCAAGTTTCACTAGGACTAAGTTAAAAATGACATGCCACCAAATGCATTAACTTGAAATGCAAGCTAACAACATAATCAAAGCCACATAATAAAAAGTCATTAAGCCCACATTCAAAACTAGTCACCGACTATCAATAAAGTATAAATCGATTGAGTAAAGCATTAATGAAACCAGGAAACTCAAGACTACTCAACACAAAGGGAAAGATCATCACAAAATGAAAGAACTAATGATGAACACAAGGCAACCAACAACAAACATAACAAGATAATAAGTGAGAGAGAATACATGAATTCTCACAAGTGAACAACTAATCTCAGTGAATAAAATAATAAAAGAGAAGTTCAGATTTGTTTTAAAATATCATGGCAATATCTCTTGTACATACACCATGTCATGGATGTTGAGATCTGTAAACAACCTAGCTCACGAGTACCTATCCCTATGGTCATCAAACATACCATCAATAATATCTAGATAAGATAAGCATAATAAATATACTAAGTAATATAATTGAATCAAATAACAATTCCTCTTATACTAAATCCATGAAACAGAATTCGTACAAGCATTTAAAAATCAAGTGTCACTGTAAAGTTCACAATAACATCATTAAAAAAATAAAGAAATAATGTCTCAATAGATAATTGAACATCAGATCATCTAGCTAAGTCACATAAAAAACCTCAACAATATGCCACACATGTAAGCTACTGAATCAAAGCAGTACAAATAATTAAATAATCCATGAAATAGTCATTAGATGAGTCACTAAACATTAATACCTTCTCTTAAGGCAAAAAAGAAAACATGGTCTAACTTGTGGTTGAGGCTCTAGCCTCTGGTTAAGACTGTGATGTTCTTGTTGGGCTCTTTTTGGTTGGTTTCCTCTCCTATTCTATTATGTCTGAGCTTTCTATGGTGGTTTGGTAAGAGATTCACTAAAGGGGTTGGGTTCCTTTTTTGGATCTTCTATTACTTTTTTGCATAAATCTGGTGATCCGTAGTTATTTCTTACCTTTCCTATAGATTCATGTTCATCTAGTGGGTGGTGCCTTGTCAGTCGTAGCAAATGTTGTTTGCTTCCCATAGCTTTTGGATTTATGCTTGTTTTGGGGATTAGGCCCCCTGGTTGTGTCCCAACACTAGTTCATATCTCTAATCAAAAGTGTTTACCCTATCCAATAAAATAATAATAATAATAAAACCTAAGCAAGCTTAAAAACCTTTGTTTAAAAGAGGCTATAATAAATTAAATTTTTTTAAGTATTTTGTCAAGCACTTTTGTTTAATGTTTTGGTACAAACTGTTAAGAATGGCCTAAATTAGTGTTCACATTCTATTTGTTTATAATATTATTATTAATATGAGTTGCGAAATTATTTAATAATAATATAGGTAGAATAATATAATTATGTTTTTAAGTAATTTGTGAAAACGAATCACGTAGAGATAGGGATGTGTGCAAAAATAAAGGGATGAGAGATACATGAGAGATTTGTGAGATATTTTGATAAGCCTCATCTCCTTATTTGTAAGGAATGAAAAGACTATATATGTAATCTTGTATAATCAAATGACAATCTCGAATATGTTACCAAATAGAAGTTGATTATCTATTTTATGTATAAATTTATATGGTATTGAATATGTGTGAATCTAAACTAGATTTATTATTTGGTATCAGAACCATCATTTGTCCTATGCCTGTAATGGACTTTTAAAATCAGCCAAGGGGTGGTTGTGGTGTGCTATTGCCCCATCAATGAAGTCCTTTAACCTACTGCGTAGTCTATCTAGCATTGAATCTCTCATGTGTCTACTATAATGTGTCCCACACCTCGAATGGTTATACAAGTGACAATCCAAATCTGATTACAATATCCTTCATGGTCATGGAGTGAGTAGTAGGTTGTGTTAGATGAGAAGGTCACGTTGAATCAGTTAAGGTGTAGTATATGTGAATTAGATGTCATAAACAAGAATAATTTTTCAGACCTTGCATTCTATCCATATGCATATGTGTAGCAGTCTCTATCAACCACACATCTTTTGGTGTCAGTTTCATTGAAGTCCTTTATTGTACCTCGATAGTCAATGGTGTTATGTTTGTCCTCCATCTTCTTACACTTTTGATAATTATGTTGTTCCATCTATGCATAATTTATATAATTTTTGTCTAATGTATTCATATTCACTACCGCGTGGACTGCTAAATCCCATTGGTTTTATAATTATGTGTATGCTTAATCATTTATTTATGCAGATCTGGAATCCTCATATAGTATACACATTAATCTTGTGAGTGATATCTTCATGCAGTGTGATCCTTTTATGCATGCATAAGTTGTCCACCATCCATCGTCCATCGTCCACTGTCTATTTTCTCTAGATATAAAGCACTGCTTATTCCTCTAAGCATTGAGACATCTAAGTGTGGAAGGGATTTTCATTCAATCAATCCTACCTAGTTATGTTTATTATTTTTAGGTCATTATTTTTTTCATTTTAGGTTTTATTTAATATTTTGTTTAGTAAAGCTTTGCTTTGTCTTTAGATGTTATTTAGTCTTTTATTTTAGTAAAGTTTATTTATTCTATTTGTTATAAGTTTTTTAAATTGAGTCTAGTTTGTTTAGATTTGTAATTAGTTTTTTACAAATCTAGTTTATAGTTGTTTCAATTATTTAGTTTATTAGTAAGTCAAATCCAATTTGTTGTTTTAATAAAAAGGGGAGTCGATTATGTTATTTAGAGTTATTATTGTCAAAGTCATTTTAGTTGTAATGTTGAGTCATTAAAAAAATTAATCATTTTGTCTGTTGTCAAAAAGTATCAAAAGTTTGTCTATCAAAATATAAAAGGGTTATTTAGTGCTTCTCAAATTAATTTTTAGAGTCATTTTATGTTTATCAAAAGTGTCTTTATTAGTGTCAAGTATTTCATTATAAAAGAGTCAAAAAATAAAATAAAAACTTTATACCTTATGAAGGCATTTTCAATGGAACCCAATCTCTGATAAGTGTGTCAAAACCATGGGGGTGATTTCTCCTTAAACATTTCATACGATTGAGGCTAAAATCCATACTTTTCAAGTAGCGACAGACAGGAGGATGGGGGACATAAAAATTTAGAGAACAAATAACGTTCTCTCATTAGCCACAAGCGACGGGGCCACATAATGCAGTTATGGCTTATTTTTTAATTTTCATTTACAAATAAGAATAGGTGATACATTCCTATTAACATAGTGTAATAAGTGAGCTTATTTGTATTTTTCCTTGGGGTAAGATAGTGATGAGAACTAATAAAGTATTGTAAAATTATAGTGTACATGGTTGTTGGTTAACCAAATGTAAAACCATTTTGTTTGTTTATAGGTTGGTGATAAGCTGAGTGTAAAGCCATCCTTGAGGTTGTTGATTGTCCTAATAAAACCATCCGGATCATGAGCAAGTTCTGTTGGCGGTAATTACTGTATAGAATAATGTTTTCTCTATGTTCGTAATAAAGGGGAAATGCTAGGAATAGCCTAACGTTAGTAATCATATTATATTTGTTTGTAATATTATTATTAATATGAGTTGTCAACTCATTAATAATAATATAGGTAGAATAATATAATCATGTTTGTAGGTAATTTGTGAAAATAAATCGCATAGATAATAGAGATAGGGGTGTGTGCAAAAATAAAAGCGATGAGAGATATATGAGAGATTTGTGGGATATTTTGATAAGCCTCATCTCCTTGCTTATAGGAAATGAAAAGGCTATATATGTAGTCTTTGTATAATGAAATGGCAATCCTGAATATATTAACAAATAGAAGTTCATTATTTGTTTTATGTGTAAATTTATTTGGTGTTGAATGTGTGTGAATCTAAACTAGATTTATTACAAACTTACATTTATAAGTTAATTGATCCAAGTTCAAATCCCACAAATGTATTAAAAAAACCTTATTTTGAGAGAGTGCCTTGCCAAACTCCTTATTTAAAGGCTATAACAAATTTTTAAAAATGTAATATCTTTGTCAAATACCTCATTTATAGGGTAAAAATATCAATTTGAGAGAAGGTACAATAAATAAAAAATTTGTAAGTTTTTATATTCTCACTTTAATTATTCATCATACGCCATAAGCATGACTAAATTTTATGGTGAGATGATCGTATATATAATTTTGATACACTGTATCAGATGAAAGATAAACTTTTATACTAACCATAAAAAATTATAAATTATTACATTAAATAAATATATTATCTTTAATATTTCCATATTTTAATATAAATTATATTAATATTTATAAGATAATATTGAATAAATAATCATTGTAAAAGAAAGAGAGAGTGTATGTTGAACATCAAATTTAGTCCTTACATACACAATCTTTTCAAAGTCCAATCATTTTACTTATTATAGATTCTTGCTCTAAAAAGTTGATGATCCAATCTTTTCATGACTTGTTTAATAAACAATCATGTATGGAAATTATACGTAATAGACCAAGAATTTCAACTTAACCAGTTAAAAATTTGTTGACAACTATATCTTTTAGGCCCTCTCAATAGCAATTTTTTGATGTAACTTTTCATATTAAAAGTGTCTTCTCATATCTATAAATATTTATTATAGTTTTATATATTTAAATGAACAAGAATTTGAAATAAGAGCTAAGAAATGTTGTTGAGCCAAATTTAAGTATTTTATTTATTTTTAAATAATTATATAATATTATTAATTTATTTCTTTTGTCGTCTTTAAATATTCAATGAAAAATGAAAGAAGTATCACTTTATTGAATTTGATATATTTTTGTTTTCAAAAAAATAATGTTATTAATTTATTTTTTTAATAGTTTTTAGATACTTTAATACTCAGAAAAGTGTAATATAACATAAAGTTCCACATATGATGACTTTTTTGTTTGAATTTAAACCATTATCATATTTGTTGAGTCGTATCAAAATAGCATCTTTACGTATTTACTTTATTTTATTATATTAATAAATTAATTAATAATATTGCTAGTAAATAGTCATGTCAATTTGGTTAAGTGGTTGAATTTCAACTTAACCAATTAAAAATTTGTTCACAACTATCTCTTTTAAGCCCTCTCCATAGCATTTTTTTAATACAACTTTTCATATTAAAAGTGCCTTCTCATATTTATAAATGTTTATTATATTATTATATATTTAAATGAATAGGTATTTGAAGTAAGAGTTAAAGAAATATCATTGAGCCAAATTTAATGTATTTTAATTTAAAAAAAATAATTATATAAATATTATTAATTTATTTCTTTTGTTGTTCTAAATACTTATTGAAAACTAGGAGAAGTATCACTTTATTAAATGTGATATATTTTTATTTAAAAAAAATTAATGTTATTAATTTATTTCTTTAGTACTCTTCAAATACTTCAATACTTAAAAAAGCATAATGCAATATAAAGTTTCATGTATGATGACTTTTTTGTTTGAATTCAAACCATTATCATATTTGTTGGATCGTATCAGGGAAATCATCTTTATGTATTTACTTTGTTTGGATGAGTTTCATGTATGATGGCTTTCTCAAGATGGTTAATAAATAATATCATTATTAAATAATCATGTTAGTTTGGTTGGATGGTTGAATCTATTGGGATGTCCCGAAGATTAACCATCTTGAGAAAGCTTATTAAAATCTTTAAATTTTTGTAAATATTCAATAATACAATTTTACCTTTGTAAAAAGATTTATCACAATTTTACAATGCATATCTTATCATTTACTTATATGCAAGCAGTCCTATTAGTGGCATAAGAGCTTGGGTTCCCACATTTTTCAAAATAAGGATTACAAGCAATTTTTTTGTGAAGGAGGAATGAAGCCATTAAATTTTTGGAGCAAGATCAAATAAAAATAAAAATTTTATGAAGTGTATGACCCAAGAGATTTGTTTGAAGAGAAAATATGATTCGATAAACTAAAACAAGAGAACCAATGCCAATAGAATATTTCAACTAAAAATACAAGAGAAATTAAATACACAATAATATACCTAGGAAAACCCTTTCAGGTAAAAAACCCAACTCAAATACTTCCTTATTGTATTAACTCAATCATTTTCAATACAATAAATGCACTCTCAAGTTCTCTAACTTATATTTTCCTCCATATATGTGAAAGTATATACAGGTACAACAATAAGAAAACCATTTATACTAAATATCAAATAATTAACTAATGGCCATTTCCATCAAAACACTTTAGCTAGTGGCCATTTTCATAAAAGCACTATATCTAGTGGCCATCTACATTATAAAGACTTTAGCTAGTGGCCATTTACATCAAATCACTTTAGCTAGTAGCCATCTACATCACAAAGAATTTAGTTAGTGTCATCTCCATCAAAGCACTTTAGCTAGTGGCCATCTCCATCAATGCACTTTAGTTAATGGAACTATAAATAAAAACATAAAAAATATACAACATATTCCAACAATATACCACTTGTTGAATATTTCTTATAGAGGCCACATGTCCCATGCCTTCAACAACTAAGAGTAGCTATTCCCATTAATTTTTTGCACCAATAAAATTTATCAGTACTCACAGCCTTTATCAGGGAATCAACAAAATTTTCACATGTGCACTTTTTCTAGTAATATCTTTTTCTCCACCATTTTCCTTACAAAATGGTATTGCACATCAATGTGTTTCATTCTAGAGTGATAATCAGGGTTCTTTGCTAAGTAAATTGCACTTTGAATGTCACAATCTATCCTTATAGCCTTTTAAATAAACCCAATAGTGAAAATCAACCTTTGAAGCCAAATTGATTCCTTGCTTGCATGAGTAGCTACCATGTACTCAACCTCTACGGTGGATATCACAACACTAGCCCATCATTTTCTCATCTAAATTATAGCTCTACCAAATAAGTTGAACACATACCAATTGATAGATCATTGAAAATCAAAATCTCCAATGCAATTTGAATCAACAAAACCATATAGATTCAATGTTTTCCTTTCACCAGGATTACCTTGATAACATATTGCATAGTCACATGTCCCACATAGATACATGCAGATCCTCTCCACTGCAAACTAATGTTCTTTTCCTGGATTTGACATAAATCTGCTCACTACTCACACTACATATGCAATATCAATTCTAGTACATATGATTGCATGCATCAAGCTTCTAACATCACTATCATAAAGGACTTGAGACATGCCATCTATTTATTATTGTGTCTTAGGACATTGTTCAATATATAGTTTTTGACCAATTGGAAAAAGATTAATAATATGCTTACTTTCTTGCATCTTAAAACTTTATAATATCATCTCAACATATTTTCTTTGATTTAACCATAATTTCTTATTTGACTAATCTCTTTTAATTTCCATGCCCAAAATATATTTTTCAGGACCGAGATCCTTCATATCGAATTGAGATGATAATTGAGACTTAACTTGGCTAATCATTTCCTTACTACTATCAAATAACATGTCATCTAAATATAATACTATGATAATAAAATTTTCCCCTTCTTGTTTAAAGTAAACATAGTGATTAACTTTGCTTCTTCTAGGCCCATGTCGCAACACACACCTATCAAATATAACCACATTCTAGGTGATTACTTCAATCCTTAGAGAGACTTTTTCAACCTACACACCAAATCTTCCTTTCCATTTTTCTTAAATATTTCTAGATGCATTGTGTAGATTTCCTCCTTAAGCCCACTATGTAGAAACATTATCTTTACATCCATCAATTCTATTTATAAATAAAAAGTAGCAACAATAGCTAGAAGAAATCTAATTGAATTTAATTTAGTAACATGAGAAACAAATTTCATTGAAATCAATTCCCTCTATCAGAGAGAATCCCTTTGATACCAAATGATATTTATACTTCTCTATTTTCCCAAATGCATTGGACCTATTCTTATATACCTATTTGTAGCCAAAATATTTTCTTCTAAGAGGTAGTTTTAATAAATCCCATGTCTAATTTTTGTCTAAAGATTCCATTTCTTCCTCCATAGCCTTCTTCTAAGACTTAGTTTATTTTGAGGATAGAGCCTCCTTTATAGTCTTGGGTATTCATTAGTGATAGATAAAACTGATAAACTGAATGTAAAATAGAAAATAGGAGGGCTATACTTATTAGGGCCTCTTTTTACCCGATTTGATCTTCTCAAAATTGGAGTTTCTAGTTCTACATCTTCTAGTTCCTCTTCAATATCTTCTAGATTTCTATCTAAATTTTTTTCTTGTAGCTCCTGCTCTGGTTCATCTCCTATAGCTGCTATTGACACTTGGATTTGCACCCTTGAGGAAAAGCTGAGCTCTCCTCATCCAAGAAAAAAAATGAAATCATCTTTCTTACTGTGGGTGATAATTTTGTTGAGATGAATCTCTAGATTAGGGGCTAGCTCCCCTTGATGCACCTTTAAAACTCTCTTCCTACTATTAACAACTTAGGGGGATGAAAAGGGCTAAAATAAATAGAATTTAAACCTATTCTACTGGGGATGAAAAGGGATAAAATAAATAGAATTTAAACCTATTCTATTAACACTTTGTTTATTTATTGTTCAACTTGGTCCTTTGTTCATTTGAAATATACACATAAGTTTCACAACCATAAATTTAAGATGTTTAAGAGAGGGTTTTTTACTAGTCCATGCTACATGTGGATTTTTATCAACCAGGACTAATGTGGGTGATCTATTGATAAAAAATCAAGCAGTTATGACTACCTCTACCCAAAACTTTCTTTCTAATCCTATACCATTGAGCATACTTCTCACCTTATTCATCAAAGTTTTATTCATTCTTTCTAAAACTCCATCTATTGTGATGTATATGGAGTTGTCTTTTGTCTTTATATTCCACAGTCCTTACAAAACTACTCAAAAGCATTGGAGCAGTATTTTTCACTGTTGTTACTCCTCAAGACCTTAATCTTCTTCATTGTCTAGTCTTCAAAAAGATCCTTAAACTCCTTAAACTTAATAAAAACCTTAGATTTAAACTTGATACAATAAACCCAATTTGTTCATGAATAGTCATCTATGAAAGAAACATCATATAGAGACTTCCCTAATGATGGAACCTCTATAAATCCAAACACATCACTCTACACCAAATGCAAAATGACTTATGATCTTATAGCACTACTGAAAAACTTCACTCTAGTTTGTTTACCAAACACACAATGTTCACAAAAATCAAAGTCTAATGAGCAATCAAAAATTCCTTTAGTCATACCTTTTGATTTTAATACATGAAAGCCATTCTTGTTGATGTGTTCCATTCTCTGAAACCATATTATTATCTTCTCTACAAGAGATGTAGAAACCTGATCTAAAGTATTATTCACCTCATGAACCATAGAGATACAACATTCAACACTTATAGTGCTTGCCTCAAGGTTGAACAATGTTCTTGTATAGACTCCTCTTATTAGTACCATTGCTCTATGAACCATCTTGCAACTATCTTTATTAAATAATACATGCACACCTACATCATTCATTTTACTCACAAACATTATATTTTTAGTCAAACATCAAATATACATGACACTAGGGAGGGTTTTAACCCTTCCATATTTAAACCTCAAATTGACTCTCCCTTGACCTACAATCTTATAGGTTGAATTATCTCCTAAAAGTATTCCACCTCCATTGATATTTTTATATTCATATAACCACTCATTGTGAGGAGTCATATGAAAAGAGGCATTTGAGTCAATCAAACATACATCATCACATGTATGCGAGATTGTAGTTACCAAGAATACATCCTCTGAGCCTTCATTAGATAATTTTGCTTTTGTAGACTAGGAAGTTTCTAAAGACTTACCCTTTTCAACTTTTTTAGATTTGTAATCTTTCTTGATATGCCCTATTTTAACATAGTTCCAACATTATCTCTTATATTTTTCTATAGTCTTAGATTTACCTCTTGACTTTTATTGTCTCAAATTTATATTGGTTCTTTCTTGGGATGGACCTATTACAAACAAGGCATCTTTTGTTTGATAATCCTCAAAGGAATTATACTTCATTTCTTCCAATAATAGAGCTACTACTGCATCCTCAACCTTTAATGTTGATGTGGTACTAATAATAGCCATAACTAGATTATCCCAAGAGTCAAGTAGAGAACATAATAAAGTAATATACTTTTCTTCTTCATCCAGTTTAATTTCAGCATAAATTAATTAACTTATCAAAATATTGATATTGAAGGCATTAAAATGTGTAGCAATAGAGTCAATGTTATTCATTCTCAATGAATATAATTTCTTTTGGAGAAACAACTTGTTCATTCAAGGATTCGTCTGATACAAAGTTACCAATTTATCCCATAGATCTTTAGAAGTTTTCTCAATTGAGACATTCAACAATATTGAATATGAAAAACATAATTTGATTGAACTCTTTTCCTTTCTATCAATATTTTCCTAATCTTCTAACTTCATATCTGTATCCTGCACTCCTAATACAACCCATTGATCTTGGTCTTCAAGAAGATCTTATATCTTGAGCTTCCATAGATAAAAATGATGACCATTAAATTTTTCAATCTCCATCCTTTTGCTTCCTTTCATTATCCTTTGCTTCAAAAATTCTCACATGCAAAATTCTCACTCAAAACAATAGTTTGTCATAGGTTAAATAAAACCTAACTCTTCACACAAAGCTAAAACCTAACTCTGATAACAAATGAAGAGAAAATATGATTCGATAAATTAGAATAAGAGAAGCAATGCTAATAGAATATTTTAACTAAAAACACAAGATAAATGAAATACACAATAACGTACCTAGGAAAACCCTTTCAGGTAAAAAATTTTGCTTAGAGACTTCTTTATTGTATTAACACAACCATTTTAAATATAATAAATGCACTCCTAAGTTCTCTAACTTATATTTTCCTCCATTATGTGTGAAACTACATATAGACACAAAAATAAGAAAAACATGGACCCAAACCATGGATACCAAAACCATGGGTCAAAATTGTTAGGTGTGAAGTTACTATTCATAGTCGCTATTCATGAATCACTATTCATAGTCATGATTCATGACCACTATTCATGGTGATGTGGCATCATGGTGATGTGAATAGTTAGTGATGTGGTTGGTTGGTGATGTGGCATGGCTAACAATGGGTGGTATTGCCCACAAAGCATATTTGATGTTGAAAAGAGGAGTATAGAGAAATGGGGTGTATTTCTTCACTCAATCACATGGGTTGGATTTTGGAAGCATATAAAAGACAAAATAAAAGTGAGTCTCACCATTGTCCTCAAGCATGTGCATGTGAAGTCAAAATTTAAGGAATCTTTTGATTCATGTGGATGCACATGAGAAAGTGGGGAACATGTCTACTATTCCAAATTAAGGTCACATACAAAGTGGGGCATACCATTTTGGAGTGCATGGAGAAGGTCGAAGTGCATCATGAAGATGTCATGTGATGTTGGACTCTGCACATGTGACAGGGAAATTTCACTATTGATGAATAGTGAGGCCACATAGAGGGTGACATATTTTCTCCTCTCTCTTTTTATTATCTCTATATTATAAATACTATTAGTAGGCATGAAACTCTCATTGTAATTCATCATGTTAGAGGATCCATGCAAGTTTATGCTTGCATGCTTGGAGGATACATCTTGGAGGCATTGTTATGCTTAATTCACAACCTGAATGCTTTAGGTCTAAGCATTGAGTTGTTGTAGGAGTTGTTTTTGTAACAACCCCGCTACGTTTAACATAGATAAACATGATTTTTTTAATTAAACACCTATACTATAAATAGATTATACCACGAGAATCTAAGCAGTGATCATAAAAAATACTCTAAATGTGATTACTGTAAATAAACATGTAACATCTAACAGTCATTGATCACTACCAACATATGAAACACATCATAATACAAACATAGAAAGTAATTATAAATATCCAACCATTGTTGGTATAATATACAATCACTGCTATCAATCCATAATAAATAGGTAATTAAAACTCTTCTTGATAATGTTTTTAATAATAAATTCAATATAATACAATATACATAAATAAGATACATGGCTCCCTAAAGCATGAGTTCCCTAAACTCTCCAGTATTTGTGGCAACCTCAAGTGTCATCTCCAAATAAGTATTGTTGTGGGGAGGGAGAACATTATCCAAGCACTTTTCCACACCAACCACAAACCAATGATCTCTCACACTAATACCATCAAGGAATGACTCTCCCTTCATGGATAACTATATATTTATGGCACAAAAATCTAGAGAGACAAGCTAGTACCTGTGTGATGTATGATTTCTAAAACTAAACATGTGGTGTATCATAAAAAATCCATTCTATTGTAAGATATTGCATGAACAGGTAAATCATACTCATAAAATGATAATATCTTACTAAACATTACTTGGCTCAACTTTTCAAATAATAAATAATAGTGATCTATAGATCAATCAAAATTCATACACACCAGTTGATCGGATTACCTTCATCTGACATTGTGATGTTAGTAAGTCAGTGAAGTTTGTCTCACTCCTTACTCAGTATCAACAGTGCAAGATTGATTAACATAATATAACCAAAAGATTCATATAATTTACATCCTACCAATAATTATATCACATAATATGCCAAACATAAGAGTAACCCAAAAACATACATTTATTCCTTCAAACATATAAATGAACTTCACATTATTATTTATCTCATACTTGAAATAATGACTACAATTTATACCATATGAGTAAAATACACATTTAAGTACAATTTCTAATTACCATCATTTGTTTTCAAACATACTATACCCTATCATAACCTATATTATCATAGTTTAATGTTTTAAGACATAAGTACTAATTTTTATACAATCAATCATAATAAAGTAGTCATAAATACATGGAAACATAAACATCTATTCAAGCAACTAGACACAACCAAGAAAGTCTCAGTTCCTACAAACACATAATATTCTATTTTATCACTTGTTATACTCTAAAGGGTTGTATGTATGCATACATAAATCCCTACTAACTATCATAAAACATGCTATTCATAGTAATAACAAACATACATATGCTTAATTTGTCAAACATATGAATGTATCATGACATAACAATCATAACTGTACCACCCGAGTATAACATACATTTAGATTGTAGTTTTCAAATAAAATACCCTCTATAACATCCCATAATATCATAGTTCATTATACATGAGCACACTACTTAATCATGAACAACCAGTCTCACAATTTCAAGAATCAAATGTCCATAATCCTAAATATTAGGTAAACAAGTAAGTTTATACCAACTAAGTATATCCTATGTTTAAGTTGTATACTAGCCATCAGATGAAATATAACTTATAGGCACTCATAGTGATGCACTAACATATGCTATATATATAAACATTTGTACATTTTAATCTACACACATGTACTGCTCACCAGTTTTTATCATTTTATGTATATATATAACAACCTATCATGTTATTTATGAAGTGTTAGATAATTCACAACCAAATTATACCATAATATTTCATTTAAAAAACTTATTTCTATTTTTAGATATTATTTTCTTATGGTTATAGTTCTGGTCCCTTAAACACCTTAAGACTCAATAAAACAACCCATTTAACTACAAGCTTAGGCATATGGCCCAATACACTTGTATATGTAATATTTTCATCAAGTACACACACACACACACACACACACACACACATATCACTTAATCCATAACAATATACTAATCAAACTATGCAATATACCCACATCTCAATGCATTTGTATACATAAGCTATCTATGCATATGCCCTTGTATATGTTAGTACACCCATGATACTTATTATATACAAGTTTACAATAGATCAATATACAATACATTCATCAATAATTCCTAAAAAGTATAATGGAATTATGTTACAATATACTCATTATTAACAATATATATGTCTTGAAAATATAATAACCATTAATGGAATAGTCAAGACGTAAACCAAATTACTAACCACTATATCAACTTTTAGTAATACAAGTATACTTATGAATAAAAGGTCTTGCATTCAACATATCAAGCTGAGAAGGCACAACCAATATGATATTTAACATAGTCCTTGATCCAAAACATCTCATACTTATAGTAGATCAATTATAGTATAAATGACATTATTACATTTTTTAGTGCTTTTAGTACACTAAGTTAACATTGCTCACACATATATCATCGCTAGATATTTTACCTCGATATATGTGAAGATAGTCAACTATCTAGATAATCTAGTTAATTTTATAACCTTAACATGTATAGGATATCAATTAAAATACTAATATTATATTCTTTTTCCAATAATATAATCAAATAATGGTATATACTTATACAACATATAATCTGCTTTATCTAGTATTACAAGCATAATGCCATACTCTATAATTGAGAAATCTAATTATTACTCAAACTATATTATATAAGCCATAGATATTTTTATAAGCCACTATAATATATGACTAATAATAGGTATAATATGTTATGTATTATACTCCAATAATATCCTTCTTTCTGATATTATTGCTATATACTTTTAATTGGCTTATCTTAACTACAACCATTATGCCATACTCAATAATAAGATTCATAAATGCCCTTGAATAAATTTTGTAAACAAGTTAAAATACATATGTTATACATATACAAATTCAACACAAGCATATACATATCATTAAGCACATACAAACCATAGGTCTCTACCACATGTATGTCTTAGTTCAGAAATATGGACCTACATTTCCGTCTTAAACTGCAATTTGACATGTATAACATAAATACATAATCATTATATAAGTATAACTCTCACTGTAAATACATGTTTAAAAGTAATAATATTGATGTAGAGTATTCTCCCCAATATAAACAGTTACATCACTTGAATCCTCCGAGGTGAAGGGGTCAATCGTATAACAACAAGGAAGAAACACCGTACACATTAAAAGTAATGAAATAAATTTAGAATAAGGTGTGTAAGGAAATATTCAGATGTTGGTAACAATATTGAAGAACAATGTTAAGAGCATGCCCTAGGTCTAAATCCCACTGCAATAAGATAGTCCATAATTCCAGTGGACATGTGACGTGATTGTGTAACAACAAATAAGAGATTTATTGAATACTGAGTTTTTCAAATGCAATTGGGGAGGTACGTTCAAGGGTTGGCCCAGGTCCAAATCCTAAATGTACCTAAGCTTACCACATAAAAATGGGACAAACTCACCTTGCAACACCAATTGAAAATTGGTATCAGAGTTACCCCACACTCCTTTAAAATAGACCATAATATCAATTATTGTATGCTTATATAGGTCACTGCTCTTATAAAAATAAGTCATTATAATTAAATATTATATATCTAGATACTTTGCTGTATAAGTTGAAAATATGAAATCGGATTAAATTACTACATTTTCCCACTCTTTAACAAGTCACTGCATTTATAATAAAATCATTGCACTTTAGTTACACTTCATTGCATATCTATTAATTATCATGAATCACTACATTTTAATTATTTTAGTTTGCTACAACAAGATATCTCATTCACTATGCACTAAAAGAAAATTGGTTAAATATTCAGGTTAATGAATTTTATTTGGTGATATTAGACTGAACACATGAAAGATTAAAACTACCCTATGGTTGATGCTGCGATAACACAATGCCTAGATCACCTCATATAGTTCAAATAAGTTGACTTATCAATACTAATATATAAATACTTTTATTTTTCTATATCTGTTCTGTATAAGCATATTGAGCAAAGGTCAATTCATGGGTTTGGTTTTAACATATATTCATCCATTTTGGGATGCCTAGTTATGCATTCTTGACGAATTAATTTAATACCAAATAGATATCTAAAATAAACACATAAAATTTGAGTTATATGTCTGAGCAAAATGCCTACTTGGCAGCCCATTTGGTTGTTCTTTCTGTGTTCATTCTTGCTTCCTCCTAATGCCTCTTTCCTTCTATGCTACACCCTCTTTCTGCTCCTTGCAATTCTCTTTTAGAAATTCTTATTATTTCTCTTTCATAATCTTTGTTATGATAAGGGATAGTATTTTCTTTTTAAAATAATTTTCTTTTGTTTTTCTTTCCTTTTTCTCATTATTTAATGTATTATTAATTTTTTCTTATTTTTAGACCAATTTATTTATTTTTATTTTTTTGTTGTTTTTTATTTCCTTCATCTTTTCCATTTTCCCTCTCAACTGCAATTTCTAATTTTTTATTTATTGATTATAAAAATCCATAATTTTATTAATTTAATTAGCATCCTCTATTGCCATAGAATTTTAATGATAATTTCATAAATTAATAATATGTATTTAATTTAACGAAGAAAATCACATTTCTACTTAACATTTAATGATCACACATGTTAACGAGTTTAATTAAGCCATTTAAACTATATTGGCAAACCATGGAAATCAACAATTTATTTCAAGTAAAAATAAACACAATGTGCTAACTTTTTAGTATGCATTCTAACATGTACTAACTACTGTAGTGTGTGTGTAGGGTTCTAGCCAATTTCTCTATTGTCCTCCAACATCTCGATCTACATCACCCTCTTTGATGATGCTCTCCCTCTATCATGCTGTAAGGGATGAGTTCTTCTGCATCAACCTCACAACAAGGAGGGATTTAGACCATATCAACATGATACACATACATCATCAAATATAACTGAAATAACACATCAACATGTTTGTAATATAAACACATATATTACAACTCACAACAATGCAAACATGTAACCTAAGTAATATCTTATTGTATCATAATAATATTTATCTCAAAGTTTAGTCAAAATTAACTAAATCAAATGTATCATTTATAAATATCCATGGATAATTAAATAATTTTCTTAGTGAGGAATCATAATGTAACATCCTTCCCCCTAAAGCTAATAATCATCCTGAATAACTCTTATTCAAACATAAGTTCTGAATTAAAAATACTATTCAGCAGAAAGATAACATGGTATAATGTGTCAAATCAAGTAAATAAATATAAAATTTGCCTATAGAACTCACCAAAGTCCTACCAAATAGTATTATTCCTAGAGTATTGGTTCTATAAGGCCTTGCTTTATAACATCTCACTAATATGCAAACAAGTTTTATGAGTGTCACTTACTCTAAATGATTATATCATGACCACCTCAAGGTCCAAAACTGGCAAGACAATCTTATATGTTAAAGGACTGACCACTTATGATACCTTGAAAGGTTCCACATATCTCAGTGAAAGTTTCACTAATTTTCCAAAAGCACATGAGATCATCAAAAAAGTTAAAACAAATGGCCATAGAGAGTTCCACAAAACCTTTTGGCCCTCTTTGCACATCTCTCTAACTGAGAGAGTGTTTTTCTCATTTTAGAAAAAAGTATTTAGGGAGCTTAGTAAGAATGATATATATAATTTAATACTATCGCTACTCCACATAGCTTCAGGTAAGTATAACATGTCAACACTGTCATTACTCCACATAGCTTTCGAGCAAGTATGACAATGATTAGGAATTGGAAATACTACATTTTCAATGTATACTTCATTTTAAAATCAAGGGATACCCATTCCATAATATACATGCATATGGCCATACGATTGAATTTGATAAGTCTATTTACCAAATCTTGAATTCAATAAGCTCCCCTTGTCAGATCCTTACTCAATAACTTTGACAAGTTTGTCTATCAAAACTTGGATTTTACAAGCTTCCCTTGTCAGATCCAAATTTAGTAATGATTGAGTCGATGTGAGACTAAATAGGATCCCCTTCCATCTCACGTTCTTAATTCACCACTCTACCCTTAAGTCTTCATGACCTAATGATCTCCAAAATGTGCATAAAATTCAATGAATCATAATTCTATACTAACAGATCATAGAAAGCAATACTATATGCTAAATAATTATAGATGTACCAACATACATACAAGAAAAATCATACAATCATTTTGTAATTGTATCAAGTTGCCACTAGCCAAACATAACTAGTATCATATTTCACAGCTTAACCTATAGTGTTATATTCATAGTTAAGATAAAAAAATGTTAAAATTATCATAACATACAAAGGCCAATGATCACATCATCCTTACAGCTCTATAAAGTAACAAGCAAGAAAATATCTTCCTGCTTGCTCAACTAGTACACAACAAGTTAAAAATTTATCTCAACCCTATTAAACTAACAAGATGTTCTGCACATCCTATACCCTTCTCGCTCCTGATGAAAGGTAGATAACTAACTCTTCAAAACAACATGCTTTAAGCAAAAAGAGAATAATATCAATCTAATCAAGGGTATATAATAACAATTATAATCAATTTATAAACCTTAATACATAACCAATATAACTTCAAGGTTCACCATTTCACATGGTCTAAATTCACAAAATTAGATAAAGTAGCACTAGATAGTATGAGTCTAAAAGGTCATAAGTGGAAAGTAGATAACTAACATATCAATAACAAAAATCTTAAATACCCTCATATAGTATAAAGAAAACACCATGACCCAAGTTGGTAAATCACTACTCACTTAACAATCTTGTAAGTGTAGTATCACAACCTATTTCCACAACCAGAATGAAAAGTACTAACCACAAAGATGCATCAATCCATCCAATCCTACAACTTATATCTCAACAAGAAGTAGGAGACTCTATTCCATGAACTCCAAGGAATATGGTCCAAAACAACTTTTCAAAAACAAGTTTCTATTTAAGGGAAACACTAAGTCAACATCATGAAAATATGAATCATCTTAGTGGGCTTATAATGTGGTCAAATTAAAGTGAGGCAGTGAAAAATCACCTCTACGCCCACTATGAGAGATGACATTTATTCCTAATCCACATAATGTAAGTGTGCCAATCCATAAACAAACTCCTCACAAAAATAAATTCTCAACCAAGACATCAACACTCTACTACAAGAAAATTTCCACTGCATTAGATGGTACCAAACAAAAAATGGTCTTATAAAATTTCCCACTCCTAGGATTAGTGAATGTAAGACACAAATCTAATGCATATATACTTAAGTGAGAACCATCTCATGCTTTTAATCACTCACAACACAAAACACAATGACAGAGGTGACCTGATTAACAAGAAAGGATGTAATAATTCTCTAGGTGTCAATCTAAATGATCATAAAATATAGTAAGAATATCTTGTTCATGACTCAATAACTATGCTATGCACTCTCCTACCCAGCCTCGATTACAACCAACACCATCGAGACACTCAATAGACCAACCCTTTAAAAACCTTAAAAGGGTACAAGTACTCTTAAGAGTACACACTCATTGTACCACACATATTCACAATTCTTCTTTTTGATAAATAGAAGGATACAAAGATGCTAATGGACTCATTAGGTCCTAGAGTTTGAGCCACAACTCTGATACCACATGTAACAACCCTAATAGATTTAACATAGATAAAAATGATTTTTTTAATTAAAGACATACACCATAAATATATTATATCATGAGAATATAAGTAGTGATCATACAAAAGACTCTAAGTGTTAGGTTGTGGAGCTAAAAGCTTCAACTGTTGCAGACATGGAGGTTGCTGAGTTCCAGGGATATCGGCATCGGCAGCATGACCGACGTCGGTCAGAGGTGAACAAAAGGACAACCGGCATCGGTAGGAGGTCGGCCGACGTCGGTCACCTCCAGGCAGACAGGGACCGACGTCGGTCGCCTATGCGGTTCCAGAACTGTTCATTGCACAAACAGTTAGTTCGTTGAATCGAGTGTTTGCATGTAAAGGCTATTTTCGAGTCTTGAGTTGTGTGTCTAATTATTGTAAATTATAAGTCTAAGTTATTGTTTAGTATGGGATCTATTTATAGACCCATTGGCATGTATTGTAAAGTGTGTTAGTGAAGAGAACAAAGTGTGTGTTCCTCCTAGTTCCACAGAGAGCAATAGAGGAAGGCAAGGAAGTTCCTTCCAAGTGTAAGATCATTTGAATTTCAGGTTGTTGCAAGTTCATGGAGAAGATCTACATGTTGAAGTAAGATCATTTGAGTTGCAAGTTGTTGCAAGCTTATAGGAGATCTACTTGAAGTACTTTGAGTACTTGTGTACTAGTAGGGTTATTACTGACTGGTTGGAGGTGAACACCAATTCTGTGTTTGAGTTGTGTGTTGGGACCGTTTTTGGTAGGAGAGTTAACTCTTGAAGAGAATTATTGTACACTTGGTGTGGGAAGCCTGAAAGGTGTGGAAGAGTGTGGCGTCTCTTCATTGTATTATTTTTTGAATGAGTATTAATACATATTGTGTTGTCTCTCATATTCTGTGTCATTTGTGAATTATAGTTACTTATTGCTTCTGATTAATTCCGCATGTTTAGTTGCTTATACAAGGTAATAATATTGTGCTCTTATTGAGGAGCAAGATCCTAACAAGTGGGATCAAAGCTGTTTGTTGTTCTTGATTCCCCATCAACTGGTATCAGAGCTTTTGGTTGGGTTACTAACAGGTGTTTCAGATTTGGTTAGTGTGTGTTGATTACAGGTTACTCATAGGAGTTTCTATTTGAGTGGGAGTATAGCAATGGCAGAAGAAAGTAAGCTACGAATGGAGAAGTTTAATGACAAGAACTATCAATTATGGAGGATGCAAATTGAAGATTATCTGTATCAGAAAGATTTGTACTTACCATTGGGTGGGGTTGCATACAAGCCCCTAGATATGAAGGTTGAAGAATGGGAGGTTCTTGATCGAAAGGCTCTGGGATCTATAAGGTTGACCCTTGCATCGTCTGTGATTTCCAACTTATCTCAGGCTAAGAAAACGGTAGAGTTGATGGAATCTTTGGCAAATTTATATGAAAAACCCTCAGCTTCGAATAAAGTATTTCTTATGAAGCAATTATTTAATTTGCAAATGTTGGAAGGTGGATCTGTTCATAGTCATCTTAGTGATTTCCATGGTTTGGTAAACCTATTAAATTTAGTCAATATTGTTTTTGATGATGAAATTAAGGCTCTCTTAATCTTATGCTCATTACCTGAAAGTTGGGAGAGTTTGGTAATGGCAGTTGGTAATACTGTGTCTACTTCAAAAATCTTAAAAGTGGATGATGTTGTGAGTGTAATCTTGAATGAAGAAATTCACAAGAAAAGCACAGGTGAATCATCAGGAAATGCTTTGAGTGTGGAAAGCAGGGGAAGGCAAAGAGAGAAGATCGAGCATGGGAGATCAAGGTCCGAGATAGGCAGGAGATCCAAGTCCAGGTATGGCAGAATAACCTGCTGGAAATGTGGAAAGCAAGGGCACTTAAAGAGAGATTGCAGGACGGATGAAGATCAACATGAAGGACATGAAGAAGCAGATGTTGTAGATTTTGCACAGGATGCTCTGGTATGTTCCTTAGATAAAGTAGAATCTTGGGTTTTAGATTCTGGTGCTTCTTTTCATGCATCCCCAAACAAGAAATTTTTTCATGAGTATTTCTAAGGAGACTTTGGAGAAATTTGTTTAGGGGATGGTAAGCCTTGTCAAATGGTTGGCAAAGGGAAAGTGAAGCTGAAATTGCAGATGGGAAACACATGGGTGTTGAAAGAGATCATGCATGTCCCAATCCTGGAGCAGAATTTGATTTCTGTTGGAAAGTTAGGTGATGAGGGTTGCACAGTAACTCTCACAACAGACTCTTGGAAGGTTACCAAGGGTGCACTTATTGTAGAAAGAGGTAAGAAAGTAGGTATGCTTTATCTATCTACTTGTATTACTGATTCTCCTTCTAGTTTATCTACTTCAGCTGTAGATTCGAAGATGTGGCTTAATAGGCTTGGCCACATGAATAAGAAGGGGATGCATGTTCTTGAGTCAAAGGGTATGCTTTCAGATTTGATAAGCATGGATCATGATTTCTGTATGCAGAAGAAGAAAGTGACTTTCCTTGAGAAATCTGATGTTCGTGACAAGAACAGGAAAGCCTTGGTTTTCAAGGAGAAGATGACAGACAGAGATCAGTCACAGGGGCTAAGAAATTCTGAGCAGAGCAGGGTTGATTTGTACAAGGGTTTGATCCAAAAGGAGCTCGTGGGTAAAAGTCATCGCTCACAAGTAAAACACAAAGATCAACGTCAGTTAAAAAACTGGCGTTGGCATCCAGACAGGGACCAACATCAACTATGTGCAGCCCAACATCAGTGACTCAAGATAGATAAACCCCTGCATCGGTCAGGGGGAACCGACGTCAGTGATGAGACAGTCGCATGGAACCGATGTCGATCGGGTGCAGACTGAGATGTGATCGGCATCGGTCACTGAGATGGATTTTGGGTGAACAACAAACTGTCAGGTAGTCTCAAGCACCCATATGGAGGACTTAAAGGGTATGTAAGCCTCAAATTTGTCATTTCCCTTCTTTACACTACTTGTTCCTCATTGATGGTCAAGAACCAGGAAGTTTTTAAAGAAGCAGAGCAGGTAGATCTAGGAAATAGTGGGAGCTTGGCATGGATGAAGGATGTGATTCCTTGGAGAAGAACCAAACGGGAGTTTTTTGGTGGAGTTGCCAGCTGGAAGAAAGCACTGAGAGACGAATGGATGTTCAGGATAAAGAAGAGCGGGAATGGACACGTGAGATGGAAGGCCAGGGTATATGGTCTTGTGTTAGCTGCAGGACAATGGAGGTTTGACCAGTGTGTTTCTCTTTACCAAGTTGGATAATATTAGCTACATTATCTTGTTACTGTATTGTGTGTTTGTTGCAGGGTTACACATATAGGAAGTTGCTGAACTAAAGGTAAAGCTAGTTCAGAGGTGTGTCATGAGGAATCTGGGAGTAGCAAGATTCTTTGGTATGAGTGTGTTCTAGAGACATGGAAGGTCACACATTGATTTTGGCTCCAGATGATTATGTGAAACCGGTTAGCACGTCGATGGTTGGACCGTTCTATGAACAATGTCATGATTCACATAATGAGGTTAAGTGCATGGTATGTACTAGACCTGAGTTTTCCCAAGCAGTGGGAGTTGTCACAAGTTTGGAGCCAATCTGGGAAAGAAGCACTGGAGGGTAGTTCAGTGGATTCTTAGAGGGACCAACAACAGGTGCACATGCTATGCAGGGTCAAGTTATTTTCTACATGGGTTTGTAGATGCAGATGTGGCAGGTGATTTGGATGATAGGAGGTGCACCACATGATTTGTGGTGATTGGTCTTCAAGAGTGATCTTGAAGAGGGATACAAAGCCAAGGGAACAAACTAGATGATGTACAGGTATAGGTATAGTTGTAGCTGTTTATCTCCAACTGGGAGATTGTTAGGTTGTGGAGCTAAAAGCTTCAACTATTGTAGACATGGAGGTTGCTGAGTTCCAGGGATACTGGCATCGGTAGCATGACCGACGTCGATCAGAGGTGAATAAAAGGGCAATCGACATCAAAAAGAGGTAGGCTGACGTCGGTCACCTCCAGGCAGACAGGGACCGACTTTGATCACCTGTGCGGTTCCAAAACTATTCGTTGCAGGAACAGTTAGTTCGTTGAACCGAGTGTTTGCATGTAAAGGCTATTTTTGAGTCTTGAGTTGCGTGTCTAATTATTATAAATAAGAATTCTAAGTTATTTTTTAGTATGGGATCTATTTATAGACCCATTGGCATGTATTGTAAAGTGTGCTAGTGAAGAGAACAAAGTGTGTGTTTTTCCTAGTTCCACAGAGAACAATAGAGGAAGGCAAGGAAGTTCCTTCCAAGTGTAAGATCATTTGAATTGTAGGTTGTTGCAAGTTTATGGAGAAGATCTACATGTGTAAGTAAGATCATTTGAGTTGCAGGTTGTTGCAAGCTTATGGGAGATCTACTTGAAGTACTTTGAGTACTTGTGTACTGGCAGGGTTATTACTGACTGGTTGGAGGTGAACACCAATTCTGTGTTTGAGTTGTGTGTTGGGACCGTTTTTGGTAGGAGAGTGAACTCTTGAAGAGAATTACTGTACACTTGGTGTGGGAAGCCTGAAAGGTGTGGAAGAGTGTGGCGTCTCTTCATTGTATTCTTTTTTGGATGAGTATTAATACATATTGTGTTGTCTCTCATATTCTGTGTCATTTGTGAATTCTAGTTACTTATTGCTTCTGATTAATTCCGCATGTTTAGTTGCTTATACAAGGTAATCATATTGTGCTCTTATTGAGGAGCAAGATCCTAACAAGTGGGATCAGAGTTGTTTGTTGTTCTTGATTCCCTATCACTAAGTGTGATAAGTGTAAACAAACACATGACATCTAATAGTTATTGATCACTATCAACATATGAAACACATCATAATACAAACATAAAAAGTAATTACAAATAACCAGCCACTATTGGTACGATACATAGCCACTGTTGTCAATCCACAATAAATAGGTAATTACAACTCTTCATGATAATAATTTTAATAATAAATAAAATATAATACAATGTACATAAATAAGATACATGGCTTCTCGGAGTATGAGTTTTTTAGATTCTCTAGTATTTGTGGTAACCTCAAGTGTTGTCAACAAGTAAGTACTATTGTGGGGAGGGAGAGCATCATCCGAGTGCTTTTCCACACCAACCACAGACCAATGATTTCTCACACTAATTCCATCAAGAAATGACCCTCCCTTCATAGATGAGTAGATAGTGATGGCGCGAAAATCTAGAGAGACAAGCTAGTACTCGTGTGTCATATGATTTCTAAAAATAAACATGTGGTGTATCATTTAAAACCCATTTTATTACAAGATATCACACAAACTTGTAAATCATACTCATGAAATAATAATGTCTCACTAAACATTACTTGACTCAATTTTTCAAATAATAAATAATAGTGATTTATAAATTAGTCAAAATTCATACACACCACTTGAATGAATTACCTTCATCTGGCATTGTGATGTTAGTAATCCAGTGAAGTACGTCTCACTCCTTATTCAATATCAATAATGCGAGATTAGTTAACATAATATAACCAAAATATTCATATAATTTACATCCTACCAACAATTATATCACATAACATGCTAAACATAAGAGTAACCCAAAAGCATATATTTATTCCTTCAAATGTATGAATGAATATCATATTATTATCTATCTCATATTATACATAATGATTACAATTTATACCATCTGGGTAATATACATATTTAAATGTAGTTTTTAATTACCATCATTTGTTTTCAAACATACTACACCCTATGATAATCCATATTATCATAGTCTAGTGTTTTAAGACATAACTACTAATTTTATCACAATCAATTATAATAAAGTAGTCATAAATACATTGAAACATAAGCATCTGTTCAAACAACTAGACACAACAAAAAAAGTCTCAGTTCCTATGAACATAAAATATTCTATTCTAACATTTTTTATACTCTCAGGGGTTGTATGTATGCATACATAAAGCCATAATAACTATAAGAAAATATGCTATTGATAGTAATAACCAACATGCATATGCTTAATATGTCAAATGTATGAATGTATCATGGCATAACAATCACAGTTGTACCACCCAGTTATAACATATATTTAGACTGTAGTTTTCAAATAAAATACCCTCTATGATATCCTATAATATCATAGTTCATTGTACATGAGTAAACTAATCAATCATGAACAATCAGTCTCACAATTTTAAAAATTAAATGTCCATAATCTTAAATATTAGGCAAGCAAGTAAGTTTATACTGATCAGGTATATCCTATGTTTAAGCTACATACTAACCATTAGATGAAACATAACTTATAGGCAATCATCACGATGCACTAACATATGATATATGTATATAAACATTTGTACATTTTAATCTACTCACAACATGTACCACTCACCAGTTTTCATTATTTTATGCATATATATAACAACACCCTATCATGTTATTTCTGAAGTATCATATAACTCACAACCAAGTTATACCATAATATTTCATTTAAATAACTTATTTCTATTTTTAGAGACTACTTTCTTGTGGTTATAGTTATGGTAGCTTGAACACCTTAAGACTCAATAAAACCACCCATTTAACTATAAGCTAAGGCATATGACCCAATACACCTATATATGTAATATTTTCATCAAGTACACACACACACACACACACACACACACACACACACACACACACACACACACACACACACACACACACACACACACACATATATATCACTTAAGCCTCGACAATATACTAGTCAAACAATACAATAGACCCACATCCCAATGCATTTATATACATAAGCTATCTATGCATATGCCCTCGTACATATTAGTACACCCATAATACCTATTATAGACAAGTTTACAATAGATCAATAGTCAATACATTAATCAATAATTTCCAAATGGTATAAGAGAATTATGTTATAGTATACTCATTATTAACAATATATATGTCTCACAAATATAATAACCATTAATGGAACAGTCAAGGTGTAAACACACTTACTAACTACTAGATCAAATTTTGATAATACAAGTATACTTATGAATAAAGAGTCTTGTATTCAACATATAAAGCTAAGAAGGCATAACCAATATGATATTTAACATAGTCCCTGATCAAAAAGATCCCATACTTATAGTAGATAAATTATAGTATAAATGACATTATTAAAGTATATAGTGTTTTCAGTATAGTAAGTTAACATCACTCATACATATATCATCGTTAGATATTTTACCTCGATATATGTGAAAATAGTCTAGTTAGTTATCTAGATAGTCTAGTTAACTCTATAACCTTAACCAGTATAGGCTATCAATTAAAATACTAATATTATATTTCTTTTTCCAAGAATATAATCAATAATGGTATATACTTCTACATCATATAAGCCACTTTATCTGGTATTACAAACATACTGCTATACTTTATAATTGAGTGATCTAAGTGTTACTCAAATTATATTAGATAAGCCATAGATATTTTTATAAGCCACTATAATATATGACTAATAATAGGTATAATACATTCTATATTATACTTCAATAATATCCTTCCTTTTGATATTAGTGCTATATATTTTTAATTGGCTTACCTTGACTACAACCATTGTGCCATACTCAATAACAGGATTCATAAATACCATTGAATAAATTTCGTAAACAAGTTAAAATAGATAGACTATACATATAGAAACTAGATATAAGCATATACATATCATTAAGCACATACAAACCACAGGTCACTACCACATGTATGTCTTAGTTTAGAAATATGGTCCTATATTTCCATCTTAAACTATAATTCGCTATGTATAACATAAATACATAATCACTATATAACTACAATGCTCGTAGTAAATACAAGTTTAAAAGTAATAATATTGCTATAGAGTATTCTCCCCAATATGGACACTTACATCACTTGAATCCTCTGAGGTGAAGGGGTCAATTGTATAACAACAAGGAAGAAACACCATACATGTTAAAAGTAATGAAATAACTTTAGAATAAAGTGTGTAAGGAAATATTCATATGCAAGTAATGGTATTAAGGAACAATGATAAGAGTGTGCCCCAGATCCAAATCCCACTGCAATAAGATAGTCCATTATTCTAGTGGACATGTGACATGATTATGTAGCAATAAATACATGATTTGTTGAATATTGAGTTTTTTGAATGTAATCGGGGAGGTACATTCAAGGGTCAGCCCAGGTCTAAATCATAAAATGTGCCTAATCTTACCAAACAAAAATGGGACAAACTCACCCTGCAACACCACTTAAAAATTGGTGTCAGACTTACCCCACACTCCTTTAAATAAATACCATAATATCAATTATTGTATGCTTATATAGGTCACTGCTCTTATAAGAATAAGTCATTGCAATTAAATATTGTATATCTAGATACTTCACTGTATAAATAGAAAATATGAAACAATTGTAAATTGTTACATTTTTCTACTCTTTAACAAGTCATTGCATTTATAATAAAATTATTACACTTTAGTTACACTTCACTGCATATCTATTAATTTTCATGAATCGATTCATTTTAATTATTCCAGTTCACTATAGTAGGATATCTCACTGAGTATACACTAAAAGAGAATTGGTTAAATATTCATGTCAATGAATTGTCTTTGGTGATATTTGACTAAACACAGGCAAGATTAAAACTACCCTATGGGAATGAGTTGATGCTATCATAACATAATGCCTAGATTGCCTCATATAGTTGTAATAAGTCAACCTATCCATACTAATATATAAATACCTTTTTTTCCAAATTTATTATGTATAAGCATATTGAGCCAAGGTCGATGCACGGGTTTGGTTTTAGCATATATTCATCCATTTTAGGATGCCTAGTTATGCATTCTTGATGAATTAATTCAATGCTAAACAAATATCTAAAACAAACACATAGAAATTGAGTTTTATGTCTGAGCAAAAATGTTTGCCTGGCAATCCATTTGGTTGTTCTTTCTGTGTTCATTCTTGCTTCCTCCCAATGCCTCTTTCCTTTTATGCTATGCCCTCTTTCTGCTCCTTGTAATTCTCTTTTGGAAATTCTTGTTATTTATCTTTCATAATCTTTGTTATGATAAGTAGGTGTAGTTTTCCTTTTTAAAGATTTTTCTTTTTCTTTCCTTTTTCTCATTATTTAGTGTATTTTTCTTTTCTTATTTTTAGACCAATTTATTTATTTTTATTTTATTTCCTTCATCTTTTTCGTTTTCCCCTCTCAATTGGAAATTTCTATTTTTTTATTTATTAATTATAAAAATCCATAATTTTCTTAATTTAATTAGTAACCTCTATTGCCATAGAATTTTAATGATAATTTCATAAATTAATAATCTGTATTTAATTTAACTAAGTAAATTACATTTTTAATTAATATTTAATGATCATACATGTTAACGAGTTTCATTAAGTCATTTAAACTATATTGGTAAACCATGGAAATCAACTATTTAATGCAAGCAAAAATAAACACACTGTGCTAACCATTTATTATGCATTCTAACATGTGCTAGCTACTATGGTGTGTGCAAGATTCTAACCGATTTATTTATCATCCTCCAGCGTCTCGATCTATGTCACCCTCTCCGATGATGCTCTCCCTCCATCACACTTTGAGGGATGAGTTCTTTTGTGTCAACCTCACAATAAGCAAGTAGTTAGGCCATATCAATATGATATACATATAACATAAAATATAACTGAAATAACACATCAACATGTTTGTAATGTAAACACATACACAACAAATAACTCACAATAATGTAAACATATAATTTAAGCAATATCTTACTATCCCATAACATATATCTCAAAGCTTAGTCAAAATTATCCAAATCAAATGTGTCAACTATAAATATCCATGAATAATCAAATAGTTTGTCTAGCAAGGAATCATAATGTAATAATTATAGAAGAGTGCTGATGTTGCTATTAATACGAAGTCTAAAGCTACCATTTTTCTCGTGGTTTTTTCCCTTACTTGTTTGCAAGGATTTTTCACAAAATCTCTATATAATGTGTTTTCTTTCTTGTCTATGTTTTTTATAGATTACTTCTTCACTTTAATTACTTGTACTTTAGGATATATTTTTTCTAACATCTAGTGTCAGAGCCATGGTGAAAAACTCCATGTGTTAGGGATTTTTGTTGTTGGATGGTTTGTGCAAGTGGAAGCTACTGTGACAGAAAGAGAGACCAAGTTGGAGATTAAAAAAGAAAAAAAAATTTATGGAATGCATTTCTTTGTGGAGAAAAGTTGATGATCTCTTGGATAAGATTATGTTATTTTCATGTTACTGAGGAGAAGCCCACATGAGAGTTGTGAAGAAGTTGAAAAAGTTTTTCCAGATGGATCAACCCCAACACAATGTTCCTATAGAAGAAGCAACTATTCAGCTTGATGAACACGCTGCTCTCCATAGGTGGAGGTTGAGGACAAGGCATGACTTTGTTGTGGTTCTTGGAAAAAAACAAAGGGGTGTATGATGTGGTATCCTACTGATCACATGTTGTTAGTCGAGATGTTGAAGATAAAATTTCATGAAAAAGGAGGTATAGAGAAACCTAAAGTTGTACCCATTTTTAAGTAGTTGAGGATGAGGAAGATGAAGATGTGGATAAACAAGTGAGACCTAATATTCTCAAAAAAATAATGTTGTGTGTTTGGACATGTAGTAGAGCAGTGATGCATTTCAGATGCATTTTTTAGGCTTGAAAAATCTGCAGATGCATTGGTGAACTAAGTAGCATGATTACTTCCTTAGAGATATGATTGGTCCACTTATGTCATGTTTGACATGATTGGTAGATAAATACTACATGTAAAAGATAAAATGAGACCTTGTGCTCCCATAAGAAGAAGGTTAGTGTCGACCATATAACTCAGGGTGTTGGAGTGCTATGCATATGGTTGTGGTGTTGACTAGGTAGACCGATGCATATAGTAACATTGGAGGCACATGAGTTGGTGTTTTGAAAACATTAGATAGATTATGATGCATTTTAGATGTAGGATTGAAAACTCGATAGGTGCAATGATGCACTAAGTAGTGTGATGACTTACTAGGAATTGTGATTAGTCTAGTGAACTTGTGCCATGTTGATAGCTTTGATGGCTATGTGGAGAAGTCTAGTTTTGAATTATATGAGATATTCTCTCCTCACTATTATCAAGAGTGATACATGCACTTGTTGATTTTCAAGGAGTTGGAGTAACATGATTCCTACATGGTGATCTCTCTTAAGGAGAGATATATAGATACAAGGATGAGGCAAAAGGTGTTGTTGGTTTACATGTTGAAGAAGTCACTATATGGGTTGGTGTAGATATCACACATGTAGTATAAGGTATTCAATACCTTCATGGAGAGCCAAAGTGTTTAGAAGATGTTGTTGTTATGTGTTGATGACATGTTGGATGCAGGGCCCACATGATCACTATTGTGATGGATCAAGTGATAAAGATGTGATGAAGGTGGTATGAGGAGTAAATCAAGGATGGAGATGAATAAAGATGGAAAAACAAGGAAGTACCCCACTTATTTCCTTGTTGATTTGTCTTGCCAAGAGCATCCTATAATAGAGGAGAAGACATGTTGCATCGTATGTATTAGATTTATTAGGAGTAAGAAGCCTTGTGATTCCATGGTGAACACTAAACTGGATATTCCTAAACAGTGAGAGTTGTGAGTGGTTCATGGAAAAATCTTAATAAGAGGATTGGTTTGTGTTGTGGAAAAGTGATTTATCACTTTAATTCTATAATCTATTATGGAGGAGCATATGTTGGCAAAGCCGATCAGGGCAAAGAAGTTTTAATATTGCAACTGGTTACAAAATACTTAGGTGTGGTAAAAGCCTATGTATATTGACTTCAAGTGGGAGTATGTTAGGTGTAAAGTCACGATTCATAGTTAGTATTCATCAATCACTATTCATGGCCACTATTCATGGTGGTGTGGCATGTTGGTGATGTGGATGGCTAGCAATGTGGTTGGTTGGTGATGTGGCATGGCCCACAAAGCATCTTTGATGTTGAAAAAGAAGAGGAGAGATAAATGGGGCACATCTATCCACTTAGTCACATGGGTTGGCTTGTGGAAGCATGTAGAAGATAAAAGGAAAGTGAGTCTCATCATTGTCCTCAAGCATGTGCATGTGAAGTCAAAAATCAAGGAATCTTTTGACTCATGTGGATGCACATGAGAAAGTGAAAACATGTCTATTATTCTAGATTGAGGTCACATGCAAAGTGGGGCATACCATTTTGGAGCACATGGAGAAGGTCAAAGTACATCATGAATATGCCATGCGATGTTGGACCTTGCACATGTTAGAAGTAACTTTCACTATTGATGAATAGTGAGGAAACATAGAGGGTGGCACATTTTCTCCTCTCTCTTATTACTCTCTCTATATTGTAAATGCTATTAATAAGCATGAATCTCTCATTGTAATTCATATTGTTAGAATATCCATGCAATTTAATGCTTGCATGCTTGGAGGTTGGATCCTAAAGGCATTGTTATGCTTGGTTTTACAACCTGAATGCTTTAGGGGTAAGCATTGAGTTGTTGGAGGAGTTGTTGTAGAAGAGTGTTAATGCTAACATTAATATGAAATCTAAAGCTGTCATTTTGTTCATGATTTTTTCTCTTGCTTGTTTTCAAGGTTAATCCATGTAATCTTTATGTAGTGTGATTTCTTTCTTGTCTATGCTTTTTGTAACTTATTTTTTCGCTTTAATTATTTGCATTGTAGGATATATTTTTTTTAACAAAAACTATAGACCAAAACCATGGACTAGATATTAAATAATTAGCTAATGGCCATCTCCATCAAATCACTTTAGCTAGAGGCCATATACATCATAAAGACTTTAGCTAGTGCCCATATCCATCAAATCACTTTATCAAATGGTCATATCCATCAAATCAATTTAGCTAGTGGCCATATACATCACAAGGACTTTAGTTAGAGGCCCTCTCTATCAAAACACTTTAGATGATGGCCATTTCCATCAAAATACTTTAGCTAGTGGCCATCTATATCACAAAGACTTTAGTTATTGGCCATGTCCATCAAAACACTTTAGCTAATGAAATTATAAATAAATACATGGAAAATATACAACATATTCCAACATTTATATAACCTTTGGGAGGAAAATCAAATAAAAATGTGAGTTTTCCCCCTATGTTTTAATCATATCACATTTTTAAATTTGTGCAGCCTTGGAGATGTAGTGTTGGTGTTTCACTTATTCAAAATCTGAACTTTGTCTTTCTATTTGACATTGGCAAGCTTAAAATAATCCAAAATCCTATTTGTATGTCCTTGTACAACCTCCAATTTCTCTTTGTGCATTTGTATGACATTCTATACATGAAACCCATTTGGAGTAGCAATGGAACACCCTATAATAACCATGGTGTGATGCAATAGTGAAATATATATCTTTGATCTGATTTTTTATTTATATAAGGTTAAGCGGGCCCCACCAACAAAAGAAAAGTGATTCACTTCAGGTGAATATTTGGTTTTAAAAAAATTACTTTTACTTCAAATTATTCATGGATGAGTGAATAAAGAGTTTTTTTTTTTATTTCACAAAAATTAGAAAAGTAGATTTTATAAACCAAAGCTTCATTTAATATCTTAGTTGGACTCATAATGGAGTGGGTCAAGCTTATTTTGTAAGGTTCTTGTTAAATAAAAGTCAAGTATTTAAAACCTCCAAAGCATTTTTCATCAACCTTTTTTTACCCAAATTAGTTGAAAAATATTTTAAGAATATTATGTTTTAAAAAGGAGTTTTGTAATTGGAAATACAAGGGTGTAATTTGCATAAGTTGCAACACGTTTTTTGACTTTAATAGCTAGTCATTATTTTGTATAAATGTGGTCATGTGACCAGTTAACCTATATATTTTTGGATGTTCTAGACATATCAAAATGGTCAATTTTATGAATTAAAACTTCTTTCTATAATTTTAAAAGCACATGTATTTAAAATAGTGTATAAGGATGCATTTTTTTGTTGAAACTGACATCTTAAAAATGAAAAACTTTATCATGTTAGCTCATGCTTGTGTTATACTAGAGTTTTTAAAGACATGTATTACACGACCATCAAGATCCTTCTTATGGATAAAGTGTAAGCATCAAACTAAAGGTTGGAGGATCCATCAGAGGTTGGATGATAATTCCCCTTATTTAGTTAGCTATTCGCTTAGAGTTTAGGTCAGATGCTTGAATATCATTTTTATAACAGTAATGTGTTTGTTTCAGTTTGTTGTTACTTTTAATTCAACTTTAGTTTTCTTGACTTCATTTATATTCCTAATGAGGAGCAGACATAGTAGTTTAGATTTGGTTTTTCATTGCAAAGGATTCTCACATTTACCCTAATAAGGGGAGATATTGCATGGCCTTAAATTAGTTGTTAGTTATTATATGAGTTGACATAGGAGTTGTTAGCACCAAGTGTTGATCAAAGGTTTGTCAGCACTTATTAGGCATCAGGGAGATGTACTAGACATAGTATTGAATAGTCATTTGGATGGGTTTCTATATGAGACCTTATGTGGATCAAAGTGGTTGAATATATCTTGATCATGTTTTAATATAATATGGTACATAATGGTCAGAGGGGATGAGTAGATCTTTATCATGTTTATCATTCGTGTCACAACTCACAGGGTAGCAAGCTTCTTGGAAGTAACATCGATTGATCAATACTACGATGTACAATGTGCTAGTTATAGGTGCAAAAAAGACTTTTAATGAATTCATAGTTATAATTCTAGATCATATTTTATCAATCATCGATGATTATACAAATTGACATAGGATTTGTTATCACCATAGTGTTGAGCAAAGGTATGCCAGTGTTTGTTGGACATCAGGGAGATGTACTGGACATAATATTGAATAGTTACTTGGACATGTTTTTGTGTGAGACCTTATTTGGATTGATGTGGTTGATATTTATTTGATCTTGTTATACTATAGTATGGCATAGAATGGTCAGAGGGGATGAATAGATCTTGATCATGTTCATTATTCATGTCACAACTGATAGATTTAAGAAGACTCTTCAACCAAAATATCTCCATGAATCTATTATCACAACCATGAAGGTTTCAACATTACACATAAAGAATAAACCATCTATTATCCACTACCAAATAGTTTACAATAGAGATGTGCAAATAGGTAAAAGATAGGAGAATTCTAACCATCCCATGCACGTGGGACTAACCTCCCCAATATAGGTGGAAGTAATACATAAACTCATTATCCTCATAGATGTGAGATTAAAATCTCCAATAAAACAACATCTAATTAAGCTAAAGAGTAGGAAAGTAATATCTTTCATCAACACCTCCACTTAAGCGTAACTTATGTGGGTATAATAGAGAATGTAATGTGAAGCCATATGTCCTTATGGACATTAATCCATCTTGTTAAAGTACATGGATGTCAAGTTGTTGTAACCATCAAGTGAAAGCAGAAGTAGTGTTGAATACAAGGATCATTGAATATGAACACTATGCTCCAAAATATTGGGTAGAGTGATAAACCTAAGGAGGCATTACTTGAACACCCTCTAACTAGATGGTGAGTATAAATACTAGTGGGACTACCACATTGGTGTCACTGATGGGGATACCACATTAGTGTCATTATAAGAATCATCTAGAAGGCCATGGAGACAAGTAAAAAATCTTCACATGGGTTCTAACAAATAAAGTACTTGAATAAAATACCCATGTAAAAAGGAAAAATCTAGAAAACACTCAAAAAGTGCAAAATATACATATAACTATCATAAAGTGGAGAAAAAAGAAAAAAACCCTAGGAAAAACTCCTCCCCAAAAGAGAGAAAGGAAGAAGAGAGATATATAAATCCCCCCAAAGATGATGCTTATGTAGTCCATACTCCTAGTACTCACAAGTCACAAAGGAACTTGATCTGCATAAGTGGTCTGAATCCACTACTTGATCACAAAAACAACTGACACTAGGCTTCACCAAAATAACTTCAATAAAAAAGAATGTTAGTGGTGATGAAAGTGCGAAAGAGCACTTATAGGTGTAAGGGAAACTCAAAACCTAAGAAATAGGATATTCACCACCCCCCCCCCCATACTGTTGATTGGGTGGAGTGATGATAACAAAATGTATGCACACCCCCCGAAATGGGTGGAGTAGATGACAAAGGTCTACACGAATGGTCCAAATCCACTACTTGAAAACCAAACAAGATGACACTTTATGCACCATAATAGATCGATATGCTATGAGAGGCTATCAACTATCAAAAATATACACAAGGTCTCTCAAAGAGGATGACCCTAATGGTGATGGGAGAGATAAACAACTGAAGAAGTGAAAAAGTTTATAGAATAGAGCATACAAATGCATGCAAGTAGACAAAGTTGAAACAACAAACCTCCCATGACACTTTATAAATAAGTATGAGTACAATATATCCCTATAAACACTAAATGAAAATAATGAAGACATTGGGATTCATAAAAATAGCTCCAAACAAGGAGACTATTGACCTATCAAAAAAGCCATCACAAATCATGAGAGTTGCTCTAAAAATAAAGGAGAAAAAAAGTGTCTCCATAGAAGAAGACAAGGCACTAAGATAGGGTCCTTGATGAAGACATGACATAAACTAAAAGTGTGTTAAAGTGTTAATGCACAAATTATAATAAAGCATGTTGTGGGCTATGAAAGAGTATGAAAAATGATGAAGAAATCCATCATGTATGCAAAAACACATCTGAAATGATCAACTACCAAAAAATGAAAATCTAAAAAACACATGCAAATGAACATTGAACTCAGCTAAAAATACATTTGAGATAGTTCAAAGTGCAATAGTGACATAATCAGTACAACATTGGCAAAGAAAGAGCGATGTGGGTCAAAACTCATGCAAATAAGATATCGGTCGCAACAAAAAATGCATCCAAAATTCCAATGAGAAGTAAAAGTGGATGAATAAGCAAATCCCCATAGACACATGAAGGTAGACAAGGTTGAAGTAACAAATCTCCCATGGCTATGTATTAGCCCCCCCTCAAATTTAACACTTTATCTTTTAGTATATTTTTATAAAATAAATGACACCAATAGATCAGGGATAAAAAAACATATACTTCTAAAAAAAATGACACTCAATTTGGAGTTATTGATCAAAAGATATAGTTTCTACATATTTTTTTGTCATTGAATGGGTCATAAATAAAATTATACTAAAAATATTAAATGCTTGGAGAAAATTAAGTTATTTCTACCAGATCTAGAAAAAAGTGGATTTAAAAGAAATTTATAGCAAAGGAAAGAACAATATTCCACAAAGATCAATCTTTCACGTTGATTTTTCACTTTAAATATAAGATCTGATTTATTTTTCCTTGATCGTGCATAAAAAATTTCAAAAAAATAGAATTGTAGGGTCAAATTTAGAGCCTCATATCTCCTTGGAAATTGATCAGAATAATTATTATGACCACTTTCTGGAAATACTCGAAGTCATCTTTCCAAAAGTGAAAATAATTTTCTAAATTAGATACGTATGTGATGAAAAAATTGATATGCAAGATAGTCAAGATTTTCTTTAAAAAACTTTATAATTTTTCCCAAAATATTATATGGCTAGCACAACAGATCTAATCAACTCAAATGCAAATCATTGAGACTGATTATATCTAAACACAATAGATCTAAGCATACACAAAACCAAAAACTTTCCACAATAAAGGTGTTTTGAATATGAATAAAAAAAACTTATATATAAAAAGGAACCATACGACCTATCCGAAGAGTAGACAAACAATGCAAAAAATAACAGTTAGGAAAATCGAAGTTAGAGACCGCTCTAATACTATGATAGAGTTAAGAAGACTCTTCAAATAAGATCTCTCCATGAATCCATTATCATAACCATAAAAGCTTCACCATTTCACACAAATAATAAACCATCTATTATCCACTACCAAATTATTTACAATAGAGATGTACAAATAGATAGAGGATAGGAGAATCCTAACCATCCTATGCATGTGGGACATACTTCCCTAATATAAGTGGAAGTAATGCATAAACCTATAATCCTCATGAATGTGGGATAAACATCTTCATTGAAATAACACCTAAGTAAGCTAAAGAGTATGAAAGTAATATCCTACATCAACAACTCGATGGGTAGTGAACTTCTTGTAAGTGGCATTAGTTGATTAGTAATATGATATACAATGTGACAACTACAAGTGTGACAAAGAATTTTGATGACTTCAAAGTCATATCTCCATATCATCTTCTATATCCCTTTTTGGATCAGGAGGGTTTGTTGGTTTGTATGATCCAAAGTATCTTTATGTATTTACTTTATTATGTTAGAAAATAATCATGTTAGTTTGGTTGGGTGATTGAACCCATTGGGGTGTCCCATAGAGTAACCACCTTAATAAATATTATTGAAGGCTTTCAACCTTTGTAAATATTCAATAATATAATTAACCTTTGTGGAAAGCTTTGCCACAGTTTTACAATGTAGATCTTATCTTTTATATGTATGCAAACGGTGCTAACAATATCTAGGGCACTAAAATTAATCAAGATCATGTATTGTAAATATTATATTTTATTACTAAAAATTTATTATTTTTTTAGATAGGTGATTTAAAAAATTATTTATAATATCTGGGGTTCTTATGGCACACCATACATAAGGGAGACATGTAGACCTTATCGGACTAGGTTCAAATAAAACACTCAGGACTTACAATATGCTAACATCAAATAGTTTGTCTTAGTTGAGCTTGAGAGAAAAACTAATTATGTTATGCTCATAGGTAAAGCAAAAATCTTCATTTTATAAAGTCTGTGAAAAGATAATAAAAATAAAGAAGTTATTGAAATCGACAAGCATCCCTACAATATAAATAGGGATGATATTTTCGAACTAAGCCACTTATAGAAGCCCCTCATCCCCCTATTCAACCTCACTCCAATATAAATTTGTTCTTTCTACCCTTTCCCTTCGTTGTTTTATTTCATATCAATTCCTTTTATTTCTTAATATTTATATGTATATTATTAATTAATAATTTTATTATACCAAGAGGCATTCCTATAATTGCAATCATTGGTGCTCAAAGGATATAATGATGTATGTTCACTTTTAGTTAATATTCAACATAATAAATAACAATAAATATAACACAACTGATGTGATATTTAAAAAAAATCAAACATATAAATAGAAATAAGATACATCAAATAAAGTCAAACAAAAAATAAAATGCAGAAACTATTTTAAAAAACCCAAAGGAAGATAATGATTGAAATAAGAAGCACAAAAGGAAAAAAATGTAAGATTTTAAACACTGATAAATTTATTTTATTTCATTTTGTGATCCGAGTAACAATTCAAGCGATAATTCGGGTGATGGGTCCACCCCAATTGATGACATAACTTTCAGGAGCCATAACTTTTGCATTGTAGCCATTTGAACTGTTGAAAAGCTAAGAACAATGAGAATATGATGAAATGGAATGGAGCTCCACTTGATGGATTTTGACCCTCAAAAACCCAATGGAATTTCCCCAAATTTTAAATTTTAGTAGTGCAATCTAAATTAGTAAGTTTCTAAAAATAGTAATTCCTTGAATTATGTATTGTTGTAAATCATGGAAGTCGAACCACTTAATCTCCCTCGAGATTGGTGACCTTCCACATCTTCTTCCCACTTTCAAAACATGTATAAATGAAGATGTAGCCCGAAATGGAAATTAGACATCTCTTCTCAGAGATAGGCATATGTTTGGGTCTGCAAATTTAGTGAATAAAACATCTCTTCTCAGAGATAACATTATTGTTATTGTGTTGTTCATATTTCTTGAATTATCTTTAAACCAAGGCTTTTGAGTTTTGGATCATTTTATTTATATTTAATTATGAGTAAAAAAATATTATATAAATTACCATCCACCAACTTATGTTTAGGTTTTTTATATACATCCAAACAATGTAAAAATTACACACACACACATACACACACGTACATACGTTAATAGGTCAATAGTAATGTCAAAATTGGTAAGAAGGGAAGGCAAAATAGATTGGAGCCCCCCCCCCCCCATATTTATTTAAAGTAATTTGTGATGGAATAACCGAGGGAAATTCGAGGGCATCTCATGAGAGATGTGTAATTTGACATTGAGCGAGATTGCTCATCCAAGTCACGTCGAAGAAGTTGGTTGATGGCACTAACAATGAGGCTGAGGTGCAAACATTTATCCTAGGACTAGATCTTATTTATTTTTGTGGGATTGAATGAGTTGCCATTAGGAATCAGAAAGCAAGCTCCTAGAATATCAGTAACATTCTAAACTAGGGCTAGGGATTGATAGACAATCTAAGTCATTGGGAAGTAACACACTAATTTCATGAAGCCAACTCCATAGTAGACAAACTGGCTAATAGAGTGATTGATCAACATGATGAGCTAGTAATGGAAAATGATTGGGAATACTGGGACATTTGAGAAGATGGCTATTGATTAGGATTGTGGGAGGTGACATAATGGTTTATTTCCCATCATTAGCACATAATATTGATGCAAGCATGTTCCACATGCATTACATACCCCATTTCCTTTTTATTGACTACAAGTAGGGTGTGTGGTGAATGTGCAGTCTCTCCTCCTTATTTTAGCTCTCTCTGACTCCCCTTGCTTTGTTTTACTCTGCTCAACTACCATAGATCCAATGCTCCAGAGTATGCTTAGTGAACCCCTATTGCAAGTAGAAGCAATTAAAATTGAAGTAGCCTTAAAAGGACATATTTTTGACTCTCAACTTAAAAGGAACTTCATCATTTAGTCCAAAAATGTCATGCAAGAAATTAGGGAAGTCATCGTGTCATAATCCTGCCAGGAGGTGCATTGCAATTGTTGTTGACACACTGGTTCTGCAAGTTTAGTTTGGCTCTAATTGACATTTTGTTTATTGTTATAAATGATTTATGATTATGAATATCATGATTTATTGGTTATGACTGGTTCATTAGTATAGTATATGTTTGTGCTTAATCCATGGATGACACATTTCATATTCTATTCATCAAATTTTATTATTATTTATTTCTTGAGCAGGTGTTGTTGATGTTCTCATTGGTGTTTTTAGGAACAGATCAAGTGAGCTAGGCTTGGTGGCGGACTTTGATAGCTGGGATAATAATGAGAAAGAGTTCTGAGCAGTCGAGATTGATACCAACAGGTAAAATGTAATGTGACATAAAGTTTTAAAACCATTGGTCATCTTGAGCCTTCTTGCTTGCTTTGGTTCATATTTAATTATTTTGTTAGTATTGTGCGGATTTTGGTCTATGTTGTTATTATATGTGTGTTGGTTGTTGCTATTTAATCCTTGCGTGGGTTAATGATTTATCTGACCATTATTGCTCTTATCCCAATTGTATTGCGTACTCAAATTCTTTTCTTGTGTATGGGTATTGTTGTCTGGGGCTTAACTTCCTGTTGCTTGTTATATTTAGCCTTGTGTCCTTAGAACACAATCTTATTATGTGGCTTTGATCTACCCTTGTGCATTAAGATTATGTGGGCCATGACTTGAACCCCTAGGCATTTTGGGTGTTTTGTTTTTGTGGGGTCTTCATGAAGGTTGTCATTAGTAATAATGACTCGATTTGTCCATTCATGGGCCATGACTCGAATAAACATCATGGTGGATGTTTTTGTGAGCGGTTGATTGTCACATGGGGTAATAATATTATTTTAATCATGATTTGGGTTGACCCACACTCCAAAACACTAAACTTGGATTTTAATTGGGTATTATTTTGGTTGATTTTTGGAGTTACAACCATTAGGCACATTTAGTTTTTGGGGGAGCTTACAACCTAGTCTATAATTCATTGCTCAAGACAAAACCCTAGGTCGAGCAATATGGGCTGGAAATAATCTTTGAAGGGAATGTTTTAGTGTTTTTCATGGAAGAGAATGGGGGGCTAGAACCCACATCACTCGGACTACACATGGTGGAGTTCGAATGAAGGGGAGAACCCTGGAGTGGCCATGGGGCTGTAGTATTGAATTATCCACAAGGTGGAGGTAGATTACAGTGGGAATAAAGGGCCTGAGATTGTGAAAGTTAAAATTATCTCCATGGTAGCCTCAAATCTTACAAGTAAGTGGCTCTCTTTGGATTGCAAGTCAATTTTGCATATTTTAGTGTTTTGGATGCATGAGAAGTTTTTAGATGGACATGATCAGTTCATGATGAATTCAAGAGACTTCATGATGAGCTGATAATGAGTTATAACCAATCTTACTCTATTTTGACTTGTGAAATTCATGGAATGTTGGATGTTCATTTAATATTGTGAGCTCTTCATTGATTTTGGTCTTGAGAGTGTATTCATTTGTGTTTTGGTTGTCTTGGTGGGTTTTGCTTGAAATGAGTTGTTTTCATTATAGGAATAGGGAACATGGTTTTGAATTATTCATATTTGGACTCATTTCACATACAAATGTTCACATTCTTCTCATTCAATCCTAAGGAGGGCAATGCATAATGTTTTGTCTAGCAGGTTTTAGCTACAGTTGTAGGCTGAGTGGTGTAGACTGTTTTAGCTAAAGCCTATTTGTGATTAGCAAATTTATGGTAGCACTACTTAAAACCTCTTTAATATTATGATGTACATCCTTGCCTTGGGGCCATTGTTTATGCTGAGCATTTCAAATTGGAACTAATGATATTTAATCTTTAACTAGCTGGGTTATTTTTCCTTAACTCAATTTAAATGTTTGGGGTCTGCATTATTGGTTTCATGCTAGAAATTTTCATTTTGGGATTGGTTACAACTATCTACATGTTAGGAAAGAGAAAGGAATTTTGTAGAGACCTATTGGTGGTTGTTCACAACCAGTTCAATGTGTGAGCTGTGTTTTTTTGTTGATATGATTTTTATTGGCTAAAAGTAACCTTGTTAGGCTATGGACTACATTTTGATGATTATATTTGTTACACCATTATAATTAAACCCTCTTGGACTAAATTTAATGCTCAGACTATTTGGCTTTAGGTAACTATTTATTTTTATGAGTAGGTTGAGTATTTTATAGCTCGGATGTCTATCCACTATTCCTATAAATTGTAATTGAAAGAATTTTAATCTCTTCAATTTAGGTTTATTGTTAAGATTGCAGTTGAAAAAGTTGTTCCTTGTATGCCTTTGTGCTTTCTTGGGAAGTAATATGGGTTGTGCCATTTTTGGCAATGGCTTGATTTTCATTTGGATGAATGGAGGTATTCATAAACTCTTTAATTAAATGTTGTTGGAATTATCGACATGTGGAAGTTAATATGGCTATAGGTGGAAGTAATGAAATTCTGGTTCAAACGCTATGATTAAATTTAGTTGTTGAAATGCTTTATATCTCTATTCATTGAATGGTTTTCATTAGTGAAGTATCCTCTAACTAGTTAGAAGTTCATTATCCAAGTATAATGCTTGCGATGATTTTATTAATTTAATAAAAATAAAGGATTGATGGGTTTTGAAGGAGTATTAAATCATTACCCATAACTCTTTATATATGGATCAATGGACTATTCAACTTACCTTGCTTCATGCAAATGTAAACCCCTTGATCGAATAAGATTATCTATGGATTTTGTAAATTGCTTTTGTTAAGTGTATGATTGGCAGATACCCCTTTTTAGTGGTTGGATGTTTAATAATGTGTTATCATGACTATTGTCAATTTCTATTTTGTTGGTTAATTATGAATGTGGGTTATGAATAGAATGCTACCTTGTTGAAAATTTTTAGTGTTGAAGGGTATTCACCCATGTGGGTGTCTGTTAGCATTATTGAACTTGTTGATTATTGTTTTTTACTTTTGTTATTGCTTTTCATTTGTGTTGACTATTTTGAAATTGAACCATGGTTTGTGTCACTTGAATGTTCATAATTACCCATTAAAACTTAGATGCCTAATTTCACCATCTGGCTGATGGTTGGGTGTAGTTAGGGCCACATGATGGTTGGGTTCATCAGATAGGACCTTCAAGTTGACTTTATGTGGACTTAATACTTTATATCTTATTACTTGAATCTTAGTGCCTGTATCTTGAGTTGTTCCATTGTATCTAGTCTATAAAATACTTGTTGATGTTTTAGAGTTGATATCAACAGTCTTCATTGATGTAATTAAGTCTTTTGTATTTCTATGAATCTTGTATCTTGGATTACAGTGAAGAGAAATAATATGTTATCACTTTGAAATTGATTTATGTGTATGTTAACCCATACCACAGTGTTGTGTAACATTATGATACATGGATATCAAATATTTACTGACTCTATACTTTTCTCACATTAGGAAATTCTGATTTTCATTCTAGTTGTATGGTTGTAGAATTTATATTCTCATAGTTAAGTTTTGGAATAAATGTTGGAATTGAAGCTTGTTGTTTTCTATTGATAACAAATGCTTGATGAATCTGAGGGAGAACAACAATAGTGTTACGTTGGTTCCTAATCACTCTTGATTCCTATTTTATAAGGTTGTATCCTCTTATTTTGGCATGCAAGTTGTATCGTTATGATTCTTGAAGCTTTACCTAATTGTGGATATGGCATACCTTACCTTGAGATCGCATTGTATGGAAAGTCACTTACAACAGTAATGGTGTGTTAGTTCCATATTGATATTGTTAATAAATCCATATTATTTGATTCTAATGTGAGTGTAATAATTACACTTAACAACCTTGTTGAGTTTTGCTTATGGTGGTGCGTACCTCTTCGTGATGTAGCTGTACAATATGCAGGTATCAAATATTGTTGCAAGTATGTCTTGGTTTATGCTATGGCAATTCTAGTTTAACATTATGAATTAATAATTAAGGTTATAATACTCTTTTTCAATTTATGGCTTTAGTTTATACTTCATTTCAGTGATGGAAGGGATTTGGGTATCAAATGATGGGTGCATCTAAACCCTAACAATATGATTAGGAAGTAGTTTAGCCTAAAAATGTTTGAAATCTTATTGTTATATTTAGAAGCTTTAATTATGTATATATACTGACATAAAGAATATTTAAATCATGTTAAGAAAATAATGGTTGTTATTGAGTGTCAATAACAAGTTATGCGGTTGTCTTATCTTATGTTTGTGTTTACGAAAGGTTATATACAACCAAGATTTCTATTTTACCTTGTCATTATCTTCTTTTTTTGGTCCTTTTATTGGTGATGACCCTTATCCATTTTAGGCTTACAATGGTGATTGAATCACATGCTTGAATTTTAAATCATCATCTATAATGTTGAAATCTTCTTTCATTTTTAGTGGTTGTTGTAATGGTCCAAGTTTTTGTCTCAAGTAATTTTACAGCTCAAGCAATTTTAATTGACCATTCAATTTTTAGTAGCATTCATTCCATCCATTTCTTGGTTACTTGTACTCTTGTAAATGTATATCTTATCATTATTATTTATTAAATGTAATAAGATGTCTTCAAAAGTTATATTGGGCCATAAATGATATCAGTTTTGACATTGGGAGTGGAGGCTACTATTAAAATGCCATAGCTGTAATTTATTATGAATTTCTATTATGTAAGCAATGAAATTGAGGAAGATCAAATTGGAGTATGAGAAGTATCAAATTTTAGTGCAATTAAAGCCATTAAATACTTAAAAGGATATTTCATTGTGTACTTGTGAATATATTGAATATTCCATCATTCTCTGTGTACATATTTTAAAGATATTGGTTTTGATTGGTTGTGAGTATGTTATTGATATTTGGTGGGCTTTTTATCATATTATTTCATGATTTTAAATGATGTTATGCGTCTTAGACAAATGCCCTATTGTTGTCTCTTCGGTGGAAACCCTTGTTCATATCTATTATCATGTTAAGGACTGAAATATTATCCTTTTTGAAAACCATGTGAATTATCAATTATCCTTCATGAGGCAACACTGATTGTGAAAAATGTTGCATTTCAGTAACCTCATTTATATAGTGTAGACACTATAAATTCATACACTATGGATCTAGATGTTGCATTAACATTTAAACCACCCTTTGACCCACCTTTAATTAAATTATTTATTAAATACACTTTTACACCCATTTACCCCGTTAGCTAATTTAATTATTTAAATAAATTAGTTAATTCCTATTTCCACCTCGCCTACCCAAACCCATGGGTAACCTATTGAAACCTAGCCTAGATACCATTTCTACCCTGGCATTTAATGCTCTAACCACCTATACTTACTCCTCATGCATCCCCATTCCCCTTTAAATACCCTTGAACCTTTTCCTAATGCCTTACCTGCCAATCATTAGTGTAAATGGCTAATTTTAGCCATTTGACCTCTTCTCCATAACCATCAACGATCGACCCTCGATTGATGGTGGTTGACTAGGACTGTTGATGGTTATATAACGTTAGCCTGAGAATTGTGCCCAAGAGGGAGGCATTAGGGAGGACAGACATGATCACTCAGAGCAAACACAAATAACCCTTAGCGAACCAGAGCCAAACTAGAATCAAAAAAAGAATTTGAAGACACTTCACATATCCACACAAAGGATTTGAATACTAACACTCTACCCATGTAGCTCCAGGCTCCCAAGTGGCTCATCACCTCCACTCTGGGACTTCTCTAGGCCATCAAGCTACACAAAGCTAAGTATATTACACCTACCTTGATTTAGGTTATTTGGTTTCAATAAGTTTAGTTCCTATACCTACTTTCATCCTTTCCCATATCCGCTTCATGTTGGATTTTTACAACTCCAAGCAGCTTCCGCTCCACCAATCACCCTCTGACCACTCTCAACCATATGGAGTACCAAAACCTTGAGATTGCTACCTCTGAACCTTACCTCTACCATCACGCCCCTTAAACTCAAATAACCCTAAGAACATTTCTATAGCCAAGCCCAAATCCCTTTCTTCACCATAAGATGAGACTATCATAACCACATTGACCGTTGATAATCACCTTCGACCATAGTCATAACTCACCTCAACTACACCTATATCAATCTCACCAATCTTTGTGTTATCGATCCCAACCACCATATCTACTACCTCAATCTCATCAAACTTAAGACTACCTACCCCAACCATCATATCAATTATATAAACCCCCTTTGTGGTAACCTTTTTTATCTCAAAAATAAGATTTGGTCCATCCCCTTAGCCAACTGACCAAAAACTATCAACCTACCTTACCCATATTATAAACCATACCAACCTCATCAAATCAAACCAAAAACTACCAACCAAACCTTTCAAACCCACAAATTTTATCGAAACTACCCAACCTATCAAACCAACCCACCGTAACAACCTTACCTAACCTATCAAACCAACCCACCTTATCAACCTTACACAACCTATCAAACCAACCAATCTTATCAAACCTACCCAATCTATCAGACCAACCAATCTTATCAAACCTACCCAACCTATCAAATTAATCAAATTAATTTAACCAACCAACTTTATCAAACCAACCAATTAGCTCACAACCTCAAGAGTCATTGGCAAACCCCCTTCCTAGGTAGTATACCCCACTGGGGGAATCATATGCCTTAATCCTTGACAAAATTTTAAGGGCTTTTGTCATTAAACTTACTCAAATCAAACCCATGAATCATTCTCTTCCAAAACTAGTTTAGTTGATTTTTGTGCTTATCATTGCACAAATAGGCATGTGGGAGACACATGTTAATATTTTAAGATGTTCATCCAAAACCTTATCGATCAAAAGGAGGTCCCAAAGGATTGTATCTGTATTTCCCCCAACCTAACCTTGAATGTCTTCAAGCAATCCATCATTGAACCTCTTCCTATACCCATTGTTGTGAAAACCCATAATCAGAGCCCTCAACATAGTGAGGCTTGTCCATTAGATTTGGTCCTTAACAAACCTATAAATAAGGAAACCATAAACAACCCCAACCAATCCACTTGTTGAATAAGTGAAACCTTCCCAACTTATTTTTTCTGTCATCACTAAGGAAGGGTGAACCTTAACTCAACCACTTGTTGACCAAGTGAAACCTTTTAAAATTCATTTTAAAACCACAAATAAGGAAACTAACCTACCTCTTCCACTTCCACTTCTAGTGGATCAACCTCAAACCAACCTACCTCTTCCACTTCCCCTTTTAATGGATCAACCTCTAATTGACATACATATTCCACTTACCCTTTTAATGGAACCAATCAAAACTACCTCACCCATTCCACTTCCTATTTTAGTAGAGCAAACCCCAACTCAAAATACCTAAACAAAAGCCAACCTAGCCTCACCTTTAGCCAACCCAACCTCAACCACAACCAATTCAATCCAATTCCTTTATAACCTACTCATTTTCATCAACCTAATGATGATGTCTTTAGTTCAATTCCCTTTGGAATAGGGTCAAATATTTATCATCTTACCTCACCCATCAAGCCAAACAAATAAGCAAATCAAATCAACAAACCAAATCAACCACTTATCTTACCTCCTCAACCAATCAAACCAACATCTAAAACCACCCACCATACCTAAGCTTCTTCATTGGGATAATTAGACAATTTTTTCCAACCTATATTTGTTCCAAGATGATGTTACCAAAATCATTATTGGATCCCAAACCCACCAAAATTTGACCCAAAAACATTTCCCTCACCCTAGTATCATAGAGGAAATCCTGCCTAAACCACCACCTACAAATTGAACTCCAACTAACAACTAAAAACCCTTGGGAGGCAAATGAAGTCATATTCATCCTTACTAAACCCTCTTTAATAACCAAAATATTCACCTGGGAGTCTTTTCCCACCTCAACATACATGGAAAAAGAAAATGGAGGAAATCTCCCTCCAAAATGCTTTGACCATTCCCCTCAACCTAACCTCACTTTGCCTAGCTTAACACCAACCCCTGGCACTTACACCTCAACCTAGCCTATCCTAGCCTAGCAACAAACCAACCTTAATACAACCTTGAGCTTAACCAACCTTTAACTAACCTAAGAAAAATCTTAACTTTGTACCATGCCTTTAGACCTCTTCAACCCTTAGACCTCGACCAACATCGATCTCTAGTGAAACTTCATCAATCGATGCCTGACCACTGTTGGTTAATATCATAACAAAGTCCTAACCCAAACCTTGAATTTTCATCCAAAACACCTAAACCTACCTACCCAATCATAACCAATCACCATTACAATTGACCAACTAAGCCTACAACCACACCCAACCAACCTTGCCTCTTGCCTCTATCAATCCAAAATTCTTTTCCATGTTTGATCAAATGTCAAAAAGTAACTGGGGGACATATTCAATCCTAATTGGATCAAACCATTTACACATAAATATGGATCTGGGGCATATCTGAGCTTGAATCCCTCAATGCTTTGCATTCATGTCTATTATTTTGTTAAACCAAGTTCTTAGTCATCTTGTGTCTAACTTAAGCTCATCCCTTGTTTCCATCCCCCTTCATTTTCTTATTTTAAGACAACCAATTAAAATAATATCATGTGATTATCCATCACAACCTTAGCCTAAACCTAAACATGGATATCATAACTCTACTCATGACATGATACTCATGGACACTTTTCATCCCTTATAGGATGAATCCCCATGGTTGTTGTCACTTAAATCTCTTTCACCCATCATTAACATTCTTATACTATGGTTTTGCCTCCATAAAGGAAAGCCTTATTCCTATATAGAATAGTCCATGTATAAACAATAATAACATTAAATTTGTCATACCAAAATATCACTTGGGTCATATCCAAAAATATAACATGCAAATTGCTCCCTTAAAGGACAACTGCCCAAAACTATAAAAAATTGCTTAATAAGGTAGACTGCTCCCTCGAAGGACAATTATCAAAATAAAAAAATCCAAAGCTTAGACCAATCCCTTGAAAGATGGCCAAGTCAAACTTTTGTCAAAAAAGCAATCACTTGGAAGCTTCACACACCGATCACTTCCCAAACCCATCAAATGAAAGCATCAAAATACCCTAAGTCAAAACAAATCATTTCTAAGAAAGCTTCAATTCACTTTTATATGCCATTCATAGACTTCTTGCATTGATCAATCTACACAAAAATTAGAACATGGACTTATCTATAATGGTTCCTAGGTTACCTACAAAAGGGGTAAGCCATCCCCACAAGAAGGTTACACTACCATCCATTCACCTATTTCATCCATCTCCCCTTTTACCCCCTCTACAAATCAAGAGATTTTGAGCTTACTTGACACTATGTGATCAAGCTACCTTTTTAAACCAATAAACCAACAATAATGCAAAGCATGACAGGGGTTTACATTCATAAGCCTATAACTCTTACCATTTTGGTATTTGTCAATTGGAGCGTTTAGCCTTCTTCTATTTTCATTACCACTTGAGAAGGCATATGTCTTCCCAATTTGAGAACCACCCAACTAAACTTTTTTAAACAACCACATTACCATAACCATGCACCCATCAGAGAACACCTTATTCTCCACCAACCAAACTAACCAATAACCTCAACTTGGTCATTTTGACCCACCTTTCACACCTTTTGCGACCATACCTTGCCATAATCATTTTGACCACATCGATTACCTTGCCATACTTGACAATTTGCACTGCATTTATGCCCAACCACTTAGGTACCTCAGAGCACGACCCTTTGTGATCTTGACACTTGTGACCATTTTATCTTTTCAAGATCACATCCTAATTTTGGATCCTTGTGAATACAGCAACCTTACCTAGGAGACTTGAGTTTATAGGAGTAACCCATATCATCTATGCTTAATGCTATGGCCTGGTTACCCTATCACTTGTCCTTCTAAATGCAACTCTATTTTACCCAATTAGCTCAACTATGGCAACCTAGTCTATGCACGATCTATGATATCACACTTAGTCATATTTTATGCACCTATTCACACTTAAATTACCAACCAACCAAACCAACCTTGTCACCCACCTATCAAACTTATCAAACCTGCACCCTATTCCATTCTCTCAGGCTCACCTAACTTTTGGACCCCTATGACCCTAGACACCTTTGCTCAAGAGACTTGCATTTACAATTACACCCATATCTGCTATGCCTAATGTGATGGCCTGGTTCACTTGTCACTTGTCATCCTTAATGCAAACCCATTTACTACTTCATAACATCTTACCTATGTTTTTAGATATATCCTCTTATCAAACCTGTACCCAATTTTGCTTCACCTCATCGATTTTTGATTTGAGGGGGAACACCTCCTCCCATACTTGGGGCATCCAACCTTCCATTTTTTATTTTGTAGCTTGTTGACACAAAATACACAATAAAAAAGGGTAAAATGTAGACACTATAAATCCATACACTATGGATCTAGATGTCACATTAACAATTAAACCACCCATTGACCCACCTTTGATTAAATTATTTATTAAATACTATTTTGCACCCATTTACCCCTTTAGCTAATTTAATTATTTAAATAAATTATTTGATTCCTATTTCCACCTCACTTACCCAAACCCATGGCTAACCTATTAACACCTAGCTTAGAGACCATTTCTACCCTGACATTTAATGTCCTAACGACCTAGAGAAAACAAAAAGGATGGAATGGGATCACTTAGAGAAAACACAAACAATCCTTAGTGAACCAGAGCTGAATAAAAATAGACAGAGACTTGGAAGGCACTTCAATATCTCCACACAAAGGATTTGAATACCGTCACTCTGCCCACATAGCTTCAGACTCCCAAGTGGCTCATCACCTCCACTCCAGGACTTCTCCAGGGCATCAAGCTACACAAAAATAAGTATATTACACTTACCTTGAGTTAAGTTATTTGGTTTCAATAAGTTTAGTGCCTGTACCTACTTTTACCTTTTCCCATATCCTCTTCATGTTGGAGTTATATAACTCCAAGCACCCTCTTCTCTACCAAGCACCCTCTAACCACTCTTAACCATCTGGAGTACCAAAACTCTGATCTTGCTACCTATAAAACCTTACCTCTACCCTCACACCCTTTAACCAACCTCAAACAACCCTAAGAACCTTTTTATAACCAAGCCCAAATCCCTTTCTTTGTCCTAAGTTGAGACTGTCAAAACCACAGTGACCATTGATGATCACTTTTGAATGCCAGTGGTCATCTGTTGATCGATGACAGTCATACCCTAACCACCCATGGTTACCATTAACCATCAATGGTCACTATGTAAATCATTTCACCCAAAATAGCAAGCTAAAAACACCTATTCGCCTCAACCAAAAACCCTATTTCTTAACCTCTATCACTACATAGACTCAATAGCAACAACCTGAACCACACCTTAACAATTAAACATTTATTTTTAATGTTATTTTGTTAAAAATAATTCTTTTGATTAATTACTTTCATTTATGTTACGCAACCTTTTTTATCAGCATTTTCATAACATTAACTTGTCTAAAAAGTGGATTGACAATCTCCAAAGAAGTCATGTACTTCTTGGATCTAACTCATGCTAGGCAATCCACCCACCTATCTAACTAATCAACAATTTTTTAGTTGCTTTCTTATCTATAGATCATCCTCTCAATCCAAAGAGGAGTATCTATAACCATTTGGATTATGGAGTGCAAACCATATTCAAGTTCTTCTACCACATCCTTCTTTAAAGTTTTACTCTCTTCTAAAGAAAATAAATGAAAAATATAGTGAAATATATAGAGGTAAGCCAAATCTGGCTCATTAAATAATGCCACCAATTCTAATGTTGATGAACCATTAGGATATCAAATAGAGGATCCAATTGGTGTATCGAAAGGAAAACAAATGTGTACCTTTACGATATAATTATGTTTAGGAATTTTCTTCCTAGTAATGGTTGTTATAACACTTAATACACTTCAAAGAGTGAAAGTAAGGTTATGGTTGGTTACGTTCTTATAAGTTGATGTTTACCAGAATGATATTTTTTTTATATCATTTCTTATACTAAGGTTTATATTTGAGTTGAACTCTGGGGTGATCTACCCAAGTTTTCCTTGTTTCTCTATTCACAATTGTGGTGGATTCATGAGGGAATAATTTTATCCTTCAAACCTCCAACCTAACTCTATTAAGAGACCAATATGATTAAGTAGTATTATCAAATTGTTAAATGGTCCTATAAGGGTTCCCTGCACTGAGTTTAGAGTTTAGAGTATATCGGTGTGCACGCACACACCAATACACCCCAAACTATATCCTATTTTTTGATGAAGAGCTCCCTTATAGAATTATTTAACCATTATGTAACCCTAGTGAGTGTCTAATGCCACCTAATAGGATGTTGGTTGTAAGCACACGAGCATGCAATTAAATATTATGTTATATCATGACATTAGTTTGTGTGTGAGTCCTGTACACAGTGTCATTTCATACTCTAAAATATAGTGATTCTCAATTTTTTATTTTGGGGTTGTTTCATTTGATATTAAAGTAGTGTTGCTACTCTAGGGAACTTTAGGACATGAAAATGTTGTTATCAAGGAACTAATAACTATTACATTGAGATGAACTATGTTGTGATTTTACAAGGGCACTTGGTCTCTTAAATTGGTCAAGACAATGCCTTGTTCTATAATATTAAGGTGTTAGAAATTCTTGCATTTTTTGAATATAAATGTATGTGCAGAAATTAGTAATTTTTTGCAAAATCACTTTGATACTTATCCATAGCCTTGGTTGGGTCAACCCTTCCCAAAATTGAGTTACGTCAGGAAAAGCATCACATGTTGACTATTGACTTGTATGGGCGAGTCAATAGAAGGCTAGTAACAACTGCTTCGCTCTTGGAAGTGAAGAAATAATGTTCAAGGTATCTATTACTAACTTGTACGGGTAAGTCATCATTAGATGCTTATAACTTTATGACCTTGGGAATACTAAGGGTTTGACTAAAACTTGGATGGCCAAATAGGGTGAGAGTATTTGGTTTACTTAGGTAAATCATTAAGGTTTGGGATCTTTGCTTGTGAAGGAGTATCTTGAGCTGAATTAAAGCTTGATCTTGTTATGGGAAATTGGCCTCTTTTGAGTTGAATGAAGAAGCTTGTGGTTCTATAACTCTAAAAGGCTAGAAGATATTAAGTGTGTGGATATGTTTTGATTCTATGAGGATGTTTATTTTGATCATGAATATATTTTGCATCTATCATGATGTTTATTTTGATCATGGATATGTTTTGATTTTATAAGGATGTTATGATGATCATGGATATGTTTTACATCTATGAGGATGTTTAATTAATATTGTGCTAAGTTTTAGCATCCATGTGTATGTATATTGTGATAATGGATATATTTTACATCCACGAGGATGTCTATTGTGAATTTCAATTGAACTTAATGATTATGGGAAATTGTAATTCCCACGGTGATGATATAACAATCACCTTGAGACTTGGCTAAGTTTACCCTTTCCCAAAGTGATGTTGCATCAAATCAAGCATCACTATTCAACCTTTGACTTGTTAGAGCAAGTCAATTGGAAGAATAATGATATAAGCTTTTTTTTGGATTCAAGAGACAATGCCTTGGTGACCATTGATAGCTTACATGGGTGAGCCATCCGATGATGTTGAGGTATAATAACTTGGGAGGTCTAAGGCTGTAGCTCAAGCTTGGAGGGCCTAGTGGGGTGAATGTGACTAACTTTCTTGGGCAAGTTACAAAGTTTTGGGGATCTCTTATTGTTATTAGGTATCATGAGCCATCTAATCAATGAAGCACAAACATTGTTGGTAACTTTAAAAAACTCATGGAAATAGATTTATGGGCTTTATTGGAACATAACCTTCCTTGAAAGAAGGTAATAATAAACTCAAGATCCCTAGGACTAAGCATGTTGTATATATGATGGATATTTGATGTCATTGGGATGGCATATGGACATCAGGTGGACTGATGGAAATCATGGACACTTATTCTTCACTGACAAGTGTGATTAATTGTTGTGATGTAAAAATACCTTGGCATAAATTATTGAAACAACTGAGTCAAGTATGCATGTCCTATTTCATGTGGTTCCTTATTTGCATGTAAAAATATTGAATGCCATGCAAACCCCTACATTTTTATTAATTATATTAAACCATGTAAACTTGTAACTTCTCTATACTATGTAAATGTAGTCGACTATGTGGACTTCCACATTTGCTCCATGTTTCAACATTATTGTATGATCACTTTATATACATGATTGTATGTTGTTAACAATGGAAAATTTGAATGATGATAAATCACTTATGTAAGGAATCTCCCACTTCCAAAATCAACCACGTGAACCTTATTTTGCTCCATGTTTTCAAATTTGTTGTATGAGTATTTCATGTACATTTTATAGAATAAGTGTGAACTTGTATTGTTAACATGTTAGTATGTGGTAACATGATCATAAACTACTTATGTGTTGTAAATTTTCCCACTTTAAACCAACCTCTATCAATTGAAATCTACCAGGGTATAGTGTGGTATTATGTGGTGTAATCCTGCATCACTACTCTAGTAATGAGCATTGGTGCAAGTCTGAGGTTGAGGGCGGAGAAGCACTATATCCATAATGATTTAGACCAGGTGTGGGATGGGAAGTGGATTCTTTTGTAAGATAAAAACCCACATCTTCCCTTTACACAAAGTAACCCCCTGATTCATTCAGGGTGTACACCATGAGTGCCACAAGTTGGCCGTGGGATCTTAGTGCATAATGGTCACTTTATGGATTAAGTGTTCCTTTAACTTCCTCTTGGAGGTGGTTGTAAAAACAAACCTTATAAAATTTTATTTTTATATCCTTGTGAAGCACTAACTAGTCCTGTAATCTGGACATTTATACAAAACTAATAAGGTGGTACTTGCTAAAACACATGCATGTTTGGCCTATAGGTGAAAACATGCCATGGATGAGGTATTGTTTTTTGTTATACCTGATGGAGATATTTTGGGATGAATATTTCTATTTTGTTTTAAAAGCATGACTAAAATGTATGATAATTTTATGCTCTGAAAGAGAAACATAAAGCCCTGACCAAGTGGTATTAAAAATTTTAAGTACCCACTTAACTCTTTGATAAAGCGATAAATATTGGGTGATGCCCTTAGATGGTTGATTATAAGATGGTGGATTAGTCTTCTAGAACCATCATGCAAGCTTGCAATTAATGGAGAGCATGTTGTAAGCCTTAGGGTTGTATGTAATGCCTATAATGGCTTCTTTGATGTTCAATGTGGTTGGTGTGGGGCACTACACTAAACCATGAACGATAACTGTTGGAATACAGTAACCAAGCATATGGGTTACTATATTTTGTTAAAATTCTATGGTGAATGTTATGAGGTTATGTCCAAGCATAACACATGTTTTGGGAAACACTATTTAGATTTTTGAATTGTGTTGGAATTCGATTGGAATTGGATGAGTGTCACTACTGTCATAAAAAGTGCAGATTTTTGTTGTGACCTCTTGGTGCAATAAATAAATGGTTAGCCAAAAGTTGTTATTGTCAAGCTGTTGATCCAGATTTATAAATTTATTAATATCTCTATCTTTATATGAGCTATCAACTATAATCCATGTTGTGAAAGTGCTAAAAATCCTCTTGTTGGATAAGCATTAAGGTGAAGTTTGATCAACATGGCCAAAAAAATATACTTTTACCCAAATGGATTAAAGATACACCTACATAGGCGGCTAAAAATTTAATAATTTCACAATAATTGTGTTTAAATTGTAGTTTGCCAATGAAGTCTATGAAGGTAAGAATAGTTTTGAGGCATCAGGCCTATTGCAAGCAATAAATAACTTCTAATTGAAAATAAATGGCCATGTGTGTCATAAAAAGTAGAGATTATGTTCCCAAGTTTGGATACACATGGAAATCTAGTGCTAGGAAAAGTATTTAGATCCCTATTTATTCACCATGGTGTCACAAAATAATACATAAATTGATAAGAAATTTCTTCGAAAAGACGTGACTATCTTTATTGTAATATTTGGAATGTTAATAAGTGAGGTGAAATGTTTCCACTTTGGGGGTGTGTTACATCCTCATACTATATTGAGAGCTAAGTTGATTGTAATCTCAAAGGCTTTTACTACTAAACTACATAAGTACATAAGTAACATGAAGCTATTTTGGTAAAGTAAACTGGTAAAAGATTTATCAAGTGGTTGCTTCGCTACTAGAATATAGCCATTGTTGTTTCTATGTTGTGGAATATTTTGTAAAACATATGACATAATTAATTTCAGGCATCATGTTCCTTAGTTTTTTAAATTGGTCATCGGGATGACTCCTCTTTAAGAGGGAGAGGATGTCATAACCCTGCTAGGAGGTGCATTTTAGTTATTGGCACATTGGTTCTATAGGTTTAGCTTGGCTCTAATTATTGTTACAGCTGATTATTCTGACTTGGATGTTATGATTCTAATTATCATGATTGATCGGTTATGATTGGTTCATTAGTACAATAGATGTTTGTGATTAATTCATCGATGACATATTTCATATTCCCCTCTTTAGATTTTATTATTATTTATTTCTTGAGCAGATGTTACTGATGTTCTAATTAGTATTTGCAGGAACAAGTCAAGTAGCTAGGCTCAACGATGGACTTTGACAGTTGGGAAAATAATGGGAAATAGTTGTGAACAGTCATGATTGATATCGATAGGTAAAATTTAATGTGACAGAAAGTTTTAAATCCATTGGTCATCTTGAGTCTTCTTGCTTGCTTTGGTTCATCATTAATTATTTTGTTAGTATTGTGCATATTTTGGTCTATGTTATTATTGTGTATGTGTTGGTTGTTGCTCTTTATTCCTTGTATGGGTTAATGATTTATCAGACCATTATTGCTCTCATCCCGATTGTATTGCATACTCAAATTATTTTCTTGTGTATCGATGTTGTTGTTTGGGGCTTAAATTCTCATTGCTTGTTATGTTTAGCCTTGTGTCCTTCGACCACATTCTTATTATGTGGATTTGATCTACCCTTGTGCATTAAGACTACGTGGGCCATGACTTGGAACCCTAGGCATCTTGGGTGTTTTGTTTTCATGGGGTCTTTGTGAAGGTTGTCATTAGTAATAATGACTCAGCTAGACATCATGATGGATGTTTTTATGAGGGTCGATTGGCACATGGGGCAATATTATTATTTTAATCATGATGTGGATTGATCCACACTCCAAAATGCTAAACTTGGATTTTTCTTGGGTATTGATTTAGTTGATTTTTGGACTTGCATCCATTGGGCACATTCTATTTTTGGGGGAGCTCACAACCTAGCATATAGCTCATTGCCTGGGATAAAACCCTAGGCTAAACAACATGGGTAGGGAACAATATTTGAAGGGAATGTTATGGTGTTGGGCATGGAAGAGAATGGGGGGTTGGAAACCAATGACACTCAGCCTACACGTGGTGGATTTGGAATGAAGGGGAGAACCCTAGAAAGGCCATGGGGGTCCAGTCTTGAATTCTACATAAGGTGAAAGCAGATTACGGTGGGAATAAAGGGTCTAAGATTGTAAAAGTTAAAATTCTCTCCATGATAGCCTCAAATCTTGCAATTAAGTGGCTCTCTTTGGATTGCAAGTCAATTTTGGGGATTTTAGTGTTTTGAAAGCATGAGAAGTTTTTAGATGGACAGTACCAGTTCATTATGAAGTTGAGAGACTTTATGATGAACTGATAATGAGTTATAATTGATCTTACTCTATTTTGACTTGTGACATTCATGGAATTTTGTATGTTCATTTAATATTATGAGCTATTCACTGATTTTGGTCCTGAGAGTGTATTCATTTGCATTTTCATTGTCCTGATGGGTTTTGCTTGAAATGAGTTGTTGTTTTCATTATAGGAATAGGGAACAGGGTTTTGAATTATTCATGTTTGGACTGATAGTGCATGGAAATTTTCATATTATTCTCCTTCACCCCTAAGGAGGGTGATGCATAGTGTTTTGTTTAGCATATTCTACCTACAATCGTACGCTGAGTGGTGTAGACTATTTTAGATAAAACCTATTTGGGCTTAACAAATCAATGGTGGCACTAATTTAAACCTCTTTAGGATTCCAATGTACATACTTACCTTGGGGATATTATTTATGTTGAGCATTTTGAATTAGGACCCTTGATATTTAATCTTTAACTAGCTAGGTTATTTTTCCTTAACTTGATTTAAATGTTTGGGGTCTCCGTTGTTGGTTTCATGCTTAAAATTTTCATTTTGGGATTGGTTACAACTATCTACATTCTAGGAAACAAAAAGGAGATTTTATAGAAACCTATTGGTGGATGTTCACAACCAGTTTAATGTGTGAGCTACATTTTTCTGTTGATATGATTTTTTTTGGTTGAAATTAACCTTGTTAGGGTATAGACTGCATTTTGATGCTTATATTTGTTATACCATTATAATCAAATCCTCTTGGATTGCATTTAATGCTCAGACTGTATGGTTTTAGGTAGCTATTTATTTTTATGAACAGGCTGAGTATTTTATAGCTAGGATGTCTAGTCCTTGTATGCCTTTGTGCTTGCTTGGGAAGTATTATGGGTTGTGCCCTTTTTGGTGATGGCTTGATTTTCCTTTGGATGAATGGAGGTAATCATAATTTTTTTAATCAAACTTGTTGGAATTATCAGCATGTGGAAGTTAATATGGCTATAGGTGGAAGTAATGAAATGTTGGTTTAAACTCTACCAATTGATTTATTTTTTGAAATGCTTTATGGCTCTATTGATTGAGTGGTTTTCATTCGTGAAGCATCCACTAACTAATTGGAAGTTTATTAGCCAAGTTAAATACTTGCAATGATTTGATTCATTTAATAAAAGGAATGGATTGATGGGTTTCAAATGAGTATTAAATAATTACCCATAAATCTTGATATATACATCAATGGACTATTCAACTTACCTTGATACATGCGAATGTAAACCCTTTGATTGAATAGGACTATCCATGGATTTTGAAAATTGCTTCTGTTAAGTGTATGATTGGTAGCTAACCCTTTTTGTTGGTTGGATGTTTAAGATTATGTTATCATGACTATTATCAATTTATATTTTTCTGGTTGATTGTGCATGCGGGTTATGAATAGAATGCTATCTTGTTGAAAAATTTTAGTGTTAAAGGGAATTCACACATGTGGGTGTCTGTTAGCATTTTTGAACTTGTTAATTAATTTTTTTTGCTTTTATGGTTGTTTTTCATTTGTGTTGACTGTTTTAAAGTTGGACCATGGCTTGTGTTACTCAAATGTTCATAACTAGCTAGTAAAACCCAGATGCCCGATTCCACTATCTAGCTAATGGTTGGCAGTGGTTAGGGCTTCTTGATGGTTGGGCTCATCAGACTATATCTTCAAGTTGACTTTGTATAGACTTAGTACTTTATCTCTTGTTTCTTGGATCTCAATGCCTACAACTTGAGTTGTTCCATTGTATCTAGTATATAAAATACTTGCCAATGTTTTAGAGCTGATCTCAATAAACTTCATTGATGTAATTAATTATTATGTATTGCTATAAATCTTGTATCTTGGATTACAGTGAAGATCAATAATATGTTATCAATTTGAACTTGATTTGCATGTATGGTAATGCATACCATAGTGTTGTGTAGCATTATGATACATGGATATCAAATATCCGCTGACTCTATACTCGTCTCACATTAGGAAATTCTGATTTTCATTTTAGTTGTATGGTTATAGAATTTGTATTCTCATAGTCACATTTTGGAATTAATGTTGGAATTGAAGCTTGCTACTTTCTATTATAATGAATGCTTGATGAATCCGAGGGACAACAACAACAATGTTATGTTGGTACCTAATCACTCTTGATTCCTATTTTGGAAGGTTGTATCCTCTTATTTTGACATGCAAGGTGTATCATTATTATTCTTGAAGCTTTACCTAATTGTGGATATGGTGTACCTTACCTTGAGATGGAATTGTATGGAAAGTCGATTACAACAGTAATGATGTGTTACTTCCATATTGATATTGTTAATAAATCCATAATATTTGATTCTAATGTGAGTGTAGTAATTACGCATGACACCCTTGTTGAGTTGTGCTTATGGTGGTGTGTACCTCTTCGTGATGTAGCTTTACAATATGTAGGTATCAAATGTGGTTGCAAGTATGTCTTGGTTTATGCTATGGCAATTCTGGTTTATCATTACGAATTAAGAATTAAGGTCATAATACTCTTGTTTGATTTATGGTTTTAGTGTGTATTTCATTTCAGTAATGGAAGGGATTTGGGTATCAAATGATGGGCGCATCTAAACCAAGAGTATGATTGGGAAGTAGTTTAGCCTAAAAATGTTTGAAATCTTATTGCTATAGTTAGAAGTTTTCATTATGTGTATGGAATGACATGAATATTTAAATCATGTTAATAAAACAATGGTTGTTATTGAGTGTCAACAACAAGTTATGAGGTTGTCTTACCTTATGTTTGTGCCTCCAAAAGGTTATGTACAGCCAAGAGTTTTGTTATACCTTGTCATTATCTTCTTCTTTTGGTCCTTTTATTGGTGATGACCCTTCTCCATTTTAGGCTTGCAATGATGATTGAATCAATGCCTAAGTTTTTTAATGTTGGCATCTTCCTTCATTTTTAGTGGCTATTGCAATGCTCCAAGTTTATGTCTCAAGTAATTTGATAGCTCAAGCAATTTTAATTAGCCATTCAATTTTTAGTAGCATCTATTCCATCTATTGCTTGGTTACTTATACTCTTGTAAATGTATATGCTATCATTCCTATTTGGTAAATGTCATAAGATGTCTTCAAAAGTTATATTGGGTCATAATTGATATCGATTTTTGCATTGGGACCTGTCGGATGCTATTAAAATGCCATAACCACAATTTATTGTGAATTTATATTACGTAAGCAATGAAATTGAGGAAGATTGAATTGAAGGAGTATGAGGAGTATCAAATTTTAGTGCAATGAAATCCATGAAATTCATAAAGGACATTGCATTGTGTACTTGTGAATATATTGATAATTTCATCATTACTCTAGGTGCATATTTTAAAGATATTGATTTTGATTGGTTGCAAGTATGTAATTGGTATTTGGTGGGCTTCTATCATATTGTTGCATGATTTTAAATGATGCTCTGTGTCTTGGAAAAACACCCTATTGTTGTCTCTTCTATGGAAACCCTTGTTCATATATGTTATCATGTTAAGGTCTGAAATATTATCCTTTTTGCCAACTGTGTGAATTATCAATTGTCCTTCATGAGATGACACTAATTGTGAAAAATGTTGCCTTTAAGTAACCTCATTTATATAGAGGTAAGCCAAATCTGGCTTATTGAATAATGCCACCAATTCTGATGTTGACGAACCATTGGGATATTAAATAGAGGACCCAATTGGTGTATCGAAAGGAAAACCGATGTGTACCTTTATGATAAAATTATGTTCGGGATTCTTCTTCCTAGTAATGGTTTTTATAATACTTAATACACTTCAAAGTGTGCAAGTAAGGTTATGGTTGGTTGGGTTCTTAGAAGTTGATGTTTACCTGGATGATCTTTTGTTACTATCTTTACTTATGCTAAAGTTTAACTCTAGGGTGATCTACCCAAGTTTTCCTTACTGTTCTATTCGAAGTTGTGGTGGATTTGTGAGGGAATAATTTTATCATCCAAACCTCCAACCTGACTCTATTAGGAGACCAAGATGCTTAAATAGCATTATCAGACTATTAAATGATCCTATGAGGGGTCCCTCCATTGAGTATAGAGTTTGAAATAAATCAGTGTACACGCACACACTAATACACCCCAAACTATATCCTCCTTTTTGATGAAGAGCTCCCTTATACAATTCTTTAAAGGTGATGTAACCCTGGTGAGTGTCTATTGCAAACTAATAAGATGTTGGTTGTAAGCATGCGAGTGTGCAACCAAATAGTATGTTGTCTCATGACTTTAGTTTGTGTGTGGGTCTTGCATGTAGTGTCATTTTGTATTCTAAAATATAGCAATTCCCAATTTTATTTTGGGGGGTTATTTCGCATTAGTCAGGTGGCACTAGATAATCTTTGCAGGGTCAAGGTAAATTCTTTGCTTACATCAACCTTCATAGGCAAATTTCTACTTTTTTCAAAAAATAAGCAACATACATTGGTTGTGGTAAATCAAATTATTCATCCAACATTTAGGGTTGGGTTGGAGGAGGCAGTGAAAGCTTGTGTTTGCATTGGGCTATAATCCCTCCCTTTATTGGCTCATAACGAGTTAGGGTATGCCCCTCTATGATCTTTTTGTGAGCTTGAAGGTAGATTTTGTAGGGTAATTAAGCACTTGGAGCTTGTGTAGTATTGCCTTAAACACCCTAGCCCCAAGGGATGATTCATCCATGAATTGGACTTAGCAGAGCTACAGTCGCCCATGGCCTCGATGGAGGCAGTGCTTAGTTGGAGGTTCTCTACTAGGGTTTTGACAACTGTCAAATGCTTTCTTAGGCTTTTCGAGGTACCCCTTTAGCATAATGCCTCCCTATAACAACAAGTCTCTAAGCTCCTTGTAGGGTGGTCATGGCACATATGAGGCAAAGATTGAAGAGCAATATTATTTCTCTAGGAGTTAAAGGGGTTCTCCTAAAATATAGTGTTACTCGACTGAGACACCACCACTAGAAGATGACACCTCTAAAGGCAGGTGGATATGAACAGGTATCGGGTGAGAGTGCAGTTTAGTTGGACGTGATTGAGGATGGACATGGTGAAGATTTTTCCTTTTCCATGAAGATGGTGGTTGGTGGTGGTGTCATTGTTGACGTCATAATTTGAATGTTGATGGGACGTAACCCTTTGTTTCTTTTGTTGGATTTGTTCCTAGTTGTTGTCCCCCTACAAGATTTTTTTGTTTGATTGATGTTTGTTTGGGCTCTTTGTGGCTCATAGGTTTTGTTAACTCTTTAGGAGGTTTTCTACTCGAGGGATGTATCCCTTTTTTTGTACTTTTATTTGTTCTCGTTTAATAAAAATGAGAGGGACTCACCAACCCTCATCATCTATCAAATACACACACACACATAACTTGTTAAATATAATATAATATAATATATGTGTGTGTGTGTGTGTGTGTGTGTGTATATGTATCCGTTTACGTATATGTATATATATCATCACTAATATTATATTTAACAAGTTTTTTATATACGACCAAACAATGTAAAAATCATATATATATATATATATATATATATATATATATATATATATATAACCATGCAACAATTTATGTTGAAGTTTTTTATAATAAAACACGGATTTAACAATTAAAATTGTGGCCACAAAATATATTTTTGAGTTGTAAAATATGACCAAACAATGTAAAAATCAAATATATATATAATATTATATTTAGTTACATGTAAAATATAATATTATATTTAACTACAAATTTTATATGTAACATGCAAGAATTTATATTTAGTATTGAAGTTTCTAAAGTTTTCATTTAATTTCTCCAATTTTTAGATCTAAAAAATCTCTTAAAATTATTTGTTTACAATCCTATTGGCTGACATGACAATTTTTCATGTTCTCATAATATGAAATTGTTATAATTTTTAAAACAATAATTTTAATAATGACATGTGTACAATATTATTAATTACTAGCATTAAACAAGCCATTTTTAACTTCATGCATAAATTATCAAAAAAATTTAAACAGAATTTTTAATCATAACATGTGTACAACAATAATAATTAGTAGGATTAAATCTAAGCAAATGGTTCAACTGCCACAAAATTATCAACATAATTTATTCAAATACTAATTACATGGAGTGGATTTTAGTTATTGGAGTTGCTTCTATTTTTATTTTGTTAAATTATTAGAGTTGCTATCATTTAAAAGATCGATGATCAATAATTTATCCAATTATGCGAGGAAAAAAAAAACATACAAATTGTATAAGTGACATATCTTAAAAATAGGGACTTGACATTGGGAAAATATAATCCAACAATTCAACTGGTGAGAGGACTTTGAACTTGATAGATTGAGAGTGGAGAAACTTGGAGGCAGAGTTTCATATTAGGCAACTTCACCCTACTAAGGCGCTTCTCTCCAAACCTAATTGTGGGAGTTTAAAGAGAAGAGAAGGGGTAAGAAATAAGAAACACTCTGATTGTAATTGGAAGCTTTAGAGGCCATAGAGAGGGGTTCACAGTGGACTCTTGACTACATTCTCTCCTAATAAGGAAGGAGTCATCAGCACCTCATCATTGGGAAAAGCCCTGTTAATTAGCTCGTATTCGGATTTAAGGTATTATTTTAGTGTTTAGGGTTCTTGGTCTTCTAGAGTGGAGTTTCTAGGCCTAATTATTTTCCAAATTTAAGAAATGTGTTTCATATGACTTGCTTCATCACTTGAGCATTGCTCCTTAACCCAGGGTAGCCATGTTGTAATCATTCTAACTATTTTTTTTGGACTTCTTTTACCGGTAAAGGGACCCCTTTAACTCTTGGTAATTTATCAAAAAAACAAAAACTTATGTTTAGGTTTTTTTAATGAAAACATGAAATTAACAATTATTATTAATATAATCTATCATTTTTAATATTTTTGATTTGTAAAATATGACCAAATAATATAAAAATCAAATATATATAATATTATTATATTTAAGTACAAGTAAAAACTTTATTATTAACATAACTTTTAGTTTTTATAAAATTCAGCGTATTTAAATTTAAAGTTTTATGTCTACACGATTATGAACCATACGATTTATTTTTTGAAGTTATTAATTTTGTCATTTATGAAATTATAAATGTCAAAACAAATATAAGTAGCAATATACATTAAAAACGTCGAGAGATATCGTATTTGAAGTATTTATATTATATTATATTATATTTGTGACATAAGTATAATAAGCATCTGAGAATGGTGTCTCTCGATTTCTTTTACATAGATTTATTTAAAATATGTATGTTAATATATATAACACTTTTACGCCAATGGGATGTAGGTGCATTGGTTAAATGGTTTGGTTATATCTAGCCTCATCCAGGGTCAAATCTTATTGTGGCACGGTAGATTGATGGTAGCCGTTGGTAACTTAGTTTGGTTGATGATCGTTGTTGGTGATTTAAATACCGAAGCCTCCCATTTATATCTCAAATTGGTTATGTTGGCTCCAATAAAAAACTATCTTTTTAATGTTTTAAATTATTTTATTTTAATTATTATTTATACTTTATTTTTATTTTATGTTTATATTATTTTTCTTCTATTAATTATTATTTTATATTTAGCTTTCCTTTGTATTTATTTTTTATTATTTAATATTTCTTTTTCTTTTTCTTTTTAATTTATTATCAATTGTATTTTTATCTTGATTTTAATCATAAGATATATTTTTTATTTAATTTTAACATTTAATTGATTATTTTTATATTTTTAATTATTTTTCATTTTTTATTTTAACTTTTCTAAATTTGTATATTTTTTAAAGATTCTTTATTATTTTTATTTATCTTAATTTTTTTAAAATTTAAAAATTTAACATTTAACTCTTCGAACAATAGAGACACAATACCTTTTTTTTAATGATTTTGAGCTAGTGATTATAGATGAGAAGCCGAAGCTTTCAAATATTATCAAGCAAGCATCCAACATCAATAGAGGTGGGCCCTTCGTCTAACATACTTTTGAAGACTCATTATTACTGGCGGTTGTCCCGAAGGTGCAAAAAAAAGTCGGAGGAATTGTACTTTTGTTTTTTGTAATTTGTTTTTGTATTTATATTTAGTAATTGTTTTCTTTTTATTTGTGAAATATATTCCCTATTTATGTATTATTTTGTGATAGACTATCTTTATCGTTTGTTAGGCCAATAATATTTTGTTATTAATGTACAAGAAGTCATCCACAATGCAAAAATTCAAATAATATTCATCAATTTGAAATTCAATCATGCAAGTACTAATACAAGAATTCTCACATTACATAAATTCTCACATCATTTTGTGCTTACCAAGTATTTTATTCTCTTTTGTGAGGTATATTCCCCTTTTAATCAAAATTTAACACACTATATTCCCTTCCACCTTGGATCGATCGTCAAGTGAGGATTTTCTCTTAATCAATGAGATGAATAAATAAAGGGATTCAATCTGCAAGCTCGTTTGATACGATGTACGTCAAACATAAAGTCTTTGTCAATAGAAGATGGAGCCATCATGCAAGCTATAAACCACTTTGTAGTATATGATTTCCCATGAAATATCGTGTCAATAGAAATGATAATAAAAAAAGCTAATCTAAAATATCATGTTATCCAAGAGTCCATTGTTGAATATTAAACTGTTTCTCATGTTTAAATCTCATCATTCATTATTGTTATACTACTGCATTGTTAAAAAAAATTATCAATTTTTAAGCTTACCACAATTATCGTTGGATCTTATAAATATATTTAAAACCATTTCATTTCAATTTAATGTATCTAATCCACCCATATGAATCTTTAATATGAACATTTGACCCTAAAAATTCAAATTAGTCCAAGTTGTCATGTATAAAATCGTTCGGTAAATGCACAATAATGTAAGTACATGGAAGGTCCGAACACTCGAAACATTTTTTTAGACAGTGTTTTCTAACAATCGCTTTATGTCAAAAGCGCGTTTATCTAAGTCGCCATCCATGACAATCCATTTGCACGTTAGTCGAGAAAAGAGAATTGTCCGCTGATAGTAACCCCACCCATCAATGAAAAGGTATGTCTCCCCTCCTTGGGATTTTCACTATTTTCCCTGTTTTCTCACCTCAACTCAATTTATTGTTATGATTGATTTCTTTTTTAGATAGATGAAAATATTCAAAGAGAAATCATCAACCACCGCTCATTTACGCCATTCCAATATTATTCGTTTCAAAGAGGTAAACATTACTGAGTTTTATATATTACCCCAATTAGATATAATTGAGGAGGCTAATAAAAACTTGAATTCTTATATCTGTTTGTTACCCCAATTAAGTGTAATTGAGGAGACTAATAAAGACTTTAATATATAATTAGTTAATTTTATATTACAATTTTGTGATTATATAATATTTTAACTTAAATATATAATTAACTAATTTTATATTACAATTTTGTAATTATATAATATTTAATTTTTTTGGGAGGATTACATGTTTTTATATATTATATTAAATATATTAATATAATATATTATATATTTATATACTATATATTAAAATATGTAATTATTTTATTGTCTTTCATTTTATATTTTATTATTTTAAACATTTTAATATTTTAATTATCTTATATACAGCATGTCAACAATAAAATATTTTAATTAATATTTTTTTTACAAAATATTTTTATTTATTTTAAAATAAATATAAAATACAAATATCAAAATCAATTTTGCACTCCTTCACCTCATGATTTCCCTTACATTGCAATCAAGATGATGAGGGTGAGACTTAAACAAAACAAATGGATACATTGGTATATTAGCATAAATTCTCAAATGCTGACTAAACTTAAACCTTTCATATGTAGTGAGGAAAAATGGGACAGAGAATAATGATGGCATCCATGAAATTCAAAATAAAATCAAACTTTCATATGTAGTTACATTGAGGGAGAATTAGGGCTTTGCAAAATTAGAGGATTATCCATGTGTTTCAGATTCTAAATTGGAGGAAATAAAAAGCACATATTGAGAATTGAAAGAGGACATGAGCTTTGAAAGCACAGTATTCAAACATTGGTTTTTTTTGTTTTATATTTTGGTGAAGAGATTGTTTTTTTTTTGTTGTCTCTTGTGAGACGAATCTTGGTGCTTCGCCTTTTCATAATAAGCCTCCGGCTTAAATATGTTAAAGATAAATTCTTTATTTTAAGAGTTACAATATTTAATTATTTTATATTAGTCGTTGTAATTAATTATTATTTTTAATGTCCAATACATTTATTATTTTTATCCTACATCAACTCAATCAACATCACGTACTTAACTAGAATTATTTTTATGAAGAGTTTTAGTTCTCAATTCCAACATATTTTTTTATTTTAATTATAGATCACGTGATGTGATTTAAAATATCATTAAACATATTTCACAAAAAAATTCCTCGAAATGTTATATTCTAATGTAATGGATTTTGGATGGCTAAAATCTTTAATAAATACCTTTCATGGGTGGGAAATTTGCTTGAAAAAATGGGCAAGGTTATAATTAAAAAGTTTAAAGAGCATGGTGCAAACATTTGTCCAGAAAAAAAGGAACGTTGACTTTATCAGAGCACTCGTTTCTCAAAAACATTACATTTGCATTTAGAACTCTAAGATTCTAGCTGTGGAGGTTCTATATTTCAGAGGACAATTATATGAATTTATGGAGATTAACAAGAATGCACACAATCTGAATTGTTTACATTGGTGAAACAAGTAGGGCCATTATCACAAGGACTAAGGAACATGGTGCAAACATTTTTAAAGAAAGAAAAGGCGAGTTGAATTTAACATAGCACTCATTTTCCATAAAGCATTGCAGTTGCATCAAGAAGGCCAAGGTTCTAGCAATGGAGGATCGTTATTTCAAAAGACATTTATAGGTAGTTGTAGAGATTAGCAAGCATGCACACAATTTGAAATAGATGAGGGTTAGATTGTTGGCCACTCTTCAAGACCCATTATCAATATGCTAAAGAGAGATCCTTCACCTTAGGAGTTCTAACATTTAATTTTTTTACAATGGTGGTTATAACTAATTAATGTTTGTAATGGCAAATGCGTTTATTATTTCTCTCCTTCGATGGGTAAATTGGTATCTTGTACTTGACTAGTAGTTCTTTATATGGAACTCTAATATGCAATCCTAACATATATCTTCATCTAATTGTACACACTTCACTTTCATCACTTTTATGTTGAAATTATAAATCATGACTTTCTGTAATAATGCATAAATTATGTCAGAAATTATTGAAAAATCCAAGTTCATTTGCTTACTTGATGTGTATATTCTAAAATGCATTGGAGCATCCTTGATTGGGGTAATGCAACGTATCCAATTGTCAGCTTCACTTAATTCATTCCAAGTCAAATTGTGACTTTACAAATGACATTATGGATCAACTAGGTCAAATAATGATTCGACTTTCAAAAGTCGCATCATCGTTTCATTGAGTTAATTAACCTAATCTTCCTCTAATGGAAAATTTCATGACTTTTTGAAATTTCCTATTTTCTAAATTCATTAATTGAATTATTCCTCCATACACATGGCAAGTGGATTTGAATATCTAAAATCATGACATCATTTGGCAAGTGGATGCAAATTGCACCAAAAAATCAAGATTTGTAAAATATCAACATAAAGGCAATTAATGCAAACTCAAACCCCAAATATTAATGGCATAAACCCTCCAAAATTGACTAACTCGTAACCACTCATATTGATCATCATCTGATAGTCAAAAGCAGTTTAAAAAATCTTTAAATAGAGGGGCCAGTTGCCATTATAAACATGACCAATTAGTGCAGCGAAGCTCTACCAAATTCAAAGGCCATCACTCTATTGAAGCATCACAATTTATTCTAATTGATTCAGCAATTATGCATAATGCAAGTGGAGATGTTGTCAGACTAGCTTCGTGACATTGACAAAGGTCTTGAGCTCTATATTCGAGCCAAACATGTATATATGTCAGCTAGAAGTAGATATCCATGAGGAAGATAATTGTTTTAAAGTGTATCTACTTGTTTATTACTTGTAGATCTTTCCCAGTTCGAGGATATACGCCCAGGATGTTAGTTTCATATTGTTTTATGTATGTTTGCATTCTAACAAGAAACTAACCTTCTTTGTAATTGTATGATCACATGTGGCACATCCAGTGGGACCACACACCCAACAATCATTTTTATAACATTATGGTATTCCTCTATTTATGAAGTTAGATCAATTGTGAGTTTAATTTCACTTCTTTTCTTTTAGTTTTTTTTTCATTTTTGTGTCCCCTACATATCTGCTAGAACATAATTGAGGTATTTGTTTCCCGTAATCAACAGTATCGCTTTGTTATTCGATGGCATTGCTTTGCTAATCAATGGCATCATTTTCTATTTTATTTTATGGTTTTTTGTGCTTTTTAGGTAAATAGTGGATTCGCTTGGAAAATGATGGATTCACTCTACAAAATGGTAGATTAGCTCTACAAAATGATGGATTCATCAAGTAGTGTTTTTAACTTGCATTACCTACCTTTTAGAGGCCAAAAATTTTGACTTGTGTGTCCATTTGACCTCACATTTACATCAAATCAAAGGTATTGAAAAGATGAAAGTAGCCATCAAAAAAAATTGTATTTGTGGTAACATGGCCAAAACAGCATGATCATGAAAGTAACAAGTTGTGATGCTTGTCCTTTTTAAAATTTGGCAGGAATGCCCTTTCTAATGACAACCCTAAAAATCATTGATATTGCCCTACTATTTGGTGGAATCTTCAATTTCTTATTTGTTATTTATTCTATGTGCAAAATAACAGGATTGCCCTATTAAATGACATGATCACATTGTGTAATTTTCCCACAAGATAAACAAATGGTTATTCAACTTCTTACATTTGCCATTGATCATAATTGAAAATCTTAACGTGTTTATTGCAATTCTGCTTGACAAAGATGTGGTTTATGTTGTCACTTGGATTTACACCCTTTGAGGAGATGCAAAGCTCTCCTTATCCAAGTGGCACAATGGAATCACCTCTAGACTTGTAGGCAACCTAATAAATGAGGTGAGTCTCTAGATATGGCTAGCTTCCTTGATGTACCACTTAGGATTGAAACTACTACTAACTTTGGGGGTGAAAAGGGAGAGAGATAACTGAAATCAAACTAGTCTTAGGGAGGTGATACACCAAATTTACGGATGACTTCCAACCATATGTATGATACACTTGGGATGCTACACTTGGGAAGAAGGACAAACTAAACATACACTCTCTAATCAATGTCTTCTTGCATCAATGTTACATTGTGGGGTTATGGATGAATGTGAAAATTTAGGGGGACTAGACAAGAGGCCTATGAAGGCACTAATGAAGAGACTAACTCACTTAAACTTTGACATTTCTTGGAACACATCACATGCCCTACAAAAGGTTGTAAATAGGTGATAGAACGTGACAACTTGCTAAGGAATCCTTAGTCTTCACTAAGCAAATTCAACATTCAAGTAAAGGACACTATGAACAGTCATGGAAGAGGTAACACCTAGTCATTTTATTGATCAAAAGGTATACAAATGAGTAAGGCTTCACCATACTCAGGTGGAGCATCCCATACAATGCTAATATGGCTAGCTCTTATAGAGCTTGAGAGAGAGAGAAGAAGATAAGTCCAAGGATCACAAGGACACTCATCAAGCTAATCTAAGGATTTATTTGTACATGTGGAGAGGGTTTGGGATGAACCATGCAAGGTCAGGAGCTAAAAGTGTCAATCTAAGTCATAAACTTCATGAAAAGTGGCAAGAAAACTCCTCAATTAGCTCAAAAAACTACCTCATGATTGGAGTTATTTTAACATCCTATAACTGATGAGGAGTAGTATAAATGATTGGAATTTAGCATAGGGACGTCATACATGCCTTTACATTCATTGGTTGCATGCTTGGTCTTCTAGAATCACTTGGAGAGAAGCAATCATCATCTGCTATCTAGAAAATTGCTCTTCCATGTACCCTGCACATTTGGCTTCTAAAAAGGCATCAGTTGTCCATTCAAATCTATGGGAGAGAGTGAATTATAAGTGTCAAGGCCCTTCATGTCCCTAGAAGCATTAGACACATCTTAAAATCACCCCACTTGAATTTTTCTATCTTTTTCACTATCTTGTCCATTATGCTAGATTTGATTGGCTGAGTTGAAGGAATTTGTTTGCACACTTAGAAGATTTTCTTGGAATCAAATGTAAATAGGGAGTTATTTCAAGTCTTAATATTCCTCCCAAAATTGATTTCATATCTTGACTCCTCCTGTAGCTTGAAAAACACAAAGAATAATGAATAAAATATTGTTTTGTACCATCTGCGTACAAGTTTGTACAACTATTCACCATGGAAGGGATATTGAGAGAGTCCTCTTCAATGTCCAATACCTATTTTTGCCAAAATATGCCATTTGATTAGCTTTCCAATCTCACCTTCTCCATCGGGTCCTACCTGAGGGTTTAGTAGGGTTTTAGGCTTATTTTTGGTCTTAAGGTTGGTTCATAAAGATCTAACATCTAACCTACCAACAAATACTCATGATGATCTTCATAGACCCTATTATCCTCCCCAAATGCCTTGGACTCCCATGCAAAATATCATGAAAGATATGAGTAATCAAAGTCCTCTTATTGAGCTGGTTTTCCTCATTTTGTAGGTCTAAGTTTGTCCTTGAGGCTCCAAATGGTTTTCTGATGGTTCCCATGCATTCAAATAGATTATACATATCTATTTAAACCTATAATCATGTTCCCATCTATTTGAGTTATCTTCTAACACTATAGTTGAGAATGGCCTTTTCTTTGGCTTCAAGGTCTCACCATTCCTAGAAACCTGTATGTACCTTAAGACCTCAAGATAGTCTTTGATGATTTATGATTTTATCTATGTCCCAATAGTTCAAACACAATTACAATGATCTTTTAAACATTTTATAATTTATTATAGGTCCTAACTCATGCTAGAAATGGTTTTGACTTCTCAAAGGAGTATTAGGAGAAAACTTGCTTAACGTGCTTGACTACAACCTTGGAGCTCTTTAGTACCCTGTTTGGTTTCACCCCTATGAAAGGTGTTATCCATATTTATCCTAGTGTATTCTAACTCTCCACACCTTCCCTTAATGTTTTCCCAACTCCTGGTCCAACTCTTCTATCCTATTCCCTTTAAACTATCAGTTTATGCATGGGAAAGTACCCCCTATCTGAGATAAAATAAGGGGTACTTTCCATATCTTCTCATCAAAAATAGGTACTGGAGAGGGTTCTCCAAGTGGCAAGGATGCCTTGTAAAAAAATTGAGCTCTTAACTAGGTCATATGACCTCTTAACTCACCCAAAACACAAGACAGACTTATGCAAGGGCTTGTGTATAGGGTTTGCTTCTCATGGATTGGGCTTGCCTCAAGTGAGGGTTCCTTCTATACATGCTTCCATCTGAATGAGGTCTATCTACATGGTCATGGTCATGATATATTGTATCATGTTTGGTTAATAACCTCACTCTTCATATACTCTTCCATACACTTGTTTAACTCCTAAGACTGAGTTAACAAAATCCTGACTGTGTTGTTCTTAAGCTTGATTGTAGATGCAAGTTGTCATATTGGGCCTCTAAAATAGGGTATGCAAACCCTCCTCTTGCTTCTCTTAGGGTAATTGGCATTTATTAGGTTCATATTATTTCATCTCCATGTCTTATTTATCTCAAGGAGATCAACGTCTTTGCTCCCTATTTGCCTATAACCATTGTTGATTGATTTTGTTATAAGGCCTATAGGTTCAAATCACCCCTCTAAAGGACCTTGTCCATAGGTTATTATGAGAATATTGAAACTTTAAAACCAAGTTTGAAAACCCTTTAAGTCTCCTAGACATGCTTATTATCTGTTTGGATCCATTATCCTTATGCTTAGCTACAAACACACCAAGAACTACTACTTCTTAGCTCACTACCTATCTCATTCAACATAGTCAACTGTGTTAAAGCAAGATGAACCCTTGTAGGTGTAAAAGCATGCCTAGAAACTAAGTGTAACATTGAATTTATCCTCAATAGTGTTCATTATTACACCAATCCATATCCACACTTTAGCATTCATATTCATGAATTTCAATCACCTTGACAAACTTCCTCATGCTTGCTACCTATAACCAGCATACACTTGGTTGTGGGTGTCTTTTGGAATTATGACTTGAACATGGTGTGTAGGGACTTTATTGAAAGGTTTCAAAAGGTCACTTAGCATGTTCATACTTTGACTCACCTTGGATGCCCTTTTTCATCACCAAACCATCAAATTGACTCACTCTCTGCTCTGATTGCTCTAGGTGAGTATCTCAGGGCCTATGTACGGACTAATGGGTGAATGGGAGCAAAACCCAATATCATTACTCTTGATATGGTCTCTTAAATTAATAATACCCATTTTAACCATTTGTAACATTCATAACATGGTGCATAGGCCCTTGTGCAACTTTAGGTGGGAAAAGTTCCTTTTAGGCTTTGACCTGTAGACAACTATTGGCAAAATTCAGTGTTTTATAAGCAACTTTGAGGCCCCAATTGACCATCTTATACATGTCATCATTTTCCTAAAATTGGCATGGTCTATATTCATAATATAGACTAAAATATTGTCCAAGTTAGATGCCTCAAAATTCCCTTCAACCATGTTATAAAATATCAATAAAACACCTCAGACCTCTATTTTCTTGTTTTAGGGACTTAAGACTTGAAACTCAGTCAACCTCCTTACGAAGTTATTCCCAACTTGATTTAACAATATATTTATACCAATAGGTCTATTATAATCCCTACAACATGTTGGAATTCTATGAAGGTTTCACCATTAGTTCATCATCCCTATATGACACTTCAACCTACTATTGACACCCCCTGTAGGTGACCATTTTGTAGTGCAGACAATAAGGATGAAATGGTGTGAGCAATGATATAATGAACTTGAATTTATGACCAAATCCATATCCTTTAAAAGAGCTCAGATAATGGATGATGATGTAAAAACTTGTGAAAATTCTTCACACAATGGTTCAATGTTTGAGAACTCCCGTAGGCACTAGAAAGTGAGTTTGCCCATGGCAAACCTTTGCTCTATGACTACTACATTCTCTTTACACACCATTTGGAGAGTCAAATATGCTCATTATTGTTTCTAAATACATGTTAAATTTTTTGAAACCCTCACTACACTTCCATGAGCACATCAGATAACTTCATACACGTGGTTGCAACTATGACAACAAGAAAAAGTGAACAAGAGTTGACTGCATAGTGTTTATTGCTATAACATATGGAATGTTGCTTTGGAGAAAGAATGAAAAGGTGAATGGAGGAGATAAAATGGCATGGAGACATTAAAATTTGATATCCTATTCACATGAAATCCTCAGAAGGGAGTTCAAACTGTTGCAAGTGGAAATCTGGACTAAGACCTCATACAATGACACCATCCTGTAGATTGAGTTAAATTGCTTATCCAAACACCATAAAACATGAAACAAAGAATGGGAGCCATCTGAGGTTGAATTCAAATTCATTTTGAACCAACATGGACCACTAGTTTGTATGAAATTTCTCAAACCAAGGGAAAAATGACAAGGTGCATAAATTAGTAAGCAGTTTTGGAAGGTCAACATCAAATGGATGATTTATAAAGCATAGTTAATCATTATCAAAATTCTTGATATTAAAATGGATATCGATAAGTTTAAAACAACATTCCAAAATCATTTTTCTTTAAACTCCTTGTGTTATTCTTACCGATCAAAAACTTGAGTGCCACTTCAATCTACCAAGAGTAAAAATGGAGCAAAATGGTTTTGGCCCAATTTTGACACTTCCAGATCAATTCAAGAGTGTAAATTAGTGTTTTGGAGATTAAGAGTTATATTTAAACATTTTAAAATTGGAACACTTCCCAAGGGGGTTGTACAAGTGCCATCTTCTCCCTTTTTTGCCAAGAAAATTACATTTTCTCTTAACAACCTGCCATATTTTTAGTTTTGTTAGTTACTTAAGACCTTTTTCGACATATGGGGCATGACATCATCTATTTTTACCTTAACCTTTCTAAATGAACCTATATAAATCATTAAATACACTATTTTGACCCTTCAAATGATGCAAAAATGATATAAGAACATACAAACTAATTGACCAAAGATAATATAACATTAGTTGACACCAATTAACCTATAAAACACCTCATGACAATATATTACACCCCCTTATAGACCTAAAAATCAATTTTTTTACTATGGGTGCCCCAATTTGACCTAAAAGTCAAATTTGCTACAATTAAAAAGAAACAACACTTGCATTTGGTGTTCTAAAAAACTTGCTCGCTTTATTTCATTGCTTGCATGTTTGTTTTATTTTTTGCTTGTGAATAATCTATTGTGTGTATGCTCTCCCCTTGACCCCTTAACCCTGTCTGGGTGATCAAAATCACATAGATTATTATTGTCCCATTTATTCTTTGCTGACTGTGTGTGATGAATTTCATCTCCTTCTTGTGAGTTCCTAGATCATGGTGATTGGGAATTCATCTCCCAACATAAGTCCCAACCCCATATATCGAACGAGGGATATAAATTGAGGGTTAGTTGTCATTAAGATCATAGTGAAATTACCCATAATGGTTTTGTGATAGTAAGAGGTTTTTCCCTAATGATATGCTATCAGACATCACCCTTAGAGTCCAAATTTCTGATAACACTTCATTGAGACCTTTATAGCGGAAGTGGTCATGGAGGGGCGATAAATTCTTACAAATTGCCCATTATTTACTCTTCTTTGATAAATTTTTCACTCCACATACCGCAAGGTATACTAGGAACCATTTAGGAAAGCCATGTCAAAATTTAGCTTAAGACCATTGGTCGCAAATGATTTGTAGTGCGAAGGAAACCATCCTCTCCCAAGATTTCACAACATACCGCTTAAAGTGAGGGTCAAGTGAAATTAATCTGTCATCACTTCAAGTAAGATAGTTACATGGATTATGATCATGTTGCACATCCATCTTACCATTAAAAATAGGGCTTGCCTTCTGTATCTATTGTTAGTTGTTTGTTGTTATACTCACATTTTACATGTTGTTTACTTTAGAATTCAAATCAATCAATGTTATCCTAAGTCCAAAATTGTCATTACACATATGCACAATAAGGTATTACACTACCCAATTTATGGGTCATTCTAATTATTATGTTGTCCAATTGAAAACAATTCAAATCAATTTTAGTTAGACCCAAATCCAGTTTGAAATCAATTGTCCACATTAGGTCGCTTTTGACCCCATCATATTTTGATCCAATCAAATCAAATCAAGTTAACTTTGACCAAAGTTAAGCAAATCAAACAAATTCACCCTCTTTGGGGACATTTCAATCAAAACAATCTACTCTATTTGGGGTCATTTCAATCAAAACAATCTACCCTCTTTGGGGCCAATTACTTACAATCCAATCCCCTTGCATGTATCCTTGCTTAGGGCCATTAATCCAAGGTTAATTTGAGTCATGGCATCTCACAATCCTAAACCTGTTGTAGCATTGTCATTCTTTAGTCAAGTTATGATAGACCACCTCTCCCAATTTAACCAACAACTATTCCACTTGGTATCTACTCTTGACATTTTATCCATTAGCCCAAAAGTCAATCCGACCTTAGAGACATAGCAGAACCAAACATTGCCCCTCCAAGGGCCATTATCTATTGAAGATCTAGTTATGTCCAAGTCTAATAACTCCTCAATTGGGATATGTCATGATCCCCTTCCCAAGCATGATCAAATTCATACACTGCCAAGTCAAGGTCAAGGCAATCAACTCATCTTTGACGTTTTTTTCAAATCACCCATCCTTGACGAATCATTTTTTGGTGGGTCACCATTCGACCAAGGACTCTTTTCTGACGAAGGACCCATCTTTGATGAGCCCATTTCCAAAGACCACATTGTTGACTACTAGTCCATCTTTCTTCCATTTTCAAGCTTTCCCCATTTTAGGAAATTATTTTATCCCAAATCTTTCATTTCCAAGTGAAAAGGTACTTGTGGGCAATGTAATCCAATATGGCATCTTTGTGGCCATATCTATATCAAAATTAGGTTATAGTTTAGAACCAACACTGGAAGCAACAACAGTCCTATCAAAAACCAAATCAGAATCAGGGTCCACTTTAAAAACAACATTAGAAGCAGCAACAGTCCTATCAAAAGCCATATCAAATCAGGTTTTATTTTAGAGCCAATATCAGAATCAGGGTCCATTTTATAACCAACATTAGATTTAGTATCAAAAATAGAATCAACATCAGTCTCAACATCGGATTCAAATCCACTTGAGTCAAAATCAGCTTCAAAATCAAAATACATTAGTGGATATTATGATATTAGTTACACACTTTTGGCAGATCCATTTGAAGACATCAATGACTCTTCCATGATTTTTGAAGAAGCTTATTTTGACATTGACACAAGTTCTCCTAGTAGTTTCTATGATGATTGTGTTGCCTTTTACCCTTCAAATATCATTACCCAGTCTATTCACATTAATTATCTTACCATTCCTTTGATAGCCAATTTCCCACAACCATCAATTGGGACCAATAGAATCACACATTATTAGCATTTTTCCTTGACATATTATTTGCAAAATTTATGGGGATCCAAGGCAGTAATCAGTCAGAAGACAAGTCTCCTAGTGAAACCTTCTTTAAGGCACTAGGGGCCGATCAAAATCAAAAGTCAATGTCCCTTAGTGAAACCTTATTTAAGGTGTTATGGGATAATCAAGAAGACTTTGTTGGTGAAAACCTCTTCGAGGTGCCAATCATTGAACAACTCAATTATTCATTATTTAATGAGGACATTATTGAATTCAATATCAGCACAATTGATAATCCAAAAATTATTCAAATTGCAACAACACTCATGCCTAAGGAACATAAAAATTTTGCAGTCTTATTGAGAAAATTTTTAGAGGTCTTTGGCTCCACCACAACCAAAATTATGTTACAATTGGAACATTCATAACTGAAAACAATGTGTGTGACTGTTAGTCCCAATGCCCTTTGGCTTCCTAACATTTATACCCCTTATTATGAACCCAACATTTATCCAAATCCTATATTACACCTTCAAATCAAATCCTTTGTCCAATGCCTATCATACTTTATCCTCCCTGACAATTATCTCTTTTATAGAGGCTATGAAGACACCTTGTTTATAGGTTTGGAGGAAGCATAATCAATAACCAACGAATATCACGACAGTGACAGTATAGTTCACATCAAGATTAAGATCCTACAGAGCAACTATTCAAAGTGGGTATCCGCTAGACATGAAAGGGTCAACATTATGCATCTCGTAATCCTCCATTGAGTTGAGATGCTAAAAAAGTCAAAATAATTTAAAAAATTAAAAAACAACCAAAAGATAGAGAAATAATTTGTACAACAATGAAAGCCATGCTTGTGGCACCTTGGGTAAGTACCATGATGAAATCTAGGTTTCTGATGTCATGCATAAATAATTATTCTCTGTTAGTGCCTCAACACTTGGGGACAACCATATTTACATTGAAGACCATTCCATTCAAGCCATTTTGGCCATTCACTCTTATTTGTCCAATCCCATCCTATAATGTTCATCAGTGTTCTCATCTTGACTTTGTTACAGAAGTAAAATGTATATTGAGACTTGCTTTAGAAAAGATTTTGGTTTATTATCTGACTGGTACTTTGGTGATTGGACGTATTGATTCCCACGTGACATAGTCCTTGGGGTTTCCTAATCCCTTCCATCATCGTCCATTATTATTCCACATTATCATTTTCATTCATCCACTATTATCATTCCACATCCCAATGTTAAAACAAGTTTTCCCTTTCTTAGCAACCCCCTGTGCATATTGTATATACTTATTCAAAAAATCAAAACATTCAAATATTACAAACCAATCAAAAACATTCAAATAACCAAAAGAGACCTAAAATTTAGAAAAGGCTTAAAATCTCCTTGAGAGATATAAAGCCACAAAATCCTACACATTTGAAAATGTTTAAATTCCCTAAGAGAGAAATAAAACCACAAAATTCAAAAGCATTGGTCTTGTCTTAAATCTAGTCAACAATTCCTTGATTAATTATTGATCCCTCATTTTAGCACCCATTGGGATGTAACTTCCCCCCATTGGGATGTGTCTTTCCCCACATTGGGGGGTGTCTTTTCCCTCAATTCACCCTCTTTGGGGCCAATCCATTCCAGTTCACAATTTTCACCTTCTTTGGGGCAAATCAAAGTGTGCAACCTATTCTAGAATATCTTATCCCCGTCATGTTACCTTGGATGCATCCTTGCATAGGGGCACCATCTAGTTATCATTATCATTGAGCCTTCACACGTGTATTTTGACTTGATTAATGACAAGAAGCTTTTTGTTGCTTTTATTTTCAAGGTTGTGTGTGTTTGCTTATTTATTTTCTTTTCTTGTTGTGTCGTAACTCAGTCCATATGTGTCCATGGGGTCGTCATAGTTTTTCCATATCATGGTGATTTCTTGTGCTTATACTCGAGTCCATCCATCATTGTATGATAAAAATGTCATCTTGATTTTTTTATATCATGGTGCAGTTGTGTCATTTGCCTATTGGATCAAGGGTTAGTCTTTATGCATAATGCGACTAGGTCATCTTGGTGTTTTATATCATAATGCATATCATAGTGCTACATTAAAAATCAAGTGCTTGAGGCTTATATACAATGTCATGCTATGATGGCAATTTATCCGCTTACAAAATCATCCATTGTCAAATCGAATCATTTTGGTCATCTTTGATCACATCATATCATTTCATTCCTCTTTGACATTTCTCAACATCATTCTTATTCAAATTCATCATTTCTAATCATATTAATTCTCTCATCTTGGGAGAACTACATTGCCCTAAAGTCCACATAGACTATGTAGGCAATGCTTGGCTACATGGGGTAGCTCGGGCCAGTTCGACCACTGTCGTTCTCATTTTCATTTTTCCCCTCTTGATCTCTTACACCCTCAATGTTTTATGTTCAATTAAACTATGCTTTCGTTGTTTTACGATTCATTTCAATATCTTTTTTCTCTAATAGTTTCATCCTAATCATTGTCATCACTTTTCATTTCTCCCATTTTGGAGGAATTACAATGCCCTGAGATCCCTTTGGACTATGTAGGCAATGCATAGTCACATGGAGTTTTCGAGGTCAACTCAACCACCTTTCTCATTTTTAATTCTTTCCAAATCCCATTCTTCAACCATTATTGTTTTTTCAATCATTTTTTTTCACCACTTTATGCATCCTTAAGTGTCTGGTTTTGTTCATGGCTTCTTCATCCTTTGAATTTTTTTTGTACCATCCATGCATACATTTTACATCCGCTTATCTTTAATATGTGTAACAGGTTACATCCTTGAACTAGCTCACCGATCAATCAATCAAATAATCAGATCAAGGATCGAATTTGCTCTATTACGGAAAATCAGTTAATCAATGATTAAATCAACCCTACTAGGGTAAATTAACTAGTCAATCAATCTACCCTCTTTGGGGCTATTCATTCAATGTTTCTTTTAAGCTCATGGCTTTCACCCTCTTTGGGGAAATTAAAAGTGTTCATCTTTTTACGAGATAGATCATTCCCTAATCTACGTTGCTTGGGACAATTTAAGCTTGTAACTTTCGCCCTATTTGAGGCAAGTCAAAGTGTGTCGCTTATTTCGGGATGCATCCTTTCCAATTCCCCCTATTTGAGGCAAATCATTTTATCAATCATTGAAAACCAAAGTGTGCAAGCATTAGCTCACATGGGTTAATCTCACCCATAGGTTAATTTTATTCTTCTTGTCAATTTTCTTCTTCTCAAGGGCCTGTCCATAAATATTATTTTTTAGCCAATCTCACGAGGGGGCATCTTGGGCATTTTGAACATTGTTTGGGGCACCATTGTGAACTTGTTTTTCAATAAATTGAATAAGAGTCAACAAAACTAGTCATATCAATTCTAAAAGCATCTAGAAGATGAATATGAGAGCTATAATGACCACATTGGCATAGACCCTGCACCTAAAAATAACACACTCCAATTTCATCACTTTCATATCGAAATTGCAAATCAAAATGACTTTCTGCAATAATACATAAATCAGGATAGAAATCACTCAAACACACAAATTTAATGTACATATTTTGAAACACATTGAGACATTCCTAATTGGGGCAATGTATTGTATCCAATCGACAATGTCGCTTAATACATCTCGAGTCAAATTACAACTTTGCAAGTGACATTTTGGATCAATTAGGTCAAACAACTATTAAACTTTCAAAAGTCGCATCATCTTTTCATTAAGTTAATTAACCTTTATCAACCTAATCTTTTTCTAATGGGAAATTCCATAGCTTTTTAGAATTTCTTAATTTCTAAATTCATTAATTGAATTATTCTTCTATACACATGGCAAGTGGATTCAAATATCTAGAATCAGAACATTTATCATGACATCATCTAGTAAATGGATACAAATTGAGCCAAAAAGTCAAGCTTTGCAAAATATCAAAATAAATGCAAAATATCAACATAAAGGCAACTCATGCTCAGTTGATGCAAACTCGACCCCAAATATTAATGGCATAAACCCTCCAAAATTGTTTGATTCTCAATCACTCATCTTTATCATCATCTGACGGTCGAAAACAGTTTGAAAAATCTATAAATAGAGGGACCCTTTGCCATTATAAACATGACCAATTACTATAGCAAAACTTTGACAAATTCAAATACCATCATTCTATTGAAGCATCACAATTTCTTCTAATTGATTCAACAGTTACGCATAGTGCAAGGGGAGATGTTGTCAGACTAGCTCCGCAAAATTGACAAAGATCTCGAGCTCTATAGTCTAGCCCAAAAATGTATTTATGCCAAGTCGAAGCAGATATCTATGAGGAAGGTAATCGTTTTGATGTCTTCTATTTGTTTATTACTTCTAGGTCTTGCCCAATTTGAAGATATACGCCCAATATGTTAGTTTCATATTGTTTTATGTGTGTTTGAATTCTAACAAGAAACTAACCCTTCTTGTAATCGTATGATCACACTAATGATGTTTTTCAAACCGTCAATTCAATAAAATTCATAAAAAAAATTCCAAAAAACTCGTGTTCTAATGTAATGGAGTATAGAAGCCTAAAATCTTTAATATCACTTTACTATGGTTTGGGAGTTAAGACCATTGCATTGAATAAATATAACCCTAGCTTTTGCATCAATTAGTGTTTTGATCAATATTAAAACTTCGATAGTATGAATAGTGTATGCATTGGTTGCTTCTAAACCTCATATGAGAAAATGGACAGGGAAGTGGAATCTCACGTGCATTATTTTCACGTGCACTCACACACTTGCCTTCACATATGTTCAGTTTAAATCTCAATCAAAGAAAAGGATTATGTGCAACTCACACACTTGGCTTCACATATGTTCAGTTTAAATCTCAATCAAAGAAAAGGATTAGTTTGTTTGTGATTCCAAACTCTGTATCTACTTATCATTGATTCCCTCATTGCCTTTAATTGTATTTTACTTCATATTGGTATGTGCTTATGTATTATTTTTGTCAAATTGGCACCCACAATTCCAAATGTGAAGATTTAGTCCAGATGGATATCTTCCGATACATAATGGGCACTCAAGGTTTGGATCTCTCTCTATTCATACACACTCCATAAGAGTCTTTGAGCATGATAAATTTCCAATAGAACCTAGATGTGAAAGAAATTCAATGTTTTGTAGTTTGTGGTATCAAGCTACTTACTACCCCACACAATACAACTTCCTTTGTTATGACTCTTGTTGTGGAAGTGTTACTTTGTAAGAATAAATATTTAACTCTTTGGTTTGAGTGCTTAGTTTCCAACTAGCTTGATTTCATCTGCACAAGCAGCCTTGGTTGACAATTTCCTACCTTGAGCCAAATATTTATGGTTTTGATCAATCAAAAATCAAGTATGGTCAATCATTCATGGGTCTAGCAAACTTCAATCCTCCAAAAAGATCCTATAATTTTCTTGGAACCCCTCTACCCACTAATTGATGTTGATGCTATACAAAATTATTCAACTTGTAATGAAACATAAGAGGTGTATTCTTTCCTAGCTATCAAATTAACAGTACTTTTATGCTAAAAATGTATTATGCAATTGCATAAAGGTTTAACATTTATATTGAATATTTTTCTAAAAAATTGTAACTTGCACTCTTCTCTAAGTTTTAGAGTTTTTTATAGAGCCAAATTTGATTTGCACCAGTACCAAACTTCGTTTAATTGTGACTTGCATTACCAACCACTTTAAAAGAACCTACAAAGCAACTCTTGTGGGCAAGCGATCATCATAACAATCAATATGCCTGAATCATGGCCTCATTAGACTTACATTGAAGGCATGGTGGTTCTATGGGTTGACCATCAACATGGTCAAACACTATAACCGTTGTCCCACCTCTCATCGTTTTTCATTTTTGGCTTAGATCGACCTGTAGACATACTTAGATTGTTGTCATACTATCGTATCAACTACGTTATGTAGACATTCTTGAAGTATTCTAATTCAAGGAGACGTCTATTGACAATTTTATATAGACGTACTTCAAATATCCTTATTTAAGGAGATCTCTATTCAATGCATAGAGGGTACCCCTCGATAGCATGAAATGCTGATACCATATTGGCACTTCAGATGCACATTTGCATTATATTTTTATATACAATATACTTTTTTAATTTCTAAGAAAAAGTACTAAAACCTATCGTGAGCACTTGAGCCAAACCATGATGACATCAACGATATATTACCTTCCCCAAGATAACAAGCTTCGTTTTCAAACTAATGCCAACATTATATCCGTATTGATAATTAATGGCACAAATTTGGAGCACTAAACCATTTATGGTGGTTTTGTATTTTTCAAATCTAATATCTTAGAAGGGGGAATCAAGCTTAGCTAGCCCAGGCTCAATCCATGCCCGTGATGTAATGGGGACCGTCCAAGAGTGCTTTTATTTTTGACCCTATGGGCGCTCGTAAACTTAGGCAGCCAACTCTCCATCTTTGGAGCCTAATATAACAAAAAAATACGCGAGGAATGTACCCCATCCTGCTTTTACAAACAATGGAGAGAGAATGTTTTTTGTTGCACTTTGACAACAGTGAACAAGGAAAATGCTTCAACGTGTCTTGCAACATTATTGTGTCATGTAGCATATCCATCATGATGTCAAAGTTCATGATCATGGAACCCACAACTTTTCAACAATAAGAAACACAGGAGGTTAAATGAACTCATAGAGTGCTGCTCTGAACACTAAGTAACATACAGGTTCAATGAGCTCAGAGAATTAGTTCTGCATTTTTTCTTGCTTAATTCTTGTGATCAGCTCAAATACAGTTGACACCGGTATTGTTTGTCAAAGAAAACCAAGAGGAGCCTGTGGTTGCTGAAGTTTGAAGCATAAGCCAATATTTGCTATTCTTATAATTCATAATGCAAGGTTAACAACCAGGTTGTAAAATTTGTTCATCTTTCTTGAGCCAACTTTAACCCACAACTGCCTGGCTCAGGTTCTTAACATTCACAATATGGAGAAATTATACTTTCAATAGCAATTAATTATTTGTCGAGAAAAGGAGAAACTTCTACACCTTTAGAAAAGATGAATCACCCAGAAATCGTCATTTAACCCACAATGAACTTCCAATTATCACGATTACATGTTTGCCACAGCTAATATCTACAGTGAAGCAATCAAATTATCTCAGACAAAATATTATAAATAAAATGATTCTCTTAAAAATATACACACACTCCATACAAACTAGGTAGTACAATACAAATCTTCCAGAGCAACATGAGTTTTTCCATCAAAGAGACAACAAAATACTTCTCTTAAAAATGAAGATGCAATCTATACAAGCTAGGTAGTACAATACAAATTTTCCGGAGCAACATAAGCTCGTTCATCTCAAAGATGCCTGGAAAGTGAAAAATGTATTAAATCTCCCTGAAGGTCAAATTAACTCTTCCTGGGTACAATCTTGTATCTCGAATAAGCCATTTGGGAGAAGTGTGAGGCTTCACATGAGATATGCCATGGAAAACATGTCGGGATTGACCCCCAAATATCAAAATGTCTCCAGATTCCAGTAAGATTTTATGAGCATTGTCTGGATCTCTTTCTTCTCCATACAAAAATTCTGCAGCGTCACCAATAGAAAATGATACCACTGGTAGCCCTTGCTGGAGACTTCTGCGACTTTCATCCTTGTCCTGCATATTCAGTCAACATTTTATTAGTGCATTCATACAATGGATAAAAATGTAAACTGTTTGCATACTTTGTTAAAATTTATATTTACCTGATGTAGCCCTAAGCTTCCACTTTCTTTATAGAAATTCACAATGCACACATCTGGGCGCATGCATGGCAAAATATTCCGTACATCTCTCTCTTTTAATTTGCTGTCTTCTAAGAGTGCATTGTGAGCTGCTTGAATAGCATTTAGAACCAAGGAAGTAAAATTTAAAGGAATAGGTGGTGGTCGTGCATTATCATTGGACCGTATATCTTCATAGGATCTTGACTCTGGATTCCAGTTCTTACCAAGGCACATCATCCACAAATGCATTTTGCTTTGGTTACCATAACCCGGTTTATAGAATCCTCCCTCACCAACACCAAGTTCTTGACATTTTTTAACTATTGTAACCTGAATATAGAAAGAAAAGATAATAAGAAGGATGCACTCAAATGTTGGTTATAGTCTAAACACAAACAGAGAGCTTATGAAACAATTGTGTACCTTAAAAGACAATATTGAAATGTAACTAAGACAATACAACAATTGCTCACTTAATGGGGATCATACGAAATATGGTACCATCCTGTGGTTTGGTCTTTTTAAAGATTTAAACTTTTTCTTATAACCTAATGACTGAAGAAGATTAAATTCTAGTTTTGTCTTGAGATGTTACAATATGTTAAAATTCTCAATAAAAAATAAGGAAATTAGATGACCAAAGTATGGGAATGGGACCCAAAATACAAGTTACAATCCAGAATGAAGAGGAACTCCAACAAACAAAAAGAAATCATCCAAAACTAAAACAAGGAGGCAATAATACCAAAGGAGGAGAGGGGATGAGCCTAAACTAGACCAATCGTTATAAACAAAATCTATTTAATAAAAAAAATCCCTGCAAAAGGAAAGACCCCCTAAAATACCTCCTAACAGAACCAAGAGAAATGAGCTAATGGAGAACAAGCCTTTATGCTGCATCAGACTCGGGAGGAGAATAGGGTCCAGCATCCTCGTCAAACACCACAAAAGAGCCAACATTGAATTTCATGATTTTGTAGAGAGAATGACTTGGGATAAGAGGGACAAAGTTATCTTGGTATTCACAAACTCTGAAGATATTGACGATGAGAAAGAACCGAGCTCTTTTATACAGGTATGTACTATCCTAACATGTTACCACCTTTCTTAACTAAAAAGAATCCGACTCTTTGGAGTTATAAAACTCAAGTCCTACCTCAGTGTGGTAGTTAAAAATATGACTAATAACAAGCACCGCATAAGATGCACTGTAAACTAAATAAACATAACATATAATGCAGCATGTGATGAACACAGTAAAAATAAACGTAAAGTGCTCATCAAACAGATAACGATGTGCTACAAAACATACACCCTTTTACTTCTTGTAAGAATCCTGAGCATTTCCGACAATACTGGAAAGACTGAATCAATGTGACAAAGCACAATTACTATATTAAAACGAACTAGGATAGCCTATGACACTCGATATGAAACCTATTACTTCTAAATTATGTGGAAATGGAACCTTACAAAATGCACCAACTCAATCAGGGGCGCAGGGTTGTATTTACATATCATATCATAATCACAAACATGAAACAAGAGTATACACTGAATATATAATCTAAAATATGAAAGCCGGCTCACCTGATCATCTTTACAGAGCCAATTCTTTAACCAGATCATGCCCGGCATCAAAATCTGGATTTCATTACGATTTTCGGTAATCTGCTTATTTATTTTGGACTTGGCATGTAAAGAAGGGGCTAGTTCAATAAGCTCGTCTCTCTGACATGCTGCATCAGTCTCAGGCATGCAAATATCAAATACGTCTGTTCCTGTTGAAACCTGAAGTGGCAGTTCATCATGCTGTACCCTTCCACTTCTGACCTTCATGCTTTCTGGTATGCTTTTATTTATAGGAATTTTGTGCTTTTCATTATTCTCAGTAGCAACATAAACAGGGCATTCCTGTATATTTGGGCTTGCCTTCATGACGATAGCTTGAACGATTTTGTTACTAGTTGGGTCACTATTCTGGAGATCATCTTCAGTGGAAAAGCCAACCTGTTTAGAGATTTCTTCCTTTATCAGTAAGGATGCACAAAACATTTTTTCACATTGTTTTATGTTTTCTATAGACATAATACTCCAAAAAATGGAAAAACATAATTGCTTTCCATATTTTGGCTTGGCCCTGTATTAACACAATAATACTAGAACTCAATTTTCAAACTTGAAAGATAACAACTATTCTACAATTGGAGTTTTATTAAAAGTTTTTGCAATCACAATCATTCTTAACCCTGATTTTCCTTTCTCTTCGTAATTTCCTTTATTATATTGTTTCGTGTGTGTGTGTGTACACACACCCACATTCTCTTATATATTTATATACATATAATACTGTTTTTAGTACATCCTGTCTCTCTTTAGAATGTACACTTTTTGTATACTTTGGGTTCCCAATACATGCTTTTGAATTTCACTTTGTAACAATGTATTTGCCAAACATTTCATACTAAATTTCTTTGTATAAAGGGCATGTTGGACGACATAAACAAATGGATGCTACCCATAAAACATAAACAGAAATTCATAGAATGTTCAACTGCATGGGTCTCCTAGAAGGCATACAATAAGATTTTGCCACAGTTGTTAAAAAATTGAGAACATTCCTACATTTAACAAACATGTTAAAAGATATAAATGGAACAAAAGAACATAAGTTCACTTTTTTAGGTGGTAGATACAGTTTTTTTTTTTTTTTTGGGTTCCTTACAAGCTTTTGACCAGAGCCTAAACCGGTTTTGTGTTGGGGATCAACCAACAAACTTGATTACTTTTATGTAAGCAACTAAACATGGAATTAAACCAGAATAATAAGTAACTAGAATCAGAAATAGTAAAGAATAAGAGATACAAGAAACCACCCTAAAAACTTGTATTAAACTCTTCCAGAAGGAAATACAATGAAGAAAATCACATTTTCTTCTCACACCTCTCAGATGTACAGATCTCTTTCCCTCAAGAGTTCTCTCAATCAATTCCAACAACCTGGATTGATACACATATACAATGTCTTGTACTATTCTTTCTTGCACACAAGCTATGAAGATCTATCCCTTTATATAGAATTAGGGATCATGAGCTATGCAATTACAACCATTAGATACACCTCCTAATCTAAGGCTTAAAACAGTCCTGCCAAAAATAGAAACGCGGACTTACAACTAACAGCTAATCTAATCATGCAAACAATCTGTTCCATCCACGAAAATAGACTTTCTGGATGCACAGGTGACCGACGTCGGCCGATATATAACCGACGCCGGCAGCTACTGGTCGACTCCTTACCGTCGTCGGCGACTGTGTAAATCCAGCAACTTCAGCATCCACTCATTGGTGAAGCTTTTAGCTCCACACCTTAACAATCTCCCACTTGGAGATAAATAGCTGCACCAGTACCTGTATAGCAACATCTTCTAGCTTTTCCATCTTCAAACTCAATCTTGAAGACCAACAAAAGTTGAATGAAGATTCAACTTCTCCTTTGTTACCGGCTTTGTTAACATATCAGCAGGGTTCTTATCTGTATGGATCTTCTCCAGCTTCAACTCACCATCTTCCAATACCTGTCTAATGAAGTGGTGTCTAAGCTGTATATGTTTGATTCTTGAATGAAAAGTTGAATTCTTAGCCAAATGAATTGCACTTTGACTATCACTGTATAATCTGTAACTCTCTTGCTTCTTTCCTAGCTCTTCCATGAACCATGTCATCCATATCATCTCTTTGCTAGCCTCTGTGACTGCAATGTATTATGTCTCTGTAGTAGACAAGGCAACAACCTTCTGCAACTTTGAAATCCAGCTAACCGCCTTTCCACCAACAGTGAACACATATCCTGTGGTGCTCCTTCTGCCATCCAAGTCACCTGCCATATCCGAATCTACATAACCATGTAGAGAAGTGTTTGACCCACCATAGCACAAATGCCTACTGTTGGTCCCTCTCAGATATCTGAGAATCCACTGAACTGCTTTTCAGTGCTCCTTCCCTGGATTGGCCATATACTTACTAACAACTCCCACTGCTTGAGCAATATCCGGTCTAGTACATACCATTGCATACATTAAGCTCCCAACTGCGGAAGCATATGGAAGTCTACTCATGTACTCTACCTCGTCATGTGAATTAGGACACTGTTATTTACTCAACTTGAAGTGTCCAGCCATAGGTGTACTCACCGGTTTTGCATCCTGCATATTGAACCTCTCCAACACTTTGTTCACATAATCCTCTTGAGACAAAATCAACCTGTGATTTTTCTTATCTCTCTTAATACTTATGCCAAGGATTTTTTTTGCTGCTCCCAAATCCTTCATGGCAAATGTGTAAGCTAATTTCACCTTAAGCTCAGAGATATCCTGTATGTGTGAACCTGCAACAAGCATATCATCTACATACAATAACAGGATAATATATCTACTATTATCCAATCTCTTAAAATACACACAATGGTCAGATTGACACTTATTGAAACCATGCTCAATCATAAACCTGTCAAATTTCAAATACCATTGTCTAGGAACTTGCTTGAGACCATACAAACTTTTCTTCAATCTGCACACAAGTTTCTCCTTACCTTTGACCTCAAATCCTTTCGGCTGATCCATATATATTTCTTCATCCAAATCTCCATGAAGAAACGTTGTCTTAACATCAAGCTGCTCAAGATGCAAATCCTCAATAGCAACTAAAGACAATACAGTCCGAATAGAAGTCATTTTTACTACAGGAGAAAAAAATTCACCAAAATCAATACCTGGTTTCTGTGCAAATCCTTTCACTACCAACCTGGCCTTATATCTCATCTGTCCATTCTCTCATTCTTTCAATCTGTAGATCCATCTGTTTTTCAGTGTCTTCTTTCCCGCTGACAACTCAACCAAATCCCATGTTTGGTTTTCTTTCAAGGAATCAATTTTCTCATTCATGCCTAGCTCCCACTGATTCTTGGATTCCTCCTGTATTGCTTCATCAAAATTCTCTGATTCTCCACTATCCATGAGCAATAAATAGAATAATGAAGGGGAATATCGAATTGGAGGTTTACTTACCCTTTTTGACCTCCTGATGGGCATATGAGACTCATTCTCAACATGCTGTCCGCCCAAATTATCTGATAGTGACCGATCTCGGTCATCTCCAGGCCTGTAACTGACCGACGTCGGTTCCACATGACCGACGTCGGTTCCACATGACCAACGCCGGTTTCTTCCTGACCGACGTCGGTCACTGTCTGACCGACATCGGTTCTTGTATTGCCGACGTTGGTTCCTGCCTGACCGACGTCGGTCTCTGTGTTTTCCTGTCTGTGATTATTCTTTCCCGCGAGCTCATTTTGGACTGTCACCTCGTCTAAATCTGCATGGCCCTGCTCAGAATTCTTCAGCTTCTTGCGTTGATCACTATACATCACTTTTTCATTGAAAACATCACGGCTCCTAATTATTTTATTAGTTCCTAGATTCCAAAATCGGAATCCGAAATCTCCAGAGCCATAACCAATAAATGTGCACCTCATAGACTTAGCATCCAGCTTCTTTCTATTTTCTTTATCAACGTGCACAAAAGCTTCAGAACCAAAAACTCTTAGAAATGAAAGATCTACCTTTTTACCTGTCCAAGCCTCCTCTGAAATTCCACCATCCAGAGCAGTAGAAGGTCCTCTGTTAATCAAGTAAACTGCAATATCTACAGCTTCTGCCCAAAATTGTAAGGGCAAACCAGCATGCAATCTCATACTCTGTGCACGCTCCAATATTGTTCTGTTCATCCTTTCAGCAACACCATTTTGTTGAAGTGTCCTTGAAACCGTCTTTTCCCTGTGTATTCCATTCATATAACAATCCCAGTTGAACTTATAGCTGCAGAACTCACCACCATTGTCAGATATAAGGCACTTCAATCTCCTGCCTGTTTCATTCTCAACTAAAGCTTTTCAAATTTTAAAAGTGTCAAAAACATCAAATTTCTTCTTTATGCAATAGACCCATACCTTTCTTGTAGCATCATCAATGAAAATAACATAATACTGTGATCCTCCAATAGAAGCGACCTGAGCTGGTCCCCACACGTCTGTGTGAACAAGCTCCAACTTGTGCTTCCTTTTTGTTGACCCAGTTTTGATAAAACTTACTCTCTTTTGTTTTTCAAAAACACAATGCTCACAGAAATCTAGATCTATGATTTTCAAATCTGAAAGCTTACCTTTTGACTTAAGAATAGTCATTCCCTTCTCACTCATGTGGTCGAGCCTACAGTGCCACAACTTTGCATCCACATCTGAAGTAGATAATACAGAAGGAGAATAATCAGTAATACAATTACATAAATAGAGACTACCTACTCTCTTACCTCTGATTAATACAAGTGCACCCTTGGTAACCTTCCAAGATTCAACTGTGAGAGTTACTGTACAACCCTCATCACCCAACTTTCTTATAGAAATCAAATTCCGCTTCAGCGCTGGGACATGCATGACATCTTTCAACACCCATGTGTTGTCATTCTGCAATTTCAGCTGCACTTTTCCTTTGCCAACAATTTTACAAGGCTCATCATCCCCTAAATAAACTTTTTAAAAATCTCTCTGGACATAATCATTGAAAAATTCTCTATTTGGGGTAGCATGGAAAGAGGCCCCAGAATCTAAAACCCAAGATTCTATTTTATTATGCAAAGAAAGTGAAAGAGCATCTTGTGCAACAATACCTGCAAATTTTGCTTCTTCATTACCTTCATGTTGATTCTCTTCATTAACCTTCAACCAACAATCTTTCTTTGCATGTCCTCTCTTTCCACAATTCCAGCAGGTTATCTTTCTTTTTTCATTTCTGGATTTGGATCTATTGCTCATTTTTGACTTAGACCTTGATCTCCCTTGCTTGCTCTTCTCTCTTTGCCTTCCCCTGCTTTCAATACTTAAAGCATTACCTGATGATTCACCTGTGCTTTTCCTGCGAGTCTCTTCATTCAGGGTTACACTAACATCATCAACTTTCAAGATATTTGTAGCAGATGCAGTATTACTAACTGTCATTACTAAACTATGCCAACTTTCAGGTAAAGAGCATAATATTAAAAGAGCCTTAATTTCATCATCAAAAACTATTTTGAGTGAATTTAATTGATTTACAATTCCATGAAAATCATTAACATAATTAGATACAGATCCACCTTCCTGCATTTGCAAATTAAATAACTTCATCATAAGATATACCTTATTTGACGCTGAGGGCTTTTCATATAAATTTGCTAAAGTAGTCATTAACTCTACTGTTGTCTTTCCCTGTGACAAGTTAGAAATCACAGTAGATGCCAGACTCAATCTTATAGATCTAAGAGCCTTTCTATCAAGAATTTCTCATTCTTCATCTTCCATATATGTGGGCTTTCTATCAACCCCATCCAACGGTAAGTACTTTCTGATACAGATAATCTTCTATCTGCATCTTCCATAATTAGTAATTCTTGCCATTAAACTTCTCCATTCTCAGTTTACTTTCTTCTGCCATTGCTTCTCTCACTCAAACAGAAACCTCTGTGAGTGACCTGTAATCAACAAACACTAACCAGATCTGAAACACCTGTTAGTCAACCTGGGCTCTGATACCACTTGTTGGGGATCAACCAACAAACTTGATTACTTTTATGTAAGCAAATAAACACGGAATTAACCCAGAATAATAAGTAACTAAAATCAGAAATAGTAAAGAATAAGAGATACAAGAAACCACCCTGAAAACTTGTATTAAACTCTTCCAAAAGGAATACAATGAAGAAAATCACACTTTCTTCTCACACCTCTCAGATGTACAGATCTCTTTCCCTCAAGAGTTCTCTTAATCAATTCTAACAACCTGGATTGATACACATTACAATATGTCTTGTACTGTTCTTTCTTACACACAAGCTATGAAGATCTATCCCTTTATATAGAATTAGGGATCATGAGCTATGCAATTACAACCATTAGATACACCTCCTAATCTAAGGCTTAAAACAGTCCTGCCAAAAATAGAAACGCGGACTTACAACTAATAGCTAATCTAATCATACAAACAATCTGTTCCATCCACGAAAATAGACTTTCTGGACGCACAGGTGACCGACGTCGGTCCCTGTTTGTCTGCACATGACCGACGTCGGCCGATATATAACCGACGCCGGCAACTACTAGTCGACTCCTTGTCGTCATCGGCGACTATGTAAATTCAGCAACTTCAGCATCCGCTCATTGGTGAAGCTTTTAGCTCCACACCTTAACATTTTGGAGCACAACGGTAGGTCCAGTCTCCCAAAAAAATAAAAAACCAGATTTGAAAATGATACCTAAAATCTAAAGAACCTCATCCATACCATAAGGGTCCTCATAAACTACTCAAAACATAAATTTAAAAACACAGCAACTAAACCTACAAAGAACACTACAATCTAAAAAAATGAAAGCACTACCAAGCTAACCTACAAATCATCCTTTTGTTGATTGCCGGCGTCTGCCTCTGTTGGATAAAAGTGATTCCATTGTCCATTGAGTGCCATGCCGCCTAGAATAGAATTATTAGCATCTAGCTGTAATCTTTCTTCTTCCGTTTTCCTACCACGCTTATCCTTCGGACCAAAGGTTGGAGTTTGTATATTACTTAAACTCTGAGCAATAGAAAGAACCTCCTTACTTCCCAGTTCTTCTGCTTCCCAATCCTCTAAAACTTCTTCTGAACCTTCACCCTCTTGGATTTCAGCTGTCAAAAAACCCATTTTCCTAGTCCTCAAACCCTACTTCCGAAATCTTATTGTCCTTAACCTACTTGAACGACAAAGGCTGCCTAGTTTCTAGAACATTCAACTCATCCACTGTCGCTGAAACTTGACTCTTCTGTGAGATAATTTGTGCTGACGAAGGTTGCCCTGTATCCAAAACATTCATTGTTTCTGTTGCCACAGAATCTTCACTCTTCTGAAGTTTGATTTGATCTGCCTTAGGGGAAACCAAAGAGGGGACTTCAACTGATTTGAAGTTAGAAGAAAACAAATTGTGGACCAAATCTCGGTTTGGACAGCCAATCTTCCAAACCCATTTCTGTAAAAACCCTGAATGAGAACCTTTAAAACCTTTCTCATGTTGCAATCTTATGATCAAATTTGTTACAGTTGAAACATCTAAACGACAAATCTTCATGATTAAAAAATTGATTCCTAACTCCATAAGAAGAGGAAATCCTGATTGAATGATGCAAAAGTTGAAAAGATCTACCAAGACACAAGCTCTTACAAAGCTCAAGTTAGCTGCAACTGAACCATCTCTTTTTACGAAAACTCCCAATTTGCTTACCAACTGCTGGGACAGGCCCGGGTCACAAAAAGCTAGAGGAAGATTATAAAATCTTACCCAAACCAGAGCTTGCGTAATAACTGCAAATTCTGTGTCAAAGAAAGGAGCCCATGGGCAAAAAAACACTCCCTGATTTCCAACAAACCAGGGCCCTTGAGAACAAACAAAATCCCTATCTTCTGTAGATTCAAACTGAAGCCAAAAAAAAGCTATTTGAAAGCATGGAAATTGAAGGGGGTTTGAGAGAAGGTCAAGAGCCTTGCGTCCATTGCAGATGAGTTTCCCAAGATGGCCTCTTCCCGATGCATCTTCCTATCAATGACTTATTTCCATTTGCTAAATCCACCGCATAAAGTTTTGATTCTATTATACCCAGATTTGGGGGAGAATCAGAAAATATTAATGGGAGATCACCCAAAAACGTTGTCTCTAGAGCTTTAATCTAAGAAGATCTTGCTTCTGTATTCCCTTGTAAACCCTCTCCACCTTTTGATTCTCTCTGAGGGTTTGTTAGAAGGAATCTGAGTTTTGGGAACACGGGTTGGGTCTGAATCTGGAAGGGTTTTAAGAATGTTGTCTTTGCAAAAGGAGCCATAGGAATGAAAAGGATTGGAAATATTAGCACAATTTAGAAAATCTAAATCTTTAGCAAAAACCCTAGCCGTTATTGTTGAATCTCTAGTTGTTCTCTCCTCATGGCTTAAATCTCCTATTGAGAAACCCTCAAACTTGTTGAGATGATCCAACCCTAAATTCCTTGGCTCTGTTAAAGACACGGGATTAACAATATCTTTGAGAGGACGTCGTCCCCTGCCCCGAAGTGTCTTCCCTGATGAACCTCACTCCATCTTGTTTGCCTTGCCATTGGAAAGATCTCCTCTAACCTCCCCACCATCTAGCTTGCTACCCTGGCCCACGGCTTGTGCATAACTTAGCACTCTCCCCTACCTGCGATCCTCCTTATCACGATCTGCCTCCTGGACTAATTCTTTTGTCGATCCATTTAACAAACTGCCTCCCCTACCGCTGCTCTACTGCACCCGCGTCGCCATGGTGAACTCCTCTCTACGGTAGATACAGATATTACATTCCATTAATCTTCTTCAAAATAATAGCATCCATGGTAACGTTATGAAATGATTATACAAAATATTTCTCTAAAGGTATCAGTGCACACAAGTTTAGACGCTGACATCAAATAAAAGAAGTCGAAGTAGGAACGCAACTAATTTAAAATTAGCCATATATTTTTGGGCTGTTTTATGAAAAATGTTCCAAATAATGAGATAAATCATAAATTCCAGTGGAACTATATCCAATAATTGAGAATGTGTTTCGAACAAGGGTTTTTCTAAGGATCTTGTATCATTTGAAATCTGAAGAAGTGCTCGGATAAGTCCGGGCCCCAAATGCAACATGTCAATGTGTCATGTGCAGAGGGCCGTAACACATACACATGCATGAAAAGTGGGAGTCAAATATTTATTTCCCAACAATGGTAAGGATAGCGAGTTGTAATAATTTGCAGAGCTCTTTTTCTTGCCATTCTTATAATTATTTCATTTATTAGATAAATCAAGTGGTTAAGACTAAGAAAAGCCTAGGTCTAATAGTTTGCAAATGTCCAATAGGAAGGAAACTTCTGCATTTTACCCTTCTATTTATTCAAGGGTAAAAATGACAGTTTACATTGTCATTTCTTCAAGAAAGTGGGGCATTCCTTGCTTATCTCAGGGTTAACAAAAGATTACTCAGTGTCCCATAAAGCAGGAGTAAAATATTGATCAGAAATAACAAGACTGCATGTAAGCCAAAGGGATTTGCTAACCTTATGCAACAATCCAAAAATAAGCTCTAAGAAATTGCTAACTTCTTCAAATGGAAATAAGTTGATATTAGTTTTGAAAAACAGAGAAACAAGCCATTTATATTAATGTTCACAGATGACCAAAATAGGAACAAAATAAAGCTCCAAAATGAGGCTATAAGCCAAAACTATACTTAAAGCATAAAAAATGCCTAGCTACAAGGTGAGGTGAACCCGAAGCACTTAAACCCTAAACGTGTCAAAACAATAATGCCATGCTATTGAGAGAGATACTTCTATAAAGGAGCCAAAATTAAATGTCAAATAGTAAATACCAACATACAAAAGAAACAGTTAATGATCAAACATATCTAATAAGAATTTAACCAACTAATTATCACAATGAGGTTTCCATGTCAAAAGCTGAAAAATAGTTGGACCAATTAATTATCACATTGAAGTTTCCATGTCAACAGCTAGTCTTAAAAGCTGAAAAATATGGGCAACCCTACCAATCAAACATGGTTGAATAGGACTTGAGTTGATACTCTGTAAGATCTCACATACCTTTCTAAAAATATCGAAGGATACCAAAGGACACAGCACAAAAAAATCATAATGGCTTCAAAATTAGCAATGAGCATTACCCTAGCCAATCTAAGCCACCTGTGAAACCACAAACAAGAAACCACCTCAAAGAACATAAAACAAGCATGCAAATACAACATACCACACAGGTTTCAAATTACAAAAAGGTAGAGATAAAAGTTTCTTTACCCTATCCCTAGAGATTTTGTATGTGGTCCCAAACATGCCAGAGACTCTGGCACTGGAACTATAAAACAAAATGCCTTAACATATTCAACTCTCTCAGCACTTCTCAACTAGAAAGATTAAAAAATAGATATTAAAAATTGTTGTTTCCTCACTTAGTTCAATAGAAAATGCTTAAATCTAACTCTGTAATGTCCCCTTCCAGTTGACATCTCTCAATACTTGAGATTAGCCTATTATGTGGCCCTCGTAGGGTAATATGGAGGATAGAGGGTCTTGTTGAGGCATGGCTTGGCTTCAATTGTCAAAAAATTTCAGTTTGGCTTTCGTTCGGGGTCTTTTGGACTCCATTTGCTTGACTTACTGTTTTTAGTAAGTGGAGACACTCGGTGGAGCACCCCTGCTATTTTTAGCAGTATGGTCTGGTCATATGCAGATTCAGTCACTTATCATCCGGCTTTAGATGGCTTGTCATTTGGACTTATATTAAGGGAGATATTAATATTTATTTGCCAAAATAAATATTAATTTAATTGAAGCTTATATTATAGAGTTATAATTTAAATTTATGTTATAACTTAAGTGACTTAATGAAGGGGTCGACCATCATGAAGAAGGGGCCATATTTCAAATAATTATTATAATTAAATGGGCACCCAAACTATCGGAAAATTAAAAGTGAAATTCAAAGTTAATTTTAAGAATGCTTTTGAAGGAAATCAGCTTGCTTGAGGAGATATAAGGTTTTCTTTTGAAGAAATTCAGCATTATTGCATTTTGGAGAACATTTTTGAGGAGTTTTGAACTTGCTTGGAGAATGAGGGTTTCTACTTGCAGCAGCCATTGAAGAACGTAGTTCTTCTGTGAGCAACCATCTGAGCTGGTGAAATATCCAGTGAACTTGGTGATTTTGGGGGGTCTCAATCAGAGGCTCTATTTGGGATTTCAATTGGATGAATTTGGTGAAGTTTGGATCAGATTTAAGAGACTGGAGTTGCAGATTATTTTTTGATTGAAAGGGATTATTTTCAGAGGTTTTATTTGCTACTACAATACCGTGAATAGTGACGTGCTACATTAACCGTGAATAGTGACGTGCTACAGTACCCATGAATAGTGGCGCGCTATAGTACATGTGAATAGAGAGGAATTTCTGGTCATAGAAGACAAAGTGTTCGCAGCTTCTTTTGGAGGTAAACATATGATGGTGTCTGCAGATCACAATCATATCAGGGTTCATTCAATTATCGGAATTTATTTTTTCATATTGTATTTATTATCAATAAGGCCTTGGACTCTTATTCAGTGAATGAAATAATATATGGCGATAAAATAAGTCTCAATATTGTTCAAAATTTATTCTCAATAGACTAGTTTTACTTTCAGTGTGTGTTTTTTTGTTCAAACCCCTTGAAAACACAAAAAAAATCATAAAACCTTCAAAACCAAACAAAAAAAAGTGAAGTTCAGCAGTAGAACCTGTGAAGGATTCTTACATTGGTATCAGAGCTAAACCCTGCCATCCTGAGGGTTTAGTTATTACATGCCGCCAGAGGAGGTTGGTTCACACAGGTATTATACATGCAAGAGAGCTTTACTTGAAGACGAATAGGGTTTAGAACCACAGTGGGTCATCATGGGTGACAGGCGTGGGTAGCCCACCCAGAGGCAACAGGAATAATGATGATCAGGGTACCAGAGATTTCTTCCGTGCTATGGTTACAGGGCAGCAGCAGATGGCGCAGGCATTACAGGCACTCACTACTATGGTAGAAAGGTTGAACCCACCTGTTAGACAGAATGGGGAACAGGGAGATAACAAGTTTGCTACAAGTAATCAGAGACCACAACGGACCCATTCCAGAACAGCTGATAGGCCTACACACCCTGCATTTGTTTCGGAGGAGCCAGAAGAAGCTCCAGCAGAGGAGGTGGCAGAAGACCCCATATTTGCAAATGCACTCATCGCTGCAAATGATGAATGGGAATTATTAGTTCCTAAGGTTCGGGAGATGATGACCTTTGAATGCTTTGTAAATCAAAGGAGAGCATTACAGGTCACTCAGACAGAATAGGAGGCCTAGAGGTCAAAATAGTGAGCTAAAGAGGGCTACAGAAAAGTTTTATTTGACTACTTTTGATGGTAGTAGCAAGATGACAGCGCAGGCTTGGATTCACAAGCTTGACACTTTCCTGGCACTGAGACCTATGACAAAAGTGGAGGCAATAAAATATGCCACACTACATTTAGAGGGAGTTGCACATGATTGGTGGTACCATGGAATGGTTACCCTACAGCATAACCAGGGGACTTCATACCAAAACTTCGTGGACAGGTTAGTAGAGAGATTTGATAAGGATCCAAAAGTCTACTTCAAAGAGTTGGCACAATTGAGACAGACAAGTAGATTGGAGTATTTCATTAGTGACTTTCAGATGCTATCCGTTATGGTGCCAGATATCTCAGATAAGAGATTGGTTGTTTTGTTCATCGAGGGATTATCTGAACCACTGAACGATTCGGTAAAAGCCTTTGATCCTCTTTCACTACAGGAAGCGATGAAGAAGGCACGCAGCATGGAACTTGCAGCTCCATCTAGCAAGTCCAATTGCAGGAGTACTTCTTCATTTAAGGACAAGGGATTCAATAAAAATAGAGAGAAATTTGATTTTACGAGTGATTCAAAGAAAAATCAGCAATACCCTTGGATCGTGAGACTCTTAATAATTTGCGCAGGAAGAAGCTTTGCTTCTACTGCAAGGGTCCCTATGATGCTAACCATGATTGTCCTTTACGGCCTAAGGGTAAGGCCAATAGAGTTATGTGGGCTTATTATGAGGATTCAGAATCTGAAAATTCCGGACAGCAGAAGAGTTCTGAGGAGTCAAAGTCAAAGGCTTCAGAACCTAAGGTGGAGGCAGAGTCAAAGATCCAGCTCCAGGAGGCACGGTTATCTAACATACAGCAAGAGGGATCTTTCAGACTTCGTGGAGTTTTGGTTGGTCAAAAGGTTATCACCCTTTTAGACACAGGTGCCACCCATAATTTTATTGATCTCAGATTTGTGGAGAGGTGTGGGCTTATAACCGAAGAGTTTGAGGGCATTCGGGTTAAGGTGGCTGATGGTTACACTCTCAAGTGTGACCGTATGATTAAGGATCTTCCTTTGTGCCTGAATAATTATGAATTCAAGGCTGATTATTATGTGGTAAATACGGGCAATATTGATATAGTCTTGGGCATGAAGTGGCTTCATTCTCTTGAGAAAGTTATACTTCGCCTTAAAGACATGGAGATCCAGTTCGAGGTGGATGGGAAGGCTCATATACTGAAGGCCATCCGAGATAGTAACATCAGGACTATTTCTTTTCGACGAATGGAGAGACTTATGCGTCATGACATGGTTGAGTGGGCCACCGAGTGTACTTTGATGCCTACACAGGAGGGACAGCATAAGACCGAGTATCATCCTGACATTCAACAGTTGAGAGTTAAGCATGAGAAGGTTTTTAGTGACCTTCCACCAGGGAGACCTCTAGACAGGCGTATTGAGCACATCATAGAGCTTGAGGAGGGCGCCAAGCCTGTCATGATTACTCCTTACCGACACCCAAAGCGGCTTAAGGATGAGATAGAGAAGACTATCAAGGCACTGCTTGCTATGGGTCACATTCGACCGAGTAAGTCACCATTTGTTTCTTCAGTTGTTTTAGTGAAGAAGGATAGTACTCTTCGTATGTGCATAGATTACAGGGCCCTGAATAAGCGGACTATTAAGAACAGATATCCCATACCCCGTATAGATGAGCTTATTGATGAGCTCCATGGTACCTGTTATTTCTCGAAGATAGACTTGAGATCGGGATATCATCAGATTAGAGTTCATGAGCAGAATGTTGAGAAGACTGCATTTCGTTGTCATTGTGGACACTTTGAGTTTGTGGTTATGCCATTTGGGCTAACCAATGCTCCAGCGACATTCCAGTCCACCATGAACAAGGTCTTTCACTCACAGTTGAGAAGATAAGTACTTGTCTTCTTCGATGATATATTGGTCTACAGCGGGACATGGCAAGAGCACTTGGCTCATTTGGATACAGTACTCAGCATTTTGGATAGGGAGTCCTTGTATGCCAAGGAATCCAAGTGTGATTTGGGTATGACTGAGTTGTTATACTTAAGCCATATTATCGGTGCAGAGGGAGTGCGGATGGATCCTGAGAGGATCCGTGCTATCATAAATTGGCCTACTCCTGAGAACCTTACACAATTGCGAGGATTTCTTGGGTTATGTGGTTTCTATCGCAGATTTGTCAGTAGATATTCAAGCCATGCAACACCTATGACGGATTTGTTGATAAAAGGTGCATTCATTTGGACTCCTGAGGCACAAGAGTGTTTTGTGAGGTTCAAGAAGCTTATGACTACATGTCCAGTGTTGGCACTGCAGATTTTACAAAGCCTTTTGAGCTTCAATGTGATGCTTCTGGTGAGGGCATTGGAGCGGTGCTTATGCAGGACAAGCACTCGATTGCTTATGAGAGTAGGAAGCTAAGAGGACCAGAGAGGGTTTACAGTATATATGATAAGGAAATACTGGCCATAATGCATGCCTTGGCCAAATTCAAGCAATATTTAGTGGGCAGTAAGTTTTGTATTAAAACTGATCATAATAGCTTGAGGTATTTCCTAGGACAGCAAGATTTAAATGACCGTCAACAAAAGTGGGTAAGTTACAGGGATATGACTTTGACATCACCTATGTCAAAGGTACATAGAATGTTGTTGTTGACGCTCTTTCACGCCGGCCTCCTCTGAGTTCTATGGTACAGATTGCAGAGGATTGGAAGCACTTGATTGTGGCAGAGTATGCCAAGGATACATGGATATCTGGTATTGTTGAGGGATCTATTGTGGACACCAGGTACACACTAGTAAATGAGTTGATCATTTACAAGAACAAGATTTTCTTGATCTCAGGGTCAGAGATGAAGAACACCATTCTGAGAGCTTTCCATGATGTACTTATAGCAAGGCATCCCTGGTACTTTAAGACATACAGACAAGTTCGGGAGAGATTTACATGGAAGGGGCTTAAGGCAGATGTTCTTCAGTATGTGCGAGAGTGCCCTGTTTGTCAGCAGAACAAGCAGGAGAACACATATCCGGCAGGGTTGTTGCAGCCACTTCCGATTCCTGATAGGAAGTGGGAATGCCTGTCGATGGATTTTATTTCGGGCTTGCCTAAAGCCCAAGGACGTGATTGCATATATGTAGTTGTGGATCGGATGATGAAGTATGCCCACTTCTTTCCAATCACCACTACTTACACAGGTAGCAGAGGTATTTTTCCGTGAGGTTTTCAGATTACATGGGTTGCCTCAGAGCATAGTTAGCGACAGGGATAGTCGGTTCCTGAGTCACTTCTAGTAGGAGGTGTTCAGACTTTGTGGGACCGAGCTTACACCGAGCACCAGTTACCACCCGCAGACCGATAGCCAGATAGAGATAGTGAACAAATGGGTGGAAGGCTACCTCAGGAATTACATAGCAGGGCAACAAAAGGCGTGGGTTAAGTGGATATACTTATGTGAGTATTGTTACAATACCACTTACCACATGACCATTCAGATGTCCCCATTCATGGTGTTGTATGGGTATGAGGTGCCTAGTTTTCTTGATTTGCTACTGAGTGACAGTAGAGTGCCTACTGCGGGAGACTTATTGCAGGAGAGCCAAGACATTATGAGGGCTCTTAAGGAAAATATTGCTAAGGCACAAAATCAGCAAAAGCAGTATGCAGATCAGAAGAGGACCAAGAGATCTTTTGAGGTGGGAGACATGGTATATCTCATGCTGCAGCCCTACCGACAGTCTACTCTTAGGAAGAGTGGATCAGAGACGCTCAAGCCACGGTACAATGGTCTTTTCAGGATTGTTAGGCGTGTTGGAGAGGTGGCTTATGAGCTAGAGCTTCCAACGAATAGTAAGGTCCACAATGTTTTTCATGTGTCACACCTCAAGAAGGCGTTAAGACATCGTGTGGTAATTTCAGCAGTATTGCCTCCCTTAGATGATGAGGGAAAGTTGATTTTAGTACCTGAGTCTATCCTAGAGTACAGAGAGAGACAGCTATGCAGGAGGACCATCAAAGAATATCTCGTGAAGTGGAGAGATTTGCCAGTGGAGGATGCTACGTGGGAGAGTGAAGAGATTTTGCAGCATTGTGAGTTGAGATTGCTTGAGGACAAGCAATTTCAGGAGGGGCGGACTATAATGTCCCCTTTCAGTTGACATCTCTCAATACTTGAGATTAGCCTATTATGTGGCCCTCGTAGGCTAATATGGAGGATAGAGGGTCTTGTTGAGGCATGGCTTGGCTTCAATTGTCAAAAAATTTCAGTTTGGCTTTCATTTAAGGTCTTTTGGACTCCATTTGCTTAACTTACTATTTTTAGTAAGTGGAGACACTCAGTGGAGCACCCCTGTTATTTTTAGCAGTATGGTCTGGTCATATGCAGATTCAGTCATCATCCGGCTTCAGACGGCTTGTCATTTGGACTTATATTGAGGGAGATATCAATATTTATTTGCCAAAATAAATATTAATTTAATTGAAGCTTATATTATAGAGTTATAATTTAAATTTATGTTATAACTTAAGTGACTTAATGAAGGGGTAGCCCATCATGAAGAAGGGGCCATATTTCAATTAATTATTATAATTAAATGGGCGCCCAAACTATTGAAAAATTAAAAGTGAAATTCAAAGTTAATTTTAAGGATGCTTTTGAAGGAAATCAGCTTGCTTGAGGAGATATAAGGTTTTCTTTTGAAGAAATTCAGCATTATTGCATTTTGGAGAACATTTTTGAGGAGTTTTGAACTTGCTTGGAGAACGAGGGTTTCTACCTGCAGCAGTCATTGAAAAACGTAGTTCTTCTGTGAGCAACTATCTGAGCTAGTGAAATACCCAGTGAACTTGGTGATTTTGGGGAGTCTCAATCAGAGGCTCTATTTGGGATTTCAATTGGATGAATTTGGTGAAGTTTGGATCAGATTTAAGAGACTGGACTTGCAGATTATTTTCTGATTGAAAGGGATTATTTTCAGAGGTTTTATTTGCTGCTACAGTACCATGAATAGTGACATGCTACAGTACCGGTGAATAGTGATGTGCTACAGTCCCCGTGAATAGTGATGCGCTACAATACATGTGAATAGAGAGGAATTTCTGGTCATAGAAGACAAAGTGTTCACAGCGTCTTTTGGAGGTAAACATATGATGGTGTCTGCAGATCACAATCATATCAGGGTCATTCAATTATCGGAATTTGTTTTTTCATATTGTATTTATTATCAATAAGGCCTTGGACTCTTATTCAGTGAATGGAATAATATATGGCAATAAAAGAAGTCTCAATATTGTTCAAAATTTATTCTCAATAGACTAGTTTTACTTTCAATATGTGTTTTTTTGTTCAAACCCCCTGAAAACACAAAAAAATTCATAAAAACCTTCAAAACAAAACCAAAAAAAGTGAAGTTCAGCAGTAGAACCTGTGAAGGATTCTTACAAACTCCGAGAAAACAAAAAGTTTTCACAATAATCCAATCACCTCCTAGGGAAGCCAATACCCATCCCCCAATGGAAACACTGAACATAGGTATCAGCTCGGGATTTCTCCTCAAACTGTCAATTTCCACTGTCAGGCATTTCCAGCTTTCCGAAAACACTTCAGGGATAGCAAAAGTTTATTCGAAGTCAGAAATAGGTGTTGCCAGTGTCAACAAACGGTATAAAAAAAACATTTCTGGAAAATTAATTGTCTCGCATTAATGAGAAACCTTTCTTGTCAGCTGAAAATATTTCCCATCTAGGCTAATGGTAACTTACAAAAATGCTAAATGAACTGTTAAAAATAAAATCAATGAAACGCCATATTATCACAAAAATATTTTAGCAGCCACCATTTATTTTCAGCAATAGCCAACGAGGGGTTTTAACATCAGCTAGCCAGCATAAAAGAGTTTTAAGGAATAGCCTGAAAGAAAATAAAAAACAAAGAAATAGCAGCTGCATCAAAGAGTTTTTTGAAAACAGTAGAAAAGGCATTTTTTATTTTGCAGCAGCAGACAGTTTTTTTTGAAGCATCAGATGAACAAAAATTAAGGAAGAATGGGGGAAACAAACTGAAAGAATAAAGCTCATAACAAAATCACATATTGTAGCATGTCCTGCTATCGCACCTTAGTCAAAATGTCAAGAATAAGTACAAGTGCCTTGTCTAGAAATGCAGTACATTCATGCATGGCTATAGTAAGCTAGTCATCAACATCAATGATTTGAATGGCTCTTAACACAGTACAATCAGCTCTATCACAATCTCAGAAGGCTTTAGCTAAGTGAATGTCCAACATCTCTTATATCACCTAGTCGGCTAAATTCTTCAATTTTGTCCAAAACTCCTTTAGCTATCTGATCAAACAAATTTAAATTGTGTAGTATAAGATGGCCTTGAATTATATGACTCGAATTTATTTCTTCTTTTGTTCAGCATCCCAAAAAATAAAAATTCAGAAAACGCAGTTGTCTTGAAAGCTCTGACAACTATGTGCTTTGTTTCATAACAAATAGTTTTCAAAGCCATATTGACAACACTACACAACACCACTATCATGGCAGAGAAATCGTGATCGTAACGCCAGGATTGATTTGAGTGATGATCATTTCCTTCGCTAGAGAGATCAAACATAGATGCACAGTCATAAAAAAATCCATTATTCTTAGGATCATCTTAAATATCTTTTTTTGCAATTCCACCTAGGTCTATAGATCAAAGCTTCATTTGGGTTGAAGGAGGAGGGTAATAGATGTCAGGAACAGATCCTGCACATACTTGAAAGATGGAGATGGAGACAGATTATGAATCACAGAGTTCTAATGTGAAGATTTGGGAGGACCATACAATCAAAACTTGCAGAAAATGGCAAGTACTCGCCTGTTCTTTCCCCTGTCAAGTTATTTCCAAACTGATCACGAGCCGAGTTTTTTTGCTTGTACTCACGAGTAGTGACAAGTAATTACTCACGAGTAGTGATAAGTAATTACTTGCGAGTAATGGCAAGTAATTACTCACGAGTCTAGGCTAAAAACTTGGCTGCTGGATGCTTATAACATCTAATTCATAAACAACACCATTTTTATCATTTCCTAGAGATTTTTTTTGTTGTTTTCAGTGTGCTAAGATAATTTTTATCATTTACCAGTTGCTGCAACATGATTGTCACTGAATACCATCAGCTTTGAAGGATTTTGATGGGGCTTAGAGAGGTAATTTTTGTTGCTTTTGTTGTGCTAAGATAATTTTTGTCATTTACCAGTTGCTGCAACATGATTGTCACTGAATACCATCATCTTTGAAGGATTTTGACGGGGATTTGAGAGGTAAGGGTCTTTATGTTAGATTTTTTTTTTTTTTTCTATTCTAGATTTATAGGCCTTGGGTTTGAAATTTTTTTCTTTTTCTTCCATTTTCTTCTGGTTCTTTCTTTGATAGGCATTGGCAGCTAGGGTTTTAAACTAAAACTTTTTGTTGTTTTATAGGGTTTGCACTTGCAGTTTGCATTCAATTTGCAGTGGCAGACAAGAATGACATCCAATTTAGGGAGCCATAGGAGTAGAATGTCTGAAGACCCTACTTAAAAGCGGGGTGAAGAGGGTTCAGAGTACAATTCTGTCATATGCAATTATTATGGAAATAAGATAAGCGGCGGCGTTAATCGCCTTAAATACCACCTCAAAAGAAATGCGTGTAAAAATATGCAAGTGTACATTGAAGTGTGGCCTGAAGTTCAAAGAGAGATGGTTGATGTCCTTGCTCTTTATGGGGAGAATATATATATATATATATATATATTAAAAAAAAAGACAACTGAAGCACTTGCATCCATAATGAAAAGGGGCCGAGTGCAAGTGCTAATTTTGATGACTTAGGAACCTCTTCTATTGCCCCAAGGTTTCGGGATGGGGCTAATCTACTAGACATAGTTCAAATTCATAGGCACGGGGTTTCTTTGTTCCTCAAAATACTCCTAAGACACAACCTTCAATTGAAGGTACTGCTTGGAGCCAGGAAACACTTAATGAAGCAAGAGGCTTGAAACAATTTTTTTGTTTCAATGTGGTTGGGAGATATTGGTAACTGCATTGACTGTTAAAGCTATGCAATCTTTCTCAATTTAAAAAGTTTGTTATGGAATACTAGCGCAAAATCTATGCCTTAAATTTAGAAAGGAATGATTTTATCAAAATCTAATTCCTCTCTGCCTTGCCCAAAAACATTGGTCAAATGGTCTTTTGACAGAATAGCTATTTTGGGAAAATATATTTCATTCGTGGGTTTTGTTGATCTCCTAGAAGTTGCTCAAGTAGAATTGGTAAGATCTGTCTCCAAGCCTTAGTACAAAATGCTTTGCCAAACATTTCTTCAAAGGATTTCTCAAAGATAGATGAAGTCAAGCAGGTTTGGTTGCTTTAGAAAACAGCAAAAACACAAGCCTTATGCTAAAAAATATACCTTAAGAAAGGCTAGACCAAGACAATTCAAACCATATAAATTTTTCAAGAGAAGGTTTGATGTTAACGATATTTGTTGCTATTCTTGCAAGAAAAATTACCATTATGTTCATTCTTGCCCAAGCAAAGCTCCTCATCAAGATAAAGCCCTATATGCAGATAATTCCATCTTTGATTGGTGGGATATGGTTGAAACAAATGAAGAATTTAATGGATTTCTGCATTCTGCTACTGGTTTGTTTGTCAAAATAAAAGAGTTAGAAGAAGATAAAATGATTTCTAAATCTGAATCAAAAAATGAATATATGAGTTTCAAAGCATATATGAATATGTTCAAAGGTGATTTAGAAATAGATTCTAAAATATAAAAGAATGTTTTTAATGATTGGTGCTATAACAAGTGTCAAGAAGACCTAGAAATGCCAGAATTAGAAGACACTACTCCAGAACAATCTTCTAGAGGGCAAGATTCTCAAGAAAAAATATTTGAACAGACAAGATATGGTTGAAACAGATGAAAAATTTAATGATTTTTTGCAATATGCTACTGATTTGTTTGTCATAATAAAAGAGTTAGATGAAGATGAAATGATTTTTGAATCTGAATCAGAAAATGAAAATAGGCTTCAAAGCATCTGTAAATCCAAAGGTGATTCAGAAATAGATTCAGAAACAGAAAAGAATGTTTTTAATGATTGGTGCTATAACAAGTGTCAAAAAGACCCAGAAAACCTAGAATCGGAAAACAATACTTCATAACAATCTTCAACGGGCCAAGGTTCTGAAGAAGAAAAAAGATGTAAACAGACAGATAAGGATGAAGATAGTTCATCATGTCTTCTGAATGTGATGAATCTGAGTGGAACCCAATAAAAGTTTTGGTTTATAATCCACTTCATGATCTTAATTCTTTGGCACCATACAAAAAGCCTATTCAAATACCAAAATTGTCTAGATCTCAAGTCGCAAGTTATCTTCTATTGCTAGCCAATCTGACAGGCATCAAATTCAGGCCATAATGAAAGCTAAAGCTTTTGTTTATATTCCTATAAAGATTGCTATAAAATTTAAATAGCCATTCTAAGTTTTGTAAGTATGATGCTTTCATCGACACTGGTGTAACCCTAATTTTGCACATCCAAATGTTTTTCAAGATTGGTCTTACTACCCAACTCCTCTAAATGTAAGCACAATGAATGCAAGTCAACCTTTGCAATTATTTATTACAAATGTTCCAGTCTTAATAGGAGACAATGTTTTGCACACTGTGTTTGCCCAAATAGAAGACAATCAACATGACATAGGTCTAGGAGGCCCTTTCAGGACTCACTAGGACCATACACAGTCTCTAAAATCTGTCTTGTTCTAAACATCTCAGGAAGAAACTGTTTTGTGCCTCATCTTCACAGAGCTACTGTTCAGCAAAAAATTAAAGCTAAATGCCAAGAGCCAAGCCTTAGAGAAATTCTCTCTCAAGAGAAAAAACTGTTGAAAGCTAGATCAGCTAGGCACACATTCCTTTAAATATAATTACAGTTGATATATAAAATGACCGCTTCCTTACAAAGAACAACTCGTTCAACGAGTTGCACAAGGTAAAATCTTTTAAAAATTCAACTATAAGTAAAGATATCATCAAGTCAAGATTTCAGTTGCAAATATTCCAAAAAAAACATTTTCTACTCTAAAATGGTTTTCCGAATGGCTCATAATGCAAAAGAATGCTCCAGTGCAATTCCAGCAAAGAATGGACAAAATCTTCAGTCCACATTTTTAGTACATAGCTAATTACATTGATGACTTTCTTGTGTTCTCTAACACATATGAAGTGTAATACCCTTCTCAATGAACTAAATGTTTTCCTTAGCAATGGTTATTTATCGACAGGTTTGTCGATTAAAGTTTCATTTGGCTTTGTCCTCGAGACCGAGGGTTTTTTCTTTTAATAATGCAACTTTTTGCAAAAAGAGAATCCGTCAGTTTAATCATGCGTTGAAATATTGATTATGTTATCTTTTTCATATTTTGCACTAAACAAAATAATCAAGCAATTTGTGTAAGTTTACGTATCTAAGCTTATGCCTTTTCTCCATTTAGTCGTACTCAGGTGGATGGCATAGCACCTTGGACAAGCTTATAATGACATTATAAAATAAATAAAAGAAAATATAAAATAATAAAATAAAATAAAATAATGCTGTATACTTAAAAATAAAGACAAATAAATAATATAAAAACAACTTTAAAGATTATTAAAGTGACGTTAATAGAAAGTGGTGATGGGCGTGGTGGGAGGCATATGATGAAGATATTAAATGCTCTATTAGATAGTATTAAATATTGCAAAAGGAGGAGAGAGGCGTAGTAGTGTGGAGAGCATGATGGAAAATCATGTGGCAGACAGAACATGCTTGTAGAAGCAAAAAAGGGGGGCTTGGGAAATAAATTGTGTACTCTAGCAAGCACATGCTTCCAACGGATTGTGTTTTGAGAAGAAAAACCTCACTTTTATGGCACTTGGGGAAGATCAAAGGTGAAGCTTGATACCCAACATCCTGCCAAAGGGAAATGCATCAAAATTGCAGCAGTTGGAGCACCATACTGAGAGAGAAGGAGAACTGAGAGAGGCAGGCACTCTACCAGGTCTTTCAAACAAGTGGATTTTTGTAATACTCCTTCCTATTATTTTGGCTATAAGCCTTTGTAGATCTGTGCATGGCTTGTGAATGTAACATTGTTGTTGTTAAACCCTTCTATGCATTTGTATGTTCACTCTTCCTTAGTTTTGTATTACATAGTGATAGCTAGCTGTTGTAAATGGACAGAACCTGCGAGATCAAACAAAATAGAAATTTCATTACCCTACCAGGTCGTATATCTTGTCGGCTGCGGCCTTTGAATGTATGACTGTTTAAAAAAAAAAACCAATGCATTATTTGGGGGCGGCATAGTGATTTGAGTGGTTGTTTGAAGATGTGTAGTGATGTGGAAGGTTGCATATTAGCTCTGTACGTTGTGGCCTTTGTCCTTTTCTAAGTTGTGGAAATGTGAGTGAGTATTTAGAAACAGCGGCGTGGTAGTTAAAAGTGACTGCATAACAGCTAAATGGCTTTGGGGACTGCATATTAAATCTTGAGTGGCTGTAAAATGGTCTTTCATTGTCTTTTGTCATAATAAATTGTTCTTGTTCATCACGCCTCTGTCTATTTTGGAACTGTTTGTTGTTTTCTGCTAAGGCGATGCTGGTGTTATTTGCATGTTGGTTCTGCTGTAATGGATTGTTTTGTAAAAGGATTAATTGGTATTTAATACAGTTGTACATTGATTAATGTTTAGTTGCATTCCGTAACTTTGAAATGGCTTAGTATAGCATGATTAAAAGGAGGCAACAATTGTAGTAGTCGCCACTATTATATATATATATAATAAACATTTAAGTATAACTTTATATTTTGTAAACTTATACTTTAAGTTATATTTTATATATATACTTTCAGGGTGTTTGAGAGTGGTTTGGATCCCTAGGAGCTATAATGCAAATTCTAGGTTTTGAAAGATCTTATTATTTTCAGATTTACCCATATTTCAATTTCAGGATTTCAGACTTGACCATATTTCTGGGTTTCAAGATTTCAGACTTAGCCATATTTCATATATATATATATATATATATAGAGAGAGAGAGAGAGCAAAAGAGCACAAGGTTTAGAGAGACTTGGTTTGAAAGGACTTTTAGATTTGACATAATTTTCTCTCAAATCACAAATCTGATCCTAGATTTGGATTGGAAGTTATTTGGGAATCAAGTTTTATTTGCGTTCTTGTCTCATGCTAAGTTATAATATTGTTGTTTAGCACAATAGACAAAGTCCGTTGATATCTTGACAAAAGATAGAATAATCAAATTATCATAATCTTTTAATTCTAGAATTAATTGATTCTCTACAATCTTATAATCCTGGTATTAATTGATGAATCTCAATCTATAATTAATAATGTTATTGGTAAGGTCATATTTGGAACTATGTCTTTGTGGCTTATGTGTTGCACAAGGGCCTTGTGATGATGGTGTTACGCACATGAAATATGTGGCATGTTTTTATTAATACTTAGACCCATGTACAATAAGGAAAAGAGTGGTCCTTAACCATTCAAAAAAATTATAAAAAAATTATAAAAGATGGTTAGTTAGATTGAGTTTTAATGACATCCACAAGATCGCGAGTTCTAGTGATGTGAGGTGTACTATGAAGGTTATCTGTTGGGAATGATCCTCTTATGGATTTATAAGATGAAATGCACATTTGAAATACGTACCATATAATGTGATAATAAAATGATCAAATGTATGAAGTAAAATTTCCTTATCTTGCTTATTTAAGTTTATGTAGTCATGATAAATTATGCTTATGTGAAAAGAATGGAAATGTAGACATGCTCTTCAAAAATATATGTTTTAGATGCTTATGGCTTGAATAACATGGTGGAATTTTGCAGAGATGAAACACTTGGCAGAATTTTGCAGAGATGAAACACTTGGCAGAATTTTGCAAAGAGGAAACACTGGCCAGCTTATGCTGACACTTTCTTTGTTTGATATTTAGCGCAGGGTGCAATGATAAAGTAGCAATAGAATGCAGGGATTAAACTTATGTCATGTCAAAAAGAGTTATTGTTAAAGAGAATTACTATTGTGTATTCAGTCCAAATTAGTCAATATGTAAGAGTATTCTTGTAATTATAATGTAAATTCTAAAAGGATACATTGCTTTATAAGACAATACTTGTTGAGAATGATGCCAATATGGGCACTTAAGTTCTATTTTTAAGCTTTGTTTGTTTTTTTTTTTTTTTGAGTGTTTAGGAAGGATATTTAATTTATTTATATCATAAATTAGTTTTTTTTGTCATTTTGCACACTTTCCAGTGATTTCTAAAAAAATAGCTAGAATTGTCAATTCACTGTGTGAGTACTCACATGAGTTCCAAGTTGTAGGGTGTCTTTTCTAAGTTGTGTTAACTAAATTTAAGATTATTTTAATCAATATTCTATCATATATGGATTGTGGGATGCCACTTTTGTCTAATTATAGCTTGTGGTAGTCAATTAAGAGTAGCTTCTTGCATGATGACCAAAAAATTATCAGTTAGTGTCAGTGGTACTCTTAGTTGTCTCTTGAGTTTATCTTTAGTCTTTTTTAGGTTGTCTTAGATTCTACTTTTAGAAGTCTAACTATAGATTCCTTAGTTGTCAAGTAACATTATTTATTTAGATTTTACTTTATATTTTTTTTAAATAACTTGTCATGCAAGTTATCTTGTAATAGGCTTGTTTTAAGCCTTATTTATTAATAAAAAATTCCGCACAAGTGGAGCATAATAATTCATTTTATTAATTCGTGTTGCATATTGTTATCTCTGATTTTTTGTTGTAGGTATTCACAAAAGAAGACCAACAAGCATATGTTTTTTGTTTTTAAGCTATTTAGTACAGTTTTTTGTCGACAATTTCACTTACAACATAGCTAGTTTGACAGCTAGTAATTCTAGAATAGATTGATTGATAGATAACTTCAATTTTACAATGAAACAAAACCGATTTGCACTCCATGTATTCAAAACCTGCAATATTTGGTTTAGTGTCTTGTTACGTAGTCAAAATAAAATATGTTGGATTTTGAATGTTGCAATCAGTTTTGTAAAAGCATCAATACTTAATAGTATAGAAAAGGTTATGCAAAGAGAATAGTAGCATAGTGAATAGTTTCTTTTCTTGAAAGCATTGTAAACTAAATTTTGGACTAAATTGAGTTAGTCTTTATGAATATTGTTAATATTGTTTCTAGCATGTACCCTCTTTTAATATGCATTTTGTTATAATAATATTGATGTTGTAGTTGTAGTCTTTGTGATGTAGCTAGCTATGTTCGCACTAATATTATAGCCTGTTTAGTTAAGATGAATAAGCAAGTATTGAGTCATTAAATGTCTTGTTCGTGGAAAAGACTGATATGAAACTGAAAGAATAAGACCCTATGGCTTAGTCCTTTTCGCTAAAGAAAATTGTTATTTAAATTTCATTAGATGAATATACTATTTCTTTATTGTACAACTATTTAAAATACACTTATGGGAAAAGTTGACAAATCCTTTAACTTTGCTAATAACAATAAGTTATAGGAGAGGAGTTGAGTTAGTGAAAACAAACATGAAAATCAAAGAGGTTTTTTCTTGGAAATTCGTTTGATAAGATGACTAAAGTTGATTAGCAAACCCGTGATGTGCAAACTCTTCCTATAAGACACGAAGGAGAAACGATGGCTTAAAATCAACTTTTATGATATGGGATGATAGCAAAATAAACTGCTTACCCGAGTCAAAAACTAGGCAGTTAAAATAATCAATAATAAAAATCAATCTAGTTTTTGATCTAATTAAATACCTAAAGTGGTAATCCGATGAAAGTGAGACCTAATACCTATTCCTTTAGACTATGAATATTGAAATCCACAATCAAATAAAATTTTATCCCTTTCAAATTGTTTTGCTTGTCCAATTTTGAAGGGCATTTGCACGGAAAAACTATCCTGTCTCATTTTACCCTGCGGAATCGATGTCGAATAAATACCCAGGGGTGGTATTATCCAAAACTGAGGGTTGTTTCGGTTTTCCTTTAGCTTTATATTATCAAAAGAACCTTCAAATAATCATTATCGAGACGTTTGCTATTTTTAGCAAGTCAATGTCAAAATCAGTTTATTAGGGTTTTCTTGGTAAGGCAATTTTTCATCATTAAACCCTATTTGAAATGACAGTCAAATTTAACATTTCCTTCGTAACAGGTTTACTCTAATGTCTCAAATGGGTTAAGTCCAACATAGAGAATTGGTTTTCGTCCTCAGTAAAGATTATCGTTCTCTCGGGATATTTATTTCAATGTTGTTTTGAGACCCTTTGGTCTTGTCGAGGGATGGTCGTGTTTTGTCCCTGATAGAGTGTTCTTGCTTTTATAGTTGATAGACTGTCATGGTAAATGCATAAGATGGTTTTGTTTGTTCTCGTCTCTAGACTGTTCTTATATGTGAAGATGTTGGAACCAAACGGTATCTTCCTTAAACGTTGATTTAGCTTTAAAGAGCTACCAATCTGGTTAGAAAGGGCTATGGATTTTGAAGGATAAAGTAATTTGTTGACTACACTTAGTATGGTCTTCTTGAGTTGTCTGAATCCATTTTTGAACATAGATTGATCCGTCTTACAAATCATGATAATTGTTCCAGTTCCTCTCTTAATTTGTAAGGGGACGTTGAGCAATTTTCATTTTGTACTAGTCTTGAAGTGTGTGCATGACAATCCTTGATAAGAGATTGTAATCCTTGCTATCGTTCTTTTCTTAAGACAAGTGGATAGTGTTCATTGGTTTTCTTTAAAAAAAATTGGTGTGGTTTTGTGTGTAATTGAGTCATGAATTTTTTGGGCATGACATGAAGATCATTGCCATCACTTTAGATTTTTGCAAATTTGGTGGATAAGCGTGGAATTGGATAATCAAATGATCCGAAAAAGAAACTATTCTAGACAGAAATTGAATGTCTTGGAATCCTTCTCAAAGAAGGTAAAATACAAATGCAAAATTATGTTTGTGAAAAAATTCAAGGATTTCCAAATAAATTGCCTAGTTTAGAGCAATGTTAAAGATTTTGTGGTTACCTGAATTATGTCAACAAATTCTTTGAAAAATTGTCTAAAAAAACCAAGCCAATTTGGATAGCTATGAAGTCCAAGTCATTTACATAGTCTGTTGATGCTACTCAAGTTGTGCAATCATTAAAAAACGATTCTCAAACTCTCTGCTCTTACACCTTGTCTCTTTGGACCATTTATAGTCCAAATTGATGCCTGAAAAGAGGCATGGGCCGCAATTCTTGTTGAGCAAAATGGAACAAAAAAGCTTTCTATGTACAATTTTGGCCAATTCCAAAATCATGAGCTCAATTACTACCCTGTAGAGAGAAATTCTCGCCATAGTAAAGGGAATTGAAAAATGGCAAAGTATCTTACTCCCAGAACAATATACAATCAGAGCCAACAACCGCAACTTCAAATGGTTTATAGTAAACAAATTAGTTATCAATTGTGCAAAGGCCAATATGCATGATAGCAACAGATTCTTGCTCGATACAAGTTCCAAGTCCAATATATTCTAGGAAAATAAAATTGCTTACCAGATGCGCTTAACTTGGAAATGGCAACAGTCAACATGATTAGAGGAAGTAGTTCACATCACAGAGGAAGTTCTTCACAAGCACCAACACCCCAAAATTCACGTAGAATAAATTTCGCAAACATTTCTAATTTACCAAATCTTCTTCAATCATTAAGCTATATCCTGACTTATGGTGTCAACTACCTCAGCATTTAATTGATATGCTTACAAAATCCTAGTATGCTAACCATTGGCTTTATGAAGTTAAAAATGTCATTTATCCACAACGCCAAAGACAATAATATAACAGATGGAATTGGTTTATTCAAGAAAAGTTGAATAAGAATTGTTATCCATTGAAACAAATGGTCCTAATTCAATAGATGTTTTTATCTTCAAATTCAATCTATTAAATTGGTCTACTAATGGAATGCATCGACTCCTCAAGCTAATAAAATTGATATAGTAAATCAAGTGTATCTACCCAGAGTTCATTTTGAATTTAATGCAGATGAATTTGGTGTCATCCTTGATGAAGAAATGCATAATTTCTTTAAGAAAATTCATAATAGGTTTAATTAATTAATTGTTTATATGGCAGATTACTTGCAAGATCCTGATTTTTAGACTGCCAAGGGTAGAATGGTTTACCTACACAAGGAGATCTGACTGAAAATCTTATGTCCTAATTAAAGATGCTCAAATCATTATTCAACCTGCGGGCATATTTGGATGGAATGACCTTGATAATGTGATAAATGGTGTCATTGTTCATCGCAAGGACCATATGCCACTTTATTATCAAGAAAATAATGAGTTAGCAGATGATTGTGATTCCAAAAAAGATAATGATTCACAAGAAAATCCCCCATGGAATGTCGAAAATGATAATATTCTTTGATTATCACAGAAAGCTAATTGAAATCTCTCATATCTAGAATCTTATCCTTTGCTCTTGATTGTGCGATTGCTTTTTCGTAGTGGTTCGCAATGTTTCATGCACTACTCTTGTAAAGTTTGATAACAGTGACAGAATATACATCCAACGCATTTGACCCTAGTAGGAATCTTTTTCCTTTTAATGCTTGTTTTGTTGTCAATCAGTTGCATTTATAGAGCCTTCACTTCGATGTTATATATAACACCCTTGTGCTCATTGTAAGACGTCTGAGAAAATCAAAGTCTCTTTGTTTGTAAACATTTGTTTACTTAAAAGCTGAAGTCATATCCATTCAGCCGTCTTAACTGAGGTTAGTTTGTTCAAGGCATGTCACTCTACCTCTCAACATACTGTAAGTTTCAAGAGTTGACTAGCAGCAAAGAACAAAAGTTATTTGTTGTCTTACGATAGCTCAGTGTAAACTCTATAGAAACTTAATTGTGTGAAAGCCAATCAAAAAACCCAACACAAGAACCTTCTCGATTATAACATAAACCAAACTATCTTATAATGCTAAACCAAGTCAAAAGGGTTCTAAAACCTTCATACAGTGTTTTACTATATATAACAATACACACACTTGATTGTGTATATTCAACATTCAACAATCTTGTTCACATACTTCCTTAGAGGAACCATGCCTTTATCCAGCACTCACTTTATAACGTCCATACAGTAGAGAAATATGCATTCACCAACTACCAAACCAAGTGATCAACGTGTCACGCTCCTCAATAGGTCCATGTCAAAGTGCCACCAAAACGTTGCTATCGCTTCTTCAATCCGACAGATACAATCAAAAGTGTATGAAATGCCTTAAGTTAAACTTTATTGCTTGACATGTTGCACAACTCCTCGCAACACCTTATTGTGACTCAACCACTGTGCTCCACTACGCAAACTTCCATAGTGCTATAAAACCCTGCAAATTGTCCTAGGCAACTTTACCATCATTCCCCATGTTGACAACTTTGTGTAATTGTCATAGACAGTCTCCATGCAAGTCTGCACAACCAACCTTGCTTGCACAATCAACATGCGCAACATCCTACGCAGCTTGTGCTTGCGCAACACCTACCTTGTGCACAATTACCATTGCGCATATCCATGCAAAGTTGAAACATTTTCCAACAATCTCCCACTTGTTGAACACGTTGAACACTTTGCATAAGGGAGCACACATCCATCCTACAACTTAGAGCAGCCATGGCCATCTCCTTCATGCACCAAGAGAACTTCTCAGTACTCACTTCCTTGGTCAATGAGTCTACAACATTTTCCTTGGTGTCCATCTTTTCTAGATATATCTCTCTTCCACCATTTCCTTTACAAAATGATACTCAAGGTTCTTTGTCAGACATATTATGCTTTGACTATTGCAATTTATCTTTACATCCTTCTATGTGAACCCAACCATAGAACACAACATTTGAAGCCACACCACTTTTTTGCTTGCATGAGTAGCTACGATATATTTAGCTTCGGTGGTAAATATCGCAACACTAGCCTATCATTTGCTCATCCATGTCATGTCCTCCTTTTGGACATAAAACAATTGAAGACCCTTAGCCTCATTTGTTTCTCAAGGGCTAAGGAAAAAGAGAAAAGAAAGAAAGGCAAATAAGTGATTTTGAATGAATACATGTAAAAAGTACTTTATGTTATAAGAGCCACTTAAGTTGGGGCTCTTTAAGGGTCATAGGCATCACTTGACTAAAGAATGAATTTTAAAAAACAATTTTCCTTAAGATTTGAATATATGTTTCCCTCCCTTTTGGGCATGCCCGTTGGGGGGGGAGTTGTATAAAAAAGGAAGGTTTCATTTGGAGGTATGCTAATTTTGGATATTGATTTATGAGACTAAGCACGAAAAGCTTAACTCAAAGCTTTGTAAACGAAAACCTTCAAAATTCTAAGGGAATTAATGACGAAACCCTTTAATTCTGATTAGAACAGCATCATCTCAGAGGTTGCATTTGGACTTAACATTCAAAAAATTCAAGAATTATTCCAATTGAAGAGTGAAGACTCACCCCCAAGGGTGGCGATTGGGTTTGGTGGTGTAGCGACTTGGTTGGGAGTTCAACACCAAGGGTTGTGGAGCTGTTTGCGGGCAACTAACAAGTGGAAGTGTGGAAGGCCCTAAATTGACTTGTGCTACAAGTATAGGGTTTGAAGACCCCTAAAAAATAGGGCTGTGTAAGGACTTGAATTTTATTTGTATCTTCTGCCCTAGGACGGATTGCTTAGGAGTGGTTTTAAGGTCAATTGGGACCTTGTTGATATTCAAAAAAATTAGAAATAATTTTTATAATTTATTCTACTATTTCTACCTTGTTTTGGCATCACATTTGGTCATCAAACGTATTTATTGCAGCACTATACTTCTGAAATATTTTAGCTATTTTTAGATGCTTGATGAAGTGGAATTGGATTGAAATAACAAGTTGGAATTTATTGTTTAAGTTTTCAAACATTGGAACCTAGGGTTTAAAACTGTGTTTTTGAAGCATCTTCCACAGTTAGGGTTTGCTGGAATTTGAAACATAATTTTCAGATTTCAAAGGGTTTGTTTGAAAGCCCTATTATTCCTCAATTATCCCAATTTGGGAACATTTTAGTGGTATCAGAGCCAAATTCTTGACCAGTTGTGGGATTTGAGGGTTTCATGTCAAACAGTGACATAAGAGATATGGACAATACAAGGTTTGGGAGATCCTCTCAAGCTCATGAAAGGAAGGAGCAGCCTTCCAATCAGACAAATTTGATGGAGATTTATGAGGAGTATATGACATATCCAACCCCTTTCAAGGAGATAAACCTCAAGGATTTTGTATCATGGAAAAAATGTAAGGGCAGTACTCGGGTTACACAGGGGTTACTTGATACTTTGAGGAAGATTGTTCTTGCCACATTCAATGGTTCAACAAACATTTCCAATAAGGCATGGATTGATAAATTGGGTACACACCTAGCACTTCGTCCCATGGAGGTAGAGGAGGCCCTAAGATTCATCACAACACATTTAGAGGGGGCTGCCCATGATTAGTGGCACCAAGAGTTGATAACCCAAGGGCATCACCTCATAGACAACTATGAGGGATCCAGTAAGAGGCTTATTGGGAAGTTTGATGGGGTTAGTCCAAAACCTCACTTTGAAGAAAAATCAAACACCTTGAGGCAGCGAAGTGTTGAATCTTCTGAAATGCATAAATCTGAAAAATTGGGGCAGCCAAGTAGTGAAATTTTTGAGTTTCACAATTCACAAATAGTGGGGTAGCAAGAAGTTGTCCAACAACTTCATGAACAGCAAGAAGAGTTGTTTCAGCTAAGTAAAGGGCAGCCAAGGGTTGAATTTTCTAGGCCACAAGAACCAGAAATTCAAAGGCAGCCTAGTGAAGGTTTCCAACAAGCTATGGAACAACCAAGGGGGTTGCAAAGGGTAGACACTAAGAAAAGAGTAACAAAAAAGTCAGAACTTCCCAAAGTGAAGCAAGAAGTTATTCAACAACTTCATGAGCAATCAAAAAAACAAGAGAGAGAGGAAGGTAAGGAAGAAGAAGAATCCATTTTGCATATTGAGGAAGCAAAATCAGATTTTTGTATAGGTAAACAATTGGGTTATCTTCTTGATGAGTGCTCATTATTTTCTCCTCATGCTTGGGTCTTTCAACATTTTGATTGTAAAACTTGTGCTAACAATAAGATGGAGATGAAGGGCACTCAATGGGGAAGAAAATTCTTCCAAGTGAATTCTAGAGATATGCATGACAAGCCTCCAACATGGATGTGGGCTCCAGGTGAGCTTTACAAGCATACTTTTATCATTGTGTTCTGTTGTGAAACAAAGGATGAAGTTTGGACCATCATGGAAAGAGATATAAGCAAGAAATATCATGATCCAAGGATCAAAGAAAGAATTGTAAGTAGCACATTCATTGTTGTTTTCCCCATTTTCAATTTGCTTTCCATCAAGTTTCTTGTTGCCATGGTGAGTGTTGGCTCTCGAAAGGTGTGCCTCTTACACCCAACACCATGGGAGTGGTTCCCACATGTATGAGTGGATTTCCAGCCACCATAAGGGAAAGAATAGAGGCAAAAGAAGTTGCTACAGCCTTGTCAAGAGCAACATGAACCTATCTTTTGAATTCCGAATATGGGGGAGTTGCAAGGAAGAATCGAGGCATCAAGAAAGGATGCACTTCATGATCCTAGAGCTTAAAAAAAGAATCAAAAGGGTGTTGTTAGACACTATGGTTTTTACTAATTTGTTTGTTTTGTGTGTAGGAGTATTAGGGAGATCAATTGCAATAGCCAAGGTGAATGCAAGGAATGTGGTGATTTCCAAACAAGGGTAGCCGGTTGAAGTGGCAAAGCGGTTGAGGGTGCAAGAGGAGGTGGCAAGGGCTAAGGAAATTGAACAAGTAATTGATGGGCTCCTTAGGCTCCAAGAAAACTTTGATTTGGGGTACTTTCCGAAAAAACAAGAAGTTACAAAGATAAAAATGGAACATTGTTTGGACAATCCATTGTTTGAAATGGATAAGGAGGTAGATCAAGGTTCCGAATTGTTGTGGGATGCAAGTGTGATTTTTAGGACATGGCAAGAGGCTGCAAATTTTGATCATGGGAAGCCAATGACTTCAAAGGAAATTCAGCCTTCTACTAAATCAATAAGTATAACTAAATCCGAATTTTGTTGTGCATTGGACGTGACATCCAAAACTATGGAAAGAGTCTTTCCCAAGAAGAAATGGATAAGGGCAGCAAAAAACTAGGTCTTCCCTAAGCTGGAACAGCCCTCAAGATATGAAAATCACTATTTGTTTCCATGTGTATTGAGCCCAAGGTTTGTTAGAAATAATAATTTGAATCATGAGATCAAGGAGGTGAAAAATCGGGTTGTCGAAAAGAGATTAAGGACTGAAATCATGATTAATGACAGGCCAAATTCACATTCAGGAAATTCTCAGTTGATTTTGCAAACTCCAAAGGTAACATATTCAAAAAAAGCAAGGAAAAAATGTACAATACAGCCCATGGTAAGTTCTAGAAATGCTTATGCAAAGTCTGAATTTTCTTACTCAGAAATTTTTGAGTTGGTAGGAAGATGCCAACCACCTATTGAGGCCATAAAGATCGATTTGTTGGGCAAAGTACAACTCACATTGCATCAGTCAACTCTAAATTTTATCCCTCAGAAAAATCAGATCTTGGAACACTATTGCAGCCACTTCACATGGGTAATACATCTGAAACTTTACAGTTGTTAACAAATTCGGAAGGTGTCTATGTTTGGGGACACAACCTGCATGAAAGGAGGGTGAAGGATGAAGGTATGATGCAACACTCTTTTGTTTATCATAATGAATTCTTTGTGGATTCACATTTGGTTTCACATATGCATGAGAGTGTGGAAGAGGGGCACGCAATGATGATAAGTGTGGCACATATGAAGAGAATCATTCAAGAGGTTTGGCAAGATGTGGAAAGTGGTTTCCAAGGTATGTCCTCCAAGAAATTTTTTGTTGTTCTCTTGTTACATGCTTGGATAAGTCTACCATGGCTTGTAGGAGCTACCAAAGATTTGTTGAAAAGTGGCCACATTAGTATGCACACGATGAATGAAGATCAAATGAATTTTTCCATTTGGGGCAGCAAGGTATCACTTTCGGAATGCTTTTATTTTGGCAGCTCTAGCTCTTTTTGTATGATGTTTGTGTTCATATTGGCATTCTCGAAGTATGTGGATATGGAGAGCACATGGGAGGTCAACTTAGTAGTGAATTGATTGAATTTTGGGGGTAATTGCATGGTTGTACATCACATACACAGCCTACATAGAAGCAAGTTCAAGGTGGTTGTTGGGATGATCCTCTTCTTGATGGAGGGTCAACTGAGTTTAAGGGCCAAGGATTAGAGACAGCCCTTATGAGGAAGTTTCCAGCCCTTATGGAGCTTGAAATGTCCAGCTTGGAAGATGCTATGGAGAAGGTTAATAGCTGTCATTGGTTCCAAATGGGAAGCTACAGCCGGGGCAGCCATTGGTGTGAAAGAAGAATGAGGTTGGAAACTGATTTTGAGGATGACAACACCTAGTCCATACCGAACAATAACAGGCACAGTTGCAAGGAGAGTTTAAAGATAGGTTTCCTTCCTTAGGAAACAATTACATGTGGACATTGTGTTATAAGGAGTGTTGGGACACCTACTTGGATCTTGCAATTGCTTGAGGAAAAGCAATTTTGGGTGGGGAGGATTGTCATGTCCCCTTTTGAGCATGAAACGATTGAAGACCCTTAGCCTCACTTGTTTCTCAAAGGCTAAGGAAAAAAAGAAAATAAAAAAGGCAAATAAATGATTTTGATTGAATACATGTTAAAAGGTACTTTATGTTATAAGAGCCACTTAAGTTGGGGCCCTTTAAGGGTCATGGGCGTCACTTGACTAAAGTAAGAGTTTTTAAAAGCAATTTTCCTTATGATTAGAATATATGTTTCCCTCCCTTTTGGGCATGCCCCTTGGGTGGGAGTTGTATAAAAGCAAAGGAGATTTTCATCTGGAGGTATGTTAATTTTGGTTATTGATTTATGAGACTAAGCATGAAAAGCTTAACTCAAGGCTTTGGAGACAAAAACCTTCAAAGTTTTAAGGGAATTAGGTACGAATCCCTCTAATTCTGATTAGGGCATCATCATTTCAGAAGCTGCATTTGAGCTTAACATCAGAAAATTCAATAATTACTCCAATTGAAAACTAAAGGCTCAACCCCAAGGGTGGCAATTGGGTTTGGTGGTGTAGCGACTTGGTTGGGAGGTCAACACCAAGGGTTGTGGGGCTGTTTTGAGGGCAGCGAACAGGTGGAAGTGTGGATGACCCCTAAATTGGGCTATGCTACAGGTATAGGGTTTGAAGACCCCTAAAAAATAGGGCTGCGTAAGGACTTGAATTTTATTTGTATTTTCTGCCCTAGGACGACTTGCTTAGGAGTGGCTTTAAGGTCAATTGGGACCTTGTTGATATTCAGAAAAAATAGAAATAATTTTAATAATTTATTCTACTATTTTTGCTTTGTTTTGACATCACATTTGGTCATCAAAGGTATTTATTGCTGCGCTATATTTCTGGAACATTTTGGCTATTTCTATATGTTTGATGAAGTGGAATTGGATTGAAATAAAAAGCTGGAATTTACTGTTTAAGTTTTTCAACACTGGCACGTAGGGTTTGCAACTTTGTGTGTGTTTTTGAAGCATCTTCCACAATTAGGGTTTGCTGAAATTTGAAGCATAATTTTCAGATTTGCAAGGGTTTGTTTAAAAGCCCTATTATTCCTCAATTATTCCAATTTGGGGACATTTCAATCCAACTTACAGTTCCACCTAACAAGATGAACACATACAGACTGGTAGGCCTACGACGATCAAGATCTTTAGCCAAATCAAAATATGCAAATCCTTGTAGATTCAAAGCCTTCCTTTCAATAGGTGTGCCTTGATAGCAAATCGTAGTCAAAAATTCCACGCAAATCCCTGAACATCTTCTTTATCGTTGCCCAATGCTTTTTGCATAGATTGGACATGAATCTGCTAACTACTCCCATTGCTTGTGCAATGTCAAGTCTTGTACAAACCATTGCGTACATCAAGGTTCCACCACACTCACATACAAATACTGAATCATCCTCCTACTCCTATGTCTTTGGACATTGCACAGTTGATAGCTTCTAGCCAACTGAAAAAGGTGTGCACATAGGTTTGTAGTTCTACATCCTAAACCTTTCCAATACCATTTCAACATACTTCCTCTGGTCTACCTAGAGCTTCTTGTTCATACAATCCCGATTAATTTCCATGCCCGAGATGAATCTTGCAACACCAAGATCGTTCATGTCGAATTCCACATATAGTTGAGACCATCTACTTGATCATGCCCTTGTCATTTCCAATCAGCAACATATCATTCACATATAGGACTATAATGACAATGTTATCACTCTCTTCGTTATAGTAGACACAAGGATCAGCATTGTTGTGCGCAAGCCCAAGTCCAATCACATATTTGTCGAATTTATGATTCCACATTCTAGGTGATTGCTTCAAGCCATACAAGGACTCCTTCAGCCTGCAGACCAAGTCCTCTTTGCCTTACACCTTGAAGCTTTCTGGTTGAAACATATAGATTTCTTCTTCAAGCTCTCCATGCAGAAACATCGTCTTAACATCCATGTGATCTATCTCTAGATCAAACACAACAACAATAGCTAAACGAAACCTAATAGAAATCAATTTCACAATAGGAAACATCTCACCAAAGTCAATTCCCTCTACCTATAAGAATCCCTTTGCTACTAGGTGAGCCGTATACTTCTCCGGTTTCCCATGCGCATTTTGTTGCTTCTTGAAAACTCACTTGCAGCCCACAGGTATTCATCCAAAAGGTAACTTTACCAAATCCAAAGTCTCATTTTGTCTAGAAACCCCATTTCCTCCTTTGTGGCCTTCTTCCAAGACTTATTTTGCGCAACCAAGAGCTTCCTTCATTGTCTTGGAGTCTTCACTATCAGTCACTGATAACAATGTAAAACGAAAATCTGATGGGTTGTACCTTTCAAGGATTATGTGCATCCATTCCGATCTCTTCAGAGTAAGAATCGCAAACTGCTCCTCTTGTGACTTTTGTGTTGCACCTCTCTAGCATCTGCATCAACACACATCTTTTATGTTTCTTCCTTTGCTTGCTTCTTTGGTTCTTGTGCAGAAACCTTGCGCACCTTCCTAAAGACCGTATTCTGATTATAGACCGCCTTCTTTTGCTCAAGATTCCACAGCTTGTACCCTTTGACACGACTCCCATACCCAATAAAGATGCACTTTGTAAACGTAAAGTCAAGTTTCAATATTTTCTCTTTTGGAATGTGAGAGTATGCTTCACAACCAAAAATTTGTAGGTGTTGCAAGCATGGCTTCTTACCAGTCCACGTTTCTTGCTAAGTATTGTCAACCAAAAATGATGTGGGTTATTTGTTGTCAAGGTAATAAGCAATAGATACTGCTTTAATCAAAAACTTATGCTCCAAATGCGCACCACATAGCATACTCTGGGCCTTGTCCATCAATGTTCTATTCATTTGCTTTGCAACTCTATTTTGTTGCAGCATATATGGAGTTGTCTTTTGCCTTTGAACATCGCTCTGCCTTCAAAATTCAATTAAATCTTTGGAACAATACTCACTCCCATTGTGCATGTGCAATTCTTTGATCCTCTTCTCCATTTGGTTATTCACAAGGGCTTTTAATTCCTTGAACTTTATGAGAACTTCAAATTTATATAGGACAAAGTACATCCAGGTCTTGCAAAAACACATAGAAGATAGACATGTTCAATGATGGAATGTCTATCGGTCCAAAGGCATCATTGTGGATCACCTGCAAGATTCCACTTCCCTGCACAACATTTGTAGGGAATTTCACCCGAATTTGTTTGTCGTAGATGCAATGTTCGCAAAAGTCGAAGTCCAAAGGACAATAATCTATCCCTTTTGCCATATCTTTCGTCCGCAACATGTCCACACCTTTTTCACCAATATGGCCCAGCCTCTAATGCCAAAGCATTGTCTTCCTCGCCAGAGGCAATGCGCAAGTTCCTGTTTCAACCTTGGCCTTAGGAACAACAATGATGTTACATGCGTCGCTTACCGCAGTCGCATCAATCCTGAACAAAGTACCTATGCACATGCCTCTTGCCAACACCATGGCTCTATGCAACATTTTGCACCCATCTCTACCGAATGAGACCTAGTCACTAGATCATTCATTTTGCTCACAGAGACCACATTCATCGCCAGGCCAGGAATGTGCAAAATGCCTGGGAGAGTCTTGATCCTCCCATCTCTAAACTTTAAGCTTCACTCTTCTTCCCACAACCTTGTAGGTTGAGTTGTCTCCCAAAAAAACATCGCCACCATCATATTCTTCATATTCACAAAACCACTCCCTTGTAGGAATCATGTGATAGGAGGCTTTAGACTCAATCAACAACACATCACTGCATGCATGCGAGCTTGAGATTGCAAGATATACATCTCCATCTCCATCTCCTTCACTAGGGATCTTCTCACTTGAGGATTGCATAGCATCTAGTGGTTTGGCCTTTTCCACCTTTCTCATTTACAGTCCCTCTTGAAATGCCCTATTTTGCCGCAATCCAACACTTACCTCTAGACTTCCACAAACTTGCACCTCATCTCTTCTAATACAGAGTTGCAACTACATCTTCCACTTTTAGCTCTGATGTAGTACCAATGATTGCAATCAATAGATAATTCCACAAGTCCAACAAAGAGCCCAACATCATGATACACCATTTTTCATCATCCATTTTGACATCCACGGATGACAATTGACTTAGCACAATGTTGAAGGCACTCAAGTGCTCTGCAACTAAATCACCATCATTCATTCGCGATGAATGTAGATTCTTTCACAAGAAAAGTTTGTTTACCAGTGAATTGGCTTGGTACAACATACCCGACTTATCCCAAAGAAACTTCAGTCTTTTCAATCAAAACATTCAATAGCACTAAATCCAACAGACATAATCTAATAGAGTTTCTAGCTTTCCTCTCAACTTTCTCCCATTCTTCTGGTTTCATTCATGTGGATGTTGTGTCTACTACAGCAACCCATTAATCTTTGTTTACCAATAGATCTTCCATCTTGAGTTTCAATAATTCAAAATTTTGACCACTCACATTCTCAATCTCTATCCTAGTGGTTCTAGTCATTTTCTTCACACAAGATTCTTCTACAAAATTTCAACTTCAAGGAAACTGATTATCACAAGTTGTTCCAATTCCTACAAAGCTAATAGCCAAGCTCTAATACCAAATGTTGAAAATAATTTACACGCGATAAACTAAATACAAAGAGAGCTCTGTTATGCAAACCTTACACAAACAAAGATAAAGACAAGCACAAATATGCACAAGTTTCACCTAGGAAAATACTTTAGGGTAAAAAACCCAACACATTAACCTTTTTGATTATAACATAAACTACACCGTTTTACATAACTAAACCAAGTCTCAAGGTTCTATAACCTTCAGACAGAATTTTACTATATATTACAATGCACACACTTGACCATATGTATCCAACATTCAACAATCTTGTTCATCTTCTTCCTTAGGGGAACTGTGCTTTTATTCGGCACTCACTTTGTAATGTCTGCACAACAAAGGAATCTGCATTCGCCAACTACTGAGCCAAGTGATTAGCGTGTAACACTCCTCAACAGGTGCATGCCAAAGCACCTCCAAGACGTTGCTAGCACTTCTTCAGTTAGACAGATACAATCAAACAAGTGTATGAAACGTCTGAAGTTAAACTTCATTGCTTGTTGTGTTGCACAACTCCTTGCAGCACCTTACTATGACTCAAAAACTACGCTCCACTTTGCAACCTTCCATGGTGCAATGAAATTGTGCAGAATACCCTACGCAGCACTACTATCATTCTCACACACTAACAACCTTGCACCATTGCCATATGCAATCTTCACAAGCCAATGCAACCATCCCTGCTTCCGCAATCAAAATGTGCAACATCCTATGCAGCCAATGCTTGTGCAAAACACCTTCTGTAGCACCTACCTTGCACACAATTACCATTGCGTAGATCCATGCAAAGTTAAGACATTTTCCTTCACACCTCAGCGATACTAATCTTGAAAGGAGTACATGCACAACTAGGTAAACCAAATGATGGAGCAAGTTTAGAATCAATGATTCATTTGCTTTAAATCCATCCTTCCACTCTTAAGGTGAGGAAAGAAGATATACCTCTAATGGCAGGCAAAAAATGCAGCATACTTCTTGATGAGCTCTTTTGGTGGTATTTCCTCTAGCGATGGCATGTTTGGATCAAATTGTACTTGTTCATCATCGTCAATATCTAACTCGTCTAGCATTCCAATCAGCTTGATTTGCTCTTTAGCCATGCATCCTGTTCTAGCAATTCTACCTAGCTGTTCTATTAGCCAGCTTTAGGTGCTTGTTGCATATCATTATTAGGAGTTTTTTTATTCAGCTTGGTTTGGTTCCCAAGAAGTGCACATCTTGGCTTGTTCCTTCCCTTTCTTTTAAGCATCTTCTCATATCGACTTGCTTTTAAAATAGCCTCATCCAAATCAGCAGGCTTAAATGCCTCACCATATCCTTTCAATTCATCATGCAAACTATCCACAAACATGTTGGCTTGTCTAGATGGTTGAATACCACAGACTTACATGCAAGTCTTCTAAATTTGTCACTATAATCCTTGCCAATTGAGAAAAGGCTCCGATCACCATATAGGAGATAGATCTAAGAGTATGAAGACCAGGAAACTTTTCAGAATGCATTCACTCCATTAGATTTGAAACACTCAATACATAGATGAAGAAAGGAGATCAAAAGATCATATCACTATATCAAGAGAGTAAATCTATCACACATCCCAACAAAAATACAAAGGGAGATGAGGGAAATAAAAAGCTTGTGCAAGAGCAAGCTCCACTTTCCCTATTGGTCACTTATATGGCACGTGTGATTGGGCCACTTAGAGGTGGCACTGATAAGTGATGTGAGCATTAAATGCTCACTTATCTTATTCTAAGCTTAGATAAATGTAAGTAAGCACACTTAGCATAGATAGGCTAGTCTAAGTTAGCTTAATATTAGTGCATGTAGAATAATGCACCAACACCCCCCTTGCGTGCAACTTAGAGAGGCCTACACATAATAAGAAGGTTAAGAATCCTAGGAAAATAGGTCCCGACAACTATGCCTAATGAGATACCCATATACAATAAAGTGCATTACAAAAAATGAGAGACATCGCAAAGGTCTCTCAAAAAACCTGTAAAACAACATAAGTGATTGGAGGTGCTGAGATATCCCACAAGGTGCCTCAAAAAGCATTACAATACACAAGTAGTACACAAGAATGCTAAAAGAAGATGGGTTGATCCATCACCAAAGAGAGTACACTAGATGGATTGATCCATCACTGAAGAAAGTGTACTAGATGAGTTGAATCCATCACAAAATAATACACTGGGTGGGTTGATTCTCCACTAAAGAAAGTGCAAGTGAATGACCAACAAGTGAAGAGCTCAAAACTTCATGATTGGTTAAAATCCACTACTAGATCATTGAAGAAGTCGACGAAGACATTGCATGCACCAGAATAGCTCCATCCAAGGAAACTATCAATCTATCGTATGAGGTGTCGAAAATATACGAATGTTCACAAAAATGAATGCCATCAACTAAAGAATTGTCAGAAGTAGACGCTGAGATGTGCCACTGCAACGATAAGCAAGGCAACTACGCACAACACCCGAAGAAAGCAGTATAACCTCACATACCACCCATAATGTTGAATTGGTGGAGTGGATGAAAAGATTTGTACGAGTAGTCCAAATCCACTAAGAACTAACAAATGTTGGGGATGCCAGACAGTAACACTATCAAGTCAAGTGTCAAAAAATGCAAAAAAATACTCACAAACAGCTAAAAGTAGACAGAGACGTTGGAGATCCTAGAACTTGCTCTTGTCAAAAAAAGCCACGTCATAAAGGTGGGATTTGCTCCAAAAACTGGAGGGCTCCACTAGACTACAGGGTGCACTAATCCACACTCAGAGATGTCTCTGCAAAATGGGAGTAAAAACATATGAAAAACCTCTAGATAACTATAAGAGTGATATAAACCCACTACTCAAACACCCAATAGATGTCGAAACTATAGAAGACATCACCAATAAGCTAAAAAATATTCATATGAGAACCCTTAAGATAACTATACGAGTGGTTCAAACCCACTACTCGAACACCAAGTAGATGTCAAAAATATAGAAGAGGTCACCAAATAGCTAAAAATTATCAATGATGGTGCTAATGGTGATGGAAAAGATGAAGTACCCAGCAATTCATATAAGAAAAGAGTGTGAGGCAAAACACACACACACATGAAGGTGGACAAAGTTGAAACAACAAAACCCACATGGCAATTTATAGATCACTGCAAGTACAAGATACATCCCATAAAACACAAAAAAGAAAAATAAAAAAAAACATTGTATGCACTAGAATACCTTCACACAAGGTTGTTAATCTGTCGAAAATGGCCATCATCAATTTCCTCTAAAACATGAGAGCACTGCTAAGTAGTATGAAAAGTCTGAGAGAGGCAGCTAAAAGGTGGAGGAACCACGCTGGTTAAATCCTAGCAAAGAGCAATGACGACACCGCCACCACAACTGATATGAATTCTATCTCAAATGAACACGGATGGTCGAAGAAGATGCTTGCATATGATTCGGTGCCATGTGCACAAACAAGGCATGCAAGGAAATATTTGAATCTAAAAGCGTCAAGACTCTCATTCCTGACAGAAACAATCTCAGGTCTCTCATCCCTGAATGAAGGTGCAATATAACTCGTGTCATTTTGTCCTCACGAAGAGTGAAGTGAACAAAAACTAGAGTTGAGCTTGCACTACGTGGTCCCTATGAAGGTGAAACATCTACCCAATAACCAATGCCTTAGCAAGCAATCCATTCAACAAGTTGGATGGAGGAAATAGTACCATGTAAGTGTTTACCAATACCTTTGCCAAGATGACCCATGGAATAGAATATGCAGAAACCCAAACAACGAGTGTTTTTTAAATGAGCCAAGCACATATGCAGGTGCATCTAAAGCGGGGTGTGTAACAGATGCAATAACAAGGACATCAAATACAAAAGGCAACTCAAGATCTGGTAGGTCATAGTCTAAAAACACATCAAATGAAAGCATATCAGATTGAGGTACAAATGAGGTCTCACATGATGGACTAGGCTCAATGAGAGGGATGTCCATAGTGTAAAAATTACATTGCAAATGTGCAAATACGTCTTGTAATAAATGAATGAAGACATTTTTTCCAAAAATGAGTGACATAAGGAGATTTCTTTTTTAATTTTCCTATTCTCTTCAACTAACTTAACTATATCCCCCTGAAGTGCACATACTTTAGAGAATAGCATATCGTTTTCCAACTGCAGGTTATTATTGCCCTACGTGAGGGTGTGGAGGTCTTTGCACAAAGCCATTACAACAAGGCACAAAAGGTCTTGGAATGAACCTCAAACAGAACACATTCACAAGATGAGAAAACCCCTCCAATTGCTTCCAATGATGCATTTTTACAATGTTGCACATAATATAATGTTTTGGCATGTAGACCAAGGTTAAAAAAATGCCCCCACTACAAAAAAAATGATTGTTGATTACAGAAACAAAAGGAAGAATCTCTCGCAACTACTTCTAACTTCACAATGCCAAAATGAAGAAAAAAGACAAGAACAGAGATAAATTTGAAATTTTGTACAGTATAATTCAAATTTGAGCATGCCAATGGATTCTACACAAAAAATTACAGAATTTTTGAAAAAATTGTATATAAAAATCCACAACAAATCGCAAGACATGAGCCTAAGAAAGTACCTGAAGAAGGCCTCCAATAGAGTTTCACTGTAATAACTGTGTTTCCAGCAAACATCAGATGCCCAAAATGCCAATAAATCAGCTCTCTGTGTCAACATTGATACCATAGTTTGCATAATCACCGATTACTGGCCGAGTGGGTGAGTAATCGCCAAACTTCCCCAAAAACAATTAATAGCCACTCGAAATGGCAGGGTTTTGAATACTCGGGTCTCGGCAAGTACTGGCACAATACTCACCGAGTACTTGCGAATACTCGCAAGTATTGGATGAGTACTGTGAAAATACTCACCAGTGTGGTTAGAATGCATGAAAAATGTGGGAAAAACTTAGTTTTTTGTCATTTTTAAACACACATGCCCCCACAGTATATATATAAAATAAAATAAACATTTTATAAGTTTACATTTAGATATGGACCTCTAGTTTCTTATACTTTAAGTTATATTTTATATATATACTTTCAGGATGTTTGAGAGTGGATTCGGACCTCTAGAAGCTATAATGCAAATTCTAGGTTTTGGAGAATCCTATCATATTTCAGACTCAGTCAGATTTCAGAGTTTCAGGGTTTCAGACTTGGCCATATTTCAGGGTTTTAAGATTTTAGGGAGACATCATAGGAGGTTTGAAGGATGCATGAAGGGATGTAGGTATGATAGACACCTTGCATTCAAGAAACAACTAAAAGACTTCCTTGTGTATTAGCAAAAGCAAGAGATATTGGATTGGATGACATCCTTGTAGATGGTGTCGAACATGAGGCAGAGGAATCACTACCATTTGGTTCCCGGGTGGAGACACAAATGCAACATTCTAGGCAGAGCAAGTAGGGGCAACTAAGTGGGAGGGGACTGGACTCTCTTATCTCCCTTAGTTTTACAGAGCAGGGAAAAGAAAATTATAGATTCTTGTAATTTGTACTTGTAGATTCTTGTATAAGTATCACTATATCAGTTTGTTGTTGAAACTTGAAAGTGTCACAGTTGTATTCACATGAATCATGATAATGTGATTTTATACTTGTATTCAAATCTTATAGAAAACACTTTCCCAACATTTTACAGACTCATTTGATATATTTTGAAGCTATAATTTCTATAAAATTTATGTTTTTTTTTTAATTTAAGTATTTTTTTTATTTGTTGAATAATGGCAAGTGGCTATCGAATAATCGCCAAGTAAACTTTTTGGGAGTTGGGCGAGTACTCTTTGAGTACAAGTATGCAAACTATGGTTGATACAACGAATTTGGCAAAAATAACAGAAGCATCCCAGGGCTCTTGGATCTCACATTATGCCACTTAGAGTGAAGACTCGAGAAAAGCCTTAAAAAGGCATAGGGCAGCCAAAGCTAAAAAGTTAAACGACATGATCATATGGCAAATTGTCTAGGCATTGGAGCAGACCATGACTTCTAATGATCTACAACAATCATCACATGTTGCGGTCAACAATGGTGGCTAGTTGCGGGTGGCACACAAACAAGGCTAACGTACGTACTTAAGCACAAAAGCGCAAGGGTATATGGGATGACCAAGAGTGGAGCAGAGGGTGCTAGTGTCGTGCAAGCAACAAATGAGTGGTGGATCACGATGATGGTGGTAGATCTAAGTGGCCACAAGGGTGGCGGTGGCAGTGGCGGTGGCGGATCTAGGTGGCACCACCCAAGAGCTACCGGAATAGTGACAACAAGCTTGCCCTCACCAAATCAAACCCTTAAATTTGACTTGCAACTTCAAACAAACACCACAGGGGCTCTGTTTGTCCAAATCTAACAAATTTAGACTCTTAGAAAAGTTCTCAGAATGAAGAATCAAAAAATATAAGATTTGAATCTTCAACCTGCATGCAAAAGGCAAAAAAAACTGAAGAGCCTATTGATCCTAGCTTCCCCTTGGAATGCGGATATACAAAAATCGGCCAAAAATCACTCATCAGTGCAAAAAATCCTCAAAAAGTTTTTAAAATGTTTTTCAATAGATCTGCAAAAAATTACTGGATTTGACCTTAAAAACTGGATTTTTTTCAAAAAATGGAAAAACCAGAAAAAATGCATTAAAATGCAAATTTGGCCCAAATGTAAAATACCCAAGTGGTATTTTTGGAAAACCAGAATGAAAGGTAGCTCAAAAAAGGGATTGGCAATGAAGAAGTGGTGTGGGAATGCTAAAAATGTTTAAACTCTTCAAAGATCCACAACTAATCCTTTGAAGGAGAATGGCTATGATACCATGTTGGGAAAAAACTTTGATCCCCACGTGGAAAATAGATCTTAGAGCATTAAGGTCAAGAACTCTTCAAGGTGCACTCACTCCAACAGATCTAAGCCACTCAATACATAGATAAGAAATAAAATCAAGAGATCATATAATATATTAAAAGAGTAAATCTATCACAAATCACATCAAAAATACAAAGGGAGATGAGGGATATAAATAGCTTGTGCAAGCGCAAGCTCCCATTTTCCTATTGGTCACTTAAGTGGAACATGTGATTGGGCCACTTTGAGGTGGCATTAATATTGCTCACTTATCCTAATCTAAGCCTAGATAAGTGTGACTAATCACAATTAGCATAGATAAGCTATCCTCAGTTAATTTAATATTAGTGCATATTGAATAATGCAACATCAACAAGCTCTTGCATGTTTTGATGTAATCTCCTAACTCTATGTAGTGATCATCACTAATTTTTTAATCAAATGCCTCAAAGAAGAGAAGAAAATCATCAAGGTCAAGGATCTCATCCTTAGGGCTATCATGGACGTCTGAATTATGGTGATGGCACCAATAATATGCACTTCACTCCAACTATAGTGATGCGAACTGTATTTTCTACATGTCAAGCACTAGATTCATATTAGTAAAAACATCAAGTTTATAAATACATGCCCAAGGTTCTATCTTGCCCAATCCAAATCTAGGGATGTCAATCTTTGGTATTTGAGGTCAAATCTTATCTCTATGACGATTGTTTCTTTCTTGCTTCCCTAGTCTATCGGATCTTCTCGTCTCATAGTATGCTTGAAAGTTGTAGTCCAATCTGAAATAATCAGCTTTTGCCATGTAAAATCTCCATAACCTTCTAATGGGATCTCCATTAAAATATCTAGCGTTCTTTTCTTGTGTTGATGTTTAGGGGGGATCCTCATTAGAATCTCTAGTATTATTTTATTGTGTTGCAATTTTTGATCTTCATTAAAATGCCTAACATTATCCAACATTCTTCTAATAGGATTTTCATTATAATGTCTAGCAATGGAAACATTTTGGTGGGAGGAGAATGTTGCTGCTGATTATGCAACATTTCCATCTTGCATAAAGAGTGACGAGAATAAGACCATCCGGTACCATGTTGTGCAAAATTCATTGCATGCTCTGTATCATTTCTCTCATATCCGTACTCATATCGTTCATGTTCTGAATCAAAGATAAAAAAAATCTTCCATTGCCTATCTTTACTAATTTTTGGCTTGTTCATGTTGAGTCTATACATGATGTTATGGCGCACAGGCTGGCAGACTCATGGCTCAGATACCATTGTCATGAACCTAGATATATCTGAACTGCAATTGATAAAGTTTGGGAGGAGAAATTAGCCTATGAAATTTCAAAATATAAATTTATGAATTGTATAAGAAAACATATTTAAGAAATAAATCGTTCCCTAAAAACAAGCAATAAAAAATTGCTCTGAATACAACCGGTAACAAATACAAACCATGCTCACAAGTGAGCCATTCCCAATCTAGAAGACAACCAATCTTCAATAAGTGCAAAATCAAATAACTTCACCCCAAATAATCATGTCCTTTTTACAATAAGTCTTGCCATACATATAGGCAAGTAAACCCTCCCCTAAAACAACATATCTTTGTTTTATTCTTATAAACTAGCAAAACTATCTACAGGCTTTCATAGCGTAATTTGTTTTATTCCATCATCCTCTGAGAGACTTTATTTCCCCATTCCTATTTTCCCTAAAATAGCTTAATGCTTAATTCTCATGCTAATTGCCTAGTATAGGTTTATTACTAAGTTTCCGGTTTGTTTTGGGTACGGATTCAAATACAACAAATCGGGTTTGCCAGTACGATAATTTTTTTTACCTTAGCTACAGCTCGGGTACAGTCATACCAAAATATACATTATATATATATAATGTTAACCAAATGCCAAATGTAATGATAAATAATAATTATAAATCATCAATTATTACATCAAAATTAGTATTGAACATCCTATTGCTTGTCATCGAGAGTGTCAACATCAACATCATGATATGGTTCGTTAGAACCACATGGAGTAGCACTCCCACTAACTACATTGTGGAACCTGTGACGTGAAAGAAGTCTCCATTGTCAAGCATAAAATAGTGGGAAATAAAAGCATTCAAGTCAACACTCTCTGGATTTACATCCAAATGCTTGGCCACCCCCTCCTTATACTTCGACTGCTTGTGCGCTAGAAGGCGCAAGTTGAAATGTACATAAACCAACTCCTTGACCATTTGTTTGCTGCCAACTTGTTGCACTTATATAAGTGGATGAAGCTCTATGTACTCCAATTCTGCTCAAATGAAGATGAACTCACAACCTATTGAGGCAAACTAAATGCAAAATTAAAATTTATATAAGTAAAAACTCAAATTTTAAAAACAAAAAGAGAGTTAAAAACTTGGTAAATCAAAATCTTGTCTGCACGAGGCTGCATGTTCTTGGATCTTTGGCCATGGAGATACCACTACGTATGACCATCCTTCTTGTACTTCTCCTAAAAAGCACCAGGGCTATGACTTATGGAGACTATGAAATTCCCATTCTCACTCATAACCATGTCTTCTACCTCAAGATTGGGGAAGACCATAGAGAACACCAACTTATAACCTTCACTAACTTCAACATCTTTGTATGGTACCCTCTTTAGCAAAAAAAGGATCTCGATGCTATAAAATCTAGGAATCAATGCAAAGGCGAGGAGATGTTGCAGGGTGGCAATTTTGATCACCAATCAATGAGATATAACTGCACTTGTTTGAAAAATGTTTCCTCGAGATCTTGCTTTTTTTCATTTATAATAGATTTTATCTTCTCAATTATTGAGTCGATTCCATCAGAGATCTCTCCCAAACATGATTGATCCATGTCAATAAATTGGATCAAACTAATAATGGGCTTGGTGAAATTGAGTAAGTAATCTACATGAACCCACCAATCGTCATCTAGAATCATCACCTTCACTTTTCGAGCCCACTCTTTGTTCAACTCCCTCCATACAATCCAAAGGCCGTTGATGACTATGCTACTAAGTGCCTCACACCTTCACAACTCGTCCCAAGAGATTATGTGTAACAAATCAAGTCTCAACAACCTAGGAGGAAATTAAGACAAAAATTTAAAGAAGCTCGAAAATCTATAAGTACTAGATTAAAAAACTTACAACATCGTCTGCATTGTTTTTAAACTATGTTGTTTGGGTACGGGTATAGGTACGGGTACGGATACGGGGACGTCTCGAGTATGCGGGTACGTCATTTTTCAAAAACCTTGATTTGGATACGTCGTGGGTACGTCTGTGTATATATATATTGTGTATTACTCATTTTTTTAGTAAAACACTTGAAACTACATAGTGTGAAAATATTTGTCTATAAATGATAAAACACTTAAAAATATATAATATTCATTCATTCATTACTTCAAAGACAAGATGTACATTCAAATCTAGAATAAATCATCTCGATTGTCCACAAAATCATGAATGCCACTCCCATTATTTTTCAACTTTATCATTTACTGACACTTTCTCTCACAAGGGCTCATCGGTGCATTGAATCTCACGAGTGCATCCCTTAAGGGGTGCACAAGGAATGGGGTGGGATCGGCTTGTGGCACTTTGCCAAAGATATTCTCATACTATTCTATCACGCATACATCCCTTCATGCAACCTTCATACCTCCTATGATGTCTCCTTGAAATCTGGAAATCCTGAAATATGGCTAGGTTTAAAACCCTGAAACCCTAGAATCTGACTAACTCTGAAATATGACAGGGTCCTCCAAAACCTAGAATTTGCATTATAGCTCCTAGCAGTCCGAAACCCCTCTCAAACATCTTGAAAGTATATAAATAAAATATAACTTAAAGTATAAGAAACTAGATGTCCATATCTAAATGTAAACTTATACTTGGTACATGCCGGAAACGTCCCCGGTACTCCCGGAGGCGTCCTGGAGGCGCCCGCCGGCGGGCGCCTCTGGGACGCCTCCGGGAGTACCCGGGACGTCCCCGTGCTGGAGGCGTCTCCGAACAGGAGGCGTCGAGCCAGGGGGCATATCCCTGCAACACAATTTTTAAATTTTAATTTTCCGGCACGCCAACGGGCGCCTCCGGGACGCCTCTAGGAGTACCCGAGACGTCCCCGTGCCGGAGGCGTCTCCGAACAGGAGGCATCGGGCCAAGGGCGTATCCCTACCACACAGTTTTTAAATTTTAATTTTAAAAAACAAGAAACATTATATAAAATTTAATTATTTAGATTGTAAATTAATACTACTAAAATAAATAAATAAAATCTCCTCTTACCTTCAGCAGCTCCAAATTTGAGAACAATTTAAAGATGGCTTGCAACAAGTGATGGTTCTTGACAAACATTTTAATCTCTTCGGCCTTGGCATACCCATACTTGATCCTCTCATTTTTTCTAGTCATAATTTGTAGCATTAGGTTGAGTAAGTGGATAGCGCAAGGTGTCGAAAAAATCTGCCCATACCTCGCCTCCACCAACACTCCCGCTACTTTGCAATTTTTAGCATTGTCTGTTATGATATGGATAACATTTTGAAGTCCCACCACCTCAGTCACTTCGAAAAAGATATTGGCAATGAATTGGGCATCCTTTAAATGCCCCTCGCAATAAAGGACTTTCAAAAACATTGCCCATTTAGGGCAAACTATAACCACGTTCATTAAAATCTAATTTCTTGCATCTTTCCATCTATCAAAAACGATGGACACTCCCATTTCGGCCCATGAATCCATAATTGGCTACAATGAATCATCTACATATTTATTTTCCTTCACCAATAGGGTGGTGTTGAGCTTCTCATAACTCAGCCCTTTGTACCCTTTTGGGGCCTTGTTGATTGCTCTCACCATATCCAACCAATATGGTGACCTGACAACATTGAAGAACAATGCATGTGTAGAAACATTGCACGATGTGCTCATCAACAATATCCACGGACTGGTTTTGAAAAGACTTTTCCAATGGTCATTTTGTTCTCATGTGAAAGAGGCAAATCCTCTTCATGTGTGGACAAAATAGCCAAAAATGAATATGTCACACCATAACAAGGGACCTGCTAGGAGATGGGCAACCGGCAACTTCCTCGATCATGATCCTTTCTTTCTCAAAGGATGACTCAATTTGAAGAAAAGAGTTGCATCTAGTTCTTCCTACCCCTTGATATACTGAAGAATGTTTGATGTTGGCACTAGTGCATCCTTCTATAGAAACCCTATTTTAGTACAAGACTAGTTATTTACTAAAGTATTTGTGTGTTTTTGTGTATATTGATCATTGGTTCATATTAACCTCTTATTGGCATGTTTTCCATTTATGTTTGCCTTCCGTTGCTTTGTGTTATCCTTACAACTTTATCTTTGTTTCATTGTGGATCAACAATAATATCACCATTTGGTGCAAGCACAGAAAGGGGAACCAATTAAGGATAGCCATTAACTCTGTGTTGCTTGGATTCAACACTCTCCCATGGAAACACTTGCAAGCACACTCTTGGACTTTACACATTTCAACACACTTCATTGAATTCAACATGTTACAAAGAAGTGAATGCACACTCTCACAATTGTCTTACAAGGTTATTACAACACGTGAAGAAGATTGCAACTCTCATGCAGTCCCTTCTGGCCTTGAAACATCTGTCTGCTCTATTCATGGAGAGCTTTGCTCCTTCAAACTCTCTCATGCCAACTTCTTGGAATTAGTTCCACTTTATGACTCCTTGGCATATCACTTGCTAATTCGAATTTTCTCTAACATTCTTTGTGTTTTGAAGTGTCTCTTCACCTTCCTTGGCATCTTAAAAACGCTCAAGATTTGATCGTTCATCATTTTGGGCCGTTTTGTTTTGCACTTTCATGTGGACGAATCAGCCGCTATATGCAATCTACTGGTTTCGCAACCGCAACCTTCATCATTCTGGGACTTTGTTTTTGTTTTTCACTTTCATCTGGGTGACACCGCCACTATATGAAATCCGACAGTTTCGAAACCACCACTATATAAAAACTGGCAATTGCAAAACCGCTAGGGAAACTATCGTGGTGGTTGCGAAACAACCACTATACGCAGACTGGCGATTGCGAAACCACCGCCCAATGCAAAACAGCGGTTTCGTCACTATGTTGAATCTACTAACTTCCAAAAGCCATAACTTTTGCATACATACTCAAAACGAGATAATTTGTTTTTTGAAAGTGCATAACTTTCCAATAGGAATCCAAATATGCAATCACTTTCAAGTTTAGGGAAGTTCTTAAGCCTTTTTTGCCTTTACCGGCAACCTATCCGTTTTAGCCCTTCAATGCATGTAGCCACTTTCAAAATTGTACCGATGGTTGAGAAGCTCAACTAACTTGCTTGGAACCATGTAGCTTGTTGAAACTGATCATTCTATGATTTTATCGATGCTACTGAAGTGAATATTGATGTTTTCCCCTTGGATCATCTTCACCATGCCAAAACGACAACACACCAACAAGACCACACAAACGCAAAACAAAAAATTTTGGTTGATACAAGATTCCCTATATGCTTTGGATGCTTCTACATCAAACAAACAAGGTATTTAAAATGTGTGCTCCTACTCACGTGGATGGATTAAATGGTAAAGTCACTCTTTTGACCACTGAGCTTGATGACCATACCATCCCCTTCCAACACACCAAATACTTCAACTGATTGTTCAAATTCCAACTTCCTATTGCTAGCTTCAAATCTATCTTCTTTTTATCTATATGCTTAATCCTTCCTCTTTTATGGGGTTAGACCCACCATAATCCGTCCTTCTCTGCCAAAGGCTTATCTTCTCCTCTCTTCATCTTCTTGTGGGCTTAAACACACCGTCATCCGACCACCTCCACCAAGATTCTCCTTGCATTTTACTTTCTGTTGTAGGTTTGTACCCACCACCATCCAACCACCTCCAATTATCTCTCTTATCATCTTCTTCATTATGTGTTTCTAATGCTTGTAAAAACATCTCCTCAATCCCATCATCTTTCAAATGTGTCTCTGATGCAACCTGATAATCTTCTCCAAATGCTTGAGCTCAGACCAAACTCAGTTGCTCCATCTCACCCTTGTCTTCTTTCATCTTCAAAGTCTTCACATCAGCTCTAGGCTGATTATACTCTCCTCCTTTCAAAACAACCAAGCTATGTGCAAAAAAACTTGGATTCTCCTTGTCCATATGAGAACAATGCATATCTTGACTCATAAAAGTCTTCTCTGATACCTACGTGGGTTGCTCCCATATGTGCAACACCACATTCATCCTTCATTCCACTTGGTAGAAACAAGTCCACCATCGCTATCTCCTTGCTTGCCTCTATACCACATGAGTGACATTCTTCATCTCCCCTTGTCCAAATGCTATTTGGAACAAACCCTATCACCAAATTCTTAATTTTTCAATCCACCATTCCACTCTCTATCGATCCCTCAAGATGGAGATTTGATGCATATCCTTCTCTATCCATCGCTGCCCTTTTGAGAAGGTCCTCTTCCTCTTGAAATCTCTTTCACCTTCTCTTGTTTCTCTCCCACCTCTAGCTGTTGCAAATGAACTCCCTCTTGTATATCCTCTTGAGAACATTTTTGTACCCACACTTACTAACTCTCTCGTCTCCATGATGACTTGAAGACAAATATTCTATTGTTGGTATATCCTTATCAACCAACTCTTCAACTACTACTGCCATATTATCCTCTTGTTCCACTTCCTCGCTTTGCTTCTCACTACATATGAGCATTCTAAACGGAACCACACTTTGTCCTCTTCTTTGCCATCTTTTCTGTTGTTGGACCTGCACATTGAACAAACACATTAAAGGAATCAAGAGTTCTCACAAACACTTCTTCAACCTCTTCATCATACCTTATAGAGCATTCTAAACGGAACCACACTTTGTCCTCTTCTTTGCCATCTTTTCTGTTGTTGGACCTGCACATTGAACAAACACATTAAAGGAATCAAGAGTTCTCACAAACACTTCTTCAACCTCTTCATCATACCTTATAGACATGTTATCCAACTCTTCTCCATTGCTTTCATTTTCAACATAACTTTTGCTCACATGATAGACTACCAAAGGCCCATTCTTAACAACCTCAATGGCTGTCCTCTCCTCAATCTTCTTTATATTTTCTTCTCTTTTTCATGGTTGGTCTTCAACCATACTTTCCTTGTGTGCATTAACTTGCACTTCAACCACCTATGACATTTTCTTTATGGAAACTTGCAACTCCTGATAGCTGCCTTCATCATTCAACTCTATTGTTTCCTTCTAGGAAACATGTAGCTTTCTTTGGTTGTCCTCAACCATTCTTCCCACCAAAAGAAAAAAGACAAATGCATTGCCTTCATTCACCAAGGATGACTCCACCTCTTCCCACCTATGGGGCACCGCAAACTCTTTTCCATCATCAAATAATGGGTCTCCTTTTTTCAGCTCAATAGTTATCTCTTCTACATCTTCTTCCATGAGGATTCCTTCCTCTATGGGTTGCTCACAACTTTCCTCCTCGTTTTTGAAATCAGATTTGGGCTTCTCACATGGAAACCTCACTCTTTTGTTGTTTTTCAAGACAGCATTCTTCTCCTCACTCTTACCCTCTCCCTGCTACTTCTCAAAATAGATTTAAACTGCTCACATGGCCACTTTCCTCTCATATTGCCTTTCATGGCAATCTTCTTCTTCTTCTTCTTCTCTCAATCCTCAAGACATAAAGCATTTTCAACCACTCTACTTGTATTCTTGGGTGCACAACATGACCAATCAACTTGGAAACCATATGATCTCAACTCCTTACCTTTTTCTTTCCTCTTTTTTTGGCCTCCTCTCTTGGAGAACTCTCCAATACTCAGTTACAACTCTACAGGTCTCTTACTTGCAACTTTTACCCTCATGGGGTCTTCAATATTATCCTCTTCAAAAAAGAACTTTTAACTCCACTATCCATTTCATAAGCTTATCTGGCTCTCTTTACCACAAAACAAAATAACATTGTTAGTGGGCTTACCTCTTTCCTTCACCATGACCTATGTTGGTCTCTTTTCTTTTCTTGCTTGTCCTCTCTACAAGACATCCAAATTTGCTTGTAAAGATAACAACATCCCCTACATTTTTTCTTCATCATCTTTACTCCAGTTGCAACATCTTCACTTTGTGCATCCTCCATTATACCAATCTTGTTTGGATTTCCTTCAATATCTCTATCAAGTCTTCTACTCTTGATGTTCTCCCAATTTTGTGCATCATATCTTCTCCACAAATAGGCTTCTCTTTCACAACCTGCAATGGACTCAAATAAGAGCCTCTCTCACTTCCTCTACACTTGCAGGAATTCACTCACACCTGCAACAAACTTATCCTCTCTCATATGCAAGCTTCTTTTCCACAACTTGCAACTAACTCAAACAGACTTCTCTTTCATGGCCTACAATTGACTCAGACAAACGCCTCACACACTCAACCCAACAAGGAAAGACCTTGCTCTAATACCAGTTGGGGCAAGCACATAAAGGGGAACCAATTAAGGATACCCTTAACTCTGTGCTGCTTGGATTGAACGCTCTCCCATGGACACTTGCAAGCACACTCTTGGACTTGATGCATTTCAACATACTTTCTTCATTGAATTCAGCATGTTACAAAGAACTAAATGCACACTCTCTCATTATCTCACAATTGCCTTATACACATGACGAAGATTTCATCTCTTACACAATCCCTTCTGGACTTGAAACATCTCTCTACTCTATTCGTGGAGAGCTCTACTTGTTCAAATTCTCTCTCTCTTGCCAACTTCTTGGAATTAGTTCCACTCTATGACTCTCTTTGGCCATTTCAATTGATAATTCAGATTTTTTCTAACATTATTTGCCTTATAGATTGTCTATTCACCTTCCTTAGAGTCTTAGAAATGCTCAAGATTCGACAGTTCATCATTTTGTGTCGTTACTTTTGTTTTTCACTTTCATGCTGGGAAAATTACCGCTATATGCAGTCCAGCAGTTTCAAAACTGTTGCGGCGATTGTGAATCAGCCACTATATGCAAACTGACAGTTGTGAAACCACCACACTTTCATGCAAGCAAAATTGCCACTATATGCAGTCTGGCAATTGTGAAAGCACTAGTTATATGCACACTGGGAATTGCGAAACTGCTAAGGTGGTTTTGCAACCACCACTTACGCTTGTGAAACTACCGCTCGATGCACACTGATGGTTTCGTCATTGTGCTGAGTCTGCCAACTTCCGGAAGCCAAAACTTTTGCAAATGAACTCAAAACAAGATGATTGTTTTAATTGAAAGTGCATAGCTTTTCGATAGGAATCCAAATATGCAATAACATTCAAGTTAAAGAAATTTCTTGATGTCCTTTTGCCTTTGCCCCACAATCTATCCATTTTAACCCTTCAATGCATGCAACCACTTACTCGATTGTACTAACAATTGAGAAACTCAACTAACTTGCTTGGAACTATGCAACTTCTTGAAACTGGTCACTCTATGATTTTCTTGATGTTATTTAAGTGTTAGAGTACTAATGCTTTCCCATGGATCTTCGTCATGCCAAAACAACACACCAACAAGACCACACGAACACATATGACAACTATTTTTGGTTGATGTAAGATTGTCTATACGCCTTGGAGGTTTTTGTGTCACCATTCAATCTGGAACATTTGAAAACCTATGGATCGACTATGAGTTTGACTTGGAATGACTCTTGATGCTTCCTAAAGGTCAAAAACATTGATTTTAGGGTTTTAGGTCTGCCTTGCCAAGATCGACCTGTCGATCTTGGTTGTTAAAGTTAAGCCGCTCAATTTCAGTCGTGATCAAGATCAACAATTCGATCTTGGTCACATGTGCCTTGTGGTTCCTTTGCACCTCTATCTCTAGTTTTTTTGGTCTTTTGTGCCTTGTTTGTCGGCTTTCTTGCCCATTTATTTGTCGACTTGCATGCCCATAGGTATTAATTTGAAATCAAGAAGTCTATATATTCATGGGCATTCTAATGAATTAAGGACATATAGACACACAATGTAGAATATGAATGGAACTCATATCTTAAGTTATACTTTGTTTTATCTTTTTGTTACCGTCTATTGAGGTGTATGCAGCCCTTATACCAAAAATTGAAGAATAGTGAAAGAGCATTAGAATCCACTACCTCCTTGCATCTCATAAATAGGGATAAGGGTCAGGATCTTCATATTACACTATTTTATGCTCTCACAAGGTCTCTTAGAGTGGATTAGGGTTTTGGCCAAAAGCGAATAAATTCAATAAGTTTTGTGCATCAATTCAACATCTAAGAGAAGTTTTTAATCAGCAAACAAAGATGAAGGCACTAGCTAAATTTCAAGAATATCTAACACTATCTAATCGAAATCAAACCCTATCTGTCAAAATTGAAACCTGGTTGCCAAAATCAATAGTCCAATCCTAGTCATTGTCAAAATCGAGCAGCTCAATTTCAATTGCTTTCTACATTGCTCTGTACTGCACCAAATTTTTAGATTTGGATGAGGACTTCCAGATCAGTTTTCAGTCACTTTCAAACTCCTATAGAGCACATGTAAGTCAAAATTCAAGAATTTATCTAAGAATCCTTTGTCGATCCCAAGTCTTTTCGATATTTCAAATATGTTTGCTATTATATTGTTGTATTTAGATCAATTTTATCATGTCCTTTTGATAATTTGTGCATTGTCTCTTGACAGTGACGTGCCTTTCATCAAAACATCATCTTCCTCAGGCAAGCTTTGATGCCCTAGCCAAGTATTACACACAAGTGGGCTTTCACTCTACTGTATGAGCTGGTGTATCTAACATTTCAACCATTGCATTGCCAAATAGAAGAACCACCACCTAGAACCTGCTCTAGCAATGTGACATACTTCCACAACGGTGAATGAGGATTGGTTCTAAATTGGTGTTGGCCCATGAATGTAAAACTCGTTGCCATTGTAGTACCTATGGCTGCAAGTTTACAAAACAACACAATATGAACCTTCTGAGAAAAAAACAAATTGTGGGCATAGCCTACATGTATTTGATAACTTGTTAAATAAATGTAAACAAAAAAGTTAAAACCTTACCTTTAATCCAAGAATACTCCTTTCAAGCTCCTTGATCACTTGGGCAATAAATGGGCACTCATACTAGCATAGGAAGATGATAAAAATGTTGCTTGATAAAGTTTCAACGCTAGATGAACAATGAGAGGTGAGTGTTTTGTTGTGTATTGTTTTTGTGTTTTGTGTTGTTTTATGTTATATTTGAGTGTTTAGCAACTTTTAGGGTTTAGAGTGTGTTTTTTCATTACCTTGTGTAATGTTTTTTTTTTTTTTTATTGGGGTAAAAAAAAAGCTTTTGCCTATGGGTTTCCCCCATGTACGCTTTGGTTCTTCAATAGAAGAACCCGAACCCGTATCAAGGGAGAGGAGGGGCCGAAGTGGTATCCTAGCTTTACTGTAATCCCATTTCCTATAACAGCCTTATTCCCATCTTACTATTCGGACAATTTTGGATTCATTACATTAAAATTGTGTTTTGGACCAAGGGCCACAGTGCTTTGGATATTTGAGCCTAAGTTGTTGTCCATAACCTCTCAAGAAAGTTTATTTTCTCTTATGTACCGTCTCATATATGTTTTATAGCATAGATTCAAACATTGCCAGAAACCACTGATAAATTGTGAGTTGACCTTGAAACAATTAATCATCTGATAAATCGCAAGCAAAGTTTTTTGATAAATCGGCGATTTTTGCCCAATAATAACAGCGAGTTCTCGACAAAAATTGCAACTTTATCACCTAGACTTGCCCAAGAAGAGGATAAAAACACATAATGAAAAAAAAAATGATTTTATGTTTATTTTTGCATTTTTTCTCTACATTTTTTCCTTGCAATTCGCAAATATAGTGCACAATCAATGGAGCTAGGGTTTACTCGAATTTTTTAAATCCATCTTCAAACTCTCAAAGTGATTGATAGTGGTCCATACTGATACAATCAGTGGAGCCTAAGGTTTTCATTGTTCAACGCAGCCTGAAAGAATACATACTGATATAGTGATTAAAAGGGGCCAAGGGTATACAACACTGAGTATGCACAGTCACATTGCCTACAGTTACCTACTAATTTTTAATACATATGTTGTTTTCAAGCCTCAAATAAATCACAATGACAACCTATAGGTATTTATTTTATTTTTCATTATCTTCCTAGTATGAATCATGATATCTACTTCTTTCTTTGATTAGCAGCTAGGATTAGATTATAAAACATTTTTATTCTTTTGTTTAATACGGATTACATTTGTTGTTTAAGAATGCAATCAACATCTGATTCAACTACCCATCGTAAGCCTAAGTCCCTTGACACTTCTTGGAAGCATTGTGAATCGATGACAAAGGAAAGTTGTGTGATATGCAATTATTGAAGGATGAAGATGAGTGGAGGTGTTTGTCATCTTAAATACCACATCACACAACGACCAAGAAATGATGTGGTATTGTGTGGACAAGCACCACATGAGACTCAAAAAAACACAGTTGCTTACCTTGCGACTTATGCTAAGAAAAAAGAGAAAAGTTGATGCACTTGAGGCACTAGTGAATAAGAGGACAATGAGAGATAATTATGACGTTATGGCCTCTTCTATTGCCCCAAATCCAAGGAGTTGGGAACGAGGATGAGGCTCATCTACTGAAGATAGTTTGACTACTTTTTTTGTTCCTCAATGTAGTCCTGGGTCACAACTTTCACTCTAAGGTACCATGTGGAAAAGAAAGTGCACAATGAAGCAAGGATAGTTGCGGCAAACTTTTGGTACTAGAACATTCCTTCCAATATGGCAAAAAGAACATTTTGAAAGAATTGGTCACTACATTGACCGTTGTCAAAATGGGGTTCAAGATTCCTACTCATGATTTGAGTGGCCAATTGTTGAAGGATTTCATCAAACGTATTAAAACAATTGTCGAAGAAAAGAGAAAAAATGTATGGCAAAAATATGGATGCACTATTTTTGTCATAGATTACATAATTGGCAAGTAATCATCAGGTACTCGATTACTCGCCAAAAAAATGCTAAGGCAATTAACCGCCACACGAACTCACCAAACACTAAAAACTACCAATTTTTTGGCTTCCTAGCAAGTGAAAAACGTATGGCAAAAATAGGGATGCACTATTTTTGTCATAAGATTACAAATAAAGTTCAAAATTGCATAATTATGCGAATACAACTGTGACACTGCCAAGTTGTCAACAACAAACTGATACAATGATATACAAGAATCTACAAGACTACAAGTACAAAATACAAGAATCTATAACTTTTTCTTCCCAACTCTCTGAACAACTAAAGGACCTTGAGAAAGTCTAGTCCTCCCAATTGGCTGCCCCTCCTCGCTCTGCCTAGAATGTTGTGGCTCCACGTTCTATGTCAAGCTTGGATGGACTCGTCATATTCCAAAAAAACCGATGGAATCAAGGTTGAGAAGACAATTTTCAATGAGGCCTTCGAAAAGAAAGCTACGCAGATTGTCAACGTAACTTGAAATTTCAATTTAAATTTAAAGTCGATTCTCTTATTTTCAATTTAAAGTTCAAGTCGATTCTCTTATTTTCAATTTTTCAAACTTAGTATTTATTTTATTTATAAATTTGTAACTTTAATTTGTTTGTAACTTTGTAGGTATCAGAGCCTTTAGTGAAGGTTTTGTGCTTAGTGGATGGAGAGCAAAATCTAGTGGGTTATATTTATGAGGCAATGGATAAATCCAAAGAGGTCATCCAAAACTGTTATAGAGGGATCTCATTTGAGAATTGATTGATCAGAGGTAGAACTATCATCTCCACCAACCTATCCATGTAGCAAGGTGCTACCTTAACCCCAAGTTTTTTTACTTTGATGAATTTGTAAATGCTATTGGGGAGGTTATGGAGGGGCTCTCCATATGCATTGAAAATATGACACCTGACATTGAGGTGAGGGACTTCATTATTTCAGAGTTGCATAACCACAAGCAGGCTATGGGAAGGCTTTTTTCTTCATCTCTAGCTATCCAAACGAAAGCCAAGCAATCACCAGAGGATAAAAAATAAAGTCTTTACTTGTACCTTACCAATTACAAATTTAAAATTATTAATTACTTACAAAGTTTTGAGTATCTTGTTTGCAAGGTCGTGGTGGGAAGATTGGGGTGGAAATACCTCAAATCTTCAAAGACTAGCCCTCTGCATTTTATCTCAGCTTTGTAGCACTTCTGATTGTGAGCGCAATTGAAATTTGTTTGACGTCACTCACACGAAGAAGTACAAGTTGAACCAATAACACCTCTATGACCTGATTTTTGTGCAATACAATTTTCGTCTTCGCACAAAAATTATACACATCACAAGGGCCTATTGATCTAGATGAGATCAATCCCTACAGTGATTGCACTACACAGGAGGAGGCCTCCATATTCACAAAGGATGAAATTGTTCATTTAAAGAGGCAAGCTATGGAGGGTGCAACTGCAGCAGGAGACATTGGATTAAAGGACATCCTTGAAGATGAGGATGAGACAGAGGAAGAGGCAAAGGAAGAGGAAGAGGTGGAGGTGGAGCCACAAGGTTTTAGGCAGAGCAAGGAGGGGCAGCCAAGTTGGAGAACTAGAATTTCTCAGGGTCCCTTAGTTGTTCAAAAAGTTGGGAAGAAAAAGTTATAGATTCTTGTAATTTGTACTTGTAGTCTTGTAGATTCTTGTATATATCATTGTATCAGTTTGTTGTTGACAACTTGGCAGTGTCACAGTTGTATTCGCATAATTATGCAATTTTGAACTTTAATTATGTTCAAATATAATAGAAAACACTTTCTCAACGTTTTACAAACTCATCTGATACATTTTGCAATTGTAATATCTCTAAAATTTATGTTTTTTTTATAGATTTAAGTATTTTTTCCTTTGTTGGTCATTCCCAGTTATCCGACCCCACATGTCGATTACTCTCTGATTTTAAAAAAATTCCCACAATGAGTACTCACCACTTACAGTTATGTATACTATGATTTTTGTTTGATGGGAAATCAGGTGGGAAAAACCACACAATAATTAATTTTCTTATGGCTTTAAGTGGGCAGTTGGTCTTCTTGAAGTCAATCGTTAGCTCCCACCAAGTGAAAAATGCAAATACTTTGTGTGATATGCTGGATGAGGTGGTGATGGTTATGGGTGTGCAAAATATTATCCAAGTTGTGACAGACAACACGACAACAAAAAAACTTCTTGAGGAGAGGCACCTTACACTTTTTTGGGCCCCTTGTGCAATGTTTTGCATTGTCTCTTACTCGAAAACATAGAAAAGATCTAATGAATGAAAAATGTGGTTAAAGAGACAAGAAATATCACCAAATTCATCTACAATCACACTCAGGTGTTAAACTTGATAAGAAAGAACGCCGATTAAAAGAAGCTCGTGCGATCAAGAGTCACACAATTCGCCATAAACTTCACCACATTGCAAAGCATTGCAAACCTCACTAACATCTCTTGAGCAAGATGTTTGTGAATCACCAGTGGTTGGAGTCTCCCCATCTTAAGAAAGTTGAAGGAGTAGGGTTGTGAAGACCATTTTTAATGATGTGCTTGCGGAATGCATGGATAAAATCCTTGAGGCAACCTTAAACTTAACTATTTTTTAATTTATCATTTATTCGATATTAATATATATATATATATATATATATTAAATTTGTGCATTATTTTGTTTTAGGTGTCAAAGCATTTGGTTCGAATTCTACTTGTGCAATCAAGAGTCACAATTCGCCACAAACTTCACCACATTGCAAAGCATTGCAACTTCACTAGCATCCCTTAAGCAGGATGTTTGTGAGTCACCGGTGGTTGGAATCTCCCTTTGCTAGGAAGATCAAAGGGGAAAGGGTCGTGAAGACCACTTTTTATGATATGTTTACGAAATGCACAGAGGAAATCATTAAAGTAACATTAAACTTAATTGTTTATTATTTATCATTTATTTGACATAAAAAAAATCTTAAATTTGATTTTAAATTTGTGCATTATTTTGTTTTAGGTGTCAGAGCCTTTGGTTCGAATTTTGCAGTTGTTGGATGGGGAAAGAAACCCACTGGGTTATTTGTGTAAGGCCATGGACATTGTTAAGGAGGCCATGGCAAAAGATTATGGGCAAAATAAAAGAAAATATATATCCCTTTGGCGCATAATTGATCGGACATAAAACAAGATGCTCCACTGACATATTCATGCAACGGCCTACTATTTGAACCCTATTTTTTTTATTTCAATTCATTTAAGGTCGATGATGAGGTTATGGATGGCCTCAATACATGCATAAAGAGGATGATCCCTAATGATGACATTAAAGATATAACTATTGAAACATTGCAGATTTACAAGAATGCAATGGGGACTCTTTTCTTTAGCTCTATGCATTAAAAGAAGAAACACCTCTCAACTATTTAAAAACAATTTGAGTCATTTGTTTTTAATTTTAGTTTCGTTACTCGCAAAATTAGATACTAGCACTAGGCCTCTTTCATTTATTCAAGACTAGTTGACTTACAAAATTATAAATGTCTTATTTGCAGGGACATGGTGGGAAGATTATGATGCAAAAACACAAAATCTTCAAAAGGTATCCATTTGCATTTTGTGCCAACAATATTGCTCTTCTGAGTGAGAACATAATTGGAGCATGTTTGAAGTTGTTCACACAAAGAAGCGCAACGGATTGACAACACACCTCAATGACATTGTTTTTGTGTGAGACAAGTGGAGAAGGAAGAGAGTTACTAGGCAATTGACATGGATGATATTAATCCATATGGCAACTAGATTGTTGATGACAAGGAGCCCATGTTTATCGTGGAGATCATAGATTCGGAAAGGGAGGTAGAAGAAGCAATAGCGTAAGAGGCAGTAGAGGCATCAGATGGGGTTGGTGAGGATCCAAATAATATCTTTGTGGATTATGTTGTCGCAAAGAACGAAATTTACCTTCCACTTCCACTAGGCAGCCGCAACACACTTATACTAGGTGCCAAAGATGAAATGTAATATGCATATTGGATATTTCATACGACTCTATGAGCATTGTAGTTTGTAACTTTATATTTTTTACTCTTTTTGAGTCAAAATTTAATAGAAAATATACTTATACATTATCTACGTTCATTTCTCATGTCATTTAACAATGTTTTACATTTATTTAAGTTTATTTGATGAATTTTTATGTTTTGTAAAGGACCGATAAAGTCACAAAGTAATTGTCAAGAAACTACCAAGTCCTATGTACAAGTCAAAATTTTGGGCTGCCAAATACGAGTTTTTAAACTATGTTTTATAGTATTAAGATTCGTTTCATTTCCAAAATCAGCATATTAAAGTGCTATTTAGGACCACTTAATTTTCCATACTCAAAAACAAGAAAAAGTTCTGTTTAGCTTATTCAGCAGCCGCATTCCAGATAACTTGTAAATTCAGCAATTTTATAGTTCAGTTCTCAGTTCTGATTTTATTCTTCAGAAATAAGGTTTTACCAGCTGTTGCCTGTAGTTTAGTTTTCAAAAATTTCAGTTTTTCGGTTTTTTATTTGTCTAACAGCTACAGGTCCATTTATTAAGTAATTGAGATTTTTGGTTCAAAAATCAGTTGTCTCCCATATTTCAGTTTTTGGGAACAGTGATGTCAAAACTCTTTCATATCTTGGGAGAAGCCCTAACAATGGCAGACTTTTTTGAAGAAGCAAAGAGTCTGTTAGCCCTCATTGATGACTACCCTAGCTAATGACAATCTGATAAACAAGAATTTCCTGATGGAAGTTTTATAGAATATGTCCAGCTATATGAAGATCAAAGAAGGTCGTTCTTCAAACTCAAGGATTTACAGAGGAGGCTATCGTTGCCAATAAAGTAGCTTCTTGGGTTAAAAGTTATAGTATCCATCAAGTTTCTGAAATTAATGACCCAAGAATAGTGCATATATCGGCTCAACCATAGGAAGACTTAGCTTCCATGATTGACATTTTAGCTGCTCCAGATATGGAGAGTTATCTTGTGGTGTGAAAGATTTCTTTCAACCTGAAGACATACCAATAAAATACAAGGATCTTACATTCAAAGGTAAAAAGATAATCCAGCATGTAAGGAGTTCATCTTGGTATAAGATCATTCCCGTTGCAAAAAGGGTAGCTCTTTAAATGGAAATTAATTTCAATCTACAGCTATTGATGGGGCCATCAGATGATGAATCTTTCCAATAAATAACATCCTCATTAATAGAATATTGTCTATGGCCATTTGACTTAGGAGGCAATGTTCACAAAGCAAAGGAAAATCTCAATAAAAAATTTGAGAAGACTCAAAAAGTTTTTAACATCCAGCTTTACAATTGCTTCGAGGCAAAACAATTCAACGAAGGGGGACCATTATGAACCTTTTTTTTAATTCTATACCAATATTAATTGTTAGGTAATAGGCTCAATCCACCTTTCCATGTAACTAGGCTCTTCTTAGGATGTGGGCCACTTACCTGCTTTTTGGTCAAGGAGTCTAGGTTAAATGCATCTAGGATGTTTTGTAGAAATTGGGTGGGTGTGTAAAATTTAACCATCCCACAAACAAGTCATGGTGGGGGAAGTAATTATAAACAGGCCGTTAGGCCTCAAGAAGCTGTGGACAGGTCTACAAACTGTGTTTTTGTCCAAGGGCATCATCCACACTGATTTGGATATTTGGGCCTGAATTGGCCTCCATACCTTTTCAGAAAAATTTCTATTCTTTCTTATATACTGTGTCCTCTATATTTTTTAATATTGAGCTTGATTTCATTTCCAATTTCAGCAAATTAAAGTACCATTAGCAATTTAGCATCACTTAATTTTCCATATCTATTTTGACTTTTTAGTTCAAAAAAACAAAGTTTCAATCAGATTTTTCAGGAGCTACATTCCTGATAAATGGCAATTTCAGTAATTTCATTATTTTGGTTGTCAAACCCAATTCTATTCTTCATATATAAGATTTTACAGCTGTTGCCAGTAGGTTAGTAGTCAAAACTTTCAGTTGTTTGGTTTTTCTAGCAGCTACAGTTCCAGATATTACACATTTGAGATTTTCTGTTCAGAAATCAATTTTCTTCCAGATTTCAGTTTTCAGGAACACGACATATCTATTTCTCATAAGGTGATATATGAGGTAAAAAATAAAGGTTGATGCAATCAAATGCGCCTTAGATAATTAAAAACTATAAAGAATCAATCAAAAGATTTCATTCTGCAGAATCAAGTAATGCAACTGATAAGTGTAGCAATGTGTAGCAATGAAAGATGTACAAGAAGATATGTATTTACAAGATGACCACAATAATATATGAAGGAATTCTAAAATCCCTTTACCAATTTTCAACAATAGGGTCAAGCCATAGTAGTTGTAAAATTTTAAGGCAAAGGTTACCGTTATGGAGTAAAAGTTATTCTTATCGACTAGGCAAAAACTCGGCAAATTAAAAAAATAAAAACTCGCAAAATAAACTTAAATAATATGCAAAATACTGTTAAAACGCATTGGTTTATTTTCTATTAGTTTTAGGCCCCAACAAAAAAAAAAAATTGCCACTTGGCGAGTTTCTGCAGAAAACTCACCAGTACTCCCAAGTCCGTACAAAAATCTCAGCTGGTGAGTTACTCGGTGGTTTCTCAGCAGGGGTTTTGACTCTCAATTTTACAGATTTTTCAGCGAGTACTCGCCAGTTTTAATACTATGATTCATATACATTTATGCTGTCATTTCTCTATACTCTCCATAACAACTTAAGAAATTTATGTCAGGCTACGCAGTGTAAAATGCAAGTATAATGTCCACTTAAAATATAATTTTTAAGTTAGAATGTTTAGGTCCATAGTTATAAATAAAGTATATAAGGTTATAGTATTGCTAAATGGAAGTTGTCATTGGTGATTCTTAAATAACATCTAAATTTAGGTCCATAGTTATAAAAAAAGTTTATAAGGTTATAGTATTGCTAAATGGAAGTTGTCATTGGTGATTCTTAAATAACATCTAAATATGTATAAAATAAGAAATTCAACTTCAATGCCAATGAGATGTGGGTGAGTTGGTTAAGTGGCTTGGTTGTTTCAAAGCCCCACCTAGGTTCAAATCTCTAGAAAGGCATATGAGGCCAGTTGTGGCCGTTAGTTGTATTCTCGAGGCCGTTAATAGCCATTGGTTATCCTCCAGGCTGGTGGTCCCCACTGTTGGTAATAGTTGGTATAAATCTTGGTAATATCTGGTATATACCGGTGGTATTCATGGGGTTAATAAATTACATGGCGATCTGGGCCCCCGATCGTGTCCCAGACCAGTCTACACTTTGGTCAAAAGCCGTTATCAATCAAAAAGAAAAAGAAATTGAACTTCAATAACCACACCTAATTCTCTCCTTTATTTTAATGTCTCATTTTTATTAATGCTTCTCCTACTATTTAGTTGACTACAAATCCAAAATAAAATAATATTTATTAAACTTGCTACCTTACAAGATCTGATTTGTAGCATACATAAAACTTAGCGCACAACCGTCTCAATTTTGTCTACTTTCGATGTGTTTATCCTAATCAATTCTCGAGTTCTCTAATTTATATGTTTGGTAACTAATAAATATGCATTGATAACACACATAGGCATTGCTAACTAAGAGATTTATGTCACGCTACACTGTGCAAAATGTGAGTATAATGTCCACTTAGAATATAATTTTTAAGTTAGAATGTTTAGGTCCTTAGTTTTAAATAAAGTTTATAAGGTTATAGCATTGCTAAATGAATGTTGTCATTGGTGATATCATAAATCATGTCTAAAGATATATAAAATAAGAAATTGAACTTCAATAAATACACCTAATTCTCTCCTTTAATCTCGCACTAATTGCTTGTATATTAGTGCCCCTCTTATTATTTAGTTGACTACAAATCCAATATAAAATATTATTTATTAATCTCGCTAACTTACGAGATCTGATCTTGTAGCTTACATAAAACTTAGGGCACAACAGTCTCAACTTTCTCTACTTTCGATGTGTTTATCCTAATCAATTCTCGAGTTCTCTAATTTATTTGTTTGGTAACTAATAAACATGAACTAACACACAGAGGCAGACAAAAGTGAGACAAGTTTATAACAAACAAACCTCTCCAATATCTGTACCCAGCCTAAGAACTGTTCTATTCTTCCGTGAACTTTCAGCTTCTTCAAGACCTATCTGCAATTTCTTCTTTTCCTGCCACATACAGCATACACATTTTGTGGTTAGGTATCAGGTGCTCAATTTGATCATATTCGGCAAACACTGCAATGCCAGACGCAACAGTTCCCAAGTTGTGTGAAAAAACAAAATCCACGACAACAGAAAAATATATTAACAAGTTCAGAATAATAAGTTTAGGATGTGTCAAGCTTGAGTGTAGTTATCAGGGCAAATGACAATGCTGGATAAGTAGGAATTTGTGCCCAAAGCATGCTTAATCTGCTTGATCAAAAGCACGAACTAAAACGATCCCAAACATACCAGAAAATTAGGAAGTACATCACAATAATTAAAAAGCAAGAATAAGGTTCAATATTATTATGTTTCAAGATGAAATGCTTCATAAACATTTGCAGTCAGATGTTGAATGCAACAGATGGCTAAAATAGAATATTATGCAAAAAGCTAGGGGACCCAACTTTTCAAAAGACAAAAACATGTAAAACGGTTCTAGGAGAATTTACTGCTGTACAGAGGCAAACACATATATGTGAAACATCTTGGAAGATGGTTTCACTTTTGCTGCTTTATTATATTTGGAGATCAAAAAACCATTTTGTTGTACTGCTATGTGCTCTTTACATATTTTCAAATGCTTGAATTACAAAAAGCATGTTCAAACTTTATCTGACTCAGTGAAGCCAAAGAAATTAACATAAAACTAAACAATTTAGATAATGACCCTCAGCTTCCTTCGAGGGCAAATAATAAAACAGAAATATATACCTCAGGGGTCATCCAAGTATTCCCTTCAATATTAAACGAATCGCTTTGATCATCAATAACAGTTGTTTGTAGATTTCCCCAGCGGTCCTGTTCCAGAAGTTTATTCTTCATCATAATTGCTCTGTCCTCTGCTTCTGAGTTTCCTTCTGCAGGTCCACTCAAATGTTTTGAGGGGCTCTCATGACGCCAAACCTCGCTCCTCCCACAAAACATACAGGGCCCTTCACCCTCCTTTTCACAGACAATCTTACCACATTTAAGGCAATTGTTCACCAATTTGTGCTCCCTAGCTTGACAATTGCATTTCTCACGGTGCCTGAAGTTTATAGGGTTGGTTATTGTAGCAAATCTCTCTTCACTATGCTCCTTTTCAGGATTTCTAGTATACCCACCAACACCACGCTGATTACGTTTTGACTGGGCACTCGCATTTATTGTCGCTTGTGTACCGTGTGTTGATTTTTTTCTATTTTTGGCAGTCGTCGGTGTACTAAAAGAAACTTCAGGTTTCTTGTAGATTTGCAAAGGTTTCAGCGTGATCAAAGATACTTCAGGTTTCTTATATATTTGCATAGGTTCGCCCAGATAATAGTTTTTGTTAATAGACTGTCCTCCAAGAGATCTTCTGCGAAGATATTCCTTAATGACATTCTCACCATCACCTTGAATAGCATTCTGCAGGCCAAAATTATTTTGTAAGTACAGAAGGAATACACTACACAGTAGATAAGCTTACAATGTTCCACCATTTCATTTAAAGATAATATTAAATCAAAAATCGAGCTAAACAAATAAACCAGTAATAAAGATAGAGGCAAACATAAAGGCAACAGACTCCTTCCAAAAAGCATCCTTCTCCATCAAGGCAGAGCCAGCCAGAAGCATAAATAGCAAGCAACATATAATCAAACACTGAACCTTAATTGTTTTACCCCAATGTTAAAACCATAGATTCAAAAATCACAAGAAATCGGCACTTAATTGCGAGTTGACAATGAAATGATTTATCTTCTTAAAAATCATGAGTAGAGGAATGGTGATTAATCGACACTTACTCAACAAAAATCACCAACTAAAATGTCTCGACGCACCAGGGAAATGATAAAGGCCTAGAACCCAAAAAAAAAAAGTATTCTTATTTCTGCATTTTTAACTATATTTTTTCTCTGCAAAATTGTCAATCACCGAATACAGTGCACAGTGGAGTTAGCATGCCAGGATTTTCAAAGTGTCACGGTGGTACAAGTTACAAGTTACAACTACAAGCCTAGGGTTTTCAATGTTCAAGGCTCAACCCTCAAGGGAATACATACAATGAATCAAATGATTAACTAAAGTTTTATGCATTTTCAAACCTCAAGGAATACATACTAAAGTCTAATACAATCTACAACGGCACAACCTACAGTGATTTTAATTTATTTTCATTATCTTTGAACTTAAGTACTCCGCAGTCCTCAATAAGACCATACCTTTCTAGTATGAATCATGATGTCTACTTCATCTTCTACTTCTTCCTTTAATTAACAGCGAGGGTTAGATTCTAAAACTTTTTTTTTTCCTTTTATAGAGTTTAAGCTTATTGATTAATAATGGCATTGGCATGCAGTTCAGTTGTCCATTATAAGTCTAAGTCCCATGACCCTTCATGGAAGCATTGTGAACTGGCAAAAAATGACAATTGTGTTATGTGTCATTATTGTGGGATGAAGATGAGAGGAGGTGTCTATCGTCTTAAATACAACATCACACAACTAGCAGAGAAAGATGTGGTATTGTGCAAACAAGCAACACTTGAAATTCAAAGAGAGAGGGTTGTTTACCTTGCGGCTTATGCAAAGAAAAAATGAACATTGATACACTTATAGCCCTAGTGAATAAATAGGAGGCTAGTGAGGGATGATTACAACATTGAGGCCTCTTCTATTGCCCCAACTCTACAGGGTCAAGGGCAAAGACGGGCCCATCCACTAAAATAGTTTGACTAGTTTTTATATTCCTTGAAAGTAGCCCTGAGTCACAACCTTCACTCGAAGGTACTCCTTGGAATTGGGAAGTCCACTATGAAGCAAGGATGGTTGTAACAAACTTTTGGTACTACAACATTACTTTCAATGTGGCAAAAAGCCCATTTTAGGAGAATTTGATCACCGCATTGACCGTTCCCAGGAAGAGGTTCAAGGCTCCTACTCCTCATGATTTGAGTGGCCCATTGTTCAAGAATTATGTCAAACATGCGCCGGCTATTGTAGAAAAAAAAAGAAAAAGTATGGCAAAAAATAAACAATTGCACCATTTTGTTTGATGGCTATTGTAGAAAAAAAAAGAAAAAGTATGGCAAAAAATAAACAATTGCACCATTTTGTCTGATAAGTGGACGGATAGGAAAAATCACACATTGATTAACTTTTTAGTGGCTTCAAGTGTACAACTAGTTTTCTTGAAGTCAATAGATGCCTCCCACAAAGTAAAAAGTGCAAACACTTTGTGTGATATGTTGCATAAGATGGTCATGGAAGTGTGCAAAATGTCATCCAAGTTGTGACAGACTATACAACAACATATGTAAGATCATGGAGACTTCTTGAGAAGAGGCACCCTACACTTTTGTGGATCCCTTATGCAACCCATTACATTAATCTCTTACTCAAAGACATAGGAAATATCTCATGGGTGAAAAACGTAGTTGAAAAGGCAATAAATATCACCAAGTTCATCTACAATCACACTTGGGTGCTAAACTTGATAAGAGAGCATACCGATGGAAAGAAGCTTGTGCGATCGGAAGTCACACAATTCGTCACAAACTTAATCACATTGCAGCCTCACTAACATCCCTTAAGCAAATGTTTGTGAGTCACCAGTGGTTGGAGACTTCTTATGCTAGGAAAGTTGAATGGGAAAGGGTCTTGAAGACTATTTTTTATAATGTGTTTGCAAAGTACATGGAAGAAATCCTTAAGGTAACCTTAAACTTAACTATTTTTTTAATTATTATTTATTTGTTATAATTTTTTTTCTTTACTTTGATTTTAAATTTGTGCATTGTTTTGTTTTATGTGTTAGAGCCTCTGGTTTGAGTTCTACAATGGATGGGAAGAGAAACCTGATGAATTATTTGTACGAGTCCATGTACGTGGACAAAGAGGCCATAGCCTAATATTATAAGCAAAATCAAATGAAATATGAACCCATTTGGTGCATAGTTGATCAGAGATAGAACAAGACACTCTATTGACATAATCATGCAATGGCCTACCACTTGAACCCTAAGTTTTTTTATTTCGATTCAATTAATGCTGATGAAGAGGTTATAGATGCCCTTAATACATGCATAGAGAGGATGATCACACTAGAGATGTAGTTATTTAGGCGCTGCAAATTTACAAGAATGCAATAAGAAGACTCATTTCTTTGCCTCTATACGTTAAAAAAAGAAACACCTATAAGACAGATAAAAACAATGGGTCATTTGATTTTATTTTTTAGACTCGTTACTTGTAAATATAACTACTCGAATTTTTTCCATTTATTCAAGCCTAGTTGACTTAAAAAATTATAAATGTCATATTTTCAGATGTGCGGTGAGAAGATTATGGTGCAAAACACTAAATCTTCAAAAGCTAGTCATCCGCATTTTGTGTCAACCATGTAGCTCTTCTAAATATGAACATAATTGTCACATCCCGATTTCACCCTATGTTTTTACCTTTAAATCCGTAGATTTGAAATGGTTAATAACTGATTCTTTATTGCTTTGATGTGAGCACTAAGACAAATGTTGTAGGGAACAATGATATTTATGATTTGTATACATGATATTACAATTGTGTTTGAGTATTTTGTGCATTATAGATGCATACTTGTTAGTCTTGCATCATTAATTATATATATGACTCGAACTAACTACATATTTGATATGAAGTGGATGTAGGATTGGTCTTACCCTTAGAGTATGATGAGAGAGAGCATCATCGGAGAGCGTAGTGCAGATGGGATGTTTGCAATATGACAGAATAGAAATGCTAGTGACCCAAATTCACACACCACCTTAGATTGACTTGTTAAATTCTTTGCATTAATCTAGTTTGCTAGTATTATGCTCGTTAATACTATAATAGTTTGCATTGATTATATTTTGGTTGTGCTTTATAAAGGAATGATTTCTTATTCTGTAGTTGGTTATAGTGATTACTATGTTGTGAGATGCTTTATATTATACTCTATAAATTGTCATTAATGCATCTTTCAATAGAAAATTAAAATAGTATTAATGTTATATTTAATTTGTTAAAATAAAGATTTAGTATAATCTTAAATTGTTTAATTATTGTATTAGACAATTATTAATTTATGATATTCAATATATTAATTTCGCTAATTAACTATGAGTATAAATCCCAATTAAACACTAGGATGAACACATACTTTAAAATACTTATCTGGTATTAGTCAAGTGGAATTGATTATTAATTAGTAATGCATAAAATCTTACGATGGCTTTACTTGAAAAGGTGAGGTTGAATTACCTTAATACTAACTTGAAAAATCAAAGGAGATTAATTGAAAATTTATCCGATAATTACTAGTGGACTCCGCGTTAATTATGGGAAAACAAAGCCTACAACTTTGGTTTCAAGTGGCATGCAAATAAAGGGAAATGGGGAGTAAATGGTATTAAGGGGGGATTGGAAAATAAAAAAAAGAAAAAACAAACGAAAGATACACGGGAAAAAGAGCTGGAAGTTGGAAGAAGAAAGAAGAAAGAAGGCTTTGAAAGCAAAAGGGAAATTTTATCTACAACGAAGGAAAAAACGTACCAAATAGGTACTGCAATTATTTTAATGGCATATTTTTATTTAAAGAATTTTGAATCATAGAGTATATTAAAATTAAGGAAACTCTGTGAAATCTGCGATAAACCCTATAAAAACTTTTGGGAAATATTTTGGTAGTCTCTCTTTAGAATCTAGAATTCTTTCCGTATTAACCCAAATTATTTTATTAGAGGCCGTAGTGACTCGTTAGAGATAGGTAAAGTTAAGCAAAACAAAACTTTCTCTCTCATCACAAAAACATCACAGCCTCCATTCTTACCACAACTATGACAAATTTTAGCAAATTGTGCGAATAAAATTTTATTAAATCTCTTTTAATTGCTCCATTCCTTTCTTTTATCATTTCTTTAACTCAACCAAAAGCAACGCCTCTCTGTGTTTTCACCAAAATGTAATATGCTTTTATCCCCATGCATGTCAATACTTATATATAATGCATATGTACTCAGCCATTGATATTGCCTTCTTCATTGCCTTCACGCAATGCTTGTTATCAGCACGTCTTGGGTTTGAACCTCCAAAAGTGGTCCTTGCGTCCAACAAAATAAACGTTGTTACCTTATCAAGTCTTGTTCTTTTCTTTTCTTTAATTCGGCTCAAAAGCTACGCCACCACCATTTTTATCTCAGTCGTTTCAATTCAATTGGGATAGCATTCCAATTTGGTCATGGATTTCAACGAACCCAGAATGCCCCTGCGCTTTTAGCAAACTAGAAATACATGTTTATCTCCATGTCATACATATAATGTATATGTATTATGGTCGCATTTTTTTTGGGTAGGCCAAACCATTTTGCGTCTATTTCCTGCATACATTCATATCGTGAAAGCAACTTTCTTTAATTCCGTCACAAGTTTCTTTTGTTGGCCGCTGCGTATTTGTTTTTACATTATTGTGAATTGACAGGAAGGGTAGTGCGAGACCCACATTTAGTTGGTTAGTAAATTTATATGTATAAATATATAATCAATATAGTTAGATATTAATTAGGTTAGAGAATAAAAGATAATATAATTTATATAATATTAAATATTATATTATATTGATTATTATAATATCGAAAATTACATAGTGGATAGTAAGCTCATAAATTATGATCACTCTACGTAATTATAACAAGTTTTTTCCATTTAAAACATATCATAAATGAAATCTGTTGAGATAAATATAAATCAAATGCCATGGAAACATACAATTTAAATGGCGGCATTGGGTTATACACTGTGATTAAATTATGTAGGGGTATGGGATTTTATCTTATTTCTTAATATTTGGGGTTTTTATGTGAAATGAAAGATATTATAAGGCTTAAGAGGAGATGAACAAAATATGTTTGGAAGCAATTGATTTTGTGGTAATTCATATTTTGAGATTATTTTTAAAATTACGAAAAATTGTTAATTAGAGCCTTTCCTTCCAAATTTTGTTGGTATTAGTGGAAAACTAAATTTAACCATCCTGGAAATTGTCTGAAAGATCTTTGTTTCTTAATGCACTTCTTTGTACCAAAAAAATTGGATTATACTTATCTTTTATAATCAAGTTAATATAGACTTTTGTTGTCGTATCTGATTGGCATAGTTTTGTCAATGTATGCTAATTTATATCAGATATTGCAAGTATGTGATCATGATCCTTAGATTAGTTTACCCGGATGGTGAACCTATGTTTTGGTTTATTTATATGTTATGTATATTATGGGGCCCGCAATGATGATACTACCCAAACAGTGAGACGGTTTCTCAACCCTGGTTAGCATCACCAATGATGGGTATGGATAACCCGATCAAGTGATGTGTTATGAATTTGACTGATCTGGATGATCATATGTTATTTAAAACTTTGGCCAAAGTAATTTAGATTAACATTGTCAATTCATATGTATGATTTACATGTAGTGCGATATCATAGTAGAAACATATTTTCCTTTATGATACACGTCATGTAGTAGAATCTTATAGCACATAGAGGTACTAGCATGTCTCATTCTGGATTCCCACACCCTTCTTTCTGTCTATCCGTGTAGGGAGGGACATTTACTGATAGGGGATTGTGCTGGAGATCATTGGTCCATGGTCAGAGTGGTAAAACGCTCAGATGATGCTCTCCCTCCCTCACTGCAGTACATTCCTGGAGACAACACTTGAGGTTATTAGAGATACGCGAGTTGGTGCAACTCAAACTCCGAGGAGTTAGTTATCTTTATTTTGTATATAAGGCTAAATGCCTATTGAATTTGTAAATGTAATATCATGTACTTAAACTGTCGTTTTTGTATTGTAAGACCAACCGTAGCTAAGTCATTTATTTTCTTTCATGAAGTTGTAACACTCTATGTTGCATTGGAAACTAAGTTGAAATTTAATGATTTTTTGTTATGATAATATATTGTGATTCTATAATTTTAAATATAATACTTGTTTGAGGAAGTAATTTTTATTTTTTTTAAATTACTGATGAAAAACTCATGATATTTGCACGAGTGGTACGAATCCACTACTCGAAACTATGAAATATTGTGGTAATTTTGAAACCATGAAAAATGGCTACCCATGGGTAATTATGAATCCCGACAGACGCGAAAAATCCCTGATGTCGCTCGCAATATGGAGACGATCACACTGTCAAGATAGTTATCAAAAACGCAAAAAAGTACACCAAGGAGTGCCATTGAAAGATGAGACATACTACAATCCTCCTATGAGTTCCAATAAACAAAGTGTCTAATAAGATATCCAAGTACATGCGAGAAAACCCAAATCATTATTATGCTAAAAGAACCAAACTCTAATACCATATTACGATCTAGTCTAGCTAAGATCAAATAAGAACCAAAGCATAACTCACGTAGGATAGAGGCGAGAAGAGGAGAACTAAAATAAGAAACAATCTATTACAGATTGTTTACTCAATATTCAGTGTCTATGGGTAAAATACAAAGGAGGAGAAGAGAATATATAGCAAACTCACGCCTTTGCTTCTCTTGTCCTCTTGGCAACATTGAAGGTGGCATCTAATGATGGTGGCACATGTGACGTAAGTAAGCATTAAATGCATACTTGGACATGTGCACACACTAACTAGACTTAGTTGAAAAGCTAAGTACATAAATTAACTTAGCTAAAGGTGCACAATTAATATTTGTACCAACAAATTTAAAACTCAGCATTATGCCAAAAATCCCTACGATTAGAGTTCTAGGTAGATGTTTACATATTGACTTGTTGATTATTCAATATTTTTAAAGAATCAAGAAACTTTCCTCACAGATAACCAAAAGCCAGAACCAAAAGGAAGAGGAAAAGCAGGTAGAAAAAGAAGAAGATCCTCAATGAGCATTAAAAAATTGTTTGAGATCTTTGAATAAAAGAAACTGATAGTTCAGTAAAAATGAAGGTGCCTTCAGTAGTTTCAAGGCTAAAGAGTTGGTGATTGGATCTATGAAATGGAAGCAAATAGTTGATCCAAAAAGAGTAAACTTTGCAGCGACCAAGTTGAAAGGGCATGCTGCCATGTGGTGGGATCACTTGCAAAAGGATAGGGTTAGGCATAAGGACTTGGAATAAAATGGTATCCAAGTTAAGAGGAAAACTTCTTCCCATCGATTACAAACGAGATTTTTAAGCACTTTCCTATAGAGATTGCAAACAAGAACTTTTTAAGCAATTTCATGGATTAAAACAAATGTGAAAATCAGTCAAAGAGTATTCAAAAGAATTTTATAAGCTTTATATTAGAGTTGGTATTAATGAAGATGAAGAGCAACATGTTGCCAAATATGTTGGAGGTTTAAAGATCTCCATTCAAGATGATAACAGTGTGCATTAATTAGAGTAAATAGAAGAAGCTTTGTAGTTAGCACTAAAGAGTGAGGAGAAATTAGCTAGAAATCATACCAAAAGACCATTTGTAACAAAAACACCCACACTAAATAGGGGTAGAGGAGTATTTTCCTTTCCATGGGTGGAGATCAGAGAGGAGGGATCTAGCTAATGTAGAGCCAATTAATTCCCAAGAGGAAGAGGTAGGGGAAACCACCCCCAGGGAAGAACAAATTTCCAACAACCAAGAGGTGGATATCATCAACAAAGAGGAAGGATTTTTGGTGAAAGAAAGGCTTATGATATTTCCAAGATGCCACTTATTTGTTTCAAATGTGGAGAAGAGCATCATACGGCATTTGAATGCCATCACCAGGACCAAAGATAAAGAGGAGTTGAGCCAAGGGCTATTATGGCTGAAGAGGACAATATTTCAGAAGTAGGGAAATGCTCAACAGCTCCAAAAATCAAAGAAATATTGATGATGAAGAGGAATTTGATAACTCCCATCAGTGAAGGACAGAAACAAATTCAAACATAGCAACAAATAACCTCATCTCTGCACCCAGTGGGTGAAGATAATCATTGGCTATGAAGGAATATCTTCCGGACAAAGTCCAAGGCTAAAGGTAAGTGCTGTAATTTAAATATTGACAGCGGGAGTACTGAAAATATGGTTTCTGAAGAAATGGTTCAAAAGTTGAATTTAGTTTGTAATAAGCATCCAAGTTCATACAAGTATGTTGGTTCCAAAAGGGTCATAAAATTATAGTAGACAAAAAGTGTTTGGTGGGTCCTTATTAAGATGATGTGTGGTGTGATGTTATTCCAATGTATGCATGCCATGTGTTGCTTGGGAGGCCATGGTAGTATGATTTAAGGGTTGTCCATGATGGTAGAAAAAATACTTAAATGGTAAAAGAATCAACTTAGTCTTTGAAAAGTGAGGAGGGACAGAATTTACTATTGTCATCAGCAAAGGAGTTTGTGAAGGAGGTGTCGAAAACACGAGAATGTTATACTTTTATGGTAAAAGATGTTAAAAAACATGAAAAAACTTGAAGAAATGCCAAACGAGGTTAAGAAATTGTTAACAGAATATAAGGATATAACTCTAGAGGAGATGCCAGCAGGTTTTCCTCCCAAGAGAGGTATTGAACACCAAATTGATCTAGTTCCTAGGGCAAGTTAGCCTAATTTTCCAGCTCGTAGGTTAAGCCCAAATAAAAATGAGGAATTAAATAGCCAGGTTTCAGATTTGCGACAAAGGGGATGACTTGGGGAAAGTTTAAGTCAATGTGTTGTGCCAATCCTTATCATTCCTACGAAGGATTGATCTTGGAGAATGTGTGTGGATTCAAGAGCCTTGAACAAAATAACTGTAATGTATTGATTTCCCTTGCCCCACGTGGATGATATAATTGATACTAGTTGATAGTTTAAGTGGAGCAAGTTATTTTTCTAGAGTTGATTTGAAAAGCAAGTATCACCAGGTTAGAATACGAAAAGGAGATGCAAGGAAAACTGCATTCAAGACTAAAGAGGGGTTGTATGATTGTCTGGTTATGCCATTTGGGCTGAGTAAAGCTCCAATTTTATGGGGTTAATGACTGAGGTCATGAGGCCATATCTTAACAAGTTTCTCATTGTTTATTTTGATGATTTTCTGATTTTTGGCCAATCTAAAGAACATTTGAGGAATCGACAAAAGAAAAGTTGTCTATAAATCTGAAAAAGTGTTCTTTCTTAAAGGATAAGCTTATATATTTGGGATTTCTCATTTCCAACAAATGGAGTAGAGATGGATGCCAAGAAATTTAAAGCTATCTTTGATTGGCCCATGCCTAAAAATATTAGAAGTTTCCATGGTTTGGTGAATTTCTACCAAAAAATTATCAGAAATTTCAATGGGGTAAGTGCAGGCATGACAGATTGTTTGAAGGGAAGTGTTTCAAATGGAGTGTGATGCGACTGGAATTGTTATTGGAGCCATCTTGAACCAAGAGGGAAGACTGGTTGCATATGTCAGCCAGAAGATTAATGAGGTAAGGAAGAGATGTTCAATGTATGGTTAGAAATTTTATGCTATTATTCAAGCTTTGAAGCATTGGAGACATTACCTACTTCCCAAGGAATATGTCTTGTATATGGATCGCCAAGCTTTGAAGTTCCTAAACACAACCAAAGCTGAATCAGAGGTATGTTAAGTGGTGGATTATCTTCAAGAGTTTGCATTTGAGCTCAAACACAAATCTGGAAAACAAATCAAGTAGTTGATGCCTTGAGCATGAGGAGAGCTTTGCTCATCACTATGAGCCAATTAGGTAACTGGGATCAAAGAAATCAAGGAGTCGTAAGAAGAAGTCAAAGATTTTGCAGCAGCATTTAAGGTTTTCAAGGACCCTCTCATTTATCATAGAACTCCATATCTTGATTACTTCTTGCAAAAAGGTTATTTATTCAAAAGTGGACAGCTTTGTATTCCTGAAAATTTATTAAGGGACAACTAGATAAAAGTGTTGCTGGGTGGAGGTTTAGGTAGTCATTTCGGCTGCTATAAAACTCAAGCTACACTAGGAAAGATATTATTGGGCTACATTGCAGAAGGATGTCCGTCTATTTGTAAAAAGATGCATAATTTGTCAAGTGGCTAAGGTTGTAACTTAAATACAGGAGTGTGTACCCCTTTGCCTACCTGAAATAGGCCATTGGAAGACATAATAATGGATTTTGTATTAGGATTGCCTCATACTCAAAGAATTTGATTCTATTTTTGTGGTTGTTGACTGCTTTGCTAAGATGGCCCATTTTATGCCTTGTACAAAACCCAATAATCAAGTAAGGTGGCCGAATTTTTTTTAAAATAGATAGTAAGATTGCATAGATTACCTAGGACAATTACTTCAAATAGACACTAGATTTTTGAGTTATTTCCGGTATGTTGGGTCATTTATGATCCAAGGTTATGTGTAGTTTGTTTATTTATTTGTTTAGTTATCTTTTTCTTGTTCGGGTTAGTTAAAACCCATTATTGGTTGGTTTTTACAACCAACCTTCATAAATCTATAAAAATCTTTATGAATCATGTAAATACGATATGCTTTACATTGAATACAAGTTTGAGTTTATTCCTCCAATACCTGGTGCCAATAGTGGTATCAGAGCCCGACAGTTTGAAAAGGACGATTGAATAAATTTGAAGTGCTTGGTTTCAGTCATTGAAGATTGAAAATTTGTGAAGCACTTGGTTTCAGTCATGTAAGATTGAAAATTTGTGAAGCACTTGGTTTCAGTCATGGAAGATTGAAAATTTGGGAGTATGCAAATGCAAATCCATTCCAACTGCATGTACCCTGAAGGATTATTTGTGCAGCAGAAATGTGTGGCCATCTATTGAATATTGAAACGTTTTTTTTTTTTTGTTCAACCTGCAGCAAAACAAGAAAGTAGAAGTCTGCATTCTGCCGTGGATCTTTTGCTACGATCCAAGCGTGCTACCGTGGACTCAATGATGCACTGATGGAAATTTGATACAAGCTGATACAGCTATGGCGTGTTGAAAGAAGCTTCACAACATTTTCAATTTCTGAAAAAAAACTAAAATCCACGTGGGCTCCACAAGAAGGCAGTGCATTGGATTTTCCATACAAGTAAAAAGGATACCGGAACTATTACATACAGGTGAAATATTAAGTGAAAAAATTGCCATATATATCATTTTCTTTTCACAAACAGAAAACAAAGGATATATAGGAAAGTCAGGTTTATCTATAATATTGTTTCATCATATCCTAAACTTGCATGTGGAGAGATTGGCAAATATATTTTGGTAGTCACTTGCTAAACAAGAGGTCACAGGTTCCAAATTCTTATTTTGGACAAATTTTCTTTTTTTTGTATTTGATTTTTTGGAATATACCTTTTGAAAAAGGATATTCTAGTTTCAAAGATTTTGTAAAGAAGTTATATCAAAGTTATAATGGTGATATAAGGGTGTAATAGGCAATATAAGGTGTTGCATTCTTTTTTGACAAGTCCCAGAATCTTTTGTAAATATAAATTTATTTGGTGGGTTAAGGCAAAACCGTTATAGCATTCCTTGATTGTTTGTTTTTACACCATGACTAAAATTTTAAGTTTGATCTCTAAAAACGGCCGATTAACACCTTAAAACTACAAGGAGTGGTCAATGAATATAGAAAAAATGCTTGTTTTAATGATTTATGGGAAATAATGGAAAAAGAAACTACAAGCCCACTAAAGCCGAAAAATTGCTTGAGTTTCAAAAGCATGATAAACATGCCCTTGCTTTGTGAAAATCATCATGTTTAGCTTAGGTGATTATCCACATTGAAGCCATTAAAAGCAATGCATGAAAAGCTTGTAAAGCATTAAAAGATCTGTATGACAAACAACCTATCTATAAAAAGATTGATCTCTTGATGCAGTTGCTTAATAACAAGCTTAGCACTGAAGAAGATATATCTGAATATCTCTCCCACATGAAAACCCTAAAACAAGTGTACTACACAACAGGTGGAAAAATCGATAATGACATGCTCATTTTCATCACACTAAATGGTCTTAGTTCAACATATACCAACTTTGTCGAAATGTTACAGTTTAGTGATAAGCTTAATGGAGAAACATTTGACTCGATTTGTCAGTTGTTGACTCAACATGAGCACCAATTTGCAAAGAAAAAGGGTACGTCTACCAATGAAGCTCGCTATCAAAGGCTAGGTCACATCACACAGAGCATCGCGACATACAGTGGCAGTTTCAAAAACATTCTCTGGAACACTCTTCGAGACAGACTCCAAGACGCTCTCCACATCATTCTAGACAATCTCCAAAGCATTCTCACCAGCACTCTCAAGGATCTTCAAAACACAAACATCACCATAGGCACTCTTCTCACTCCAGTGTTTCTTTTAGTGATTCAACTTCTTCTGGATCTCGTCGGCACAGGAAAGAGCCCATATGTTTCAAATGTGATGGTATTGGACATCTTGCAGATGTATGTCCTTGACGACCCCGCTCTCCACACAAAAAGAGAGCTAAAGCAAATGATGTGAATCATTCTAGTGGCAAACTTTTTGGTTACTCCAGCTATTCAATGGATTTTCTGGAACTTCCTCTAATTGGGAGGCATCCTATATGGCCGAGGTCTATGGCCCTGATAGACCTGACAGCATATTTTGAGTGATCAGTGATTCACCCATCTTGTGCGAGCTACTAGGCTCAAGACCAGAATCTGTTGTAGTAGTATTTTTTTCGCTTGTGTTCTTGCTTTATTCAAGTTTTGGCTTTCTATACTTGATATTCATGACACGGAGCAAACAAGATTGTTTGATTTTGTTTCTCTCATTGCACAACTTCTCATCTCTCCTTGATATAGCATTGGTTGGTCTTCGATCACTTGTTAGTGACAGTACGAGTTGATAGGGTTGCTAGAACCAGCAATATTAAGCAAAGGTCATCAATGTTTGTTGGACATTAGGGAGATGTGCCATACACAGTACAAATTGGTCACTTGGATAGGCTTCTATATGGAGCCTTATGCGAATTGATGTAGTTGGACAGGGTTTGATCGCGTTCCACTACAATACGGTACGATGATCATAAGGGACGAGCAGTCTTTGATCGTGTTCATCAGCGTTTTATGCCACAACTCACAGGATGGACTTCTTTATGAAGCGACATTGATTTTGATCAGTACCAAGAGGTACAGTACACCAATTGCAGTTGCTTCAAAATTCCTTTGATGACTTTAAAGTCATTACTCCAGTTCTTTCATCTTCCATACCCCTTTGGATCAAGGGGGAGTTTTTTTGGGTCATTTATGATCCAAGGTTATATGTAGTTTATTTATTTATTTAGTTATTTTTTTCTTGTTTGGGTTAGTTAAAACCCGTTATAGGTTGGTTTTTACAACCAACCTTCATAAAGCCATAAAAATCTTCATGAACCATGTAAATACGATATGCTTTACATTGAATACAATTTTGAGTTTAATCCTCTAATACCTGGTGCCAACATGATAGACTATGTGGAAGATTTTAGGCACAAAATTGCAGTTTAGCTCAGCATATCACCCTCAAATCGATGGGCAAACTAAAGTTGTGAACAAGTCATTGGGAAATTTACTAAAGTGTCTAAGGGGAGATAAGTCAAGGTAGTAGAATCTCATGTTACCGCATGCTGAATTTGCCTACAATATTCTATGAACAGAAGAACAAGTTATACTCCATTTCATATTGTGTATGGAAAGAGTACTCCGGGAGTTACAAATTGTGTTGCTTTGCTAATTGAGGAAAGAAGCAATGATAATGTAGAGGCCTTTGCTAAATAGATGCAACAACTTCATCAAAAGATTAGAGTGGCTGGAAATGAGTAACCAAAAATATAAGAGGGATGCTGATGCTAGTAGGAGGTTCAAGACATTCGAAGAAGAGGATTGGGTTATAGTGCATTTGAAAAAAGACCGATTTCCAAAGGGGGAATATAATAAGTTAAAATATAAAAAAATTAAACCTTGCAGGAATTTGAAGAAAATCAATGACAATGCCTACAAAATTAAATTACCAAATAGACTAGACATTTCTCCAATCTTTTAATATTTCTAACCTGTATTCCTATTAGGAAGGTGACCATGAAAATGAGCAAGAAGATGAAGTGGTTGAGTGGCAACAGCAATTGCCAAAGAGTAAACCAAAGGAGATTGAGGAGGTCTTATATGTGAAAGTGCTTCGCCTTCGAAAGCATCACCTAAGGCAATATTTGATCAAATAGAAAGGAAATTTTGAATAGGACAATAAATGAAATTTTTAACATGAGTACCAAATGTTGAGCGAGGGCACTTAACTTTTACAACTCTAGGAGGATAATGCAAGGGCATCCAAGGATGACTACAGTAGAAGGGAAGATAGGAATTTAATGTTATCCTTAACCAAGGACTTAATCATCTACAAGTTAAGCGAGATGGAAAATTTAAATGAAGACTAGCTTATAATGATAGTTGTCCCCTAAATTTTGATTTGTGTAAGGAAAAAACTGTAGAAAATTAATATGTATGTTTTGTTTGCTTGTAAATGTAAGTAATTTATTAAAACAAGTAGTAGCACCAGTTTGTAGGAGGAGGACAATGGCCATAGTTACCTAAGACTCCGAGACAGGGGGACGAGGTTTCAGGGACAGCAAAAAAAATTGAATATTCGAGACAACAGGGGGACAACTATTAAAATAATATATAGATATTAAAACTATACAAATAAACCATAAAAATAACTTGAAGAAACTAAAATAAGTTGACATTCAAATAATAATTTTAAACAATATGAATCAATTACAAAAGAAAATCATTATAATTAACAATTAATCCAAAATCTTAAATGATAGAGATACATCGACAACAACATGCTAAGTTGAGATGTCAATAAAAATGGCCTATCTTAAATTTCACGTCTATTTGACTGTCATTCAGGAGAATTTATTCTTGATTTGAGAAGGCAACTCAAAAATCATGATATGTGGATTTTGGAGCCCGTTTCTTCTTCCCATAAAAAGTATTTTAGCACAATATAGTGGTGCAACTAGATTGAGACCCTCCATCACCAAATAGATGGAAATGTGTGGAGAATGTGGAGTCTTTAATCAATATGGTTGGTGTTTTTCAAATATATATATATGTGTGTGTGTGTCTGTGTGTGTGTGGAAGGAAAGGGCGATGGTGAAGATTGGGCACCTAGAAAGTTTGCTCCTCTAGGCACAGTTTTTCTTTAGAGGGTTTAAGTTTTGTTTTGAGTGCATTGCTTTTGATGCGATCCAGGATGAATCCCCCAGGGGGGAGGGTTTCCCCCTGAGATTAGGAAGAATATTGAAGGGTTGTATGGGAGAACCCTTATCTATAAGTTCATGGGGGCTCAATTATCCCTGAAAGAGCTGCATGCATGGACAAGGAGCTAGAAAACCAATGGGGAGTATGAATTAGGAATCTGTGCAAAAGTCTATTTCATAGGTGTTTTCGCCAATGAATCGAACAAGGATAGTGTTTGGAGGAGGACCATATTTATTATGCAATGCGGGACTTTTCATGAAACACTAGCATACCGTGTTTAGGCCAATAGAGGAACTTCCAAATACGGCACCAGTTTGGATCAGGATGTATGCGCTTCCACAATAATTTTGGTTCAGGTATGTATTTGAAACTATTGCCAATATTCTAGGTAGTCCAATAAATATTTCTAAGCCCCATCATGGTAATGGTCTATCCAGCGATGCTAAAATTTGTGTGGAACTTGACCTCTCGCAGCCCCTGCCAAAGAATATTACCTTAAAAGCAAGGGAACTAGAATGGATACAAGATCTGGACTATGAAAGCATCTCGTTCCGTTGTAGAAGCTATCATGAATACAAACACCTAATTCAAGAATGCTCACTACTTTAGAATAGAAGTAGCCTTGAAAAAATTCCTGAAACATCTGAAAAAGACTCTGAGGGTTTCATCAAACCCAAGAGAAAGCATACAGTGAAGATTCAAAATAAAACGGTCAAGAAATATATCCCGAAGGAGGCTATTAATAGATCTGCGACAAATGTGCCCCCATAGGAAGATATGGAAGGAGTCCCAGAAACACAACCACAAGGAGAGAAGGCTAATCAAGAAAAGGAAGATACCCCTGCAGAGTATGGATTCAAAGAAGACTAGGAGAATCTCCTCAAATAATCAGTAATAAGGAGGGAAGATAGACTAAGTAAACGAGGATAAGGTAGACATGGAAAAGACAATTCTAGAGCAGAAGGCCCAAGAGAAAAGAAGAATTGGACGAGCATGAATGAAGATGAGGAAACAGAGTCAGGAACAAATGAGGAAAGTGTAAAAATATCACAAACCCCGAACACGATAAAAAAAGGAAATGTAGGCAAAAGGAGACGGAGACCGAGCAAAAAGAAAAAAAGGATAGAAAAGGCCATGGAGGACACTGGTGCAGGAACTCAATCTCAAGTTGATATACTCTTGGCGAGCACCAAGCAAAATAACCTTTCTTGATGCAGTTGATCTCTTGGAACATTGAAGGTCTTAATGCCCCATCCAAAAGAAGAATTCTAAGAAAATTTAATAAGAGAATAGAAACCTGAGCTAATTCTAGTTCGAGAAACTAAGCTAGGGTGTCTACAAGATCATTATAGAAGCCTTTCCAAAAATATGGGAAGTGGTGGGTAGGAATGCCACATGTTCTGCAAGAGGACTGGCTCTCATTTGGTACCCCAATGAAGTTACTTTGGATCTTGTATAAACTCATGAGCAATTTCTAATCTATAAGACTGAGGTGAGAAAACAAAATCTCTCTTTATTTTTTGTCAACTTTTATGGCTCTCAAAATGGCGAGGAGAGAGAGATGGCCTAGGAACAAATAGAAAAAGAAATTACAGCGGACACACCTTGGATCATAGGAGGGGACTTCAACGCTAGAAAGGATAACTCAAAGAAGCATGGAGGAAGGGGGAGTGAGAAGATTAGCCCAACCATTCTCAATTTCATTGTAAATTCGGATCTTTGTGATATCAAAACCAAGCAAGGTTGGTTCACATGGAGCAACAAAAGGTCAGGAAGAGATCTCATCTTGGAACGTCTTCATAGATTTCTGGTCTCAAGTACATGGGTCGAGAACAACATCATCTTGGAGTCTGAGGTGGCTTAATACATCAGGACCAAATCACTGGCCCATAGCTCTGCACATCTTTAAAGATAAACAGCCTCAAAATGTTCCCTTTAGGTTTGAGAAGATGTGGCTAGAGCACCCAGAGCTGGATAGTTTTGTAACTCTATAGTGGCAAGCCCCGAATAGTTTCTATGGTACAAAGATGTACATTTTTCATCAAAAACTGAAAGCTCTCAAAAGTGCTTTAAGGAAATAGAATGATGTTACCTTTAAAAATATCTTCCAGGAAAAGAGAGAGCTAGAAAGAAGTGAGGATATCCAAGGAAAACGGATGGAGGGTGAGATCTCCACCGATCTTCAACGAGAAGAAGTGGCCATAGAACTAGATAAAATCTATAAGAAGGAAGAAATCTATTGGAGTCAAAAGTCTGGGATAAAATGGCTAAAAGGAGGAGATAAGAACACTAGTTTTTTCCACCTCTCATGTAGGATCAGAAGGCAAAAAAAATTACATTAGCAAACTGGAAACCTCATTAGGTATGAACACTTTTGATTCTGAGGAAATCAGAGACCTTGTCAAGTACTGGAAGGATATAATAGGTCAATAGAATGATGGGAACCACCTTGCACAAAAAGAGTTTAGGAGTCAAATCCCTAATTTGGTCTCCATTTTAAAAAATCAAATGTTGTTTAATTATATCTCTTTGGAGGAAACCAAAAGAGCTGCCTTTAAGATGGCAGGAGATCGTACACCTAGGGCGGATGCTTTCCCTGCTCTCTTCTTTCAGCACTTCTAGGACATCATAGGAGAGAAAGTTAGGGAAGTGGTGCAAGGATCCAAGGACTCTCAAGGAATTCTTAAAGCACTTAATACGACCTTCGTGGTGCTTAATCCTAAAAAATCCGATAGCAGGTCTTCTGAAGATTTCCCACCTATATCCCTATGTAATACTATCTATAAGATCATCTCAAAATTCATCGCAAATAGGCTTCAAGGTCTCCTCCCAAAATTGATTTCATTTGAAGGAGGTTTTGTAAAAGGTAGGCAGATTTCGGATGGCATAATTATAGCGCATGAGGATATTCATTCCCTTCAAGCTAGTAAGAGGAGAGGCATGCTGGTCTAACTTGATATTGCCAAGGCCTATAATAGAGTTAATTTGTCTTTCCTAGATGGGGTTCTTGGGAGATTTGGATTCAGTCAGGCTTGGTGGAGTTGGATACAGAACTGCTACTCCTCCCCTAAATTCTCGGTTATGGTTAATGGATCCTCAGAAGGTTTCTTCTTGGCATCCAGAGGATTAAGACAAGGAGATCCCATCTCTCCCTACCTCTTTATCCTGACGGTTGAGGCCCTTGGTAGACAAATCACGACTCTCAAGATTGAAGGAAAAATAAAAGGCATTCAAACAACTGATGATGTAGAGGCTTTTACTCATTAGCAATTTGTGGACGACACCCTGCTCTTTGTTAACTCAACCCAACAAGAGGTTAAGGAAATCAGAGATATGTTATCAAATTATGTAAAAGCATCAGGCCAAGTGGTAAATAAAAGAAAATATAAGATCCTTTGCACTAATGTGCCCTAATGTTCAATCCTTCCTCAATAGGTACCTGGAATTTAAGATAGTCCTTTGGCCAGACATTTGTTTGGGCTTTGTTCTATTCCATGGGGCTAGAAGAAAGCAACTTTGGGAGAAAGTGATAGATAAGTTGAAAAGGAAACTTGGCAGCTAGAAGGGTAAGTATCTGACTTATGCTGGCAGAATCATCCTCATCAAATCGATTCTTCAAGCCTCGGCCAATTATTGGTTCTCTATGTTGAAAGCTCTGGTAGCTATTATCTGAGAAATGGAAAAGACTTTCAAGAATTTCCTTTGGCAAGGCACAGGGAATAAAATCAAATTTCCCTTGTTAGCATGGGAGAAAGTTTGTGAACCCATTTCCCAAGGAGGAGCAAGCATAAGGGACTTAGATAAGGTCAACAGGGCTCTTGTTGCAAAACTTGTTTGGAGAATGGATGCTAATCTAGGAGCAAGATGGAGTGAGGTGCTTCAAGGTAAGTATTTCGATGACACAACCCCACACAGAATTTTTACGGCCAAGGATTTACCTAGAGGCTCCGCTATTTGGGACAGTATGAGGGAAGTTAGGGGATTTTTGTTGAAAGGCCTCTTTTATAATGTTCAAAATGGGGAAACGGTGGATTTCTGTGAGGATAGATGGATCTCTCGAAACCCACTTAGACTGGATCCTAATGTAGCTGGAGTAAGAGAAGAAAGCATTACACTCTGGGGATGTAAGGTGAAAGATTATTGGGTATAAAATTCAAATCAAGAAGTGAAATCTTTGACCTGGAAGACATTCCAAGATGAGGACAGATCCTAGAATGAAGAGCAAAAGAGGATTAACAACATGCTACAAGGTTTTTGGATCGCTTGGAGCTCGAACAAAGATGAGTTAAAATGGAACAGAAAGAGATCAAGGGATTACTCAATCAAAGGTGGCTATGAAGAAAAACTCACCCCTCAATTCAACCCTATAGAGGGTTCAATTTGGAAAGGCATTTGAAACTCAAAAGCTTGGCCAAAGGCTAAAGCCTTCCTCTGGCTAGCCACTCATAAAAAATTCTGACAGGAGAAAACTCAAAAAAATAAAGGAGTTCAAGAGCCAACTAGATGCGTGCTATGCAACACCAATGAAGAAAGTATGTTATTGCATTGCCCTTTCTCCTTGGGCTAATGGAATAGACTATTAAGCAAATTTAATTTGACTTGGAGCATGAGTCCTAACCTCTTAGATCACCTCAAGGCGTGGCAGAATAACAAGACCCTAAATGTCCTAAAAGACATATAGGGAATGGGACCGAGTCTTCTAACATGGAAGATCTTCAAGTCTAACGGGAGTCATAGGGATGTGGAAATAGTATGGTCAAAAAAAGAGTCAAGCATAACCCAAATAGTCTCGACCTTGAAACAAAAGAAAAACAAGGAGGCAAATCCGGAAGAGATTAAGATCCTCCAAAGTTGGGGTAGTATACTAGCACTTTATGATGCAATGATTCCCGATAACAGACAGACAAAGAACACAATACAAAAAATTGTTAAATGGATTCCATCTGATCAAGAAATCTGGAAAAAGAATTTTGACCATGCGTCAAGGTATAATCCGGGAGAATCAAGGGTAGGGGCTATCATCAAAGACAACAAGGGCCAAGTTGTTGCCTTCAAAGCAATCTATACCGGGATCAACACTAATAATATCGTTGAAGCCAAAAGTTTGGTCTTGGGGCTAAAATTGGCAATTAAAGTCAAGATAAGGAGACTTGTGGTGGAAGGTGACTCAAAGTTAATTATTCCTGCCCTGGAGAAACAAAAGAATTGCAATTAAAGAATCTCTAACATAATAGAATAAGCGAAGAGGCTGAAGGTTTACTTCGAAGTTCTCCAATGGAAGCACATTCTCCGCGAAGGGAACAGGGAAGCCAATTGGCTCACTAACCTAGGCATATCTTTGCGTGAAACTGATAAAGTAAATATGGAAACCATCTCCTGTCACAAGGAGATGAGGGATTTGGCAAGTATTATAAAATCAGAATGATCTGGAGAATAAATGTAAATAGCAAAATTTAACCTACAAAGGAGGAGTGGGGAAAAAGGAAGGTTGTTATTCCAAAAAATAGTAACGAGTGTTCCGCTCCAAAAAAGGAGGGGGACTCTAAGACGGAAAGAAATGTTGCTATTCCATAACATAGTAAGGAAAATAGTGGGGATTGCATGCAAGGCCATATTAGAAAGTTGCCTAAAGTAGAGACTTGCATGCAAATTCATTGAACTTGCTAAAGGAAAGCCTGTTCTTTTTAGAAAGTTTGTTAAGGCTAGATTCAGAAGGAGGAATTTAGCAAGTTAGCTTTTTACTAAAGCTAACTTCTTGTTGTATTGGTAAGTTGAATTCTTGGTTGTTTTGATATCACTAAAAAAAAATTATTTATCAAAATATATATATAGAGAGAGAGAGAGTATTTAAATCTCTAAAATATAAAAAAAAAATTAAAAAAAATAAAAACAAAAATTGGGGACATCACGAAGTCCCAAAGTGTCCCTTAAAAATGGGAAGTTTCAGGGACATGCCTAAAGTTCAGGGGACGTCCCCCTTTTTTTTTTAAAATTTGAGTACTTCTGCATCCCCCATCCCCCATCCCCAAAACGTGCGGGACATCCAAAACGGCTCCAGGATGAGGGGATGCGCCTCCGCGTAACACTAAGAATACGAGAGTTAGTAGATTGCATAGAAGAATAGGTAGGTGAGTAGGCAGGGAAAAGGAGAATAGATCAGGTATCTGAAGTTGCTAAGAAGACTGTTGTTTGTGTATTATTTTATGTTTTATGTGAAGATCATGTGAAATTTAGAGCATAATTGTGGTTTTCTTCTTATGGATTTTGGCTCCTACAGTTGTGTTATAGCCTCTCCCTGACTCGTAAAATTTGCAGCATTGTTAATAGTGTTCTGTTGCAGATTCAAGGTGTGAACAAGTCTGCTGCCCAGTCACAAATAAATATCTACTCCAAGCAAAAAAAAATCTCGACAATATATCTAGAAACCATAAAATTAGGGTTTTTACGTAGACGTTTGCATGAAGTATGGCACATTGAGAATTCTTAATAGGGAATTTGAATATTTTAAAGAACAAAATTTTGCTCATAACCAAAACCCAAAACTGAAAAAAAATCAAACAAATTTTAAACTAGGATTTCATCTAGAAACCCTAAAATTAGGGTTTTAGCTAGGATTTTTCATAGAACACTTACATGAATATATTCAGAGGCATCTCGAGGATCGGCACGTTCACAGTACTTTACTAGTGTGGACGAAACATCGGGATCTAAATTAAAGCTCTTCTCCAGGGCTTCGCGCAAATACTCTGCTGGAGATGAGAGCGAATTAGCCATTTTTACCGTCGACAAATCTCTGTTAACTGAACGAAAACGAGAATATTTTCTGCGCAAACAATCAATATCTGTTGACTGAACGAAAACGAGAATATTTTCTGCGCGAACAACAATCTCTGCCGGGCGTCCAAAAAACCTTTCAGGGGGAAAATAAAATCCGACTGGCTGTTTCTTCTTGAAAGAATAACAGCGTTTGTAGAAATTTTCACCATTCTTCGACTCCACGAGGCAAACTATATAGACTTACAGTTAGCAGCTAAGAGTACCAACAAAAAGATACATTTTTTGTACTCTTTGGAATCAGTTCTTTTCGTGTGAGATTTAAAAAGGAGAGCGGTTTTATGCATTGGAGCCTGGAAGAAAATTTGTTTTAATAATTTTAATACTTGCAGAAGCTTAGAAGAATTTTGAAATTTGTTTTAAGTACTGATATTATAATAAACATTTTTTATCAAACAAAATTATTTAATAATAGTTATGATATTATTGGATTATTATGAATTGAATGAACCAAAGAAATTTGGTGTGTAAGATTTCATGATGAAAACTCACAAAAAAAAAAATTTATGTTAATTATTTAAAACATTAAAATTTTGCATAGATTTCAAATATAAGAAATAAATATATATATAAGTTCTGAGTGTTGTCAACCTCACTATTATGCATATAATGAAATAGTGATTGCTAGTTTATGTGGTGGTTGTAGTAGGACAATACATTTCTTATTATGTTTTTTCTTGAAGCAAATATTAATTAAGAATTGCAACCAAAACCTTCTCCTTTAATTGTCATGGTCCGGCAACCTTATCCAAAAAAATACATAATCTAGGTTTATTAATGATTGCCAGTGTGTCAAATACAATCACTAAATTGAATTGTTCACCTTATAAGAATTATAATTGTTTACTTAGATATGGTTGTAATAATGGAAATAAAATATAGTTAAATAAGATAATTTCGCCGTGACTTTTTATTTTGTGTTTATGTTATTTTTATGAAAATGAATTGATGTAAAATTTTCTACTTATAAATCAGACATAATAATTCTTATCGAACTTGATAAAGAAATTAAATTGGATAATCTTAAATGTTATGCAAATGAATTAATGTTATGCTACTTCAAAAGGTGATTGATTACCTCATGTGCTTAATTAAATCACATACATTTTCATAATGTTATAAGATACATTATTACTTCAGTTTTCGCATCACACTTCCTTGGCAACATATGTTGTGAGATAATAATAAATAATTAAATTAGTTGATTAATCAAAATAAATGTACCTCATTCGTTTGGGTTTTCTTGGACGAAAAATTTGGACATCACAGATTATTTCCAAATATTTACATCATCTTTTCAGTTTATGTCCACCAAGGTATCATATTCCATACTTCGAGGAATTCCTTCTACAGAGCCATTTCTTCTTAAGCAGAATGAAATCTTAATTTTTTTCAGCTCAAAGATTTATGTAACAAGTCCATTTTTAGTTTGCTTTTTTCTATGCATTTGTTAGAATGATGGATAGTTTAAGCAATGTTGTGTCATGATTGATTTCAGTTGCTAATTATTTTGCTTGCTTATCTTTACAATTCATGAATCCCTCGAGACAAAGATACACAACTAAAACTACCATAGAGCCTTTACGTGATGTTAATAAATAACTTGAGAATTGGAGGTAATGCAAAGGAAAATGAAATTAACCGGTACACAATAAACACCACTACTATAGAATCATGAATCAAAACAACATGATTTATTTTCCACGTATCTTCTATTATCAAATAATATTGTTGATCATTGTTCAAATTAGGTTTTATTTTAATAATCAAGCGTTGTTCAAGATTTGAGTGAGGTTTATTTACAACATGTAAGTCTGGCGGTACCAAAAAGCCATTTAATTTGATGTTGTTTCCCTCAAGAGCCTTGTTCAAAGATCTCCTTGCACTTTTGTCACCAAAACCATTAAACCAACTACAAACATGCAATTTAAATATAAGGAAAATTCCCATTAGCATATAACCTAGAGTAATCAATAACACGCAAATAACTTTTAATAACAGTTAAAGTACAACAAAACAAAACCACTTGAACATGTTCAAATTATGGAAAATTGTGTGAGGTTATTGAAAATTAGGACTAGACAAGTACATATGTCAAATTGGTTTTTACCTTTCTATCATTTTCAATAACCATCACTTTTTCTCTTAACCAAAAAGAGGAAATCATACTTATGAAAAAAATCTGAATTTGTTATTAATTTTTTGGACAAGGTCGATATCACTTCTAAACATATATTTTCACTAATAAATTTTAATGATTGTCACCAAATCTCTCAATATTTAAGATAGATCTCTAAACCTTAATTAATCACCCCTCTTATTTGATAGTGAATAAACTTGTTATCTTACTTGAAACCAAGTTGATGCGAAACCAAACCCATTTGAACTACTTTGAGCAACTCCATGCAATAAACCATTAAAACATTTACAAACAATAATTAAAATAGTATCCTCATTGGTTTCTTAATCCTTGGCTTCATACATAGAAATACTCAAGTTAAAAAGGCCAATAGAGAATGTTAAGTGATTGCCTAGGACGCACAAAATATGTCAAATCTTGTTCCACACTAATCTAACTATGTTGGCCACAAAACCATAAGATTCTCTTCCACGCAAAACCACGATTATTATGAATAACAAAGATACTACAATAAAAAATTGAGGTCAACCCAATTAAAGCCTCAATAATGCCTTCCAACTAAGTCATATGGATAAAAAATTACTCATACAATTCTGACATGCACTTATAGTTCCAAGTATCACTTTCTAAAATTGAAACTTTGAAACAAAAATACACGATTTTTAAGAATGATACTTTCTTATTTGTACCCTGATAGAATTAATTAGGGTGAACAAAATCTGGAGAAAGGCTCTCAATGCACAAGATTTGCTCCTAAATTATTGGAATGAATCTCGGACCTCTGTAGATGAAAATAAATGGATTGCAATCCATGAGATAGGCTTACTCTATGTGAATGGGAAGAGAAGTAAGACGGTTTGATGTCCTATACTAAATCAATTGTTGTGATTCTTTCACTGCAATATCAGATGATTCTATTTTTTTGAATGGTACATGTTAGAGGTCTTTGCCTACCATTTGTATTACAAATCTTAGCATTCAGGCTTTGTACAATGGGTCCCGCTACCTGCCATATAGCTACTGCCATTTTGGAATTGAAAAATTGCCTGAAAATATTGATGAGACTCTAAAAGAATCTACAAGAATTTATGTGCAAGATATTATCTTGAGATATTGACTTAGCAGAAGCCACCAAACCAGACAATGTCAGAGTTGCACTAGTAAATAGGATATATAGAATGCTTTATTATTAGAAAATAATTTATAAGAAAGAATTCAAACTTGCTCTTGCAGGGGATCGATGGTAGTGGTGGATGAAAATGAAATACATGTTAAAATCTTTGAAAAACACAATGTAACCCTAGTTTTCAAGTACCACACCTTGCTTGGGAAACTCGACCATCTGGGAAAGGGCTTTGAACCATGTGGGGTGGTACTTTAGGGAAAATGCATGGGAGGAAGGAGAGAGGAAAGCATGGAGAGAAGGAAGAGGAAGGTAGACGATCATGGGGGTAGGAAAGAGAAAAAGATAAAAGGGAAGGAATGAGGTCAACGTAGGGAGGACAACGAAGGGGGGAAGATGGATGCAAGGAAAGGGAGATGAGTATGAAAAAACCCTACCAGGACAGAGATAAGATGTTGTTAGATGAAATACACTCAAGAGAGAGGAAAAGAGAAGAGGAGTAAGGAAAACAAGGAAGTGAGTTGGGCGATTTAGGAGAAAAGAAAAGAGATTGATTAAAAGCAAAACATAAAACTATAAAAAAAATACCGTGAATGCATAAGGTGGATGCCCTTTAAATTAAAAATGATGGAAGTATTGGTAGATAAGAGAGATGGATTTATGTTTGGAGCATCCTTTGAATGGGATAAATCCACGACTCTCTCAGACCTACTACTCATAAGGCCATGCAAGGCACCTCTGGCAGTGGTGGGGATCCTATCACTTCACATCACGCTTGACATAGTATTGAGGATCATAAGTATCTTTTTTTGTAAAGCACAGGGGAGTTTTCTTCTGCATAGTCCTACAAATATTTTTGCTCTAGTAGTTAGTAAAAATAAAATATTGTGTATGTTCTTTAATTTTTCCATTTGCCTATATGACATGATATGTTGGTTCTAATTTTTTATTTCATTTTCAAATTTTTAGTGTTTGTTATATTTGGTGCCTATAACACTAAATTTATACTTTAGTGGAAAATGCAGATGGAGAAGGTAAGCGTGGTGTAGGGATGGAAAGAGGGAGGTGGTGGACTAGTGTGAGAGGGAGTTGAGATGGTAGGAAGGGAGGCATGTGGTGAAAAGGAAGACAGGGAGAGCTCGAGTAGGGGAAAGGAGCAAGAAGGGAGATAGTTGAGTTGTATCATGCAGGGTGGCCAGATCTGATACTATAGCAACAGGAGGAGGCCATTTTTTTAGCAATTATTTAGAGTTGTTGTCGTTGATGGGCATACAAGGTCTAGATTTTTGGGCAAGGAAGGAGTGTTTATAAAGTGTAGGTCCATAAATCACCTAACATTAAAAATAATACCATCTCAACAAGCAATGGAATCCTTTATGAAGTTGAAAGTATAATCACGTCATTCTTCACAAAGCACATAAAGAAAAAACCCAAAGCTAAATAATGTCATGAGATTTATAATAACTAGTACAATGATTTGATTTGAAGCCACATGAGGATGTGCTGAAGGTTCATACACATAATTAACACCATTTTTTGTAGAGCTTCATTGCTCATAAAACACACCAATGTTGCAAAATGAAACATACAATGAACGTGATTAATCAAGAAGACATTTGATGGTATCAAGGTGAGTACATGGTAAATAAAAAATTAAAAATTGAACATTGAGGACCGTGTGACAGACAAGAACTGATAGGCATGCGTCTTGGGAGTCAAGTTTACCACGTGAACAATGCCAGTTGCCATCCCTTAATAACATGATGCAATTCTAACCAATAGAAACATAGGAAATAACCTTTTTCTTAATTCTTGTTAACAAATGCACATGTTCAATATTCAAATTTTGAATATATTTCAATGCACAACTAACAACCCATTTATATTGGTGAAAAAACCAAATTTTAATTATGAGTTAAACAAAACTGAATGATTTAGTTACCCTTAGGGACTAATAAGTAGTCACATAAATTTAATGTTAGTTTTGACCTATGTTTAACCTACATAATTTGTGGTTATAAATATGGTTCTTGTTTATTATTTTTATTTTATTTTAACTATTCATCTATTTATGGACTTGGCCTTCTCTCTCTCTCTCTCTAGACACACACACACACACACACACACACACACACACACACACACACACACACACACACACACACACACACACACACACACACACACACACACACACACACACACACACACACACACACACACACACACACACACACACACACACACACACACACACACACACACACACACACATGCATGCATGCATGCATGCACACACGCGCGCGCGCACACACACACGCGCGCGCGCGCGCACATATACATATGCATATATGTGTGTGTCTATATACATTTACATACATGTATATGTATATGCATATGTATGTGTGTGTGTGTGTGTACACACACACACACACATACATATACATATACATACATACATACATATTTGTGTCTGTATTCCTTGACTTATGATTGATTATTTTAATTTTTTAAATAGATTTTCATTGTATTTCAGATCATTGTTTCCTTCATTATAGATGGTATTGATAATTTTGAAACATTTTTGGTTGCTAGTACTATTGCCTTCACTAATAATGTCCCAGAGTCTCCAAATGGTTGTTTCTCAAATTCAAACCCAAAGAGTCATACATGGTGAGCTTTTGATAGGTGTTAGATAGGAATAACTCTACACTTTATATGTGTATATGTGTACTTGCGCGTGCACACTCAATACTGATCTACTAGAATGTTTGCACCTATCTAACACCTATCAAGAGATCACCATAGAAAACTACTTGCACAATGAAGAATATATCTACAGATTATTGAGGGACTATCCTAAATCATCCAAATCTAAAATTCCCTCAAAGGAATAGTCCATGATCCAAGTTTAAACACCTAAAACAAGATCAAAGTTATACATTGTTAAGCATTGAAAGTCAAACAAGTAGAAAACATTCTAGCAGATCAATATTGAGCACACATACACACCTATGGGAGAACTACATGTGATTAACCCCTCTTTGAAGTATTGGAATGTAGGCAACACTCAACACTCAACAGGTTCTGGTTGGTGTTGTTTAACCCATCTTTCTAACCCTTTTTTATAGGGCAAACAAGTGTCTAAAGTGGAGCTAGTTTTTCAAGGTGAAATGAAGTCAAATTTGAGTTTGTACATTGTAATAAGTATATGAAACTACACAAAAAGTATCTTAATAGGCAAACACAACACTTTGTAGCAAAACAAATCGAGAAAAACACATAAGATAATTCTAGTGGATAGCAAACATATTTAGTATTCATGTAGATCAATAAAAACATAGAAGATTTTGACAATCAGTCTCTTAAGCCAAGTGACCTCATATACATTTCAGGCTAAATTAAGTGATTATGCACAGGAAATAATCAAAATAGAGCAATGAATAAGTGAAGTGCATTATACTCTTGTCATTTCTATAATTACTTGGCTCAAAATCAATCTGCTTTTTACATTTAGATATGTGTAATGTATGCTATATCTTATACAATTTGAACTATCCATAGTTTAGCTTATTTAGATCACTAAATATAAAATAAGTTAAAACATTATAGTGAATTTGATTATTCTTTTGAGCATGGCAAACCTTAGATTTCCTTTAGGATTCATCCTTCATTTTTAGGGTTTCAAGGTTTTGCGCTAAGGTTTCAGCTATAATTTTTTATTTCCCCTTGTCATGTGTGCAATATAAGGTTTTTCTCTTTTGCCCCAAGGTTTCATGTTTATTTTCCTATTAGGGTTTCCTCTATTAGGGTTATGGCTTATCCCTATACATGCTTGACTAATATCCTATTCAAAAACATTATTTTTGAAATGCTTAAAGTATTTTCTTAGTCATCTTGATTGTATCAAAAACCTATTTTTGTTCCCTTGAATTCTATACAATTTTTTTGTAATTAGGGTTTTTCTAGTTTTAATAAATTTGGTCTAGTGAGGACACATAACTATTTTTTAAACAAAATTTTGGTTTCGTTTATCTACTAAAATTTATCAAAAATATGTTTTTGTTTCCCAAAATTCTCCACAATTTTCTAAAGGTGGTCAGTTCTTTAGTTGAGCATTGTTTGGCATGTTTTCATGTGTGATTCTTTTTGTCCTTCCTCAAGGTAGTAATAACTACCATCCTTCCCTTATTATTTTCCCAATGTTTATAATTGATATGGAGGTTCATGTTATCACAATCCCAAGAGGTAGGGTGCATCCTCCAATTCCATTTTGTATGAGTATCAAATTTGAAGTGTCTAATGTTTGTGATATTAAAGCTAAATCTTTCCAACCTATAACAATAATGTATCTACTACAATCACCCATGAACATATGCTTAATATTATGCATTTTATAGAGAGGTTACAAAAGTAAATCTAAACCTTATGTATAAATGTCACATCACTTGAATATAATATTGCACATGTCAATAATCTTAAACATGCTAATATGAATTACATATTTGAATCTCCATCAAAACATGTCTCTCAAAAGACTTTATCTCAAGTATGGATATTACATCCCGATTTCACCCAATGTTTTATAACCTTAGAAATTGGTGGATTAATATGGTTATCATTTGATTATTATTGATTTTATTTGAACTTTATGACATATAATGGGTATGAGACAATGATATGTTGTATAGTTTACATGATGTGATAGTTATACTTTCTTATTTTGTATATTGTGGATGTATATTTATTAGTTTTGCATCATTAGTTAATATATATGATGACTCAAACTAACTACCTACTTATTGTGAGGTGGATGCAAGATTGATTCTTCCCTCAAAGCATGACGAGGGAGAGCATCATTGGAGATGATGGAGTAGATGGGATGATTGGGGGATGTCAGAGGAACTACTAGCGACCCAAACTCACACACCATATTAGAATAACTTGTTAACTCTTTTATTTGATATAGTTGGCTAGTTAGCATGGTTTTGAGTGCTTGAGTATTTTTGTAGTGATAATATTTTAGTTTATGCATTTAAATGAGTGATTTCATTACTCTATATATTACAGTTAATTTTGAATGATGATTGCTTAATGATTATTGTGACATTATTACTTAATAAACTAGTAATATGTATCATTTAATGCATCTTTTTAAAGATAGTTAGAGACATTAAAATTAATCTATAAAGCATATTCGACAATTAAATTCACAAATATAACATCATAATGTCTAAAATTAAGGTTTAGCAATTATTGTTATGTTAACATTTAATATATTGTCTAGTTTGGTCAAAACTGGTAATGGTTTAGGCAATCCTCATTTTAAACTCATAAATAGACTTTTGATAAGTTAAAATGCTAATTTCTTATGTGTACAATACTAATTAACATTTTAATTCTTAGATAATAACATATTTATAATTGGTCTTGCAAAGTAATAGTTATCGCAGGCATTGTCAAAGAGGATGGGGTGATAGATTAGGAAGGAAAAAAGGGTTTTAAGAAGTAAGTATTTGAAGTTTTGGGGGAGGGGATATGGAGATAGAATAAGCAGGCATAATTGAGAGATTTTTACAAAGCAAGAAGAACCAAGCAAATTCTTATTTCAGGAAAATATCTTACAAGGTTAGTTTTGTAATTTATATTTCTAGGTGTAATATCATTTGAAAATGGATATGGGTTTTACTTTTTTGTGGTTTGATTAAAAAAAAGGTGAGTGGAGGGCTCTGCAGATGGCTCAACCATCCATAGACCCCTACATCTAAACTCGATAAACCCAAAGTATAGACTAATGTTATGGGTCTCCATATTGTTTCAAGCACGACCATGATTTTATTTGAAATCCCAATTTAATTTATAAACCCACCGAATAGGCTGTGTGGTATCCTAATTAATGTACACTCATCCTTGACAAAAATATTGTGTTAGAAACTGGAAATAGTAGTATTGTAATAAATTTTGTATATACTTTTATATAGCAACGACTATATATTATAGTTAGGAGGTGAATACATATACTTTATTATGTGTACATATATACACACACACATACACACAGACTAATGAGCAAAATTTCCTTCTATTATCTATGCAAATATATTTATATAATTGTATATACTATGTGAGTAATATAGTTACAAACTATACATTCAAACCTGAGACTTTGTATCTTAGTCTTCCATAATTAACAAGTTGAGTAGTGGCTAAATATAAGATTTTTAAGATATCTAATTTGTTATGGAAGGTGTGACATATTAGATGGAATCTTAAATCCTTAATTGAAATTTTGGACTCCAAAGTAAATGACCTGTCACATATTAGTATTATGTTCTAAGTCTAAGTAAGCTATATTTTATATAAATATGGCCAGCGCACTTGTTTAGTATATTAGTATTATGTTCTAAGTCTAAGTAAGCTATATTTTATTGAAATTTTGGACTCCAAAGTAAATGACCTGTCACATATTAGTATTATGTTCTAAGTCTAAGTAAGCTATATTTTATATAAATATGGTCAGCGCACTTGTTTAGTATATTTGACTTGAGACTGAGCATTAGGTTGTAAACAGAAGTATGTCTTAAATATAAAAATATAAGCAATTATATATTATATATCAATATGATTGCATCCTTTTTTTGTATATAGACCACACACTTGTTTGTGTAATAGACTTATAATGGACCCAGTCATGAGAATAATTTACCTTGATTTGAAAATCATTTTTGAACAAGATCATTTAAATCTAGGGAATAAACTTGAGATATATTAAAGGATATTAATATGATCCCTAGTATTTAAGAGCATAGTTTGTCTAATGTTAAAAAACTTGATTTGAAGAACTATGTGTATAGTACCTTGTTAGCTTAGTTGAGAAAGCTCTGTTATGAATAGAGATCTAAAAGCAATTACAAATTTAAAGGAAATAAAATATAATTCTTGTCTTGTTTTATTTGAAAAATAGTATTGCTTGACTGAGTACATAATCTGGAATTAGTTAATTGAAAATGTATAACAATGGCTTGGGTGTTTATGCATTTTTAAAGGATGGAATTGAGATCCTAGTGTGATAAAGATTCTAGTTTATTTGATGATTTCATATGTTAGATGAATTTATAAAACCTATACTTAGTCAAATAAAACAAGTACTATTGATTATATTAGAGTATGGAGTTTACATTTATAAATTATGTTTAAAGGTTGGTCGTTTGATAAACCATATATATAAATTATTTATATATAAATATATATCATAAAAAGTATGTATGGAAATATTTAAAGATCATTTAAGGTAAACTCAACTTTGCAATATGACTGTATATGTTTGAATGTCTATGAAAAACTTGCAAATAGAATTACAAATTAAATGCTTTGGTTTGTTGTTTAACTTAGTAATAACAGATTATTATTTTGGGCACACTTGTTTTCATATTTGGTGAATACCAATATAAACTTGGTTGTGACTAGGACCAAGAACAATTATTTATTTAAATAGTATATTATTTGTGACATTTAAGTGATTATGGTCCTCGTGTAAAGCACACCCAAATGGTATGATCTTGCATGGATTGTGTTTTGTTATATTTGTTATATATGTAATAATAACATGTTTTAGATTTATTATATGTATTTGATTGACAAAATGTAAGATTATGATTATTTCCATACTTAGCATGTTCTTAGTTTTTCTAATAAGAATAGTCTGAATGAATCTTTAAGTTATATATTAGTACATTGGGTAATGGACGGCCTACATTGGGATTATGAGGTTACCCATCCATGGGTTAGATAGATATCTATATATAAGAGATTATTATCATGGTAAAGATATGAAGTAAGCATTGAGTCTTCTATTGTAAGAGGATATTGGAGGTTGTCCCCTCGAAGAGACATTGTGGAGTTATTCCTTCCTAAAGGAGTATTATATGGTGTTTCCCTACCTTAAGGATATTTATGCATATATTGAATATTTGAATCATATCCAGTGGTATCAAAGCTTCAATTTAGGTAATTTGTGTGGAGGGAAACCCTATTTTTTTGAATCAAAAATAACTTTTGATTGGTTAAAAAAATTTCTACAATTTTTTTACTGGATATGGATAATATTTCAAATAAGTCACAGTAAAAAAATTGAGATCTTTTGATTAGTTTTGAGAGAGTTATTTCTATTTTAGGGTTTATAATAATTTCACTATATCTTCCGAAATATAGGGAATTTTTATTCGGAGATATAAGAGAAGCACAATCAAAATTTCAAAATTTTTTGAGTTGTTTGGAGTGATTTGTTTCGATTTTATGGATCAATTTTGTATGATTTATTGACATTTTAGGGTTTCATGAACCCTAATTTTTTTTCTAGATCATGGAGTTGCAAAAATTTTCAGGAGAAGATGATGTTGATGCTAGAGAATGGTGGCTCATTTTTAAGGAGAATAATACTAAAGACATTTTTTGGAAAATAGAATTATCTCTTCCTTTGTCTAGGCCTGCACGACATTGGTGGTCTAATCAATTGAGCTTTACACAACAATATTCTTCATGGGAAACAATGGAAAAACTCTTCCTAGATCGATGGGGTATAAAAGAAAAAGAGGATGTAGAAGAGGAAAAAAATAACGATGATGATGAAGAAGAAGAAGAAGAGAAGGGTTCAAATAATTTGGCTCCAAAAAAATTTGAGTCAATTTTTTAATTTCTTGGATGCATTCAAAAGAAAAAGGTGGTTGTGTCCATAAACCCTACCAGCAAGTATAACTTCATTAACATGAATGTGGCCAAGCATCTACATTTTCAAGCAAATAATATCAAGGAGGTTCAAGTAGATGGTAAGAATATTTCAATGTTTGAAGATTTGAAGCTCAATATGGAAAAATATGTTTTGCATTTAGATTTTTATGCTTTGGATATGGATGATATGGATATAGTTCTTAGATATCCATGGTTAGAGACTTTGGGAACAATGAATATTAATGTTCAGAAAAAGTTCATGAAGTTTTGGTACAGGAAAAAGAAGATCACTTTACAAGATATCATAGTGAAAAAGGCACCAATAACAATCTAGGTAGATCATGAGGATGAGATGGAAATAGGTGATGAAGAGCATGATGAAGATTCAGATGATATAGATAAAGACACACTACAAATGAACATGTCATCTACTCAAGAGACAAAGAAGGAAAAGGTGGAAGATGTAGAAGCAAAGGTGGATAAGGTCAAAGTATTGGAAAAGGTTGAGGTATATAGACACCCACATCATCATAAGAGGAAACAATCATAGAACCAAGTGAAGAAGTGTCATAACAACAATCATTTTGTCTATACAGGAAATAAAATTTCCAATCATTATGGATATGCATGGAATCCAAAGAAAAAATACTATGGCACAAGGAAATCATCTTTGCCCAAAAGTTTTTTTAAAATGATTCTCCAAAAGCAGACACCATTCTCTAGCATCAACATCATCTTCCTCTAAAAAATTTTGCAACTCCATGATCCACAAAAAAAATTAGGGTTCATGAAACCCTAAAATGTCAATAACTCATATAAGACTGATCCATAAAATCACAACAAATCACTCCAAACAACTCAAAAAATTCTAAATTTTTGATTGTGCTTCTCTTATATCTTCTTACATCTCCATTAGAAATTTTGAATAAAAATTCCCTATATTTTGGAAGATATAGCAAAATTATTATAAAACCTAAAATAGAAATAACTCCCTCAAAACTAATCAAAAGATCTCGATTTTTTTACTGTGACTTATTTGAAATATTATCCATATCCAGTTAAAAAATGTAGAAAAATTTACAACCAATCAAAAGTTATTTTTGATTCAAAAAACTAGGGTTTCGTGTTAAGTTGTGGAGCTAAAAGCTTCACTGATGCAAATGGAGGAGGTTGTTGAATGTCAGAGCAATTGACGTCGGTCTGATCAACCGACGTTGGTCATATTCAGCTACGCAGTAACCGACATCGATTATGGGTCGGCCGACATCGGTCAGACAGGAACCGACGTCGACAACATGTGTGTGTGTGCGTTTGCATGCGCTTCCAGAACTGGTCTAATTTTAGACGGACAGTTAGTTTGCATGTAAAAGACTAATTTTAGTCTTGAGTCTATGTTTCTAATTATTATAATTATGAATTCTAATTATTGTTTGTATGGGATCTATTTAAGAGACCCATGGGGCTGTATTGTAATTAAGGACAAGGAAGAGATCCTTCCAATTATAAGATCAGATCTATAGGTAGCAAGATCAGGGGAGATCTACATGGTATGTAAGATCAGTTGATCTACAGGTAGCAAGATCAGGGGAGATCTACATGGTAAGTAAGGTCAGTTGATCTGCAGGTGTGTGTGTGCAAGGTTAAAGGAGATCTGTGAGGTAGCAAGATCAAGGAGATCTGCAACACAACAAGGAACAAGATCAGGGAGATCTACTTGGAGTACTTTGAGTACTTGGTGGACTGGCAATAGGCACAACAACCATTGGGTTGATTGTTACTGACTAGTGGAGGGAACAACTCTATGTTTGAGTTGGTTTGTAATTGTGAGGAAGAGAACTATTGAGGGAGAATTACTGGTACGCCCAAGAGGTGTGGGAAGAGTGTGATTTCTTCATTGTATTTCCTTCTGGAAGAGTGTTAATACAAGATTGTATTGTCTCTCAAATTCTGTATTGTTTCTGAATTCTAGTTACATTTTACTTCTAGTTTAATTTTGTGTTTAGTTGCTTATACAAAGGTAATCAATTGTGCTCTTAAGGAGTAGGATCCTAACAAGTGGTATCAGAGCTTGGTATCAGAGCTTTGTGCTGTTCTAGATCCTGACAATTGGTATCAGAGCCTGGTTCAGAGCAGGTTAGTATTTGTTGATTACAGGTCACTCTCAGGGGTTTCTGATTGAGTGGAAGTAAAGTAATGGCAGAAGAAAGTAAGCTAAGAATGGAGAAATTCAATGGCAAGAATTATCAATTACTGTATTGTGGAAAGAAAGGGCAGGTAAAGAAAGATTGTTGGTTGGTAGAAGATCAGCATGAAGGAAATGAAGAAGCAGATGTTGCAGGTATTGTTGCATAGGATGCTCTTGTATGTTCCTTGGATAAAGTGGAATCTTGGGTTTTAGATTTTGGTGCCTCTTTCCATGCAACCCCAAATAGAGAATTTTTCCATGATTATGTCCATGGAGACTTTGGAAAGATTTATTTAGGGGTTGGTGAGCCTTGTCAAATTGTTGGCAAAGGGGAAGTGCAGCTGAAATTGCAGAATGGCAACACTTGGGTGTTGAAAAATGTCATGCATGTACCCATCTTGAAGAGGAATTTGATTTCTACAAGAAAGTTGGGTGATGAGGGTTGCATAGTAACTCTCACAGCAAAATCTTGAAAAGTTTTCAAGGGTGCACTTGTTTTAGCTGGAGCTGTAGATGCAAAAATGTGGCTCTGTAGGCTTGGTCACATGAGTGAGAAGGGAATGGATGTTCTTAAGTCAAATGGTATGCTTTCAGATTTGATAGACCAAGATTTCTGTAAGCACTGTATTTTTGGGAAACAGGTGAAAGTGAGGTATCTCACAATTGGGTCAACAAAGAAGAAGCACAGGTTGGAGCTTGTTCACACAGGTGTGTGGAGACCAGCTCAGGTAGCTTCCATTAGAGAATCACAGTGGTATGTTTCTGATGATGCTACAAGAAAGGTATGGGTTTATTGCATAAAGAGGAAATCTGATGTTTTTGACATATTGAAGAACTGGAAAGCCTTGGTTTTCAAGGAGAAGATGATGGACAGAGATCAGCTCAAGAGGCTGGATAATTCTGAGCAGGGCAGTGTTGATTTGGACAAGGTTATGATCCAAAGTGAGCTCATGGGTAAAAATCGTCACTCACAAGAAAACACACTTACCAACATCGATCATGTGAGAATCGATGTTGATCAGGTAGGTATCGATGTCGGTCATGTGCAGACCAGAGTCGGTGGTGTCGAGCATGTGGACACCGACGTCAGTCTAAGAACTGACATCGACAGTTAGGTCAGTCGCATGGAACTGACATCGGTCGAGTGTAGACTGAGAGATGACTGAGATCAGTCACTGTTATAATAGATTTTGGGTGGACAAGAAGCTGTCAAGGAGTCTCAAATGCCCATGTGAAGGACTGAAAGGGTAAGTAAGCCTCAAATTCGTTATTCCCCTTCTTTACACTACTTGTTGCTCACTGATGGTCAAGAACCAAGAAGTTTTGAAGAAGCAATGCAGGTAGAATCCAGAAAATAGTGGGAGCATGGCATGAATAAGGAAATTGATTCCTTGGGAAAGAACTAAATAGGAGATTTGGTAGAGTTGCCAGCCGAGATGAAAGCACTGAAAGACGAATGGATTCCCAAGTTAAAGAAAGGAGAGAATAGACAGGTGAGATAGAAGGCCAGGTTATATGGTCTTGAGCAGGCTGCAGAACAATGGTGTTTAAGGTTTGACAAGTGTATGACAAAGCATGGCTTTAGTCAATGTCAATATGACCATTGTGTTTACTTTACTAGGTTGGATAATATTACCTACATTATCCTGTTACTGTATGTAGTGTATATGCTTGTTGCAGGGTCACACATGCAGGCGATTGCTGAGCTGAAGGTAAAGTTAGTTCAGAGGTTTGCCATGAAGGATTTGGGAGCAACAAAATTCTTTGGCATGAGTATTTCTAGAGACAGGTAAAGTCACAGGTTGATGTTGTCTCAGGAGGATTATGTGAATAAGGTAGTGGAGAGGTTTAATATGCAGGATGCAAAATCAGTTAGCACACCTATGGATGGATAGTTCAAAGAACAGTGTCCCAAATCACATGATGAGGTTGAGTACATGAGTACTAGACCTGAGATTACCCAAGCAGTGGGAGTTGTCAGCAAGTTTGTGGCCAATTCATAAAAAGAGCACTGAAAAGCAGTTCAGTGGATTCTCAGGTATCTGAGAGGGACCAACAGCAGGTATACATGTTATGCAGGGTCAAGCACTTCTCTACATGGGTATGTAGATTCGGATATGGCAGGTGACTTGGATGACAGGAGAAGCACCACATGATATGTGGTGGTTGGTCTTCAAGACTGAACTTGAAGAGAGATACAAGTCAGGAAACAAAATTAGATGATGTACAAGTACAGGTATAGGTGCATCTATTTATCTCCAAGTGGGAGATTATTAGATTGTGGAGCTAAAAGCTTCACTGATGCAAATAGAGGAGGTTACTAAGTGTCAAAGCAACTGACGTCGATTTGATCAACCAACGTCGGTCATATTCAGCTACGTAGTAACTGACATCGGTTATGGGTCGGCCGACATCGGTCAGAGAGGAACCGACGTTGGCAACCTCTGTGTGTGTGCGTTTGCATGCACTTCCAGAACTGGTCTAATTTTAGATGGACAGTTAGTTTACATGTAAAAGACTAATTTTAGTCTTGAGTCTGCATTTCTAATTATTGTAATTAGGAAGTCTAATTATTGTTTGTATGGGATCTATTTAAGAGACCCATGGGGTTGTATTGTAATTAAGGACAAGGAAGAGATCCTTCCAATTGTAAGATCAGATCTGTAGGTAGCAAGATCAGGGGAGATCTACATGGTATGTAAGATTAGTTGATCTGCAGGGAGCAAGATCAGGGGAGATCTACATGGTAAGTAAGGTCAGTTGATCTACAGGTGTGTGTGTGCAAGGTCAAAGGAGATCTGTGGGGTAGCAAGATCAAGGAGATCTACAACACAAGGAGTAAGATCAGGGAGATCTACTTGGAGTACTTTGAGTACTTGGTGGACTGGCAGTAGGCACAACAACCATTGGGTTGATTGTTACTGACTGATGGAGGGAACAACTTTGTGTTTGAGTTGGTTTGTAATTGTGAGAGAGAACTCTTGAGGGAGAATTACTGGTATGCGCAAGAGGTGTGGGAAGAGTGTGATTTCTTCATTGTATTTCCTTTTGGAAGAGTGTTAATACAAGATTGTATTGTCTCTCATATTATGTGATGTTTTTGAATTCTAGTTACATTTTACTTATGATTTAATTCTGTGTTTAGTTGCTTATACAAAGGTAATCAATTGTGCTCTTAAGGAGTAGGATCCTAACAAGTGGTATCAGAGCTTTGTGATGTTCTAGATCCTGACATTTCACTCCACACAAATTGCCCAAATCAAAGCTCTAATACCGCTTGATATGATTTAAATATTAAATATATGTAGAAATACCCTTAAGGTAGGGAAACACCATATAATACTCCTTTAGGAAGGAATAACTCCACAATGTCTCTTCGAGGGGACAACCTCCAATATCCTCTTACAATAGAAAACTCAATGCTTACTTGATATCTTTACCGTGATAATCATCTCCTATATATAGACATCTATCTAACCCATGGATGGGTAACCTCTTAATTCCAATGTAGGCTGACCATTACCCAATGTACTAATTCCACAAGTTACTCCATTATTCTTATATATTGTACCCATATAGCTAACTAAGGGGATGTGTGCCACATGTCAGCATCTCCATCAACTGATATACATTAATATATCATATCCCTAGGTACATAGCAGGCTCGAACTCTAGGCCATAATGAGTCTACTAACATTTTTATATTCTAATGTTAAGTGGGAAAGAAAAATGGTGTAAACTAGAGCATCAGGTGAGGGTCCTTCAAATGTCAATGACGATAACCCACTAAATGATCCTAACATAATTGCCACTAAGCATTTAGAAAAGTTGGATCATATTCTCATAGCCATGAATGATACCAGGGATCGAATCACATCCCTAGAATAATAAGTTCACGACCAAGATGAGGAAGAACATCAGGAAGAACCTATTGAGCACCATGCTAAGTAGGAAAACCAGCAGGATGCGAGAGTTCATGTGGCTACAGAGTTGTGTAAGGACATAAAAAAGATGAGTCCATCTAAGTTCGATGAAACTATTTAAGGTAATGGAGCTGAAGCATGGGTGACAGAGATGGAGAATTATTTCAAGATTTGAAACTACTTTGAAGTCACAAAAACAATTTAGGGAGCTTACTAGTTGGCTACTGAGATAGCTACTTGGTGGGCCAACAAGAAGTTAAAAATGAACCTTAACTTGACCACCATAATTTGGGATCAGTTTATGACATTGTTTAGGTCACGATGGCTATCACAGCTCTATTTTGATCAAAATCTCATAGATTTCTATAATCTAACGCAGGGAGACTTATTAGTGAATGACTATTGGGTGCAATGCACCAAACATCTAAAGTATGTACCTCAGTACTAAGCTAATGAGAGGTTTAAAATCATGAAGTTTATCATGGAATTAAAACCCTATATTGGTGATGAGGTAGATGTTCATGGGACTTCTACCATGGCCCAGGGCTTCAAGAAGGTGGTGAAGTAGGAGTAGAAGTTGAAGTCTCTTGCATAGGTCAGAGAAAAGTTCAAGAAAATATTTGAAAGTTCTAAGCCAACTTTCAAGAAGAAGAACTAGAAGCAAAGGAGTGGAGACTCCAAGGGGAAGTCCAAGAACCATAATGCTAAATTCAATAGTAGATCTGACAACAAGAAACCAGGTAATGGCTTCAAAGGTAGTTTCAAGGGAAATCCACAAACTAATAGGAAAGGTCCACTTAGAGGTTGTTTTAATAGAATATGAGACCATTATGCTCATGAATACACTTAGGACAAATCAAAGAATAAAGGTCATAATTCTCAGCAAATACATTTTCAACAGTGTATTCATGCAACAATTGATAATTAGCAAGTTGAATTTCAAACATCACCTATAGAGATGTTAGGTATTTTGTTTGAACATCTAGTTTCTATTTTGATTGATACAATGGCTACTGAATGTTTTGTAGCTCCTAAAATGCTTATCAAGTTTCTTAGAAAGTCTAGATATATGAAAAATGCATGGTCAGTATAGTATGGGAATGACTCAAAAGTCATGGCTAAAAAGTGTCTAGTTGAAGCAGAGATTGGATTGCCCAAATTTACTATTATTGTAGATCTATATATAGCACCACTAGGGTCATATGATGTGATCGTAGGAGTTAATTGGCTTGCTAAACACAAGGCCAAGGTTGATTGTTATTTAAATAAGGTTGAGTGTCTTCATGATATTAGAAATTGGACACAAATTTAGGGTGAAAAGAGAGCGTTGAGACTCAAGTAAACTCAAGAGGGCTCAAGCAAAAGGGTGTCAAATATTTATCATCGAGATAAATGAATGGAGGAACCTAAGGAACCATCTCTTAAAGATTACACATTTGTTAGAGATTTTCATGATGTGTTTCCAGAATAATTATCGAGTTTGCCTCCTAAACATGAATTTGATTTCTCTACCGACATCATACCAGAATCAAAACTATAGTCTAAGGTACCATAGAGAATGACAACCACTGAGTTAGTTGAATTGAAGGCTCAACTCTAGGAACTATTGTCAAAGGGGTTGGTTAGACCTAGTGTGTCACCATGGGGTGTACCAGTTGTTTTTGTGAAGAAGAAGAAGGATGGTACTCTTTGATTATGTATTGATTATAGAATGTTGAACAAGACAACTATTAAAAACAATTATTCACTACCTCGTATAGATGACCTTTTTTTATCAAATGTAGGGATCAACGATCTTTTATAAGATAGATCTCGGAATAGGATATCATCAATTGAGGATTCAGGATGAGGATATTTCGAAATAGCTTTTAGAACTCGTTATGGGCATTATGAGTTCATGGTGTTACCCTTTGGGTTGACCAACACACCATCAACATTCATGAATCTCATGAACACTGTGTTCAAAGATTATTTAAATCATTTTGTTTTGGTCTTTTTGGATGACATTCTTATTTATTATAAGAATGAAGAGGAACTTCTACAACATCTAAAACTAGTTCTATAATAGTTGCAGAAGCACAAGTTATATGGTAAGTTGTATAAGTGCACATTTTTCCAAGAGAGAGTACAATATCTAGGGCATATTATTTTTATGGATGGTATTTATGTAGGTCTAGCTAAGATAAGACCCATTATGGAGTGGATGGCACCAAGAAATGTGCATAAGGTAAGGACTTTTATGGAATTAGTAGACTATTACAAAAAAAATCATTCTAAATTTTCCAAGATAGCTAATCCAATTACCTCCTTGTAACAGAAGAACCAAAAGTTTTTCTAGTTAGAGAAGTGTAAAGTAGTTTTTTAGGAATGAAAAAGAAGACTTACCTCAACACCAATGTTGAGAGTTCTTGATCCCAATGGTTAGTTTTTTGTGATCACAGATACATCAAGAGAGGGTTTAGGTGGAGTCCTTATGTAGGATGATGTAGTAGTGGCTTTTGAATCTCGAAAGCTAGAAAGTTATGAGGTGAATTATGCCTCTCATAATCTTGAACTTGTAGCAATTTTTCATGCTTTGTAGGTTTGGTGACATTGTTTGTTGGGAAAATCATTTGAGCTCAAGACTGATAACTTAGTACTCAAATACTTCTTCACCTAGCCAAATTTGAATGCTTGTAAAAGATGTTGGTTAGAGTTTCTTTCAGACTATGAATTTGATATCAATTATATCAAAGGTAAAGAGAACAAAGTAGCTAACACTTTGAGTCATAGAAGATACATAGCAGTTGTAGCTGCTATCAAGAGTAATTTCAAGGATCATGTGGTTGAGTTTTCATCAAGAGATCAATTCTATGACGAGGTTAGAAAAATAGTATCTGGGAATGCTTGAAATCCTCTGTAAAAGGGATTCAATTTTGAGAGTGATGATCTTCTGCATTTCAATAAGAGGATGTATATGCCAGATTGAGAGAATCTATGGAGCTCAATGTTATAAGAGTTACATAATGCACCATATTCATGACATCCAGGAGTAGCCAAGCTCATGGCAGAGCTTAAACCTCTATATTTCTGAAAGGGAATCAAGAAAGATGTGGTAGATTTTATGTCATGTTATCTACAATGTTAGCGAGTGAAAGTTGAACATGTGCACCTAGATGGATTTTTATATCCGTATAATATACCAGAGTGGAAGTGGCAGGTGATTATTATGGATTTTGTCCAAGGTTTACAAATTCTATGGATCAGACATGATATGATCTTGGTGGTTGTTGACAAACTAACTAAGGTGGCTCATTTCATACCATGCAATTTGATAGATGATGCACCTACCCTTGCAAAGTGGTTCATAAAGGAAATGTATAGGTTGCATGGATTCACAAAAAGATCATTTCAAATCATGATCCAAAGATGACTTCTAGGTATTGCATAATTATGAACTCGGCTTTGGGTATGTAACTAAATTTTAGCATTGCATATCACCTAGAGATTGATGGTCAAATTGAGCGAGTAAATCGGATGTCAGAGAGTATTCTACGTATGTATTTCATGGATCAACAATACAAATAGGAAGATTATCTTCTATTGGTTAAGTTTGCATACAACAAATCATACCGATTAGCGTTGAAGATGGCACCTTTTGAGGCACTATATAAAAGAAGGTGCAGGACACTAATTAGTTGGGATAGGTTAGAGGATAAGATAGTCTTCAGGCCTATGATAATTTCAATAATGGAAGATCAAGTCCAATTAATCAAACAAATATTGGTTGAGGCCAATGATAGATAAAAGTGTGACATTGATCTGAAGAGGACACATAAGAAGTTTTCTATTGGTGATAAAGTGTTCTTCAGGGTTAAGTTGTATAAGAGCTTGATTAAATTTGGGAAGTCAGAAAAACTATCATAAGATATGTGGGACCCTTTGAAGTGTTATAAGTGGTCAATCCTATAGTGTATAAGCTTGCATTGCCACCATCCCTAGCTTTATTACGTAATATTTTCCATGTATCTTATATTAAAAAGTATATAATTGATCTTTCACATGTTTTGGATTGGAATGTTTTGCAAGTTTTGGATCTTAGGGTGGTCATGGTATAACCAATCAAAGTAATTGACACTTTCAAGCTTCATTTATGTAATAGAGAGATGTCACAATGTAAGGTCTTGTGGGACCAATGCTCTGAAGACAGTGCTACTTGGAAAGACTATAATGAGTTCTAATGGCTATTTCCGTATTTGTTTATATGATTTGATATTGGATATTATGTTTTTATTTTTGATAAACTCTTTTGATATTCAAAACTATTGTTTGAATAAGTGTCATTGGGATGATGACCAATTTTAAGGTGGAAAGATGTTACATCCTAATTTCATCCTATATTTTATAACGTTAGAACTCATGGATTAATATGGTTATCATTTGATTTTATTCCTTTGATTTGAGCATTATGACATATATTGGTTATGGGATAGTGATATGCTATTAAGTTTACATGATGTGATAGTTGTAATTTTTTGTTTTGTATATTGTGGGTGTATATTTGTTAGTTTTGCATCATTAATTGATATATATGATGACTCAGACTAACTACCTACTTATTATGAGGTGGATTCAAGATTGATCCTTCACTTAGAACATGACGAGGGAGAGCATCATCGAAGAGGATGGAGTAGATGGAATGATTGGGGATGTCAGAGGAATTTTTAGTGACCCAAACTGACACACCATAGTAGAATAACTTGTTAACTCGTTTATTTCATCTAGTTATCTAGTTAGTATGGTTTTGAGTGCTTGAGTATTTTTGTAGTGATCATATTTCAATTTATGCATTTAAATGAGTGATTTTATTATTCTAAAGCTTAAGATTAATTTCTAATGATGATTGTTTAATGATTGTTGTGTTTGTGTGACATTATTACTTATCACAAACTAGTAATTTGTATTATTTAATGCATATTTTTAAAGATAGTTAAAGACATTTAAATTAGTCTATAAAGAAAATTCGACAAGAAAAATCATAAATATAACATCATAATGTTTAAAATATATGTTTGGCAATTATTGTTATGTTAACATTTAATATATTGTTTAGTTTGGTCAAAACTAGTAATGTCTTAGGCAATCCTCATTTTAAACTCATAAATAGACTTTTGCTAAGTTAAAATGCTAATTTCCTATGTAGACTATCCTAATTAACATTTGAATGCTTAGATAATAACATAGTTTCAATTCATCTTGTAAAGTAATAGTTATCATAGGCATTATTAATAATTAGCATGATTATCTAGTTTTTGCCTGAAGTCAACCTTCGAATAGAATGGTTTGATTTTTAAGAAATGATTATTTTTTAAAAGATTCGATGGAAAGGATTTTTCTAACTTAAATTGGACTCAAGTAATCTTATGTTATCTTGAGATTTTGAGTTGGAATTGGGGACTGCATGATTATGGCATTTGACTATAGAGTTCAGTTAGTTCGAACTGGACATGCAAAACTCAGATTAGAAATAGTCTCCACCATTGATTTATACAAAAATGGCATGCAATAAAGATGGGGTGAAAGAGTAGGAAGGAAAAAAGGGATTTTAGAAGTAAGTCTTTGAAGTTTTGGGGGAGGAGATGCGGAGATAGAAGCAGGTGTAATTGAGAGAGTTTTATAAAGCAAAAAGAGTCAGGTGAATTCTTCTTTCAGTCAAATATCTTACAAGGTTGGATCTGTAATTTATATTTCCGAGTGTAATATCATTTGAAAATGGATATGGGTTTTAGTTTTTTTATTGTTTGATAAAAAAAAGGGTTTGAGTGGAGGGCTCTACAGATGGCTCGACCATCCATAAACCCCTACACCCAAACCCGATAAACCCAAAGTGCAGAGCAATGTTGTAGGTCTCCATATTATTTCAAACACGGCCATGATTTTATTTGAAAGCCTAATTCAATTTAGAAACCCAGTGAATGGACTGTGGGATATCTTCCTGAATGAATAAAATGGTTTTTATATTCATTGAGCTACCCTAAGGACAATTGCTTTATGCTCGTCCTTGACAAAAATACTGTGTTAGAAATTGGAAATAGTAGAACCATAGTAAATTTTATATATACTTTTATATAACAATAATTGTATATACTTTTATATAGCATAAACTATATATTATGGTTAAGAGGTGCATACACACACACACACACACACACACACACACACACACACACACACACACACACACACACACACATGCAGACCAATGAGCAAAATCTCCTTATATTATCTATGTAAATACATTTATATAATTGTATATATATGTGAGTAGTATAATTACAAACTATACATTCAAACTCGAGTCTTTTTATCTCAATCTTCCATAGTTAACAAGTCGAGTAGTGGCTGAATATAAGATTTTTAAGATATCTAATTTGTTATGGAAGGTGTGACGTATTAGATGGAATCTTATATCCTTAATTGAAATCTTAGATTCCAAATTCATTGATCTATCACACATTAGTATTCTGTTTTGAGTCTAAGTAAGCTATATTTTATATAGATATGGTCTACGCACTTGTTTACTATAATTTATTTGAGATTGTGCATTGGTTTCTAAATAGAAGTTTGTTTTAAATATATAAATATAAGCAAGCTATATATTATATATCAATATGACTACGTCCTTCTTTTGTATATAGACTACGTACTTGTTTGTGTAACAAACTTATAATGGACACAATCATGAGAATAGTTTACCTTGATTTGAAAATGATTTCCCAACAAGATCATTTGAACCCGGGTAATAAACTTGAGATATATTAAAGGATATTAATATGATCCCTAGTATTTATGAGCATAGTTTGTATAATGTTCAAAAACTTGATTTGATTAACTATGTATATATTACCATGTTAGCTTAGTTGAGAAAGATTTGTTATGAACAAAGATTTGAAAGCAATTAGAAATTTAAAGGAAATAAAATATAATTCTTGTCTTGTTTCATTTTGAAAACAATATTGCTCGGTTGAGTACATAATCTTGAATTAGTTGATTGAAAATGTAAAATAGTGGCCTAGGTGTTCATGCATTTTTAAAGGATGGAATTGAGATCCTAACATGATAGAGATTCTAGTTTGTTTGATGATTTCATATGTTAGATGAATTTATAAAACATGTACTTAGTCGAATAAAACAATTACTATTGATTATATTAGAGTATGGAGTTTACATTTATAAAGCATGTTTAAAGGTTGATCTTTTGATAAACCATATATATACATATGTAAAGCATTTATATATAAGCATATATCATGAGAAGTATGTATGGAAATATTTAAAATCATTTAAGGTAAACTTAGCTTTGCAATATGGCTGTATATGTTTGAATGTCTATGAAAAACTTGCAAATAGAATTACAAGTTAAATGCTTTGGTCTGTTGTTTAACTTAATAAAGGTAGATTATTATTTTGGGCATACTTGTTTTCATATTTGGTGAATACCAATATAAACTTGGTTCTGACTAGGACCAAGAACAATTGTTTATTTAAACATGTTATATGTGACATTTAAGTAATTATGGTCCTTGTGTAAAGCATACCCAGATGGTATGATCTTGTATGGACTGTGTTTTGTTATATATATAATAATATCATGTTTTATATTTATTACATGTATTTGACGAACAAAATGTAAGATTATGATTATTTCCATACTTAGCATGTTCTCACTTTTACTCATAAGAATAATCTGAATGAATTTGTAGACACTAAAAAATTGTGCAATGAATTTCTAGTCGTCAAAAGCACCCCATGACCCCCTTTTATTGCCTTGGACCATTTCCTAACTTCTCAACCACCAAACATAAATGAAAATGATTAATCGTGGCCATTTTGACTATGTCTCCCTAACTATCGATGGTTGACCCTCAATTGTCAATGGTTGACCCTGGTCATCGATGGTTACTTAAACTCTTGCATGATCAAAGGAATCAACTGCAGTTCAACTATAACTCACTCATTGATAACCCATTGTCTACATTTAGTCTGTTGCTCGCATGATCAATGCGTGACTAGACTTTTTGATAAATCATTTTTTGAACTCTTTGATTTGAGCCTCCCTTTCTCCTATATTAAGATATTGAGAGAAGGTTGAAATAATCATCATCATCATCAAGATCAGGATCAATCAAGCAGGTACAAGAGGCTCTAACTCTGAGGTGAATCCACAAGCTAAGTATAAGTGTTTTTTATGAAGATTTAGTAATTAGCTATATTTGTTTCATTGTTTGTGTCATATCCCTCATCCCATTTTCTTGTGTTGGAGTTTTGTAACTGCAGACATTTCACTTCTTGCTTAAATACCCAATCCCTGAATCAAGTACCTCTGAGTATCATTTTTTATCCCATGACCAACATTCAACCTAGACACCACACCCAAAACCTCTTTGTAACTCTCCTTAATAGATTTATTTTCCCAAACCAAATCCCACAGAATAATTGATAATCTTGACTTCCTTAACCATCGATGGTTAACAATTGTTGATGGTCACCTAATCGTCGATGGTCACCTAACCATCAACAGTCACTGTGTGTCCATTTTTTACAAAAATAAGTTGATTTGACCCATCTGCCCATACCTAAATTCCACTTTTTGAATTTTTATTTTATCACAAAAATCCAACGTATTTTTTGAATCAAGTTTTAGTAATTTAGCATTAGTGTTCAATCATTTATTATTATTTTTAGTCGAAATATCACTTACTTCTTTTCAAGCATTTCTTGTATTTGATTTTAGTACCTTTTATTATTTCATGCAAGCAACTATTCTTCAGCATATCAAAACTTAAGTGTTTTAAAAGTGTGGATTAATAGCATCCAAATAAACTTATGCTTCTTGGATCTAGCCCATGTTAGGCAATCCACCCTACTATCTCACTAAACATCCATTCTCTTCTAGTGTTTTTTATCTACAAGTCATCCTCCCTAGACAAAGAGGAGTATCCATAATCATTTGGATTCATGCGTGCATAACATATCTAGGTCCTACTAACCTCACCCTTATTTCAAGTTTTACCTTTTATTTCTAAGAAAATAAAGCAAAATTTTAGTGAAACATTCTGGTTCGCCCAGTCGGACCCTTGAGCTTTCTCTTGGGTTCGTAACTATAGGACATTTAGTTGCATTAGAGCAGAGTCATTGTTGCATTCTTTTCTGAAAGATTAAGCATTCCTTTTCTCCTTTTTTGAATTCCAAAATGCAAGTTCTAGTTTCTCTTGCTTTCTTAGAGAAAAGTAAAAAAATAATTGTTGTCTTGTTTTGCTTTTGATTTTGAAAATCAAAAGTATTCATCCTAGGCTTAGGATTTGCATCATCATCTCTTATCCAGGTGCATCTTAGTTATTTTTTATTCATTTGAAAAGACACAAAAACTTTCCTTTGGATTAAAATTAACTTTTCATCTATAATTTTCTTGTGTTGCTTAGCCCACGTAGCTTAAATTAATCGTTGTCTTACTTCTCTCTACACACACAAGACCAAACCAAATACTCAATTAAACATTAAAACATTGACATAAGGCCCAACTAGGATTTCATAAACTAGCACTCATCTTTCCTCAACTATCCTATTTGTATTTCACCACCAAGGGGAAAACCAACTTAGTATGTTGGCTAAGTATAATCTCTAGCAAATTGTAATATTCTGGCTAAGCACCCAACACCCTTATCATTGCAGTGTGTGAAGTCAGGGGGTAGGCCCCAATATCAAACCACGTACCAAGTTCTAGTATAGATATTGAGAGCCTTTAATTATCTAAAACCATCCTTAGATATCTTCTTCTAGTACCTGATCTACAAGCCCAAGTTGGTCTTCTTAACTTCTTTAAAATTGCGGCATAAGCCTAAAGAGAGATAATAAAGTATCCTAGGATTTTAACACACTTTAGTGTATGTATTGTTTTCCTTGAGATATTTTTATTTTGATTTATTCTCTTTTTGAGTTTTGAGATCACTTGTATCTTCCTTTTCTCCTTCATTTCATGGTTCTCACTAGACAACAACTAAGAAACCAAGGAAATCGAGATCTACCTCTCAACCACCCATCTTCCTCTTCTTCCCCATCTATGGAGTACCATTCAGATGTGGAAAGTTCATGCCACCATCCTAGAATTTATAATATCCCTTGGATGGTTGCCCAAGGTGATATGGATTTTGCCACCTTTCTAGATAATAACCCCATAACCCTCCAACATTATCTTAACATCATATCTCACTGTACCCCTGCTTCAATTCCACCTATTGATCCACCCTATGGTATGTCATCCCATCTTATGGGAAACACCTCTATTGCCACCATTTCCACCTAAACCTTAGTCACCCAGGCATCTTCTTCTACCAATAATCCCTCCAATACCACCATCCAAAACCAACCCACCCAACCAACCAACACCCAAATACCTTCCAACCCAACCAATAACCCTTATAGTATAGGAGTGACCCAACCTTTGGGCACCTATACCCCACTTACCATTGGAATACCCTCTACTAGTGTTGCCTCCCTTCCTCTCATCTCCAATCCACCAACCTTCATTCCATTCTAAAGCTTAGTGGTTTCCATGCCTTCTACCCTTCCACCCATTAGTACCAAGGTCACCACTCATCCTTGACCTATCAACCCAACCGTACCTCTAACATAACCCATATTAATTCCCCAACAAATGCTTATTGCATTCAACCCAAGCTATACTCATAACCCAAAATGGTATATAGATCCATATTTTACCCAACCTCCTATATCCACTTACCCATACATGGCATCTTTTCAACCACCCGTGACCACATACCAATATGTGGCAACATCCCAACCTTCCACTAGCTATCGTTATGTTGCACCTACCCAACCCCAACATAATTTACCCTATGATTATGGGGGCACACAACCGTAAACAGATCTAGTCAAGATGTTAATGGACAAGATGACCAATTTGGAGTCATCTATTTTTGGTGCCCATAATTTCTTATCATACGATCAAATTTGCAATGAACCAATTCATCCATCTGTCTCAATCCGACATTATCCTCTTCAATGGGAACTTTCAAAGTTTTCATATTTTCAAAGCAAGGAAGATCCTCAACAACATCTTAGATTATTTAGACACTTGATATTTTATTTCTTATGACAATTCTCTCCTTCTTCGCACCTTTCCCATGTCCCTATCTAGTTTGACATTAGATTTATATAGTGATATTACCAAGCACTCCCTCTTTATTTTTGCCCAATTAGCTAAAAACTTCTTAGATCATTTTTACATAAATATATCTAAGAAAGTTTCCATTACTGATCTCTATTCCATTCAATAATTTGAGGATGAGTAAATTGTTGATTTTGTGGCCCGCTAGAGAGGTTTGATAAACTGACTCTCTTTCTCTTTGCCCCAACCCAAGTTGATTGAGATTTTCTCTCGAGCTTATGCCAAACATATTTCCTCCACTCTATAGGTTCAAACTTTCAAGACCTTTGATGAGGCTTTTACCATAGCATGAAAATTAGAGATTAGAGTCATTGATGAGGGGAAGCTAAAATTGACAAGAATTATAGTTTAAATTCAAATGAGACTTCCTCCTCTAAAACCACTAATCACTCCAATTCCAACACCAAAACCAAGGGAAACATGAATGCAATTATCCTTAAAACTACTCCTCCTTTAGTTGTTAATCAACGTAACTCTTCTAATTCTTCCAACCAGAATACCTGAAACCAAAACCGTAACAACTAAAAGTAATATACTTCGCTAGGGGAGTCATATGCTTCGGTATTGGAAAGTTATTGAAAGCAAAATGTTTACCAAAATTAACTTTTAGGTCAAATTGAGGCACCCATATGTAAAAAATTGACTTTTAGGTGTTTTAGGGGTCTAATATAGATGTCACAATGTGTTTCATAGGTCATTTAATGTCATTTGATGTTATACTAGCTTTGGTCCTTAGCTATTTTAGTCATTTTTGGTCATTTTGAGGTCAAAAAAGGTGTATTTAATGAGTTGTATGGGTTTATTTGGAAGTGTGAAGGTTAAAAAATATGATTTAACATCCCATGTGTCTTAAGTAACAGAAACCAACTAAAAAGTGGTAGGTTCCTCAAAAAAGGGTAGCTTTTTTAAAGGAAAAAAGACATTTGGCACATGTACAAATTCTTGGGAAGTGTGCCACATGAGATATGATCAGTAATGTTTCTTCAGATTCCCCGAGATCATTTATACATTTGGTTTGCTTTGGAAGTGCCATTTTTGGCCCAAAATCGGTCTACTCCTTTTTCAATCCTCTTGGCAAGTAGAAGTGACTTTCAGGTTTTTGTTCAGTATAGACAACTGAAGAGGTTTCAAGTCAAATTATTCTATGAGGTTGTATTAAAATAGATAACTTCATTTTAATATAAGTATTTTTAAGAATAGTGGCCTATGCTTCATTAACCATCTTCATGAAGCTGACTATATTTTTTTGCCTACTTATTTGTGCACCTTGCAGTTTTTGCTCTTGTTTAGGAAGGTACATATAATTAACTTGTTGATATTGGTTCCAAAGGATGTTAACTACATTATATCATGTTATACATGATTTTTTTCACATTTAGAGTTGATTTGATGAGTTAATTAACTTAGTTTGCAAGGAGCGTTGAAGGAGTAAAGTTACAGTCATTTCTTCCAATTACTAAGGTTTTATTCTATGTTATGGTTCGAGAAGGAAGTTAAATGGTTTTTTATTTCTAATATATGTATTTTATTAAATTTAAATGCCAAATCCAAATTCAATATCCACTTCAAGAGCCAAGAAAGCAAGTAAATGCACAAAATGGTCATCTACAACAATTGTACAACCTGCCATCAGTTGGAGGAGCATGAAAACGTGTTTGCACATCCTCTAATGTTTGTAGGGTCACATTATTTTTGGTAATATCTTTGAATAATTTATAAGTATGCTTTAGCAACCATAAAAGCAAAAAATGGTCTTGGAGCACACTTATGACATTTTGGGACAATGTCCCAAAATTGTTAAAACAAAGGTACATGCCCATTTTTGAAGTTTCCCATACAAGTTTGTATTGAGTCCTAAGACCTATAAGTCTAATAATCATCAATATCTCACATATGTACAACAAATTTCAAAATAAGAGTAATGTTTGAATAAAGGAAGATAGTTTTTGAAAGCCCTCAAGTTGCCCATGAAAACACTGAATACAAGTGGTGTTATCTACAATGGTGAGTTACAATGAGACCTTTCTCCATACAATAGTTATAAACTTAGACCATGACATCAAGGTGAAGTGTTTCCAAATATTCAACTATCACCTATGGTCAAGAGGATCATCATAAGGATTGAGACTTTGCGTTTTACTTCCCACACAGACCTATCAGTCCGTACAACAACCTTAATACACACCTACAACAGGGGTGTCTTAGTCATAGTAAGAAGAGACTTAGTTAATATTATAAGGATCATACAAGTGAGTTTAATTTTTGAGAGGGTGTAATGTGTTATAAATCTTCATGAAGTTTCTCAAACATCATACCTAAGTCCCAAGAAGCAAAACAACAGGAAACTAACAAGTAGGGTTCCACAATCAAGACTAAGAAAGTTCAGTTGGGTGATTTCTAAGTGCATATGAGTGGTACAAGTAGGTTGAAATAATAAATTAAACTATAAATATTTACATCATGATCATGATGACCTCTACATTCCCTTTGAAATGTGTGATGAGCCTACTTAAGATCCTCTGTATATACCTACAACTCTGTGTATGATTGTGTTGGTAGTGAGCATAAAGGAATAGGTCTGAGTGATGATAAAACATGCGAAAGAAGCAAATGAATTTTTAAAAAATACAAATTACTATATGGGGTTATACTAATGTTTTTTACATTGTTTTCCAAGCTTGAATTATGCAACATACTTACCAGACTCTGCCTACAATCACCTGTAGGTGATTGCAGGGAGATAGTTAGCTGAGAAAAGTGTCTAAGGGGAAGTTTAGTTTAGGTCCAAGAATTAATTAAAATATAAACACATTCCAATGAAATAATAATGTTTTAATATGTCTAGATCAATATTCCAAAGATAACCTCAAGCTACAAATATCTACAGGTACCCCATGGAAACAAGAAATATTGTCAAGAAAAGAGAAATTTGATCTTGTTCCAGTCAAGGTGTGAGGAGTTGAAGTGAATTTAAATGATATAATCTCATTTATTATGGTCATTAAAACCTCATGATATTCTCATAGTGGTATATCAAGTAAATTAAAGATCCCTAGCAAGCAAGGCACAATGAACCTCCTAAAACCCTGTAGATAGTCTTTCTTAACAAGTTTATTTCAGCTTCTTATGTTTTTGGAGGGTCATAAGAGATTAAAAAGGGAAAATTTTTTGTAGATAGGATAATTATAACATATAAATTCCCCTAAATCATTCGGTTTAACTAATAACATTAGGTAAATACCCCTATTTTGTCTCAGATAGGGGGTACTTCCCCTCATGCATACACTGATTATTTTGAGGGATGAAAGATGAATGATGGAACAGAAGTTAGAGAGACCTTTTAGGGAGTTATTTGGAGTTTAAATAAATATAAAAAATCATGATAAACCATGTACAGGTGTATGTAACCATACAGGGTGTCCTAGACCATCAAGTTTGCAAGCAGGCCTACTAAGCAGGTTTCGGCCTAAAACCCAAACAAGGGGTTAGTTTCAATTCTAATCCTAAATGAGATTTAAAATATATTATTACATGTTTTTGGGACTATGGAAAAGGTTTTATAGTGTATATTTTTTATGGGAAGCCATGAGGAACCATTTTTGAGCTTCAAGGACACTTAGGCTTGTTTGACATGGTTAATCCTAGTTTTCAAATGCAAGTTCAAATTCAATTCTAGCCTTAGATATGATTTTACACATATTGGAACATGTTATTGGGGTTAATAAAAAGGTTTCCAAGCTTTTAGAGTGCAAATAAAACCAAATAAATCCATTTTTGGACCTTGAACTAACTCAAACTTATGCAATATGAGGAAAAAAGTTTGATAGGCCAAATTCAAGTGCTCACATCTTTTTGGAGGGTTTACATGGAGGCCAGAGGAGTTTAGTGATGTTGGTGGAGGTATTGAAATTTTAATTTGTCTATTTTTTTCAACTTGGATGTCATACGTTTATGAACGAACCTTAAGAGTCAAAACTGTCAGAAACCCTTGCAAACCTTAATTAAAGACCAGTTTGGAGAAATGGAATTTTAGAGATAATATAATGGCATATTTTAACCATGAAACATATTGTAAATTGTATATGAATATTTCAAGATACTCCCCATGCCTTTTGGTTATACAGACTTGTACGAATGGGATGATAAACAGGGTATTTTTGACCATTTTTTGTGTTTTACAGGTTCTAAGAGGATTCTAGAGATTAAACCAACTTTGGGAGAAATATTAAGACTTTTTATAACTCCCCATATTCATTTCATTCCTTAGAACTACTCCTAAGTTCCTCAATAGGAGCTATCATCTTAGCTAGTCAAAATTGGCATATTGGATAAGCTAGTGAGATGTATGAAAACTCCAAGGGAAAGTGATTTTAAGGTGTCCCTGATGATTCTAGATCTATGGAGGATATTTAAAATTATTGTGCACTCCATCCCATATATTTTCATGGGAAACTGATGCCAATTTTGAAACCAAATGTGCAGGGTGCATGAGGAAAGAGTTTTCTAGACTGTAAATGATGATAGCTCCTTTCCATGTGATTCTATATGACCAGAGCTACAACCAATGAATAAATAGGAATGTATAATGTCTTTAACCTTCATCTAAATCATTATATATATTTATAATTAGTTATAAGGTGTTCAAATAGGGTTAATCATACAAGTAGTTTTTTTGAGCCATAACGAAGAGTTTTATGCCACTTTTCATGAAGTTTATGCCTTGAATTGACACTTGTGCTTCCTAATCTTGCATGATTCATCTCACATAATTATCTCATGTACAAGTTACTAATTTCCTTAGTTTTACAAGTTTCCTTTTGACCCTTAGACTTCTCTATTCTCCTCTCTCTCTGAAGTTCTATAAGAACTAGCCATTTTGACATTGCAATGGATGCTCCCCTTGAGTATGGCAAAGCCCTGATCATTTGTATACCTTTTGATCAATAAGAATACTAATTTTTACCTCTTCCATGACTGTTATTAGCACGTTCATTTGGAATGTTTGATTTTGCATAAGTGATAACTCTAGTTTCTTTAGCATGATTGTTTCATTCTATCATATATTTGTAGTTGGAAAGCTTCTTCTTACAAGGCATGTGAAGTGTTCTAAGAGATTTCAAGGATTTAATGAGTTAGTATTTTCATTAGTGCCATTTAAGGCCTCTTATCTAGTGCTCCTAACTTTTTAGATTCATCCATTACCTCACAAGGTAACATTGATGTGAGAAGATGCAGATTGGAGAAGTGTATGTTCAGTTTCTCCCTTGATTTTAAATGTAAGATGAATATGGTTGGAAGTCATTTGTCTATTTGGTGTATCACCAACCTTAGGATATTTTATTTTTAGTTATCTCCCTCCCTTTTCACCCCCCAAAATTAGTTGTAATTGTAATCCAAAGTGGTACATCAAGGGAGCTAGCCCTATCTCAAGATTCACCTCATCCTTAGGCTAACCACAAGCCTAGAGGTGTTTCCATGGTGCCACTTGGATGAGGAAAGCTTTGACATCTCATCAAAGGGTGCACATCCAAGTGACAACATAAACATCATACAACTTCCTTTAATTAAACCCCACAATAATTTGATTCCTTTCGTCCCACACCTGGTTGGTATAAGGAGAACGAATTATGGGCCTTCCACCATGTCATTGGTCATGATGTGTAGGTGAAATACCTAGAAAATAATTGCCTAAGTGTTTATTAACAGGGGTAACTTATGATAGATAATCCCAATGCACCCCCAAAATCAACCACTTGACATATTTAGACAATCTTTTCCCAACCATGCCCCTTCCACGAATAATGATAATAATAGAGCGGAATCCTCTCACAACTATGAGGTCCATACTATCAATGTGGTGCTTATTGAACTCATTGTCAAGGAAACCATTGCCCAAACCACTTCTTCTTCCCCTTCACTTATTTAAATAGTAGAATCACCTTCTATTCCTTTGGAAATTGAAACAAAGGAAGCAACTATTCCCCTTTCTCCACTTATTGAGGTAGTAGAGCTAATAACATCTCCTTTGGAAGACATACCAAAAGAGGCAACCATTATGACCATACATTTCTCCTCCATCATAAAGCAATCCGTTCTTCCTTTGGAAATCATTCCTAATGAAGAGCTCACTTTATTTACCCCTACCATAGAGGAATCACCTACCAAAACATTGGAATCTTTGATTGAGGACAAGGACAAGGTAACCAATCCCCTCTCTCAACCCATAGGTTTGTCCTTTGAGACCAATACCAAAAAACTAAACCCATCTATAAGCCTTTTTCTAGACTGGTTTAAAACTTGGAGTACTCATCCCAACCCAACATAGATCATGCTACATTTTCGCACCATCTTGGGCTCCCCTATCCAACCAAGCAAGAACCCTCAACCACACCATTATCAACCCAATCTTCCAACACCATCACCATAACCAAACCAGTAGAAACCTCTACCTTTCAAACCATAGTTGAACCAACTAAATCAACTCTAGCTAGAGTAAGCCAAATACTTTCTACCATCCTAATAAAACTCATCCAAAACCTAGGCATGCTTCCTACCTATATCCTTACTCACACTCTATTAAATTTGGATTTAACACCATCTAGCCCACCAAAGAAACCCCACAGTAAGCCAACCAAGAACTTGGAGGCACCTAGGGTCCCACAAACCAAAACCTTGCCACCCATTTCTATATTAACTTCCATTTTAGTACCACATAATTCTTCCATCATATGACCTCATACTTCCACTAAGAAGACACGTCTCCCAAAGACAACCAAATCCCAACCTCCTCATTTAGCTACACATGTACCTATTCTTTCCACCCCTTCTATTTCTAAACCACCCACTACCAAGCCTGCTATTTCTAAACCTTCTACCTCTAAACCATTTACCTCTAAGCCATTAACTTCCAAACCATTTACCTCTAAGCCAATAAATTCCAAAACACCACCCACCAAGAATATTTCACCACCCAAAACCCCTATTACGAATCCTACTCCTGAGAGGGCTTCCACCCCAAAATCCAAAGCCAAAACCTCAACACCCTTATCACCTTTGCTTGAGTCTTACTCAACCATCTCTCAAATATTATTGCAAACTTCTTACTTGACTTTGCCCCCTATAAAACCATTTGACCCCCATAGTCCTGAGCCATCTTGGTTTAATGACAATCTGATTTTCTCATACCATAGGACACCAAAGCATGATACGAAGAATTGTAAAGCTCTCCAAGTCATAGTCCACCAACTATGTGACAAGGATGACTTATTGTCATAAGAGCCTCTTATGAGCCCACCACGACTCCAAGAATCAAAATTAACCTCCCAATACTTACCTACTCCCAGAATCTCATCTAAGAGTGAAGAGGAACTGAAGTAGTCCTCTAGCCCAACTCTTTCCCAAATCTATACCATATATGTGGTCACACAATCACAAGCCCAAAAAAAGGATTAGGGGAAGGCAAAGGTGTCCATTCCATGGATATACCCTTCTTCCACCACCCAATCACCCAACTAAACCCAAACACCCTCATCTTCACCCAAACCCAAGGTATCCATGATGGGTACCTCTCAATCCAACCCTTTTGAGTCAATCCAAAGAGTAGTTCTAAAACAACTTCACCAAACATTGATGAAGATGAGTTTATATGAACTTATAAATACCTTACCCCATCACCGCTAGTCAATGATAAAGGATTTGTAGTCCATAGAGGTTCAACCAGAAGATCTATGATCTCTAGCAACCTTTATCAGAGCCCTCTAGCTTTCCACCCTTATTACCTTTAAGGATTCATAAATACCCTATGTTCATCCCCAAGATCCATATCCTCCCCTCTTCATTACCACATAGATCAACCAAACCCGCATCAAGAGGGTTATGATTAATGAAGGAGCTAGCATCAACATTATCTCCTCCCATGCATATGACCAGTTGAAATTGTCAGAGAACATTATGTCAGAAACCATAGTGGTAGTCTATTCCTTCAATGACAATATGGCAACAACTCTAGGAAATGTCATCCTCCACATTCATTTAGGACCTCATACACTTCTTGAGCTCTTATCCATAGTAGAAGGTGAGTTCTTGTTCAACATTCTGCTTGGACATGCTTAGATCTATTCCATGAATTGTGTGCCATCTACCCTGGCATCAAATTTGAGTATGAGGGTGAAGTAGTTACCATACAAGCTAACACAAGTCCTTTCACATATTACAGCATGATGTACCAACCAAATGATGTTATCCTCCTTGTATACACCAAGTATTTATCAACCAATGATGAATCTACCTCTTTCACTAGCCAAGTCTCGACTAATTCATCCATCCCTTCTACCTAAATCCCCATGATGGACCTCTTGGATCAACATTTCAATGTCTCTTGATTGGGGTGTATCACCTCTTGAACTTGGATGCCTTCCATACTCCCCAGGAGTATAGGAACCTTGACCAGAACCCAATTATGATCCCAACATCAAAACCATTATTCCTTTTAGGGCTCTCAATCTCCAAACTAATCTTGTCTATGGGAGATTTGATCAAATGCTTTCTACCACCTCTACCTCATATTCTACTTGGCCTTTCACCTCTGATTTCTCTTATCTATATAAATCAAAGTTTGCTAAGACATACCTCCATATGTGTGCTTAGAAGGTATTTGGTCAAATATGTTATGAGCACAGACCACATGAGTTGTTTCCATATAAGACCCAAAAGCCTCATGAGAAATTTGGTCTTAGATTTGTTACACCTAAAGAGCCAACCAATTTGCCTCCCATTATCATCATTGATGAGGAAGTCCCATCCTCACCAACCACATCACCATCAAAATCCTAGGATCTCAATACCATTCCCCCTGGTTTTTTTTCTTCAACATGATTAGCTTTGGACCCTTGACTTATCAAAAGGATGGGGAAACCATAACCATTCCGCTGACTCATCTTGAGATGGTAGAAGATGACTCTCCTACCATTAATATTATTTGGTGTTAAGATGATAATTCCTTCCTTGTCTATCTTGGTGTATAAGATTGCTCTATCTATAAATATCTCCCTCTCGAGACTTCAACTATGTTGAATGAGCCCACCATCGATGTCAACTTAGGTACTCAAGATAACCTGCATTGTCAAAATCAGCCAATCACTAGATTCCTCGGAGCTTTAAGATTTTCCCTCCTTGTGAGACCATAGCATATCATTTGCTTGGTCTTATATCAACATGTCAAGAATCAACCCTTCCATCACTACCCATAATATCATTACTACCCATGATTTTAAGCCTGTCAAATAGAAGCTTCGTTGGATGTACCCTCACATAGCCCTTCTTGTCAAATAAGAGCTTCAATGCCTCCTATTAGTAAATTTCATCTAACCCATTGACTATCCTCAATGGGTCTCGACACCAAAGTAATAGGAGGACTTTGAATTTGTGTCAATTTCCATGATCTTAACCTTTCTTGCCCAAAAGATGACTTCCCTTTGCCAAGCATTGACCAACTTGTTGATCTTATGGCCAACCATGAGATGTTATCTATTATTGATGACTTATCAGGCTATAATCAGATCTTGATTGCCCTTGAAGACTAGCATAAAATTGCTTTTATCACCTTGTGGGGAACCTTTTTCTATAAGGTAATTCCTTTTGGTTTGAAAAATCTTGGTGCAACCTACCAATGTGCCATGACTTATATCTTCCATGACCTTATTCATAAAACCATAGAGGATTACATAGATGACCTTCTTGGGAAATCTAAATGTCATAAAAATCATTTAATAGTTCTCAAGGTTTTTTTTGAACACCTCATCCATTACCATGTTTGCCTTAACCCTAAGAAATACATTTTTTGGGTCTTGTCAAGAAATCTCCTTATATTTATCATCTCTCTTCGAAGTATCAATGTTGATCTCACCAAAATCAAAGCATTCCTCGATATGCCTCCTCTGACCCACCTTAAGTAATTTTGTAGTTTACAGGGGAAGCTCCAATCCATTTGTCACTTCATCTCTAAGCTATCTGATCAATGCCAACCTTTCCATCACTTTTTGAAAAAATATATATCTTTTAAGTGGAATAAGGATTTTCAAAGGCCTTTGATTCACTTAAATAGTACCTTCTTTCTCCACCCATCCTCATTCCTCCCAAAGAGGATCAACCTTTCTACCTTTATATTTCTGTCACCAACCACTCCTTAGGGGCAATGCTTGCACATCAAGATGAGCAACATAAAGAGAAAGCCATATACTATATAAGTCAAATGTTTATTAAGTATAAGACTTAGTACACCCATACCATAAATCTTTGCCTTGCCTTGGTCTTTGTGGCTTCCAAACTCCACCACTACCTTCTCAACCACAAGACCTATGTCATAACCAACACCGACCCACTCAAGTATATGCACTCCAAACCATACCAAAACTACGTATGGCTAAGTGGCTCATGCTTTTATTTGAGTTTGATCTTGATTTCCTCTAGTATAATTCAATTAAAGGGCAATTCATTGCTGACCATTTAGCCAAAGAAACTTTAGTTGATAACCAACTTCTTCCTCTTGAATTTCTTGATGAGTCCATCCTAACTCTTTCTTGAGAGAACATCACATATCAAATGACCATGTTATTTGATGGATCAAAGTGCCAATGTGGTGGGGGTATTGGTATCATTCTTATCTCCCTTGATGGTAAACCCCTTCCTTTATCTTTCAAGATTGATTTTGATTATACCAATAACATGGCTGAGTACGAAGCCCTAATGATAGGTTTCCAAACAACTTTAGCCTTAGGAGTCAAGATGATAAATGCTTTTGGTGACTCCCAACTCATGGTAAATCAAATAAATGGTTGTTATCAATGTAAAAATGATATCTTACAATAGTACAAATAACTAGCTGATTTACTCTTGGCATCATTTGAGCATTACCTCATCCAAGCCATTTCATGATCTACAAACAAGTTTGTTGATACAATGGCTTCCTTTGCTTCCTAGATCCTATCTACACCTTCTGAATCTAATCTATTTGTCACTATCCATCATCTTACCAATCCTTCTTAGACCAAATCAAACCCTCCTTCCATCTATAGTGTGGAAGAAGCCCCATTCAATATTTGGTATAAGCAAATCTTTGACTATCTCAACCTTGCCATCGTCCCTTCTGATCTTTCAAAAAATGATTGAAGAACATTCATTTAGAGTACCTATATTTACACCATACTAGGGTGATTATTTACAAACATGGCTTCAATGGTCTTCTTTTCAACTACCTACATAACCACGAGATCTCTCATGCTATGAAATAAACACATGATGGGATTTACGGAGGACACTTTTATGGACTAGCTATCACTAAACATATCCTTCACCTTGGATACTATTGGACCACCCTTAACCATGATTATTGTGATTACATAAAGAAGTGTGTTAAATGTCAATGACATGCCAATTTACATCACACACCTAGCCATAGTATCCAAGTATCCAAAGATTTCTAGCCCTTCTCACAATGGAGACTGAACCTTATTGATGAAATTAACCCCCATTCTTCACAATGACATCATTATATCATCACTGTAGTAGAATATTTCACAAAATGGGTGGAGGCTATTCCTCTCATTTCAACCAACGTCAAAAAGATTATTGATTTCATTAACCATCATATTATCTGTCATTTCAGTGTTTCTCACAAGATAATCACTGATAATGGTAAATCTTTTAAGAAAAAAAAATTCCAAGGTCTTTGTGACACATATGGCATTAAATTAATTTTCTCCTCACCTTATCATCCATGAGCTAATAGATAGGCTGAAGCTTCTAACAAAACCCTTAACAAAATGCTAATTAAAATTGTTAAAGCATCTAGTTGGGATTGACATTTACATATCCCTTTCACCTTATGGGTATATCATACTAGCATTCAAACCCTATGGGTGTTACCCCTTTCTCTCTTATTTTTAGAGTCGAGGTTGTCTTACCTCTTAAATTCCAAGTTCCCTCTCTTTGCATATCCCTATAGGATATCATTTCTGAAGATGATTATCGTCAAGAACATTTAGCCTAACTTGAGCTACTTGATGAGCATCATTTGGCTGCACTTAATCATCTTCGTGTCTATTAAGAACAAATCAAGTGTGCCTATAACAAGCACCTATGAGAATGAGAATTCAACATCAGAGACCTCATCTTAAAGGAAATCAACATGTAACAAATATGGAGAAAAGCAAGTAGGGAAAGTTTGCTTTCAATTGGCTTGGACCTTATATAATTATGCATAAGTATGTATCAAGAGATTACTAGTTATCCTCTCTTGAGGGGAAACTAGAACATGAGCCTCTCAATGCTTCGCATGTGCATCCTTTCTTTTGTTAAATAATATCAAACTCACTTTCTATCTAACTTAAACTCATCCCTTATTATACAATATTTTCATCTTCATCACCTCACTTTGAGGACTACCAATTAAAACACATAATCATGTGATTTCCCATCATAGTTGTAGCCTTAATCATAAACATAGGTACCATGGCTCTACCAATGGCATGATTCTCATGCATAATGCTCATCCTTAATAGGATGGAATCTCATGGTCATTGTCTCTTAAATAATCCTCTCACCCATTATTTTAACCTTCTTGTGCTTTAATTTTGCCTTCAAAAAGGTAAGATTTTTAGCCTATATATACAAGTCTATGTCATCAAAAGTAAAAAAATTAACAACCATCTATCCTATGAGTAATCTCTAGCATTAGTAGACTACTCCCTTGAAGGACAACTGCCAAAACCAATCAAAATTTCTCAAATTAAGGTAGACTGCTCCCTTGAAGGATAGTTATCACAAAGCTTAAAACAATTCTCAAACAGCTTAGACCGCTCCCTTAAAGGATGGCTAAGTAAAAACATTAGTCAAATGCAAGCAATTTATTTGAAGCTTCTCACATCGATCAATTTGCCCAAAGCAATAACAAAATATCAAAAGACCCATTATTTGGAAACCATAATCGACTTCCATGAGCAGACTTCTTGCATCGATCAGGGTACACCATCTATGACATAGATTTGTTCATACTAACTCTTTGACAACCTACAAAAGAGGCAAGATAACCTCACACAAATGTCCCTTTATCATCCATGTCCCCTTTATACCCTCGATACGACAAGGGACTTTGAGCTTACTTGACATTATGTGATCAAGAAATTTTTTAACCAGTTGACAACTGCTGGTGCGAAGCATGTGAAGGGCTTATGTTCATAAACCCATCTAATTTCAATTCATTTTGGTCCTTGCCAAAGAAGAAGCATCATGTCTCCTTGTTTTCTCAAAACTATTTGTTGATACATTCACTAGACAATTGCCTTTTGATTATTTTATCTTACTTTTCTCACATCTAGTTTTTTTTGTCCAAACTTACTCTATGTGTTTTAAGATTGATTCACCTTCATCTAAGCCAATTAAATTCATTAAAAACATCTAAATAAAAAATATGTGTTTTATTTTTTTTATTGCCTTTTTACCTTATTCATTCAAGTGTTTTTAATCATTAAACCATTTTAATGAATTAACATCTCATACATCAAACATCACTTCACCCTTCCAACCAATCACATCAACTAATCACAACCATTTTTCACATCTATTACGCTTTCATCATTTATTTTTAAATGAGTTAGCCACATATGTTATCCATCACATGTTTATCAAGATATGAGAGCATAGATTCATTAATTTAAAACATCTACATTTCTAACAAAACATACATCTACTCATGAGAGAAGTGTTAAAACATAACATCATCATCATGTCCAATAACATCATAATCAACATCATAAACATAAAATAAATCATCCATAATGATAAACAACATCCATAAAATCACAATCGCATCACAACATCATACTCCTATCACAAATGACATCATCTCATCATAAACTAAATCATAAATAATCAATAATCGTAAATCATAAGCCACATCCATAACCATGATCACATGATGAGCTCATCATAGGAATAATAATATATATAACATAAATATCCATGTCTCTCACAATAATGTGTACTTCTCATTACATCAGGTTGCAGGCCGGTATCAAAATCATATAATACATCAAAATAGGCATCCCACATGAGTCTAAAGTGGAGGACGACTAATTCTCCTTAGAGCTTATCTATCTCTTGGCCTTGTTTGTTCACCCTCAAATGCTTCACACTGACCTGATGTCACACTGCTAGCTCCCCTCATAACCAATGTTCTATACTCACCATAATGGGGCTCATCTAGAAGCTATCTAAAGACCAATGCCTCATAATATCTAAGCTTCTCGATTGTGGCCACATAACTCTTCATAAGAATGGTCCTCGATGGTTCTACAGGTGTCAATGCCCACCCTCCTAGCTATCTTAGATCATCTCTCTCCTATGTCACCAAGGCTAGTTATGCTCTAGCTTGATCCCTCTCCTACATAAGAGTGGCCACCTGGACCTGTGTTGTATCTCTCTCTGGAGTTACTACTACTAAAGCTGCTTGTGCTATAGATAGAGTTGCCCTCACTTGATCTCTCTGATCCATAAGTGCTTGCATGTCAGGAGTATCCACATCCATTTGATTCACACCCCCCTCCACCATGTCTACATTAAGAGCCTCCTATGTACCATCCCCACCCCAAACACTATTGCTACATAATGCACCTAAAACCATACAAGGTAATCTGGCATAACCCTTGCATCATCAATAGCTACAATCACTAGTATCTCCTCATGGTGGATCTTTGTATCATTGGGTAGTGGTGCCTCGACATCCTCTCTCTTATATCTCAAAAAATCACTTGGGACACCTTGCACAAGCCCAAAATACCTCATGACCCTATCAAATGGGATGAGCTCCACCTCATGGTCGCGTTTCCCATAAATCCACCTGTAACTTTGTAGTGATAAGGTCTGCCTAGCATAAGTCTCCCATGCTGGGAATCTAATATATGGCCTTTAGATGACCTCTCTATCCACAAATACCTCTAACCTGTCCCTATACCACTCCAAGTCTTATGCTACTCCTCTAGTTATATAAGCATGTAATAAGCTCTCCACCTCATAAAACCAACTCTAAAGTCCATCTAGGTCCATGTGTGTCATGGCAATCCACCTGGTCAAAGCACCCTGATGTGGTCATATTCTTAGTAGTGCAAAATAAAGTTGATGTTGATGCCATATTGCATGTGTACTCTATATCCCCAAAGCTCTCAGTAAATCTGAACTAGTGAAACTATGGCCCAAGCAAGCATAATCTGATCAATCATCATGTCAGTAAGAACACCTAGCAATAAAAAGGTAAATATACCATTACTAGAATTTGGGCATGCATATCAGTAATGGATATCATCATCATCATCATGACAATCTGTCTCCCTCATCTATCCATCTGATACATAGGTGCATGATGGAAACCTCCCACATGCCACCTAGTATGAACAAATTCTACATCGGATAACTGATCCATATGTATGTCTCATTCTTTGTTGTCAATATACTCTATCAACTCACCCCATATCGATAGCCACAAAATTTGATGAATATCTTCTTGTATGATGGTAATCTCTCTAGTAAGAAGCAAGAAAGTGTTGGTAGTTGGATCCCATCTCTCAATAAGGGCCACCAATATAGCCACATCTCTAAGCACATGCTAATAATACCTCATTCCTCCTAGGCCAACTGTAGTCATATGCTCCCACTCCTAGTCTATCATAGGCCTACATACCTCATCCAAGAGCTGAGTCACTCAGTTTTGCATCTGTAGATGCTCCCTCACTTACAAAGTTAGATGTACACATAAGTTTAACTTATCCTTCAAACATTGCCTATATATTATACCTATTAACCCTCACCCTTACCTTAACTTATTTACCAATATTTAGCCAAATCCTACCTGAACCACATCTTATCTTAAGACCTATCCTACCTTACCTCCCTTACACAACCCTTACCCCATCTAACATCCTATCCAAACATTTAACTCATTCTTAATCTAGCCTCAACCTTGTCTTATTGTACCTCTTTTATATAATTCCTCACCTAACCCTTCAACCTTTTAACCTATACCTTATAACGACCATTGATAGTTCCTTATAGAACTATAATCGATCAACTATTGACTACTGATGGTTCGATGGTGGACCACTAATAATCTATGTTGACCGCTTGATAGTCACCTATTGATTGGTGAAGGTCAATATCGACTGTCGATGGTTCCTATGTGGTGACTGCTAGTGACCTAACCCTTGTTACTCCCATCCAACCTTCAAAATAGTCAACAAAACACCTAAATTCTACCTAAACCTCTACAACCCTCCCCTACCTTACCTATCTCAACCTATTTAATCCCCTTCTACAAATTTCATACCAAAACTAAAATCCCCCAATTTTCAACCCCTAACCTAACCACATAACAAAATAATTAAAAATAAAACACAACTAAAAATTCAAGATAACCCTTACCTCGTTGCACATTTTACGTCATGATGGAGCCCTTGAAACCACTATCACCACTACCTAACCCTGTGCTCTACCTCTACCTCACTACATCCTAGCTTCGGTCTTAATCCACCTCATAGTCCAACCTTGGTCAAACCTCTATCTCCCTCATTGACTCTCAGATAGTCCTCACTCACTCAACTAGCACCAAAATAAACTGTCACCATTTTCACATAGGATGAAAGTGGAGAGCATCATCGATCAAATTCTAAATGAGCAAATAAAGCCCACTTTTGACCATTTATAGTCACCCTTTTAAGGTTTCCTTTTGAGCACTAACGATCACTAGGTGACTATCGACGGTTGATCTTGACCATCAATGGTTGACCCTTCAGGGTTTTGCCATCCCAACCAACACTTTTCCCAACAACCACCTTATCATATGCACACACCAATTGGAAAACAACTTCTCCACTAATGAACTAAATAATGTCACCTTGGTCATTTTGGCCCACTATTTACAATTTTTTATGACAACCTTACCTTGGTCACTTTGAATGCTTCAATTACCTTACCATCTTTGATGAACTTACGTTACTTTTATGCACCAACCATGTAGGTTCCTTGAAGCATGAACCTCTATAGTCCTGACACCTATGATCATTTTGTCTTCTCAGGATCACATCCTACCTCGAATACCTATGAATACATCGACCTTGCCTAGGAGACTTATGTTTATAGAGTAACCCATATCATCTATGCCTACTGTTATGGCCTAGTTACCTTGTCACCTATCCTTTTAGTCCAATCTTATTTTAACACATACCTCAACTATGGTAACCTAGTCTATGTGTGATCTATGATATCACACTTAATCACATTCTTTGTGCTTGTTTGCATCTAAATGCCCAACTAACCAACCTTGTGACCCATATTATAAACCACATATCTACTTATCAAACCCAAACTTGACTCTATTTCACCTCATCCATTCTTAATTTGAGGGGTAACACCTCCTCCCATACTTGGGGCATCCAACCTTTTACCAACTTCTCCATTTTTATTTTGCAGCTTGTTGATACAAATTGCACAACAAAAAAGGGCAAAATATAGACACTCAAAAATAACACAATGCATTTCTAGTCATTAAAAGCACCCTATGACCCCCTTTTATTACCTTGGACTATTTCTTAACTTCTCAATTGCCAAACATAAGTGAAAATGATTGATCTTAGTCATTTTGATTATGTCTCCCTAACTACTAACGATCGACCCTCAACTGTCGATGGATGACCCTAATCATAGACAATTATTTAAACTCTTGCATGATCAAATGAATCAACTATAGTTCAAATATACCTCACTCATTGACTACCTACTATCTAAATTTAGTCTGTTATTTGCATGATCAATGCATGATTAGACTATTTGATAAACTGTTTGTTGAAATATTTGATTTGAACCTCCCTTTCCCATATATTAAGAGATGAAGAGAAGGTTAAAATCATCATCAACATCATTAGCATCATCATCAAGATCAAGATCAATCGGGTAGGTGCAAGAGGATCTAACTCCCAGGCAAATCTAAAAGTTAAGTATCTGTGTTTTTTTATTAAGATTCAGTAATTAGTTCTATTTGTTTCATTGTTTGTGTTATCTCCCTCATACCATTTTATTATGTTAGAGTTTTGCAACTTTAGACATTTCACCTCTCACCTAAAAACCCAATCCCTAAATCAGGTACCTTTGAGTATCATTTATTATCCCATGACCAACATTCAACTGAGACACCACACCCAAAACCTCTCTATAACTCTCAAAAAATTTCTTTTGCTAAACCAGATCCCACAATAACCATTGATGGTCTTACCTAACCTTTGACAAACTTCCTTAATTGTTGATGATTAAAAATCATCAACAATCACCTAAATACTGATGATCATACCCAAACCACTGACGATCACTGTGTGTCCATTTTTTACAACAACAAGTTGATTTGACTCATCTACCCACACCCAAATTCCACTTTCTGAGTTTCTATTTTATCACATAACTCCAACTTATTTTTTGAATCAAGTTTGAGTAATTTAGCATTAGTATTCAATCATTTATTGCTATTTTTAGTCAAAATATCACTTGCTTCTTTTCAAGCATTTCTTGTATATTATTTTAGTACCTTTTGTTATTTCATGTAAAGACCTATTTTCAACATATCATAACTTAAGAATTTTAAAAGTGTGTATTGACAACCTCCAAGAAAGCATGTGTTTCTTAGATCTAGCCCACACTAGGCAATCCACCCTACTATCTCACTAATCAACCATTCTTTTCTTGTGTTTTGTTATCTACAGGTCATCCTCCCCAAACAAAGAGGAGTATCCACAATCATCTAGATTCATACACGCACAACATATCTAGGTCCTACTAACCTCACCCTTATTACAAATTTTACTCTTTTTTTATTAGAAAAATAAAGGAAAATTTTAGTGAAACAAAATCTTTAAGTTATATATATATATATATATATATATATATATATATATATATATATATATATATATATATATATATATATATATATATATATATATATATCCTGCATTGATGATGCTAAGTAGGTAGTGAGACGAACTTCACTAGCCTAGATAATACTACCAATGTTGGATGTAGATAATCCGATCAAGTGGTGTGTTATGAAATTGATCGATCCATGTGATCGTATGTTATTTGAAAACTTTGGCCAAGGTTATGGTAAATAGACATTGTTATTTCATATGTTTGATTTGCATATTGTGTGGTATCATGTTAAAAACATATTTTCTTTATGGTACACGTCATGTAGTAGAAATCTTACAGCATACAGGGTACTAACATGTCTTTATAGCTTCTTTCACCATTACCATCTACCTATCTGTGTAGGGAGGGTCATTCCCTGATAGGGGATCAATGGTCTGTGGTTAGTGTTGAAAAACACTCATACAATGCTCTTCCTTCCCACTATAGTACTTACTTGGAGACTACACTCGAGATTATCATAGATACATGAGTTGGTTTGACTTGAGCTCCAGAAAGCTTGGTATATATTTATTATATTAAGGATGAATGCCTAATGGAAATTTAATTGTATTATATTTGAACAACAATTGTTGTATTATTAGACCGATCGTGGTTGAGTTTTAATGTATTTACTTTCTTTGCAATTGTAATATGTTATTGCATTCAGTATTAGAATTTGGAACTATTATTGTTCTAAGTTGTTGATAATATAATATGATTATCTAATTTGCTACGTATCACTATGGAAGGAGTGAATGAATGCTATGTATTTAGTAAAAAAGTACTATATTATTCTAGGTACAACTTGAGGGGTTATAACATGTGGTATTAGAGCTTAGGCTCAAACTCTAGGACACAATGAGTCTATTAATATTTTTGTATTTTTATGTTCAGTGAGAAAGAAGAATGGTGTAAACTAGAGCATCAAGTGAGGGTCTTTTCAGTGTCAATGAAAATAACCCTATAAATGATCCTAACATAATTACCATCGAGCATTCAACAAAGTTGGATCAAATTTTTGTAGCCATGAATAATACTAGGGATCGAATCATAGCCCTATAATAAGAAGTTCATGGCCAAGGCATGCTAAGTTATGGAGCTAAAAGCTTCACTGATGCAAATGGAGGAGGTTGTTGAGTGTCAGAGCAACCGACGTCAGTCTGATCAACTGACGTTAGTCATATTTAGCTATGCAGTAACCGACATCGGTTAGGGGTCGGTCGACATTGGTCAGACAGGAACCGACATCAGCAACCTATGTGTGTGTGCATTTGCATGCGTTTCCAAAATTGGTCTAATTTTAGACGGATAGTTAGTTTGCATGTAAAGACTAATTTTAGTCTTGAGTCTGCGTTTCTAATTATTGTAATTAAGAAGTCTAATTATTGTTTGGTTTGGGATCTATTTAATAGACCCATGGGGCTGTATTGTAATTAAGTATCAAAAGGACTTGTCAAGGACAAGGACAAGGGTTCTTCCAAGTGTAAGATCAGTTGATCTGTAGGTTGCAAGATTAGGGAGATCTACATGGTAAGTAAGGTCAGTTGATCTGCAGGTGTGTGTGTGTGCAAGGTCAAAGGAGATCTACAGGGTAGCAAGATCAAGGAGATCTACAACATAACAAGGAGCAAGATCAGGGAGATCTACTTGGAGTACTTTGAGTACTTGGTGGACTGCAGTAGGCAACAACAACCATTGGGTTGATTGTCACTGACTGGTAGAGGAAACAACTCAGTGTTGAGTTGTGGTTGTAATTGATTGAGAGAAAGAACTCTTGAGGGAGAATTACTGTACGCCCAAGAGGTGTGGGAAGAGTGTGATTTCTTCATTGTATTTCCTTTTGGAAGTGTTAATACAAGATTGTATTGTCTCTCATATTCTGTGATGTTTCTGAATTCTAGTTACATATTACTTCTTGTTAAATTCCATGTTTAGTTGCTTATACAAAGGTAATCAATTGTGCTCTTAAGGAGTAGGATCCTGAAAAGTGGTATCAGAGCTTGTGTGTAGATCCTGTCAAGTGGTATCAGAGCCTGGTTCAGAGCAGGTTAGTGTTTGTTGATTACAGGTTCACTCTCAGGGGTTTCTGATTGAGTGGGAGTAAAGCAATGGTAGAAGAAAGTACACTAAGAATGGAGAAATTCAATGGCAATAATTATCAATTATGGAAGATGTAGATAGAAGATTATCTCTATTAGAAAGATCTGTACTTACCGTTGGGTGGGGTTGCATGTAAGCCCACATATATGAAAGATGAAGAATGGAATGTTCTTGATTGGAAGGCTCTAGGATCTATAAGGTTGAGCCTGGCATCGTCTGTGATTTTCAACTTATCACAGGCAAAAAAAATGGTAGAGTTAATGGAATCTTTGGCAAATTTATATGAAAAACCCTCAGCTTCGAATAAGGTATTTCTTATGAAGCAATTATTTAATTTGCAAATGCAGAAAGGTGGATCGGTACATAGTCATCTTAGTGATTTCCATGGATTAGTAAATCAGTTAGTTTTAGTCAATATAGATTTTGATGATGAAATTAAGGCTCTCTTAATCTTATGCTCTTTACCTAAAAGTTGGAATAGTTTGGTAATGGCAGTTAGTAATACTGCGTCTACTTCAAATATCTTGAAAGTTGATGATGTTGTTAGTGTAATCTTGAATGAAGAAATTCATAGGAAAGCATAGGGGAATCATCAGGTAATGCTTTAAGTGTTGAAAGTAGGGGAAGGCAAAGAGAGAAGAGCAAGCAAGGGAAATTAAGGTCAAAGATAGGTAGGAGATCCAGATCCAGGTATGGCAATATAATCTACTAGAATTTTGGAAAGAAAGGGCATGCAAAAAAAGATTGTTGGTTGAAAGAAGATTAGCATGAAGGAAATGAAGAAGCTTAAGATGCAGGTATTGTTGCACATGATGCTTTTGTATGTTCCTTGGATAAAGTGGAATCTTGGGTTTTAAATTTTGGTGCCTCTTTCCATGCAACCCCAAATAGAAAATTTTTCCATGATTATGTCCATGGAGACTTTGGAAAGATTTATTTAGGGGATGGTAAGCCTTGCCAAATGGTTGGCAAAGGGGAAGTGCAGCTGAAATTGCAGAATGGCAACACATGGGTGTTGAAGGATGTCATGCATGTCCTAGTCCTGAAGTGAAATTTTATTTCTGTAGGAAAGTTGGGTGATGAGGGATGCACAATAACTCTCACATTGGAATCTTGGAAAGTTTCCAAGGGTGCAGTTATTTTAGCAAGAGGTAAGAAAGTAGGTACACTTTATCTATCTACTTGTATTATTGATTCTCTTTCTATTTTATCTACTTCAGATGTAGATGTAAAGATGTGGCTCTATAGGCTTGGTCACATGAATGAAAAGGGAATAGATGTTCTCAAGTCAAATGGTAAGCTTTCAGATTTGATAGACTGAGATTTCTGTGAGCAGTGTGATGCTACAAGAAAGGATTGGGTTTATTGCAGGAAGAAGAAATCTGATGTTTTTGACAAAGTTAAGAACTGGAAAGCCTTGGTTTTCATGGAGAAGATGATGGATAGAGATTATCTCAAGAGGCTGAATAATTTTGAGCAGGGCAGTGTTTATTTGGACAAGGTTATGATCTAAAATGAGCTCGTGGGTAAAAGTCATCACTCACAGGAAAACACAGTTACCGACGTCAGTCAGGTGAGAACTGACATCGAACAGGCAGGAACTGACATCGATCATGTGCAGACTGAAGTTGGTGATGTTAGGCAGGTGGATACTGACATCGGTCAGGAAATCAACGTCGGCGATCAAGTGGAAATGACATCGGTCGGGTGCAGACCGAGGTCGGCTAGGGGTGACCGAGATCGGTCACTGTCAGAATGAATTTTGGGTGGACATCAAGTTGTCAAGGAGTCTCAAATGCCCATGTGGAGGACTGAAAAGGTAAGTAAGCCTCAAATTCATTATTCCCCTTCTTTATACTACTTGTTGCTCACTGATGGTCAAGAACCAGGAAGTTTTGAAGAGGCAATGTAGGTAGAATCCAGGATATAGTGGGAGCATGACATGAATAAGAAAATTAATTCCTTAGAAGAGAACAAAATGGGAGATTTGGTAGAGTTGCCAGCCAGGATGAAAGCACTAAAAGATGAATGGATTTACAGGTTAAAGAAAGGAGAGAATGGACAGGTGAGACAAAAGGCCAGGTTATATGGTCTTGAGCAAGCTGCAGGACAATGGTGTTTAAGGTTTGACAGGTGTATGACAAAGCATGGCTTTAGTCAATGTTACCATTGTATTTATTTTACCAGGTTGGATAATGGTCGCGACATTATCCTGTTACTGTATGTAGTGTATATGCTTGTTGCAAGGTCACACATGCAGGAGATTATTGAGCTAAAGGTAAAATTAGTTCAGAGGTTTGCCATGAAGGATTTGGAAGCAGCAAAGAAAATCCTTGGTATGAGTATTTCTAGAGATAGAGAAAGTCACAGGTTGTTTTTGTCTCTAGAGGATTATGTGAATAAGGTAGTGGAGAGGTTCAATATGCAGGATGCAGAACCAGTTATCACACCTATGGTTGGACAGTTCACATAACAGTGTCTTGAATCACATGATGAGGTTGAGTATATGTGTACTAGACCTAATATTACCCAAGCAGTGGGAGTTGTCAGCAAGTTTATGGCCAATTTGGGAAAGGAGCACTGGAAAGCAGTTCAGTGGATTCTCAGGTATCTAAGAGGGACCAACAACAGTTATACATGCTATGCAGGGTCAAGCACTTCTCTACATGGGTATGTAGATTCGGATATGGTAGTTGAATTGGATGATAGGAGAAGCACCACAAGATATGTGTTCACTGTTGGTGGTATGACAATTAGCTAGATTTCAGAGATGCAGAAGGTTGTTGCAGTCACAGTGGCTAACAAGGATAATAACCATGCGGAAATGTTAACAAAGCTAGGAACAAAGGAGAAGTTGAATCTTCATTAAACTTTTGTTGGTCTTCAAGATTAAATTTGAAGAGGGATACAAGTCAAGAAACAAAATTAGAGGATGTACAAGTACAGGTACTGGTATAGGTACAGGTGCAGCTGTTTATCTCCAAGTGGGAGATTGTTAAGTTATAGAGCTAAAAGCTTCACTGATGCAAATGGAGGAGGTTGCTGAGTGTTAGAGCAACCGACGTTAGTCTGATCAATTAATGTTGGTCATATTTAGCTACGCAATAATCGACATCGGTTAGGGGTCGGCCGACATCGATCAGATAGGAATCGACGTTGGCAACCTGTGTGTGTGTGTGCATTTGCATGTGTTTTCAGAACTGGTCTAATTTTAGACGGACAATTAGTTTGCATGTAAAGACTAATTTTAGTCTTGAGTCTGCATTTCTAACTATTGTAATTAGGAAGTCTAATTATTGTTTGGTTTGGGATATATTTAATAGACCCATGGGTATGTATTGTAATTAAGGATCAAAAATACTTGTTAAGGACAAGGACAAGGGTTCTTCCAAGTGTAAAATCAGTTGATCTGCAGGTTGCAAGATCAGGGAGATCTACATGGTAAGTAAGGTCAGTTGATCCGCAAGTGTGTGTGTGTGCAAGGTCAAAGGAGATCTATGGGGTAGGAAGATCAAGGAGATCTGCAACACAACAAGGAGCAAGATCAGGGAGATCTACTTGGAGTACTTTGAGTACTTGGTGGACTGGCAGTAGGCAACAACAACCATTGGGTTGATTGTCACTGACTGGTGGAAGGAACAACTCAGTGTTGAGTTGTGGTTGTAATTGATTGAGAGAAATAACTCTTGAGGGATAATTACTGTATGCCCAAGAGGTGTGGGAAGAGTGTGATTTCTTCATTGTATTTCCTTCTGAAAGAGTGTTAATACAAGATTCTATTGTCTCTCATATTCTGTGTTGTTTCTGAATTCTAGTTACATATTACTTCTGGTTTAATTATGTGTTTAGTTGCTTATACAAAGGTAATCAATTGTGCTCTTAAGGAGTAGGATCTTGACAAGGCAATGAAGATCATTAGGAAGAACCTGTTGAGCATCCCACTGAGCAAGAAAACTAGCTAGATGTGACGCTCATGTAGTTGTAGATTTGTCTAGGGACATGAAAAAAGGTGAGTCCACCTAAGTTCATCATAATTACTCTAAGTGATAGAGTTGAATCATGGCTAATTAAGATGGAGATGTATTTAGAGATTCAAAACTACTCTGAAGTCACTGAAGGATTTTAGGGAGCTTAATAGTTAGCTAGTGAGGCAACTACTTGGTGGGACAATAAGAAGTTGGAAATGAACCTTCCCTTGATCACCACAACTTGGGAGCAGTTTGTGACATTGTTTAGGTCATGATGGCTACCATAACTCTATTTTGATCAAAACCTCATAGATTTCCACAATCTGAAGCATGGAGACTTATCGGTCAATGACTACTGGGAGCAGTGCATCAAATATCTAAAATATGTACCTCAGTACAAAGCTGATGAGATGTTCAAAATCATGAAGTTTATCATGGGATTAAAACTCCATATTGGTGGTGAGGTATATGTTTATTTACCTTATACCATGGACCAGGTCTTTGTGAAGGTGGTGAAGTAAGAGCAGAAGTTGAAGTCTCATGCATAGGTCAGAGAAAAGTTCAAGAAAAAGTTTGGAAGTTCTAAGCCAACTTTCAAGAATAATATCTGGAAGAAGAGGAGTGGAGACTCCAAGGGGTAGTCAAAGAACTAGAATGCCAAATTCAATAGTGAATATGACAATAAGAAACTAGGCAATGGATTCAAAGGAGGTTTCAAGGGAAATCCATAGACTGACAGGAAAGATCCACCTAGAGGCTATTTCAGTTATGGAGGAGACCATTATGCTTATGAATGCACTCAGAACAATTCAAAAAATAAAGGTCCTAATTCTTAGAAGGGAAATTTTTAACAATGTATTTATGTAATAATTGATAATTGACAAGATGAATTTCAAGCATCACCCATAGAGATGTTAGGTATTTTGTTTGAACGTCTAGTTTGTATTTTGATAGATACAAGGGCTACTGAATGTTTTATAGCTCTTAGAATGTTTATCAAGTTTCTTATAAAAATTGGATATATGGCAAATACATGGTCAGTATAGTATGAGAATGACTCAAAAGTCATGGCTGATAAGTGTTTAGTTGAAGTAGAGACTGGGTTACCCAAATTTACAACTATTGTGGATCTATATGTAGCACCAGTTTGGTCATATGATGTGATCGTAGGAGTCAACTGGCTTACTAAACACAAGGCCAAGGTTGATTATTATTTAAATAAGGTTGAGTGTTTTGATGATTTTAGAAATTGAACATAAATTTAGGGTGAAAAGAGAGAGTTGAGACTAAGATAGATTTTTGTAATGCAACTTAAGAGGCCTCAAGCAAAAGGGTGATCAACATTTATCGTTAAGATAAATGAAATGGAGGAACCTAAGGAACTATCTCTTGAAGATTACCCATTTATGAGAGATTTTTATTATCTATTTTTTGAAGAAATATTGGGTTTTCCTCCTAAACATGAGTTCAATTTCTCTATCGATATCATATCAAGATCAGAACCACAATCTAAGGCAACGTATAGAATGACAACCACTGAGTTGGTTCAATTAAAGGCTCAACTCTAAGAATTGTTTTCAAAGGGGTTGATTAAACCCAGTGTGTCACCATGGAGTGTAGCAATTGTTTATTTTTAATAAGGATGGTACTCTTCGACTCTACATTGATTACAAAATGTTGAACAAGACAAATATCAAAAATAGGTATCTACTACCTCATATATATGACCTTTTTGATCAAATATGGGAAGCAACGATCTTTTCTTAGATAGATCTTAGAGAAGGATATCATTATTTGAGGATTTGGGATGAGGATATTACCAAAACAACTTTCAAAACTTGTTATGGGCATTATGAGTTCACATTGTAATCCTTTGCATTGACCGATACACCAACAACATTCATGAATCTCATGAATAGTGTGTTTAGAGATTATTTAAATCATTTTGTTTTGATCTTTTTGGATGCATTCTTGTATATTATAAGAATGAAGAGGAGCATATACAATATATAGAACTTGTTTTACAACAGTTGTGGAAGCACAAACTATATAACAAGTTATCTAAGTGTATATTTTTCCATGAGAAAGTACAATATCTAGCGCATATTATTTTTGTTGATGATATTTTTATATATCCAGCTAAGATAAGATCCATTATGGAGTATTCGGCACCAAGAAATATGCATGAGGTAAGGTGTTTTATGGGATTAGCAAGCTATTACAAGAAGTTTATTTTGACCTTTTCCAAGATAGCTAATCTAATTACCTCCTTACAATGGAAGAACCAAAAGTTTATTTGATCAAAGAAGTATGAAGTATCTTTTTAAGAATTAAAAAAAAAGACTCACCTTAGCACCAATGTTGAGAGTTCTTGATCCTATAGGTCAATTTTCAGTGATCATAGATGTGTTAGGATAAGGTTTAGGTGGACTCCTTATGCAGGATGGTGTAATAGTGGTTTTTAAATCTGGGAAGCTAAAAAATTATAAGGTGAATTATTCCCCTCATGATCTTGAACTTGTAGAAATTATTCATGCTTTGTAAGTTTGGTGACATTATTAATTTGGGAAACCATTTGAGCTCAAGACTGATAACTTAGGACTCAAATAAATCTTCACCCAACAAATTTGAATGCTCATCAAAGACATTAGTTAGAGTTTCTTTCCAACTATGACTTTGATATCAATTATATTAAAGGTAAAGAAAATAGAGTAGCCAATGCTTTGAGTCATAAAAGGTACATAGAAACTATAGCTACTATTAGGAGTACCTTTAGGGATCATGTGGTTGAGTTTTCACTTGGAGATAAATTTTATGACTAGGTCAGAAAAATAATGTTTGGGAATGCTCAAAATCCTTGGTTTAAAAGATTCAGTTTTGAAAGTGATGGTAATTTGTGTTTCAATGGGAGGATTTATGTGCCAAATCGAGTAAATATGCGAATCAAAATGTTATAAGAGTTACACAATGCCTCATATTCAGGACATCTAGGAGTAACCAAGCTCATGGTAGAGCTTAAATCTCCAAAATTTTTGTAAAGGAAACAATAAAGATGTGGCATATTTTTTGTCATGTTATCTGGAATGTTAGCAAGTGAAAGTTAAACATGTGCACTCAATTAGATTGTTATATCCACGTGATATACTAGAGTGGAAGTGGAAAGCGATTAGTATGGACTTTGTCCAAGGTTTACTAATGTCATGGAATAAACACAATATGATCTTGGTAGTTGTTGACAAACTAACCAAAGTGGCTCATTTCATACCAGACAATTTGATAGATGATGCACCTAACTTTGCAAAGAGGTTGATAAAGGAAGTTTATAGGTTGCATGGATTCCTATAGAAGATCATTTTGGATCGTGATCTAAAGATGACTTTCAGGTTTTGGATAACTCTGAACTCAGGTTTGGGTATGTAACTAAATTTCAACACTGCATATCACCCAGAGACTGATGATCAAACTGAGTGAGTATATTAGGTATTAGAGGATCTTCTACATATATATTACATGGATCAATAATACAAATGGGAAGATTATCTTCAATTGGTTGAGATAAAACAACTCATACCATTCAACTTTGAAGTTCATATCTTTTGAGTCACTATATGAAAGAAGGTGCAGGACAACAATTAGTTGGGATAGGTTAGAGGATAGGGTAGTCTTCGGGTCTAAGATGCTTTCAAAAATGGAAGATCAATTCATATTAATAAATTAGAGATTAGTTGAGGCTAATTATAGACATAAGAGTTATGATGATCTAAAGAGGATAAATAGGTGATTTTCTATTAGTGATAAAGTGTTCTTGTGGGTTAAGTCGTAAAAGAGTTCGATTAAATTTGAGAAGTCAACAAAACTATCACCAAGATATGTGGGACCCTTCGAAGTGTTAGAAGTGATCAATCCCACAGTGTATAGGCTTTCATTTCCACCATCCCTAGCTTTCTTACATAATGTTTTCCATGTATCTCATCTTAAAAAGTATGTGACTGATCCTTCACATGTATACTTTGAGGATAGTGTTACTTGGGAAGACTATAATGAGTTTTATAGGCTGTTTCCACATTTGTTTGCATGATTTAATACTGGATACTATGTTTTTATTTTTTATAAACTCTTTTTATATTCAAAATATTATTTGAATAAGTGTCATTAGGATGAAGACTAGTTTTAGGGAGGAAGGATGTTAAATCCTAATTTCATTCTATGTTTTATGACCTTAGAACCTATGGATTAATATGGTTATCCTCTGATTATTATTGCTTTGACTTAAGCTTTATGACAAATAGTGGTTATGGGAAAGTGATATGATGTTTAGTTTACATGATGTGATATGTGTACTTTCTTATTATGTATATTGTGGATGTATATTTGTTAGTTTTGAATCATTAGTTGATATATATGATGACCCAGACCAACCACCTACTTGTTGTGTGATGGATACAGGATTGATCCTTCTCGTAGAGCATGAAGAGGGAAAGCATCATTGGAGAGGATGGAGTAGATGGGATGATTATGGAATGTCAGAGGAACTGCTAGTGACCCAAACTCACACACCACAATAGATTAACTTTTTAACTCTTTTGTTTGATCTAGTTAGCTAGTTCGTATGGTTTCGAGTGCTTGAGTATTTTTTTAGTGATCATATTTTAATTTATGAATTTAAATGAGTGATTTAATTATTATATAGCTTACAATTAGCTTCAAATGATGGTTGTGTAATGATCGTTGTGATTGTTATGTTTGTGTGACATTATTACTTAGCAAATCAATAATCTATATTATTTAATGCATCTTTTTAAAGGTAGCTAAAGACATTGAAATTAGTATATAAAGTAGATTCGATAAGAAAATTCATAAATATAACATCATAATGTCTAAAATATAGGTTTGGCAATTATTGTTATGTTAACATTTAATATATTGTCTAGTTTGGCCAAAACCGGTAATGGTTTTGGCAATCCTCATCTTAAACTCATAAATATACTTTTCCTAAGTTAAAATGTTAATTTCCTATGTAGACTATCCTAATTATTATTTTAATTCTTAGATAATAACCTATTTATAATTGGTTTTGCAATGTAATGTTTATCATAGGCATTATTAATAATTCACATGCTTATCTAGTTTTTGCATGAAGTCAACCTTCAAATAGATTGATTTGCTTTTTAAGAAATGATTATTATTTGGAAGCTTAAATGGAATGGATTTTTCTAACTTCAATTGGGCTCAAGTAGTCTTATGTTATCTCGATCTTTTGAGTTGGAATTGGCGACAACATGATAATGGCACTTGACTGTAGAGTTCGATTACTTCAAACTTGACATGCAAAAATCAGATTAAAAATAGTTTCCACCATTGATTTATGGAATAAATGGCATGAAATGAGGATGGGGCGATAGAGTAGGAAGGAAAAAATGGTTTTAAGAAGCAAGTATTTGAAGTTTTGGGGAAGGAAATACGGAGATAGAAGAAGTAGGCATAATTGAGAGAGTTTTACAAAGCAAGAAGAGCCAGGCAAATATATTATAAGGTTGGCTCTGTAATTTATATTTATGAGTGTAATATCATTTGAAAATGGATATGGGTTTTACTTTTTTTGAGATTTGATAAAAAAAAGGTTTGAGTATAGGGCTCTGTGGATGGCTCAGCCATCCACAGACCCCTATACCCAAACCTGATAAACCTAAAGTGTACAACAATGTTGTATGTCTCTATATTGTTTCAAGCATGGCCATAATTTTATTTGAAAGCCCAATTCAATTTATAAACACAAGGAATAGACTATTTGGTATCTTCATAAATGAATAGAATGGTTTTTATATTCATTGAGCTACCCTAAGGATAATGGGATTACGCTCGGCCTTCATAAAAATACTATGTTAGAAACTGGAAATAGTAGTATTGTAGTAAATTCTGTATATAACTTTATATAACAATTTTATATACTTTTACACAACAATGACTGTATATTATAGTTAAGAGGTGCATATATATACTTGTGTGTGTGTGTGTGTACGCAGACCAGTGAGTGAAATTTCCTTGTATTATATATGTAAACATATTTATATAATTATATATATATGTGAGTAGTATATTTATGAACTATACATTCAAACTTGAGTCTTTTTATCTAAGTCTTCCATAGTTAACAAGCCAAGTAGTGGCTGGATATAAGATTTTTTAGATATCTAATTTATTATGGAAGGTGTGACATATTAGATGAAATCTTTAATCCTCGATTAAAATTTTGGATTCCAAAGTAAATGATCTATCACATATTAGTATTATGTTCTGATTCTAAGTAAGCTATATTTTATATAAATATGGCTGACACACTTGTTTAGTATATTTGACTTGAGATTGCGCATTAGTTTGTAAACATAAGTCTATCTTAAATATAAAAATATAAGCACGTTGTATATTATATATTAATATGACTGCATCCTTTTTTTGTATATAGACTACACACTTATTTATGTAATAGACTTATAATGGACCCAGTCATGAGAATAGTTTACCTTGATTTGAAAATGATTTCTGAACAAGATCATTGGAACCTAGGTAATAAACTTTAGATATATTAAAGGATATTAATATGATCCCTAGTATTTAAGAGCATAATTTGTATAACATTCAAAAACTTGATTTGGGGAACTGTGTATAGTACCCTGTTAGCTTAGTTAAAAAAGATTTGTTATGAATAGAGATCTGAAATCAATTACAAATTTAAAGGAAATGAAATATAATTCTTGTCTTGTTTCATTTGGAACACAATATTACTCGACTGAGTACATAATCTGTAGGCCAGGATAAATGGAGAATATAACAAAAAACTACATTCTAAAAAGCATTTTTGACAATAAAATTTAATTGTATTATTCTGCGATGGATTTATAAAGGAGGTTAAAAAAATTATAATCTTTTTACAAGGTGGTTACGAAAATCAACCAACATGCTCATGAACCAACTATTATTTAAATAAAGCAACTATTAAACCAAAACATTAAACTAAAACTTATTTGTATCATACACCCAACAAACTCCCCCTTGATCCAAAGAGGTGTAGATGATGAAGATCTAGATCTATGACTATGAAGTCATTAATGAATCTCTACTACATCTTCAAACTAGCACACTATACATCATGGTACTGATCAAAATAGATGCCACTCCATAAAGAAGCCCACCTTATGAGTTGTGGCATAAACATCTGATAAACATGATCAAGGCCTACTCATCCCTTATGATCATCATACCATACTATAGTAGAACCCTATCAAAGCCTGTCCAACTACATCGACCGACATAAGGTCCCACACAAGAATCTATCTAAGTGATCCTCTAGTACTTAGTATGGCACATCTCTAAAATACCCAACAAATGCCAACATCACATGCATGCCTTTGATCAATACTCAAAATGCTAGCAAATATAATTCTAACTTGTATAACCACCAAAAACTAATCAAAGGCCACTGTGCAATATCTTCCCCCTATGAGGCAAGAGGTGAGAAGCTGTACAACATAAAAACAAATTAAAACTACTCTATCTATTCCATGTCATGAATATCAAATATAGAAAGCTAAAAATAGAACTGAAAGCAAAAATACAAGCCAAAAATTATTATCCCAGTAGTGAACCCATATTCTGAATGAATAGCAAACTGGAGAAGGAAAATATCTTCCAACCTCAAGTTGGCTCTGTTTAGCCTATTAGATCCTTAGGGACCTATAAATGCCAAAATGTAACACTATCATCACTGAAAACATAGGTAGTGTGACATGTAATTATGGTCTTTATTTGATTTATGCAAAACATTTTTACCATTTGAGAAAAAACTTGAGGTGTCAGATTCCACCGAAAATGCACCCGATTTCATTACAATGCATAATTTATTCAAAATATGTAAAAAACATATTTACGCATGTCAAAATAAAAAATGTTCTTGTAGTGCTCTTAGAAATCCATTTTCATGAAAAATGAGTGGTCATATGAAGAATTTGGCTATTGTATGTAGAAGATATTACAATTTGAAATTTTGCTCCTCTATCAAGCTAGGCATACCCCCCCTCAATGGTAATTTAGAAAATTTGACTAGTTTACAAGGATTAAAATATCATAGAAAAACATGATGGATCCCTCCTTGTTTATACTCGTTGAGAAGCTATCCGAGTCTAATTTCCAAAGAGGTAACTTTGACAAAATACTATGATAGTGTGTTCAAGATATGGTAAAAATGACCATGGTAGGTGCAAATTTTCCTGGTTTTCACATTTAATTCAAATAACCCCTTTGCAAAAAAAATATTTTTAATCCTTTTTTTTTAATGTTAAAATAAAATGATTGCAATAATATTTTACCACTTCAACTCTGCCTTCCTTCTTTGATGGGCTGTATAATGTTTAGGTTTTGAAATACTTCGAGAACTTTGTTTTTATTTTAATCATTTACCATGCATTCCAAGCTGCACTGAACTATCACTTAACTATTTTTGGCTTTAAACTAAGTTGAAGATGTAGTACACTACAATAGGGCCATGCTAATTTTGAAGTTTTGAATAAAATTTATATATAAAATATGGAGAAAAATTATTGCAGGCTTTTACCTATTTGTTTTACTACGCCGATCTAGCTGTTGAGATCCATGCCCTCGCCAACATCATTTTCCCATCATTTAAAAATCAACATTAAAGAATGGCAATCGCTTCCCTATAATCAATAAAATCTATATTATAAATATGGACTAAATTATGTTTCAAACAAATTACTGCTACGCTATGCTATATAGAAGCGTTGGTCTTTGAACTAATTCTTCTAAAAATTACGAACTCCTTATATTCAACAATATATTCTATTCTTCAACAAGGAAACCCTCATATTAATGAATCAATATATATTTTAACACAGGGTTTGAGAAAGTTTCCTGCACTCAATCAAAAACTAAGCTTTTGAAAAAAATTGAAACTGCCAACATACCTTGCTAAAGACTGTGTTTTATGTATCAGATCGTTGCCCCCACTTTTTTTTTAATCTCCTCCTCCAAATTTTTCCCATGGTTCTGATGCCACTGTAGGCTAGTATAAATGGATAATACAATAGAAAACTAAATTGCAAATAACATTTTTGATGATAAAATTAAATTGTATTATTCTGAGATAAATTTACAAAGGAGGTGAAAAGATTTATAATCTTTTCACGAGGTGGTTATGGGACTCAACCAACATTCTCGTAACCCAACTATTATTTAAATAAAGCAAATATTAAACCAAAACATTAAACTAAAATTCATTTGGATCATAAACCTAACACAATCTTGAATTAATTGATTGAAAATGTGAAGTAGTGGCCTGGGTGTTTATGCGTTTTTAAAGGATGGAATTGAGATCCTAGCGTGATAGAGATTCTAGTTTGCTTGATGATTTCATATGTTAGATGAATTTATAAAACATGTACTTAGTTGAATAAAATAATAACTATTGATTATATTAGAGTATGGAGTTTAAATTTATAAATTATGTTTAAGGGTTGATCTTTTGAGAAATCATATATATATATGTATATATAAAGTATTTATAAATAAGAATATATCATAAAAGCTATGTATAAAAATATTTAATGATCATTTAAGGTAAAATTAGCTTTACAATGATTGTATATGTTTGAATGTCTATGAAAAACTTGTAAACAAAATTACAAATTAAATGCTTTGGTCTGTTGTTTAACTTAGTAAAGGCAGATAATTATTTTGGGTATACTTGTTTTCATATTTGGTGAATACCAATATAAACTTGGTTGTGACTAGGATCAAGAACAATTGTTTATTTAAACAATATGTTACATATGACATAAAATTAATTATGGTCATTGTGTAAAGCATACATATGGACTGTGTTATGTTGTATTTGTTATATATGTAATAATAGCATGTTTTAGATTCATTATATGCATTTGACCTAAAAAATGTAAGTTTATGATTATTTCCATAATTTGCATGTTCTCACTTCTGCTAATAGGAGTAATTTCAATGAATCTTTAAGTTATATATATAAGATCCTGTATTGATGATGCTAAGTTGGTAGTGAGATGGACTTCACTAGCCCAGATAACACCACCAATATTGGATGTAGACAATCCAATCAAATGGTGTGTTATGAAATTGACTGATCTGTGTGATAGTATGTTATTTGAAAACTTTGACCAAAGTAATGTTAAATATACATTGTCATTTCATATGTTTGATTTACATTATATGTGATATCATGTTAGAAACATATTTTCTTTATGGTACATGTCATGTAGTAAAAATTTTACTGCAAATGTGGTACTAACATGTCTCTTTGGATTTCCACACGATTACCATCTACCTATTTGTGAAGGGAAGGTCATTCCCTAATAGGGGATCGATGGTCTGTGGTTGTTGTGGAAAAGTGCTCGAATGATGCTCTCCCTTCCCACTACAGTACTTGGAGACTACACTTGAGATTATCAGAGATACACGAGTTGATTTGACTCAAGATATTAGGAGATTGATATCTATTTATTATATCAAGGCTGAATGCCTAATGGAAATGTAATTATATTATATTTGTTATACTTGAATAATATATGTTGTATTATTGAACTAGCCATGGTTGAGTCTTAATGTATTTACTTTCCTTGTAGTTGTAATATGTTATTGCATTCAGTATTATAATTTGGAACTATTATTGTTCTAAGTTATTGATAATATAATATGATTGGCTAAGTTGTTAAGTATCATTGTGGAATGAGTGAATGAATATTAAGTATTTAGTAAAACAAAATAAAAAAATATTATTGCATTATTCTAGGTATAACTTGAGGGGTTGTAACATATGGTATCAGAGCTTAGGCTCGAGCTCTAAGCCATAATGAGTCTGCTAACATTTTTGTATTCTTATGTTCAGTGAGAAATAAGAATGGTGTAAACTAGAGCATCGAGTGAGGGTCCTTTGAATATCAATGACAATAACTCTCTGAATGATCCTACCTAATTACCATTGAGCATTCAAAAAAGTTGGATAAGATTCTTATAGCCATGAACAATACTAGGGATCGAATCATAACCCTAAAATATTAAGTTCACAACCAAGGTGAGGAAGAACTTCAAGAAGAACCTGTTGAGCACCCCACTAAACAAGAAAACTAGCAGGATACGAGAGTTCAGGGAGCTATAGAGTTATCTAGGGACATGAAAAAGGTGAGTCCACCTAAGTTTGATGGAACTATTCTAGGTGATGGAGCTAAAGCATGGCTGACAAAGATGGAGAAGTATTTCAAGATTCAAAACTACTTCGAAGTCATCAAAATAGTTTGGGGAGCTTACCAATTAGATGGTGAGGTAGCTACTTGGTGGGCCAATAAGAAGTTGGAAATGATCCTTAACTTAACCATCACAACTTAGGATCAATTTGTGATGTTGTTCAGGTCTCGGTGGCTACCACAACTCTATTTTGATCAGAAGTTCATAGATTTATAGAATTTGAAGCAGGGAGACTTATTGATGAATGACTATTAGGAGCATTTCACCAAAATTTTAAAGTACATACCTCAGTACCAAGTTTATGAAAGGTTTACAAATATAAATTTTATCATGGTATTAAAACCCCATAACAGTTGTGAGGTAGATGTTCATGGACCTTCTACCATGGATTAGGTCTTTGAGAAGGCTATGAAGGAGTAGAATTTGAAGTCTTTTGCATAATTTAGGGAAAATTTAAATAAAATGTTTTGAAAGTTCTAATCCAACTTTTAAGAATAAGAATTAGAAGCAAAGGAGTAGAGATTCTAAGGGGTAGTCCAAGAACTAGAATGCAAAATTCAATAGTGGATCTGGCTACAAGAAACCAGGTAATGGATTCAAAGGTGGTTTCAATGAAAACCCATAGAATGATAGGAAAGGTTCACCTAGAGGTTATTTTAATTGTGGAGGATACCATTAAGCTCATGAATTCACTTAAGACAAGTCAAAAAATAAAGGTCCTAATTCTTAGCAGGGCAATTTTCAACAGCGTATTCATGTAACAATTGATAATTGGCAAACTAAATTTTAAGCATCACCCATAGAGTTGTTTGGTATTTTATTTGAATATCCAGTTTTTATTTGGATAGATACAGGGGATACTCAATGTTTTATGGCTCCTAAAATGCTTTCAAAGTTGTCTAGAAAATCTAGATATATGGTAAATGCATGGTTAGTACAGTATGGGAATGACTCAAAAGCCATGTTTGACAAGTGTCTAGTTGAAATAGAGATTGGGTTTCTAAAATTTAAAATTATTGTGGATCTATATGTAACATCATTAGGGTCATACGATGTGATCCTAGGAGTTAATTATCTTGATAAACATAAGGCCAATGTTGACTGCTATTTAAAGAAGGTTGAGTGTCTTGACGATTTTAGAAATCAGACACACATTTAAGGTGAAAAAATAGAGTTGAGACTCAAGAAAATTTATATAATGTAACTCAAGAGGGATAAATCAAAAGGGTTCCAACCATTTATCGTTAAAATAAATGAAATTGAGGAACCTAAGGAACCATCTCTCAAAGATTACCCATTTCTTAGATATTTTCATGATGTGTTTCCAGAAGAATTATTGGGTTTGCCTCCTAAACATGAATTCAATTTCTCTATCAACATCATACCTAAATCAGAACCATAGTCTAAGGCATTGTATAGAATGAAAACCACTGAGTTGGTTGAATTGAAGGCTCAACTCTAAGAATTATTCTTAAAGTTGTTGATTAGACCTAGTGTGCCAGCATGAGGTGCACCAGTTATTTTTATAAAAAATAAAGATGGTACTCTTCGGCTCTACATTGATTACATAATGTTGAATAAGGCAACTATTAGAAATTGGTATTAATTACCGCGTATAGATGAAATTTTTGATCAAATACGGGGAGAAACAATATTTTCTAAGATAGATCTTAGAGTAGGATATCATCAGTTGAGGATTCATGATACAAATATTCCAAAATAGCTTTCATAACTTGTTATGGGTATTATGAGTTCCTGGTGTTACCCTTTGGGTTGACCAATGCACCAACAACATTCATGAATCTCATGAACAGTGTGTTCATAGATTATTTAGATCATTTTGTTTTGGTTTTTATTGATGACATTCTTATATATTATAAGAATGAAGAGGAGCATCTAGAACATATGAAACTAGTTTTGCAACGGTTGTGGAATCACAAGCTTTATGACAAGTTGTCTAAGTGCACATTTTTTCAAGAAGGAGTACATTATATAGGGCATATTATTTTTTTATATAGTGTTTCTATAGATCTAGCTAAGATAAGAACCATTATGGAATGGCCAACACTGATAAATGTGCATGAGGTAAGGAGTTTTATGGGATTAGCAGGCTATTACAAAAATTTCATTCTAAATTTTTCCAAGATAGCCAATCCAATTACCTCCTTGTAATGAAAGAACTAAAAGTTTGTCTGGTCAGAGAAGTGTGAAGTAGATTTTCAAGAATTAAAAAGAAGACCCACCTCAGCACCAATGTTGAGAGTTCCTGATCCCAAGTTTTTAGTGATCAAAGATGTGTTAGGAGATGGTTTAGGTGGAGTCCTTATGCAAGACAATGCAGTAATGGATTTTCAATCTAGGAAGCTAAAACTTATGAGATAATTTATGCCCATCATGATCTTGAACTTGTAGCAATTGCTCATGCTTTGTAATTTTGGTGACATTATTTATTGGAAAAACCATTTGAACTCAAGACTGATAACTTGGGACTTAAATACATCTTCACCCAGCCCTATTTTTATGCTCATCAAAGACATTGGTTAAAGTTTATTGTAGACTATGACTTTGATATCAATTATATCAAAGGAAAATAGAATAGAGTAGCTAATGCTTTGAGTTGTAAAAGGTACATAGCAATTGTAGCTAGTATTAGGAGTACCTTCAGGGATCATGTGGTTGAGTTTTCATTAGGAGATGACCAGGTCAAAAAAATAATGTCTGGGAATGCTCAGAATCCTTAGTATAAAAGATTTAGTTTCCAAAGTGATGATCTTCTACATTTCAATGGTAAGATGTATGTGCAAGATCGAAAGAATCTGTGGAGCACAGTGTTATAAGAGTTACATAATGCCCCATATTCAAGACATCCAGGAGTAACCAAGCTCATGACAAAGCTTAAACCTTTGTATTTATGGAAGGGAATAAGAAAATATGTGGTAGGTTTTGTGTCATGTTGTCTGGAATGTGAGTGAGTGAAAGATGAACATGTGCACCCAACTGGATTGTTATATCCACATGATATACTAGAGTGGAAGTGGTAGGTGATTACTATGGACTTTTTCTAAGTTTTACCAATATCATGGAGTAGACATAATATGATCTTGGTAGTTGTTGATAAACTAATCAATGTGGCTTATTTCATACCAGACAATTTGATAGATGATGCACCTACCCTTACAAGGAGGTTCATAAAGGAAATGTATAGGTTGCATGGATTCCTAGAGAATATCATTTTGAATCATGATCCAAAGATGACTTCTAGGCTTTGGATAACTCTAAACTCAGCTTTGGGTACTTAACTAAATTCAAAATTTTATATCATCAAGAGATTGATGGTTAAATTTAATGAGTAAATCAGGTGCTAGAGGATCTTCTATGTATGTATTGCATGGATCAACAATACAAATGGGAAGATTATCTTCCATTGGTTAAGATATAATAACTCATACCAATCATCTTTGAAGAGGGCACCTTTTGAGTCACTATATGAAAGAAGGTGCATAACACCAATTAGTTGGGACAGGTTAGAGGATAGGGTAGTCTTCAAGCCTAAAATGCTTTCAAAAATGGAAGATCAAGTCAGATTAATCGAGCAAAGATTGGCTAAGGCCAATGATAGACAAAAGAGTTATGTTGATCTGAAGAAGACAAATAGATATATTTCTATTGGTGATAAAGTGTTCTTACGGGTTAAGCCATAACATATTTTGATTAAATTTGAGAAGTTAGCAAAACTATCACCAATATATATGGACCCTTTGAAGTGTTAGAAGTGGTCAATATTGTAGTGATATGCTTACATTGCCACCATCTCTATCTCTATTACATAATGTTTTCCATGTATCTTATCTTAAAAGTATATAGCTGATCCTTCACATGTTTTGGATTGGAATGCTTTGCAAGTTTTGGATCTTGGGGTGGTCATAGTAGAACCAATTAGGGTAATTAACACTTGTAAACTTCATTTGCATAATAAAGAGGTGTCAAAGTGTAAGGTATTATGGGACCAATACTCTGAGGATAGTGCTACTTGAGAAGACTACGATGAGTTCTACGAGATATTTTCATGTTTGTTTGAAAGATTTGATACTGGATACTATGTTTTTATTTTTGATAAACTCTTTTGATATTCAAAACTATTATTTGAATAAGTGTTACCGGGATGATGACCAATTTTAAGGGGGAATGATGTTACAACCCAATTTCACCCTATGTTTTATAACCTTAGAACATGTAGATTAATATGGTTATCATCTGATTATTATTGTTTTGATTTGAGATTTATGACATATAATAGTTATGGTACAATGATATGTTGTTTAGTTTACATGATGTGACAGTTGTACTTTCCTATTCTATACATTATGGTTGTATATTTATCAATTTTGCATCATTAGTTGATATATATGATAACTCAAACTATCTACTTACTTATAGTGAGGTGGCTATAGAATTGATTTTTCTCTCAGATCTTGATGAGGGAGAGAATCATTGGAGAGGATGGAGTAGATGGGATGATTGGGGGAAGTCAGAGGAATTGTTAGTGACCCAAACTCGCACACCATAGTAGAATAACTTATCAACTCTTTTATTTGATCTAGTTAGCTAGTTAGTATGGTTTTGGGTGCTTGAGTATTTATGTAGTGATCATATATTAATTTATGCATTTAAATGAGTTATTTCATTATTTTATAGGTTACAGTTAGTTTAAAATGATGATTGCTTAATGCTTGTTGTGATTTTTGTGTTTGTGTGACGTTATTACTTAACAAACTAGTAATATGTATTATTTAATGCATCTTTTTAAAGATAGTTAAAGACATTAAAATTAGTCTATAAAGTATATTTGACAAGAAAATTTATAAATATAATATCATAATGTTTAAAATATAGGTTTGGCAATTATTATTATGTTAACATTTAAAATATTGTCTAGTTTGGTCAAAATTGGTAATGGCTTAGGCAATACTCATTTTAAACTCATAAATAAACTTTTGATAAGTTAAAATGCTAATCTCCTATGTGGACTATCCTAATTAACATTTTAATGCTTAGCTAATAATGTATTTCTAATTGGTCTTGCAAAGTAATAGTTGTCATAGGCATTGTTAATAATTCACATGATTATCTAGTTTTTGCATGAAGTCAACCTTAAAATAGAATGGTTTAATTTTTAAGAAATGATTATTATTTGGAAGCTTCGATGGAAAGGATTTTTCTAAATTAAATTGGAATCGAGTATTCTTATGTTATCTTGAGATTTTGAGTTGGTATTGGGGACTACATGATTATGGTATTTGATTGTAGAGTTCGGTTACTTTGACTTTGACATGTAAAACTTGGATTAGAAACAATCTCCGCCATTGATTTATGAAAAAATAGCATGCAATGAGGATGGGGTGGTAGAGTAGGAAGTGAAAAAGGGTTTTAAGAAGTAAGTCTTTGAATTTTTATGGGAAGAGATACAGAGATAGAAGAAGCAGGAGTAATTAAGAGTTTTACAAAGCAAAAAGAGCCAGGTGAATTCTTCTTTCATGTAAATATCTTAAAAATTTGGTTCTATAATTTATATTTCTGAGTGTAATATCATTTGAAAATGGATATGGGTTTTAATTTTTATGTGGTTTGATTAAAAAAAAGGGTTTGAGTGGAGGGATTTGTGGATGCCTCGGCCATCCACATACCCCTACACCCAAACCCGTTAAACCCAAAGTGTAAACCAATGTTGTTGGTATCCATATTGTGTCAAGCACAACCATGATTTTATTTGGAAGCCCAATTCAATTTAGAAACCCAGTGACTAGACTATGTGGTATCTTCCTAAATGAATAGAATGGTTTTTATATTCATTGAGCTACCCTAAGGACAATGGCATTACGCTCGGCCTTGACAAAAATACAGTGTTAGAAACTAGAAATAGTAGTGTTGTAGTAAATTTTATATATACTTTTATATATCAACGATTACATATTATAGTTAAGAGGCACATATATATATATATATATATATATATATATATATATATATATATATGCAGAATAGTGAGCAAAAATTCCTTGTATTATCTATGTAAATATATTTATATAATTGTATATATATATATATATGTGAGTAGTATAGTTACGAACTATACATTCAAACCTCGAGTCTTTTTATCACAGTCTTCCACAGTTAACAAGTCGAGTAGTGGTTGAATGTAATATTTTTAAGATATCGAATTTGTTATGGAAGGTATGACGTATTAGATGGAATCTTAAATCCTTAATTGAAATTTTGGATTCCAAAGTAAATGATCTGTCACATACTAGTATTCTATTTTGAGTCTACGTAAGCTATATTTTATATAAATATGCTCTGCACACTTGTTTAGTATATTTGACTTGAGACTGTACATTAATTTGTAAATAGAAGTCTATCATAAATATAAAACTATAACCAAGCTATTTATTATATACCAACATGACTGCATCCTTCTTTTGTATATAGACTACGCACTTATTTGTGTAACAGACTTATAATGGACCCAGTCATGAGAATAGTTTACCCTGATTTTAAAATGATTTAAAAACAAGATCATTTGAACCCAAGTAAGAAACTTGAGATATATTAAAGGATATTAATATGATCCCTAGTATTTAAGAGCATAATTTATATAATGTTTAAAAACTCAATTTGAGGAACTATACGTATAATACTCTGTTATCTTAGTTGAGAAAGATCTATTATGAACAAAGATCTAAAAGAAATTACAAATTTAAAGGAAATGAAATATAATTCTTATCTTGTTTCATTTGGAAAACAATATTTCTTGATTTAGTACATAATCTTGAATTAGTTGATTAAAAATTTAAAACAGTGGCCTGGGTGTTGATGCATTTTTAAAGGATGGAATTGAGATCCTAGCGTGATAGAGATTCTAGTTTGTTTGATGATTTCATATGCTAGATGAATTTATAAAACATGTACTTAGTCAAATAAAACATGTATTATTGATTATAATAGAGTATTGAGTTTACATTTATAAAGTATGTGTAAAGGTTGATCTTTTGATAAACCATATATATACGCGTATATAAAGTATTTATATATAAGTATATATCATAAGAAGTATGTATGGAAATATTTAAAGATCATTTAAGGTAAAATCAACTTTGTAATATGACTGTATATGTTTGAATGTATATGAAAAACTCTTAAACATAATTATGAATTAAATGTTTTTCTTTATTGTTTAACTTAGTAAAGGCAGATTATTATTTTGGGCATACTTGTTTTCATATTTGGTGAATACTAATATAAACTTGGTTGTGACTAGGACCAAGAATAGTTGTTTATTTAAATAATATGTTACCTATGATATTTAAGTAATTATAGTCCTTGTGTAAAACATACATGGATGGTATGATCTTATATGGATTATATTTTGTTATATTTGTTATATATGTAATAATAGCATGTTTTAGATTCATTATATGCATTTGACAGATAAAATGTAAGATTATGATTATTTCTATAGTTAGCATGTTCTCACTTATGTTAATAAGAATAATCTGAATGAATTTTTAAGTTATATACTATGATATATATATATATATATATATATATATATATATATATATATATATATCCTGCATTGATGATGCTAAGTAGGTAGGGAGACAGACTTCACTAGCCTAGATAACACCGCTAATGCTGGATGTAGATAATTTGATCAAGTAGTGTGTTATGAAGTTGACCTATATGTGTGATCGTATGTTATTTGAAAACTTTGGCCAAAGTAATGTTAAATAGATGTTGTCATTTAATATGATTGATTTTCATGGTATGTGATATCATGTTAGAAATGTATTTTCTTTATGGTACACATCATGTAGTAGAAATATTATAGCACACGGGGTACTAGCATGTTTCTCTGGATTATTGTATAGTTACCATCTACCTATTCATGAAGGGAGGTCCATTCCTTGATAGGGGATCAATGCTATGTGGTTGGTGTAGAAAAGCATTTGGATGATGCTCTCCCTCCCCACTACAATACTTACTTGGAGACTACACTTGTAATTATCAAAGATAAACGAGTTAGTTCAACTCAAGCTCCAAAGAGCTTAGTTTATATTTATTATATTAAGGATGAATGCCTAATGGAAATGTAATTGTATTATATTTTTTATACTTGAGCAATAGTTGTTGTATTATTGGACTAGTCATGGCTAAGTCTTAATATATTTACTTTCCTTAAAGTTGTAATATATTTACTTTGCTTACAGTTGTAATATATTATTACATCTAGTATTAGAATTTGGAACTGTTATTGTTCTAAGTTATTGATAATATAATATGATTGGATAAGTTTTTAAGTATCATTGTGGAATGAGTGAATAAATGTTAAGTATTTATTAAAAAGAAATTACTGCATTATTCTAGGTACAACTTGATGGGTTGTAACATGTGGTATCAGAGCTCAGGCTCGAACTCTAGGACATAATGAGTTTGCTAACATTTTTGTATTCTTATGTTCAGTGAGAAATAATAATGGTGAAAACTAGAGCATCAGGTGAGGGTCCTTTAAATGTTAATGAAAAAAACCCTTTAAATTATCCTAACCTTTGTTATTGAGCATTCAACATAGTTGGATCAGATTCTTGCAACCATGAATGATACCAGGGATCAAATCACAACCCTAGAATAAGAAGTTCATGACCAAGGTGAGGAAGAACATTAGGAAAAACTTATTAAACACCCTACTGAGTAGGAAAACTTGTAGGATGAGAGAGCTAAGGTAGCTACAGAGTTGTGTAGGGATATGAAAAAGGTGAGTCCACCTATGTTTGACGTAACTATTCTAGGTGATAGAGCTGAAGCATGGCTGACAAAGATGAAGAAGTATTGTGAGATTCAAAATTACTCTGAAGTCACCAAAGTGGTTTGGGTAGTTTACCAATTAGTTGGTTAGGCAATTACTTAGTGGGTTAACAAGAAGTTAGAAATGAACCTCAAATCAACCAACACAACTTGGGATGAGTTTGTGACATTGTTCAGGTCATGATGGCTATCACAACTCTATTTTTATTAGAAAGTCACATACTTCTACTGGGAGTAGTTCACTAAAATTTTAAATTACGTACCTCAGTATCAAGTTGATGAGAGGTTTAGAATCAAAAAGTTTATCATGGGATTAAAACCCTAGATCGATGATGAGGTAGATGTTCATGGAACTTCTACCATGGACTAGGTCTTCAAGAAGGTGGTGAAGTAGGAAAAGAAGTTAAAGTCTCTAACATAGGTTATGGAAAAGTTCAATAATTTTTTTGGAAGTTCTAAGCCAACTTTAAAAAAAAAGAACTATAAGTTGAGGATTGGAGAGTCTAAGGGGTATTCCAAGAACTAGATTGCTAAATTCAATAGTGGATCTAACAACAAGAAACTGGGTAATGGCTTCAAAGGTGATTTCAAGGAAAACCTATAGATTGATAGGAAAGGTCCACTTGGAGGCTATTTCAATTATGGAAGAGATCCTTATGCTCATGAATGTGCTTAGGACAAGTCAAAAAACAAAGGCCATAATTCTTAGTAAGGCAATTTTCAACAATGTATTCAAGTAACAATTGATAATTGGTAAGTCAAATTTCAAGTATCATCTATAAAACTATTAGGTATTTTGGTTGAACATCCAATTTCTATTTTAATAGATATAGGGCTACTAAATGTTTTATAGCTCCTTGAATACTTAGTAATTTTCTTAGAAAATATGGATATATGGCAAATGCATGGTCAGTACAATATGGGAATAACTCAAAAGTCATGGTTGATAAGTGTCTAGTTAGAGATTTTCATGATGTGTTTCAAGAATTGTTAGGTTTGCCTCCTAAGCATGAGTTTGATCTCTCTATCTACATCATACTTGGATCAAAACCATAGTCTAAGGCACTGTATAAAATGACAACCATTGAATTGGTTGAATTAAAGGCTCAACTTTAGGAATTATTGTCAAAGGGGTTGATTAGACCTAGTGTGTCACCATGGAGTGCAACAATTATTTTTGTGAAGAATAATGGTACTCTTCAACTCTAAATTGATTACATAATGTTGAACAAGGAAACTGTTAAAAATAGGTAACTACTACCTCATATAGATGAAATTTTTGATCAAATGCCAAGAGCAAGTCTTTTCTAAGATAGATCTTAGAGCAAGATATCATAAGTTGATAATTTAGGATGAGGATATTCCAATAATAGCTTTCAAAACTCGTTATGGGCATTATGAGTTCACAATGTTACCCTTTGGGTTGACCAACACACTAACAACATTCATAAATATCATGAATAGTGTGTTTAGATATTATTTAGATCATTTTGTTTTGGTCTTTCTGGATGACATTCTTATATATTCTAAGAATGAAGAGGAGCATCTACAACATCTGGAATTGATTTTGCAATGGTTTCAAAAGCACAAGCTATATGGAAAGTTCTATAAGTGCATATTTTTCCAAGAGTGAGTGCAATATGTAAGGCATATTATTTTTGCAAATGGTGTTTTTATAGATATGACTAAGATAAAATCCATTATGAAGTGGCCAAAACTGAGAAATGTATGAGGTAAGGAGTTTTATGGGATTAACACGCTATTATAGGAAGTTAATTCTAAATTTTTTCAAGATAGCTAATCCAATTACCTCCTTGCAATGTAAGAACCAAAATTTTGTCTAGTCAGAGAAGTGTGAAGTACATTTTTAGGATTTAAAAAGAAGACTTACCTTAGCACCAATGTTGAGAGTTCCTAATCCGAATGCTCAGTTTTCAGTGATCACAAATACATCAGGAGAGGGTTTAGGTGAAGTCCTTATGCAGGATGGTGTAGTAGTGGGTTTTCAATTTAGGAAGCTAAAAACTTATGAGGTGAATTATGCCCCACATGATCTTGAACTTGAACTTGTAGTAATTGTTCATGCTTTGCAAGTTTGGTGACATTATTTATTAGGAAAACCATTTGAGATCAAGATTGATAACTTGAGACTCAAATACATCTTCACCTAGTGAAATTTGAATGCTCATCAAAGACATTGTCTAGAGTTTCTTTTTGACTATGAATTTGATATAGATTATATCAATGGTAAAGAGAATAGAGTAGCTAACGCTTTAAGTCATAGAAGGTACATAACAATTCTAGATACTATCAAAAGTACTTTTAGGGATTGTGTGGTTGAGTTTTCATTAGGAGATGAATCTTATGACCGAATCAGAAAAGAAAGGTCTAGGAATGCTTAGAATCCTTAGTATAAAAGATTTAGTTTTGAGAGTGATGGTATTCTATGTTTCAATAGGAGATGTATGTGTCAGGTCGAGATAATATGTGGAACATAATGTTATAAGAGTTACACAATGCCCCATATTCAAGACATCTAGGAGTAACCAAGCTCATGGTAGAGCTTAAACCTCTATTTTTTTGGAAGGGAATCAAGAAAGATGCTGCAAATTTTGTGTCACATTATCTAGAATGCCAACAAGTAAAAGTTGAAGATGTGTACCCAATTGGATTATTATATTTGCATGATATACTATATTAGAAGTGGCAAGTGATTAGTATGGACTTTGTCCAAAGTTTACTAATGTCATAGAGTAGACACAATATAATTTTTGTAGTTGTTGACAAACTAACCAAGGTGGCTCATTTTATATTAGGCAATTTGATAGATGATGCACCTACCCTTGCAAAGAGGTTCATAAAGGAAGTTTATAGTTTACAAATATTCCCAAATAAGCTCATTTTAGATCATGACCTAAAGATAAAATTTAGGTTTTGGATAACTCTGAACTTAGTTTTGGGTACATAAGTAAATTTTAGCACTTCATATCACCCAAAGACTTATGGTTAATTTGAGCATATAAATCAAGTGTTAGAGGATATTCTATGTATATACTACATGTATCAATAATACAGATGGAAATAATATATTCTATTGGTTGGGTTTGCATACAAAAACTCATATTAGTTAGATTTGAAGATAACACCTTTTGAGGCACTATATGAAATAAGGTGCAGGACACCAATCAGTTGGGACAGGTTAGAGGATAGTGTAGTTTTTGTGCCTGAGATGCCTTCAAAAATGGAAGATCAATTCAGATTAATCAAGTAAAGATTGGCTGAGGCCAATGATAAGCAAAAGTGTTATGCTGATTTGAAGAGGATAGATAGGCAATTTTCTATTAGTGATAAAGTGTTCTTGTGGGTTAAGCCATAGAAGAGCTTGATTAAATTTGGGAAGTTATTAAAACTATTACCACAATATGTGGGACCCTTCAAAATTTTATAAGTGGTCAATCTTTTAGCGTATAGGCTTTCATTACCAGCAGCCCTAGATATTTTACATAATGTTTTTCATGTATCTTATCTTAAAAATTATATAGTTGATCCTTCACATATTTTAGATTGGAATGCTTTGAAAATTTTGGATCTTGGGGTGGTCATGGTATAACTAATCAAAATAATTGACACTCATAAACTTCATTTACATAATAGAGAGGTGTCATAGTGTAAGGTCTTATGGGACCAATACTATGAGGATTGTGTTACTTGGGAAGACTATAATGAGTTCTATAGGATGTTTATGGATTTGTTTGCATGATTTGATACAAGATAATATGTTTTTATTTTTGATAAACTCTTTGATATTTAAAACTATTGTTTAAATAAGTGTCATCGAGATGATGACCAGTTTTAAGGGGGAAGGATATTACATCCTAGTTTCACCCTATGTTTTATAACCTTAGAACCTATGGATTAATATGGTTATCATCTGATTATTATTGTTTTGAATTGAGATTTATGACATATAATTGTTATGAGATAGTGATATGTTATTTAATTTACATGAAGTGATAGTTATACTTTATTATTTTATACATTGTGGATATATATTTGTTAGTTTTGTATCATTAGTTGATATATATGATGACTTAGACTAACTACCTACTTATTGCGAGGTCAATGAAGGATTGATACTTTCCTCAGAACATGATGAGGGAGATAATTATTAGAGAGGATGGAGTAGTTGGGATGATTGGGAGATGTTATAAAATCTGCTAGTGATCGAAACTCACACACCATAATAGAACAACTTGTCAACTATTTTGTTTGATTTAGTTAGCCAGTTAGTATGGTTTTGCATTCTTGAGTATTTTTGTAGTGATCATTTTTTAGTTTATGCATTTAAATGAGTGATTTCATTATTCTATACCTTATGGTTAGTTTTGAATAATGATTGCTTCATGATTGTTGTGTTTGTGTGACATTATTACTTATCAAACTAGTAATATGTATTATTTAGTGCATATTTTTAAAGATAGTTAAAGACATTGAAATTAGTCTATAAAACATATATGACAAACAAATTAATAAATATAACATCATAATATTTAAAACATAAGTTTGGCAATTATTGTTATGTTAACATTTAATATATTGTCTAGTTTGGTCAAAACCGGTAATGGCTTAGGCAATCCTCATTTTAAACTCATAAATAGACTTTTGCTAAGTTAAAATGCTAATTTCCTATGTGGAATATCCTAATTAACATTTTAATGCTTAGATAATCTATTTCTAATTGGTCTTGCAAAGTAATAGTTATCATAGACATTGTTAATAATTGGTATGATTATCTAGTTTTTGCATGAAGTCAACCTTCGAATATAATGATTTGATTTTTAAGAAATGAGTATTATTTGGAAGCTTCAATGGAAAGGATTTTTCTAACTTAAATCAAAATCGAGTAGTCTTATGTTATCTCAATATTTTGAGTTAGAATTGGGAACTGCATGATTATGGCATTTGACTGTAGAGTTCAGTTACTTCAAACTCGACATGCAAAACTTTGATTAGAAATAGTCTTTGTCATTGATTTACGAAAAAATGACATGCAATGAGGATGGGGTGAAAAATTAGGAAAGAAAAAAGGGTTTTAATAAGTAAGTCTTTGAATTTTTGAGGGAGGAGATATAATAAACAGGTGTAATTGAGAGAGTTTTACAAAGCAAGCAGAGCCAGACAAATTCTTCTTTCAGGAAAATATCTTACAAGGTTGGTTCTGTAATTTATATTTTTGAGTGTAATATCATTTGAAAATGGATATGGGTTTTAATTTTTATATTGTTTGAAAAAAAAGGATTTGAGTAGAGGGTTCTGTAGATGGTTAGGCCATCCATAGACCCCTACACCCAAACTCTATAAACCCAAAGTATAGACCAGTGTTGTAGGTCTCCATATTATTTCAAGCATGACCATGATTTTATTTGAAAGCCCTATTTGATTTAGATACCCAACAAATGGACTGTGTGGTATCTTTCTAGATGAATAGAATGGTTTTTATATTTAGTGGGCTACCCTAAGTATAATGCGATTACGCTCAGCCTTGACAAAAATACTATGTTAGAAACTGGAAATAGTAGTATTGTAGTAAATTTTGTATATACTTTTATATAACAGTGATTGTATATTATAATTAAGAGGCATATATATACTTTTGTACATACATACATACACACACACACACACACACACACACACACACACACACACACATATACAGACCAGTGAGAGAAATTTCCTTGTATTATTTGTGTAAATATATTTATATAATTGTATATATATGTGAGTAGTATAGTTACGAACTATACATTCAAACCTGAGTCTTTTTATCTTAGTCTTCCACAGTTAACAAGGTGAGTAGTGGTTGAATATAAGATTTTTAAGATAATTATTTTTTTATGGAAGGTGTGATGTATCAAATGGAATATTAAATCCTTAATTGAAATTTTGGATTCCAAAGTAAATGATCTGTCACATATTAGTATTATGTTCTAAGTCTAAATAAGCTATATTTTATATAAATATGGTCTGCACACTTGTTTAGTATATTTGACTTAAGACTTTGCATTAGTTTGTAAATAGAAGTCCATCTTAAATATAAAAATATAAGCAAGATGTATATTATATATCAATACGACTGCATCCTTCTTTTGTATATAGACTACACACTTGTTTATGTAACAGACTTATAATGTACCCAGTCATGAGAATAGTTTTCCTTGATTTGAAAATGATTTTCGAATAAGATCATTTGAAACTAGGTAATAAGCTTGAGATATATTAAAGGATATTAATATGATCCCTAGTATTTAAGAGCATAGTTTGTATAACGTTCAAAAACTTGATTTGAGGAATTGTGTGTACAGCACCCTGTTATCTTAATTGAGAAAGATCTGTTGTGAAAAAAGATCTAAAAGCAATTATAAATTTAAAGGAAATGAAATATAATTTTTGTCTTGTTTCATTTGGAAGATGTATTGCTCAATTGAGTACATGATCTTGAATTAGTTGATTGAAAATGTAAAATAGTGGCTTTGATGTTTATGCATTTTTAAAGGATGAAATTGAGATCCTAGCATGATAGAGATTCTAGTTTATTTGATGATTTCATATGTTAGATGAATTTATAAAACATGTACTTAGTCAAATAAAACAAGTACTATTGATTATATTAGAGTATGGAGTTTACATTTATAAAGTATGTTTAAAGGTTGATCTTTTGATAAACCATATATATACCTATATATAAAGTATTTATAAATAAGTATATATCACAAAAAATATGTATGAAAATACTTAAAGATCATTTAAGGTAAACTCAACTTTGTAATATGACTGTATATGTTTGAATGTCTATGATAAAATTTCAAATAGAATTACAAATTAAATGCTTTGGTCTTTTGTTTAACTTAGTAAAGACAAATTATTATTTTAGGCATACTTGTTTTCATATTTGATGAATACTAATGTAAACTTGGTTGTGACTAGGACAAAGAACAATTATTTATTTAAATAGTATATTACCTTTGACATTTAAGTAATTATAGTCCTTGTGTAAAGCATACATGGATGGTATGATCTTATATGGATTATGTTTTGTTATATTTGTTATATATGTAATAATAACATGTTTAGATTCATTATATGCATTTGACGGATAAAATGTAAGATTATGATTATTTCTATAGTTAGCATGTTCTCACTTATGTTAATAAGAATAATCTGAATGAATTGTTAAGTTATATATATATATATATCCTGCATTGATGATGCTAAGTAGGTAGGGAGACGGACTTCACTATAAGTTAAATGTCACAAAAAACTCAATTATACCCATGTAAATATCATGAAAAAACTTTTATGGAACCCCAAAAAAGATTTAAATGCAAAGGTGGAACCCCAATATAGGTTTGTATGTAAATTGAAACTCTGATTTAACCAGAGCAAATGAAATTTAGACTCACAATGTTACATAATACCATCATTCCACATCAATCCTCGATATGAAAAATATAAAGTGTTTGCATGAATAATATTCATGCCCTAAATATGATTCTTTTGTACCTCAAAGTGATATAAAATGCCATAATCTATTTTTCAATCTGTTAAATCTAATAAATTTGATCAATATGGCATGTATAATTTGATTCATAATGTCATAGAATATATCAATTATTCCTTGTAATCATGTAGAATTCTCCACATATGCTCAATTTATCCCATATGAATCACATAATATGAACATAAATATGAAGTATTTGTCTATCATGGACTAACTCTCTTAGACAAGCCTACTATATCCCCCTTTTGATATGAGAGATGAAGTTTGTGAATCACTCATCTAAAAAGAAAGAGTCATGTGAATCATGTGTTATATTGAAGAATTTAATAAATGTTAAGTACATATATAATCATGATAAAATATGTCATCATATAAATTTTTTATCATTAAAGTATGTATTAAATATTTAATTCGAGACAATGGGCATATAAATGTCATGTCGAGTAGATATACTAATTAGGCATGTGGTAATAAGCATCACTATAGATGCATGATATAAATCATGTCATCACACATAATATAAGTATACATGATAAAAATCATGGCACTAAGTCCAATAATAGTTGTATATAACACACAGATACACAATATCATGATTATGAAGCACACAAAAACTCAAGATACAACTTGAATTCGATTTAATTCTAACTTGACACGAACAACATGGCTATGACATGGACTAGATGATTATTTGACACAAAAAAAGCTTGATGTGACAAAATATAATCAATGTAATAATAGAACACACAATATCACACACATCAATGATCACACAATGTAATAATCATCAACATCAAGCACACATGGAGCAAGCAATGCTAGTATGTATAATCAATCGATGTCATTGTCTAATATACAAAAGTAAAATATACATAGGAAATAGTACCTTTAAAATATACACAATATCAAGTCATGTGTATAATATAACATGATCAATGACTTAATATATAAATATATAACCTAATATGTATGCAAATGTGTCCCTAGTGTAGGCATGCCCTCAATGTAGAAATGTAGCCCTTGGGTGTAAAAAATGTAATTCACCATTGTATGATAAACATCAATCAATCACGTATACTAACAAAGAAAGTCATGCATAGGTCCTGTGTGTGTGTGTGTGTGTGTGTGTGTGTGTGTGTGTGTTTTTGTGTGTGTGTAAGAGCACATCTAAGGGGTGTCTAGAATTAGATGGAGGGCTTAGTTATAAAGTGCTTATCTTTATATATAAAATAGTAACAAATATCCACATATTGCCATCATTATAGTCATCATACTCAAGTATGTCTAAGGGATTTTATACATATGCATTGCATTTTATTCAACATTATTTTAAGGATTGAGTGTCATCTTATTAAATGATGCCACTTGACTTATCCTCGAATATTTGATCTTTTGGTGCTCATTGTTTCCATCATGATGAATTATGTTTGTTTTATCTTCAAACATGAATGTAATATGTACTTATTTGGAATATAAATTATAGATTGTTGTTTTAATAACCATTATTGTTGGAGTGAAGCATGAAATTATTCCCTGGTGCACATCATAATTATAAATGTGTCCACAATCTTTATTCCATAAGCAATTAATAATTTAATATGGATTATTGATCCATCACAATCTATAATTTATTGCAATTCATTTATTTTGACTCCTTCTTCATAATATTTAACCTCTTACCGATAATATCCCTAAATGAATACTTGAATAGTCAATGGGTTCATCCATAGACACTTGTGGCTTCCATTTATCTAGCTTAATATTGTCCACCACGTGTGAATTATCTTAATAGTCCCTAGGCATATAAGTGTAAAGTTTATATCAGAGAGATAATCATATATGTTTGTGGGAACTTAGTTGTTATCATTATCACTATCATCCTCCATAAATATCCAATTGGGATATTTTGTATTGACCAATAAAGGAATATCTGATATCTTCTCTTTTTGTGCTTTATTAAAATGTGATGATTCTTTTACCATCTCTCGACTACATGATATATTTGAAATTATATCATTTTAATTAGTTTCCTATGACTTTCCAACTTTATATTTATGTATTTGTTCCACCAATATAACCTTTAATAGAGGTCTTATGGAGGAATGAGAATCTATAGATTGTGATATACATCCATCGCTAGGTTCTACTACTTTAAAATACTTAAAAAGGTTGGTTATCCATGGACATGTGTTTAAACATCCCTCATACAAAAATTTAAGCATCAATGAAATGCAAATGGTACAACTTACATAACGTAAATCCAGGTCTAGATAAGATTAGGTTATAATGTAAATGATTTGGCATTACTTAAAAGTTAGTACTTTAATGCTTTAGGGCCAATTGTTACATCCAAAGTAATTATTCCTAGTACTTAATGAGGTACACTATCAAAACCTCTTTATTTATTTAATGATTTATGAATAAAATTTATAACGATACCTAGTGTTTTTAGAAATATTATATTACAAATGTTCAAATTTTGATCCATTATCTATGAGCACATACTCAATCCCCTTATTTAATGTTTGAAATTGAATAGACAATGGAAGTTTTTGATCTATGGTATGTTGATTAGGAAACTCTTCTTTCTTAAAATAAATTATATCTTCATTATTATTCAATGTATTAATAATGGATACAAAATGAGCTAGTTTTGTAATATTTAGTAAAGATGCATCACATAATGTTGTATAAATAATATCCTTATATATAATGGACCTCTTGAGTAACTCTAATATGGACATCTCTAGGTGATTTGAGGAATACCTTAAGAGGTGGAAGGGGTTTATGAGGGACATTCTCAGTACTTGTATAAGATGATGCACCTTACCTTTATTTTGTGATAACATGGATTGTTTAATATAATACAATCTTATGAAAAATATTTTTTGTGGGATGGTGGCTATCACCACCTTAAGGTCTAGGGGATGAGGAATGAAAGGAGTAAGATAAACCCTTTCCTATCAAGTAGTAATCATAAGTATCTCATATTTGATATTCGTGTAATATGTGCCACTAAGGAGAGATATGAGTTCATCATGATTAATATCATCCTTAATTTTAATGAAGATAAATTTAACCTATTTCATTTCACAAATTGTAAAAATATTATAAAGTTTAGGAAAGATACATGTAATCATGACAATCATAGCTTGAAACACAAAATATCAACTATTAATATCCATTATATCTATGCGATGGTTTTACTTATTTTGTGATTAAGGGTAAATAAAAAGTAATTTTTGAAAGTTAAACCCTAATAATACTAAAATATAAAACCCTAAGAAGGAAAGACTAAGGTAGAAAAAACCCAGGGTTTTTCATGCTCAAGACAATGATCAAATTCACCAAAATGTTTTACTTATTTTATGATTAGCGTTATCTAAATAAGATAAAACCATTGAAATTAAATATATATAAAATAATAAATTAACCATATAATTCTAAATGTAAAATGTAGATTTATATTACAATTACTATTTTTAGAATCAACAAAGCAAATAAAGAATAGATGCACTTAAGTAATTTTTCTAATTATTGTTACTCATTACCTTCACCATAGTATTTGAAAATGTTTTATATTAGATTTTTGAATACTTATATTTGGAAGTATGACCTAAAATCTAGCATGAACACTATCAACCAAACTCAGACCCCTGCATCAATTGACACTATCCTAATGGATTGTGCGAGTCTGTGTCACTAATGCAGTAACATCACCTAAAAAGTCATTTTGATGCATAGTTTGATAAATTTTTGGTTTATTAATATTTATTTTAAGTCATGAGAGGTTTAAATTAGTGATTTACATAATTTTGAGGTCTTAGGTTAGCTCCAAATTTGAATTTGAGCGCATTTGTTAGTTTCCTGCCAAAACTGCCATTTTGAATATTTGAATTTCTATCAAGAATTATAAGGAATAATTCATGTTATTATAAGGTTTTAATTTTGTATCTTGGTGTGTTTATGGGTCATTTAGATATAGGTATGGTTCATAATAATTTTACACTCTCTTAGGTATGATTCCATGTATTAATCCTACCTGATGCCTAAACATGATGACTTACGAACATCCCATCTAGCTCATTATATCTAATACAAATTGTCCATAAGTGTTGCATTTTGGATATATATTACATTTAATTTAATAGTTAAGGTCTTATATAAGTAGGAAATGAGTGCAATTATCCTTTGCTTATATGTGATACATTGTTGATTCTTTATCTTGTTATTGTGTCTAACTTGGATGAAGTGAGCATAGTTTTATGTACAAAAATACATCCCTATGGTGGGATCATTTTGAGAAGACATCAAATAGTTTTGGAAACCCTTTTTGGAAATAGTTTTAAGGATTTAACAAAGAATACATTGATCTTCAAAGATATTCAGCTCCAAAGATACTCTGAAGGCACTCTAAAAACGCTTTGAAGATATTATGAAGACCAGTATAAAGTGCTCCGAAGACACCCATACATGCTTTGAAGATGTCCGTCTAGATCCTATAGGTCAAGAAAGTGATTATAAAGATATATATTATATATATATATACAGAATTTCCATTTTTAGATATCTTCTTTTAGACATTACTATTCATAGTAATGGTCTAAAATGATCTAGATATATTTATATTTTCTATTTTGTAAAACCAAATATAACCTCTTCAGATCTATGTTAGTTATATTCCATCTATTATTAGTTGAGTCAGTTCTAATGCCTTCCTATAAGCATGGGATTTGATTCCTAGATATTTTATTTTTGAATAAGTAGATTTGGCTATTTAGATCACCAAATTTTGCATTCTGTGAATAGATGTTGAGATATGCTTTAAATACATGTCTCCTTCTCATTCCAAAAAGCTATATAATCAATGAGTTAGTCAATCAATTATGATAAAAAATTAGTAAAAGCATTCTAGTGTAGTTTCACATATCTATATATGTTACTTTGATAATAAAATTAAGTTCAACATTCCTTTTCATTATTGAGTAAAGTTGTTCCTATTTTGAAGGAGCAAGGGCCCACTTCTCTCTGAATATTAGGGCAAATTGGTATTTTTAGTTATAGTTTAAAAGTATTTATTTAATTTAGGTATAATTCATTTACTGCAAATCTCAATTTTCTTTTCAAAAGCAAAGTGTGAATTTCCTTTTAAATACAAGTATGTTTCCATTAAATGGAAAGGTTGTTTCAATTCAATGCAAGTGAGTTTTCTTTATGCAAGTGTGTGTCTTTCAATTTCATATAAAGTAAATTTTGTTAACTCATCTCCATATTCAAGATTTATCAAAAGTAGTTTAGATTATAATAGACAACATTATCATATTCTAAAATATCACACTATCCTACCCAACTGGACAAGTCTATTTAGGACACCATAATGTCATATGCTAGATGTCTAAGTTCTAGATGTTGATGGTGTGAATGCCATATGATATCTTCAGTTAGCAAACCTTTTAGATTTATTTTTTTGCAAAATAGAATTAGAGTCTTATTTGTTATCCTTAATATTTAGACATCACATTAGAGTAAACCCCTCAAACAATGAACTGTAAACTCAAATATCCAATGGTATCATTGCATATAGACTTAGACACTAGCCATGGTAGAAAATGACACCAATCCATTGATTGGTTAAATGAGAGGTATAAAAAAGCATATCATTTTTAGCTCCATTATTGGGGATAATTTTAATCAATAAGTGTTAGTGAGATCCTATATTAGAGTTATACAAGGAAATTAAAAAACATTCATAAAATTCAAAAACAAAAAAATAATTTAGGACTCTTTAGATTTATGAACCGCCTAAGAGATTTTCAAGGATGATTTATCTCTAAGGGATCTCAAATAAATCAAGAAGAGCAGATATAATCCTTGTTATAAAGATCATGAATCAAAATAAATGAAATTGAAATCCATATACAAATGTTTTCTGATTCCTCTCCTAAACAAGGTTAATCTTCACAAACATATCCTACAAGAAGAATCCTATTCAGGACATCTTCTCCTATAGGGATAATTGATCCTAAAAATCCTCTTTCTAGAATAGTTGGATTTGATCCACAAGCTCTGCAAGAAGAAGATCTAATCACTAATAAAGATTATCCTCCTAAGATATACCATAGGTTGAGCACCAGAGAAGAGAATTTAGATTGAATTGATAACCAAAGTTGAGAAGAAAATATGGGAGATGAACATGCACATGTTGAAAACCCTAATTGACAACATCAATGAAATATAGCTTTTTTCTATCCAATCAAATTAGGTCTTAATGATATAACTTCTATGAAAAATATCTCACTATCCATTTTACTTAATTTTAGAGGTAAATCCTTAGAGGATCCAAATTGGTTCCTTCTAAAATTTTATGTTCTTTGCCAAACATATGACTATGTCATAGACAATCAAAAGTTGAAGTTATTCCCATCCACACTCAAGGATGCATCCATGAGATGGTTCAGGGGCCTTTAAGGTAAATCCATACCCACTTGGGATGAATGTAAAATACATTTTTGGATAAATATCAAGACTATTATAGAGTCAGAGAACCTAATGGGAAAGGGTGACATTGCCAAGTTAACCTTTCATAAAATTTCAGCATTGTGTACTAACTACTACAGGACGAGACCTAGCATAAGGAAATCATGGTTAGGAATGGAATAATTTACTAATTTAAAGATAAAATTCTAGTACAATTGACATACACATTAGATGGCCTCAAATCAAAATCCAATGCTACCAACACTGAAGAGTTGTCAATATATTGTTCTAGATGTAGACCCAAACATGAAGTAAAAAATTATCCTATAGACAAAATAGAGGTATGCGGTATTTATAACCTATACCATGATAATAAAAATTAAAAACACCTTCCAACCATAATAAACCAATTAAAACAAGCAACACATATAGTTGAGGAAGTGAACTTTATCCAAAGACAAGGACACCAGTACTCTTAGCCTCAAAATCAATTTGGCCCAATATTTCCTCCCAATCCATAGATAACACTTGATGTCACCGAATATTACACCCTATAGGAGGTTTTTCAAGACTAATAGGAGATTTGGGAAACATGGAAATACTTCTAGGTATGTGGGTTTACCTATAATAGAAGTAGGCCTCTAGTTTTAATGGTTAGCTCCCTGAATTTGTCTTGAAGTGCTTATCACCTATACTAACTGTTTGCTTGTGGGAAAAGGGATAGAAATATACATGAAATAAATATACTATAATGAGGTGATACACCATGAATATTTTCATAATGCTATCATAATTATTTCACTAAGGTACAATACCTACAAACAAACTTCCACATCCCAATGTGTTCTAACATAAGTGTTTCAATATAGAGGTGATATGCATAAGATAACTCAAAGTAAGTAGAACAGAGCTTAGATTACTAAATATAAGGAAACTTTCATGATTTAAGGGATCATAACACACAAGATACACTCTATATGACATGTTCTAATGAAAACTTCCTCCATAAGGCTTGAAAGGATAAGGAAAATCAAGGATAGAATCATTAAGCTTCATCATTCATCACTTTGCATACTTAGTAAAGATGTTTGTGGACACAAAACCAAATTTATTGTATTATTCAAAGGCAAATTAAAATATTAATCTAGTACTTCACCATAATAGGTGTGGTATTAACAAACAAGAGCCAAAATGGCTATTACTTATAGAATTTGAGATAGGAGAGAAGAGAATGAAGTCCAAGAGTCATAAAAACACTTGTAAAGCTGAGAGAAGGAATTATATTTGTATGATAATGGAATATGGGATAGACCATGCAAGTTATAATTGTATAAATGTACCTCAAAGCATGAAACTCCTTTAGGTCTGGTGTAGGACTCTTCAATTGCTTGCTTAGAAACTACCTTCATCATTTGGCCTTCTTTGAATGCTCCACATTAGACTAGGGACATGTGAGATCATTTAAATATGAGGGAGGGGCTAGAAACAATCTCTAAAATGCATTGGATGTGCCCCTAATCATCAATGTTATTCTGGCCAAGTATTCTCACTGCCTATAGTCATAATCACCCCTCTTTTACTCACATTTCGCACTTGGCACCAAGGTAGTCTTCAATTTTCCAATCAAATCCATGTAGGGGGTGATGTGAAACTTATCAATAATATCCATGGCCTTATATAAATCGTGTAGACCTTAAAAATCCTCCCAATTGGAGTTTTTACCTTCTCACTTGGTGATCACTCTTTGTTCACTATGACAGTTTGGACTGGTTGAGATGCAGGTGATAGCAAAGGTAATTTTGAGCTTTTATGAAGAAAAAAATGAGTATGATAGGTTATATTAGGTCCCATACTAATTTTGAAAGTGGTTTTCATCTTTTTAAACCCTTATATACTTGCACAACACACAAATATGTCAAGAAAATCCATTTTACACCCTATTCATACAAGTGGGGTGGAATCAAATCTGATGGGAAAGAGACTTAGATAATCCTATACAAGTTCCAATCATCTCCTAAGTCATTATATCCCTCCTAGATGCCTATCCTTTTTCATCTTTCCAATTAGGTCCTTATCAATGTTTTAGAGGGTTTTAGGTGGTTTTAACTTCTAAGGATTATTTATAAAGTTGTGACGTCTAATCCTTTGGAATATTCCTTAAAATTCAAGTTCAAGACCCTCTCTAACATCTCCTATATCCTTAATCTCCCATGCTAAGCATCCATACCAATGTAATATTCCCAAGTTGACCTCTCATGTTCTTCAAGGCATTTTGTGCACCCTATTAAGATCTTAAACCAAAAAATGGCTTATCTATGGTCTCTTATGAATTTCAAAAGATTTGATACACCTTATAAATCCCTATGAACATTTTCCAATTATTTTTAATGATTTATTAGTTTTATAAATGATATTATAACCCCTTTTAGTCCTTAGGCCTAATCAAGACCTAGTAGGTCTATCTGCATACCTGTGAGTTTAGGCCACCTTGTTTGGTTTCTAACACTTTTGGGGCCTTAGTAATGATTTTACATGTTAAAAAAACAATCTAAACCCTTTTTCAATGACCCAACATCTCTCAACACACATTTTTCCTTTTAGCTTGCTAAACATGCAATGTTTTCACCTTCTGGGAGTGCTCTCTGTCTAAGATAAATAAAGGGCACTTCCCCTATTATCCCCATAAAAAAAGGTATGGGAGGATTGGGTAGGTTATGGAGACACTTTTTACCAATTTTTAGGGGTGAAACATACCTCTATCACCTCAAAATATTACAAAACCCAAAATAGACTTATGGAGTATGCACTGTGTGCAGGATTTTGTATACTGACTATAGGTTCACCTTTTAAGATTAACTCTTGCTCTATTTTCAATTATATGAGAGTCAAGTGATATGTTATTCATAATTTAATTTTTTTTAAGACATGTAAACACTTCATACTTCACCAAACTCCTCATTATATCTCTTCTACTTAACAAGCCTAGACTGACAGACTATGTATTGTGTTTTCTTGCTCAGAAAAAGGGATGTGTATATGTGAATCTTTCTTGTTAGAACTTGAATAATTTCCATAATAACTTCATAAGGTCCTCTAGGCTCCCCTCACAATTTTAATTATTCACACCATGCTTTAGGTTAGACGAAAATCAAGATTGGTTGTGCTTTGGATCACTGTCATGCCACAATCAACTGTAGTTGACTATTTTGGAGTCAAAATGGGTTTTATAGGTGTATTTCAACCTTAAATTTTGTGTTACTCCTCATAAGATATTTTAGAGTCTTGTAAATAACTTTAATTGACATATATCCATGTTTTGTAGGGTCCTTATGTCTATAGTCATCTTATGAGACTGTAGGTACTTACAGTTAGACTGTAAGTGGTCTCTTTGGGAATAGTGGTATACCAATAGGTGATCAATTATATCAATATCTCACATTTTAACTATCCTTGAAGCTAGTTGAACTCCCATTATCATTATTAATTTAATAAGGTCACTTGACTTAGAGATATGCTCTTAACATTCTACTTTGGACTATAAGTCACTTAGAAGTTTAGGATCCTGTAGAAAACACTGAAAGACTATAGTGAAAAAATGTGTAAGTTGGAAACTCTCTCTACATCACCTATTTGGATAAAACACCCACTTTCCTTGGAAAGGTGTTACGCCTATATGAGGGATACAAGATGAAATCATCCAAACTCATCTAGACCTCCTATTTCTTCATCATATGCCAACATCAAAAGTGGAATAGGTCATATTTTGAGTTTTTAATGAAAGGGATCCCTAAAACTCATTCTCCAACTTGAACATGGCTTTTCAAGACTACTTGCCTCTTAATGACCTCAATCATGATTGTAATAGTATCTCCAATTTCTCAATTCCTTAAGGAATGTCTTCAACACGTTTAGACTCTTCACTTAACACCTTCAGGCCTTTGTGAGGGCCACCTGTAGGTGCAATTGTAAAATGTAGCACAATGAGTATAAGACATGAGAAATATGCATGGTGAATGGTTTTTTAATCAATATTAGACCTATTCAAGATCTTAAAATCAATCCTTTCCACCTTTAAATAATCTAACCTAGTTCAAATGCTCATTTCAACATTTTCAGTCTCCTGTGGGTGGCCTGTAGGTGCTCATCAATGGTAGGCAAGGTAAAAATATATGAATATATTGGAGAACTAATCTCAAACTAATATTGGATATATCAAAGACATATTATCACTTCATAATATACCTCAATGCTTTAAAAACCTTATGTTTTCCCACCATGGCCGTGCAAGGTCCTTTACCATCTGACTGTATATGACAGTCATGCAAAAAGTTGACTATGTTAGCCATGACTGCAACTATCATGTGAAAACCTTTGAAACTAATTTATTTTTAAGGAAGGAGATTACCATGATAATAAAATCATGAAATATATCATCTCACATTCATTTGAAACCATTAGAAGAACAAGGATCTATGTATTTTGTGGAAGATGCTTGTAACTTAGCAAATGTGATGTTAGGCTCCTCCAATCACTTCAAAACATGAAAAAAGGATGGAAACTATGAGAGGAATATGTATACATCCCATATAAATAATTTCAATAAGATTTTTGTATGAACAAGCTCATATAAGAAGAAAACTTGCATGGTATGGGGATTAACATGCAAATTGAGATAGTCAACTTCTAAAGGATGGTTCATAAAGTACACATGACCAATATTTGAACTCCTATCATGAATATTAATTATACCAATTTTAATTTCTACCACCAAGAGCATTTGACCTAAAACCTCTTCTATTAGTCGTACTAATAAAAAACCTATTGATTAATTTTGCATGTCTAGTGGAGCGATAACGGAGTAAAATGGTTTTCAGCCATTTTTTATGCTTCCAAAGTAGATCAATCACGTAAATTAAGTCAATGAATTTGAATACTCACTTCAATATCTTTCCACATGTTCCATACTCCTATATAGGTTGTACATTTGGCAAAACCTCCTTCCTTTCACTTGTTTTCTTGATTTCAATTAGGAACCTATAAGTTTTCAATTAGAACTAACAATAATAATAAGTTTATGACATATTGGATGTTATAAGAGAGTTTAGAACACTTGTATACCTAGAAAAACCATACCACCTTCATAAATGACTCTAATATGCATCTTAAGTGACATAGAATGACTTAGAAAAGAATTTGACTATGACCAAGGTTAATGACCTACCAAATGACATCAAAAGGACCATGATACACCATATAACATTATAATATACCCATATATCAATTTTTTTACTAGATGGGGTTGACCTATTTCACTTATGGTCAAAATAGTCAACATTCTCGATGATTTCCTAGGTGTGGTATGCTTACAATGCCAAGACTAGTAGCCTAATTCTATCCATTAGGTCATGGAGTCACCTATACATAGATATGACACTAAATTTACCTTTGAAAACACCAAACATGAAGGGAAAGACACAAAAAATAAGACACACCAAATGAAATAAACATATGTTCAACTAGAACACTTATGGAAAACACACACAACTAAAACAAAAGCACACACCTAACCTAATATTTACAGGACTAATCTTCATTTCTTCAATATCAAGGATTTAAATGTATCCCATTCACAAGGATAGGTAGCTACTCTCCACTCATCCTTGATAATTGGAAATACTTGCTTTGTTTGCACTTGATGATGACATATGGTCCACTCCATCAAGTATCAAATTTGGTATGCCTCTCTGACTTTGCTCTATCTTCATCCCATTTTAACATTATATCACCTTATTGGAATGTTCTTGGAGTTGCATTATTATCAAATTACCTCTTAATTAGAATTTGGTGATGTTCCATAGCATTATGAGCCTTGTTTCTAGTCTCTTACAGCTCCATTAACTCTATTAGCCTCACCTCCATTGGAGTGTTCTCAAGCAAATCGAGTTGATGTTCCAACTCTAAGGCAGGAAGCTCTTGAGATATAGACATCCTAGCCTACCTTCTATAAATAATAACAAAAGGAGAATTCCCTATTGACCTCTTGGGAGTTATTCTATCAACCCATAGGGATATCTTCAATTTAGTGTGCCAAGCCCTTTGATTATCCTCCAAAGTTTTCTTGATTATTCTGATCAAATTCTTGTTAGTAGATTCAACCAACCCATTACCTTGAGGGTAATAATTAGATGATGTAATCAAGTATATGCCATTTCTTCTTGCCTAATCAGCTGTTTTAACACCTATGAAAGCATGTGTATTATTTGAAATGATGGTGTAAGGGGTTCCAAACCTAATTATAATACTTTAATAGAACTCCAGAATAGCATTTTCATTGGCTTCCTTCAATACCAATGCCTCAACCCACCTTGTGAAGTAGTCAGTTATTGTGAGTATCCATTTGTGACCTGTACTTGATGGGGGATTTATCATGCCAATGAAGTCAAGACCCCATTACATGAAAGGATGATCTACTTGAATAGGCCATAAAGGGAGAGTTGCAAGCTTTTGTTTTCCTAAAAAGAAAGCACATTGTATACACCTCACCCAAGAATAAAAATATTTAAATAGGCTAGGCAAATAATATCCTGCCCTCATGATCTTGGCAACTATGGTTCTTCGAGAGAAATGACCTCCTATTGTCCCATCATGAATTTTTTCAAGTAAAACTCCAAACTGGTCATTCTCAATGCATCTCAATAACACACCATTAGTGTCTCTTCTAAAAATCACACCATCTACAAGACAATAAGGAATATCTTGAAATCTACAGTACCTTCTTTTGGATCTACTCATACCATCAGGATACTCACCACTTTCAATAAATATGATGACATCTTGTGTCCAACTTTGTAAAGGCATGGAATCAACTGGTTGAGAGCAATCACAATTAATTAAAGCTTATTATTTTGAATCATGGAGGTCCGAAGATAGATGTTCACAAACACATTTACCCCTTATCAACTTTTTCACTTTGATATCAACATCATATTCCATTACCTTAGTAATCCACCCTACCCTCTTTTCACTAAGGTCCTTGCTCAAAAGAAACTCTTTAGTACTAGGATGAGAGACCATAATATGAATCCTATTGTTTGAAACCATATGCCTAAACTTATTTATTCCTTGTATAAAAACAAGGACTTGTTTCTCCATAAATGTGTACTTGACTTCATAATCTTCCAAACCTTGACTAAAGAATGCAATTAGTTATTCCACACCATCATTATTTTGCATTAATATGACTGAGATAGTATCAAGGTTAAAAAATGAATACAACATGAAGTCTTTAGTAAAATTAGGGTTCAAAAGAGTGGGAACTTGTGTAATTACTTTCTTGATGGCTTTAAAGCTGCTCTTACCTTCCTTAATCTGAGAGAAGACTTGGTTCTTCTTGAGCATCATTGTGACAGGTTTCACCAAAGATGAAAAACTAGGTATAAACCTCCTTACAAAATTTATCTTGACTAAGAAGCTTTGGAGTCATTTATTATGCAAGGAAATGATAGACCTATAATATCATCTATTCTTTCAGGATCAATAATTGGACCATCTTTGGAAACAACATGTCTTAAGAGCTTACCTTCATGAATAGCAAAGATGCATTTTTGGGGTTGAGAGATACTCCATACTACCTACACCTTTAAAACACTTTCCTTAGGTGTTTCATATGCTCATTAGCATCCTTAGAGAACACTATTATGTCATCTAGATATACCAAAAACATTTCATTGATTAGACCTTTGAAAGCCATGTCCATTGCTCTTTAAAAGGTAGCACCAATATTTGACAAACCAAAGGGCATATTCCTATAGGCAAAATTCCCCCATTTTGTAGTAAATACTATCTTGATATAATCATCTTCATTCACTAGAATCTGATTATAACCAAAATATCCATTTAGGAGAGAGAAATGTTGAGAACCTAAAATAATTTACAAAATCTACTCCATTGAGGGTAAAGGATAGTGATATTTGAGTGGCACTCTATTAATATATCTAAAATCCACATAGATTATTATATCCCCATTCTTCTTTCTAATAGGCAAAAGGTTTGCTACCCATGTTTAATGCTTGATAGGAAAGATTATTTTATATCCAAGGAGTTCGGTAAGTTCTAACCTCATGAGTTGTTTAACCTTGGGGTTAATGGGCCTTTGTTTTTGCCTAACCAATTTAGCTCCATGTTGCAATTCAATGGTATGATGTTCTAGGCTAGGATTAAAATCTTTTAGGTCCTTATATTCCCAAGAAAAGATGTCATGAAACTCTCTACACAAGTCAATGAATGCTTGCTTCTCTAATGTATAACATACATTGCCTAGTTTGAGGACTTTGTCTTTAAAGATCAAGACCCTTTTATAATTATCCTCATTTTTATACATAATTACCTTTTCCTTATTCATTTGTTCATATTAATTAAAGATAATATCTAAGGTAACATATCCCTTAGGTATCTTATTTGTGCTTAGCTACATAATCTAATTATCAAACTATTCTTGGAGTTTCTTTTGGTTTCTTGAGGTAAACTCAGCCTTATTTTTCAAAAAGTGTGCAATGTGTTTATCACTATAAAACACTTGCCAAGACACCTCATTATCAGGTATGGAAGGTATGATAATGATCTTGATTTCCTTTCTCTCTTATGGTAATAGGTGTATCAAATTGTGCCCCCATGGCAACTAGTCTATCAACATGATTATTCTACTCCCTTGGGACTGATTGTATGTTGAATTCATTGAAATATTCAAGAAAATATCATACCATATGATTATAAGAATTTAAAAAAGGGTTCTTGGTAGTAACCACATTCCTAACTTGATGCACAATCAATTCACTATCTCCATAAAGCTGTAAATCCTTGATTATTTTTCTCCTTTCCCATTGAAGGCCATGAATCAAACCTTCATACTCAACCACATTGCAAGCACAACTGAAATGGAACCTATATGAAACATAGTAATATTGTTTATATGTGGAAACCAACATAACACCAATTCATATACCAATATTATTTCTTGATCCATCAAAAAACATTTTTCACATTCCATCATTCTCACATTCCTCTTTAGCAAGTAGGGGTATTGACATTCCTTTCTCATGTAGGCAATACACTCCTAAATCAGTCTCCTCCATGGAAGCATAAGGGTCATGATCATAGGTGTTAGTACCATACTCATCAATAAATAAATTATAAATGCCTTCAAGCTTATAAGAAGCACTATCATCCTTACTAGGTTCCTGTTTATCATTGATAACACAATTCATATTGGCACTTACTTCAACATAAGGTTCAATATGAAATTTAGAAAGTGGTTGAGTCCTAATTATTAAATTTTCTCCATAACTTGTCATAAAATCTAATAAGTACCAATCAAATAAGAGGTATCCTCCTATCTTAGCTGTAAAATCTCTTGAAAGGTATATTTCAAAATGAGTAGGCAAGTCCACAACAACAATGTCTTGGAGGATAGGGAATTTAGGACAATCATGGACAAAAACCTTTAAACATTTGATCAATCCTATTATATTTTTAGGTGTACCTTATAATTTAATCAATAATTTGTATGTGGTTCATACTTTATACCTAATCTATCAACTACAACTTTCGGCATCACTGATGTAGAGGATCCACTATCAACTATGCAGTTATGAACTAGTTTGTCACCCACAATGAGACTAATGTAGAAAAGTGGAGGATTTTCAGCTTTGGTAGATGGTTCCATTATATTATTAGGAGAATTTTTAAGAAAAATATTTCTATGACCATGACTTGGTGACTGATGACTAACATGGATAGTGGACAACTATTTTTGCAAAAGTTATTTTTGGTCAAGCATATGAAGGACATCCCAAAGAGAAATGGATGTCTTGGTATTCTTTAACGAGTCTACAATGTTTATAGTATAAATACCTAATTTTTATTAAGTCTTTGGAGGTAAGGAAGTGTTTATATCTTGAGGAATTGAAGTAATTTGACTAAACCTTCCAACATTCTAGTTTGGAGGAGGTCCAAGAGTGTTAGGGATTACCATGCTTGCAATCATGCCTTGTTGCCTTATAGGAGGATTAGATGAAATTGTAGGCACACTATTACCATCTCTTAGAGCCTTTATTTTAGCTCTTGTTTTGTTTGAAATATAAGTTTTGTTGTTAAGCACAAAAGTATATTCAACTAGGAAGTTGGTGAAGCTTTCCCCTTGAGGCTGCCAACCTTCACTTATTTGCATCAAGACTTCATCTTTAGCTGATAGTAGAGGAGTGAATTCTCCTTGAGAAACTAGAGCTTGTTATCCACCCTCATTAGCATCCATGAATGGAATTTTTTCCATTCTTCTCCTTTTTCTAAGTTGTTATGCACTGGTACCATCTCTCTTGTGTTGAAGTTGGAATTAAGATTGTATATATTGGCAGGCCTATTAAAATTAGGCTACCCTTGACCTCCCCCTCTTCCATATTATAATCCATATTGTTGCTGATAGGGATAGAGGTTTTTATGAGCACCTTTTTGTTTATTGGCTTGCCTAATCTGGGATTCTAACCATTGTATATGTGCATCTTTATCCATGGTATTATCTACCTTATTTGGAGCAGACTTTGACTTAGCATTTACATTGGGGGCTTGAGCAATGTTTAGAGTAACAAAAATAACATTAGGAAATAAAGGCATATACACTTTAGGAGGTAGATTTATAGCTTGACTAAGGCCATTCTCATCTCTAATATCAAGTTCATAAGCTTTAATAAGAGTGAAACCACCCATAGATTATAACATGATGGCAATATCAGTATAAATGGCTCTCAAGTATGTAGGGAAGACAAAGCTAGCAGGTGGTCTCATGGGAGGAGGAAACATATGCATTATTTACTTGGTGGTTCTTTGGATCATATTGAGATGATGTATGATTGAAGTGTGATCACTCTTGTCTTAAAATTTTGAAGTTGTCAACACTCCAAAGTCATCCCATATTGTGATGCAACCACCGGGAAAGTCCTATACCAATCAAGTGATTTACCTCCAAGGGACATGGAAAGGAGTATATTGGAAATATTGACCTCAATGACACTATGAAAACTAAAAAAATTAGAGATATCCCTGATGTGCTCACTAGAAGTAACATGGCCTTCACCATTGAATATAGGAACACTCTTTGTAGTATTAGAAGGAATGTCATCATAGGCATCAAGATGAATTGGATTTTTAGTATTGAAGGTAGAGAAATCATGTTGCCTAGCCATGTTTTCTTCAAGATATTCCTCACTCTCTTGATCCACTTGGCAAGAAAAGTCTTCTTTTTATTCAAAGGACAGAATATGTTGAGGGTTTTGAACTTCAAGAGGAAGTTTAGGTTGAAGAGGTGGATTGATGGGATTGAAAACTCTACTAGAATATGACTTAGTAAGGACCATGAAGTATGAGAGCAAAAATATGACAAAATAATGGTCTAAAACTAGATTTTACCTTGAATGGGGTCACTAAATGTTGATTAGCACACCAATATGCAACTGATGTTGTCAAGACCAACATTCACCTTAACAAGTTACCTTTAGGACAATGGATCCCACCGGGTGTGAAAAACTATTGTCAACAAATCTTACACCCTAGAGGAGGTTATTCAGGCCTACTTTAAGATTTGGGAAATATGTAAATACTTCTAGGTATGTGGGTTACCTATAGTAGAAGTAGACCTCTAGTTTTAAGGGCTAACTCCTTGAATTTGTCTTGAAGTAATTATCAACTATGATAACTATTTTCTTGTGGGAAAATGGATATAAATATGGATGAAATAAAGATACTCTAAGGAGGTGATACACCATGAATATTTACACAATGTTATCATACTTATTTCACTAAGGAACAAGACCTACAAACTAGCTTCCAAGTTTTAATGTGTTATAACATAAGTGTTTTAATATAGAGGTGATATGCATAAGACAAATCAAAGTAAGTAGACAAGAGATCAGATTAATAAATCTAAGGATACTTGCACACTTTAAGGGAGATTAAAACACTAGCTAAACTCTATATGATATATTAGAATGAGAACTTGCACATGACATGAAAAGATAAGGAAAAGCAAGGATATATCACTAAACTTGACCATTCATCACTTTGCACACTTATTAAACACATTTGTAAACTCAAAACTATATTACTTGTATTATTCAAAGGAAAAGTACAACATCAAACCAATAGGGATTCACTATACTAGGTGTGGTATTAACAAACAAGATCCAAAATGGCTAGAATTGATAGAATTTGAGATAAGAGAGAAGAGAATGAAGTCCAAGAGTCACAAAAACACTTTTGAAGTTGAGAGAAGGAGTTATGTTTGTAGGATAATGGAATATGGGATAGACCATTCAAGTTCTACTTGGATAAATGTCCCTCAAAGCATGAAATTCCTTTAGATCTAGCGTAGGACTCTTCAATTGCTTGCTTAGAAATTGCCTTCATCATTTGGCCTTGATTGAACACTCCACAATAGAATCAAGATAGATGATATCATTTCACTATGAGGGAGGGGTTAGAAACAAGATCTAACATGCATTGTTTATGTCCCTAATCATCATTATTATTTTGGCTAAGTGTTCTCATTGGTTGCAGTCATAATCACCCCTCTTTCACTCACCTTTTAGACTTAGTACCAAGTTATTATTTAGTTTTCAAATCCAATCCATTTAGGGGGTGATTTTACACTTGTCAATAATCCTCATGGCCTTATATCAATCATGTATACCTTAAAAGGCCTCCCAATTAGAGTTTTCACCTTCTCACATGGTGATCACTCTTTGTTCACTATGCCAGTTTGGACTGGCTGAGATGAAGGGGATACCATAGGTATTTTTGAGATTTTTTGAATAAAAAAATGAGTCTTATATATTATGTCCCATACTAACACCCACATTTATTTGCATCTTTTGAAACCCTTCTATACTGCACAACACATAAATCTATCAAGAAAATCCATTTTATACCCTATACGTACAAGTAGGGTGGAATAAAATTTGATGAGAAATAACCTTGAAGAATCCTCTATAAGTTCTAGTCATCTCCCAAGTCATCATAGACCTCTTGGATGCCTATCCTTCTTCATCTTTTCAACCAGGTCCTTAACAAGGGTTTTAGAGGGTTTTAGGTGGTGTTGACCTCTAAGGATTATTCATAAATTGGGACATCCAATCCTTAGGAAATTTCCAAAAAATGTAAGTTTGATATCCTCTCTAACATATCCTATCTCTTTGATCTCCCATGCTAAGCATCAGTACCAGTGTGAGCTTCCTAAGTTGAATTCTTGAGTTCTTCAAGGCATTTTGTATACCCTTTTAATATTTTAAACCAAGAAATGGCTTATTTTTGGTCTCCTCTACATTCCAAAATCTTTGACACACCTTATAACTCCCTATGAGCATGTTATAATGATTTTTAATACTTATTTAGTGTTATAAATGATATTAGACCCCCTTTTAGTCCTTAGGCCTAGTCAATACCTAGTAGGTCTGCCTCCATACTTGTGAGTTTAGGCTACCCTATTTGGTTTATACACTTTTGAGGCCTTAGTCATGATTTTAATTGTTTAAATAAAATTTATACACCCTTATACAATGACCCAACATCTCCCAACACACCTTTTGCCTTTTAGCTTGCTAAACCTACAGGGTTTTCACCTTCTAGGAGTGCTCTTTGTCTGAGATAAAATAGAGGGAAATTTCCCTATTTTACCCAATAAAAAAAAGGTATGGGAGGCTTGGGTAGGTTATGGATACACTTTTTACCAATTTTTAGGGTTGAACCATACCTCTAGCACCTCCACACCTTACAAAACCCAAAATAGACTTATGGAGTATTCACTGTGTGCAAGATTTTGTATATTGACTATAGGTTCACCTTTGAAGGTCAACTGTTGCTCTATTTTCCATTGTCTAAGAGTCAAGTGATATGTTATTCATCATTTCCAAGTTGATTTTAGACATGTCAACAATTCATACTTCACCAAACTCCTCATTATATCTCTTCTATTTGACAGACCTAGACTATGTACTTATTTTCTTACTCAAAAAGAGGGATGCCTATAGGTAAATATTTCTTGTTAGACCTTGAATCATTGTCATAATAATTTATTGAGGTCCTCTAGGCTCCCATGATAATTTTACTTGCTTAAACCATTGTTTGGCTTAGACCAACATCAAGACTAGTTGTGCTTTGGATCATTGTCATGCCACAGTCAACTATAGTTGACTATTTTAGAGAAAAAATGGGTCTTATAGGTGTATTTCAACCCTTAAACTCTGTGTTACTCCTCATATTATACTTTGGAGTCTTGTAACTAACTCAAACTGATAGATATCCATTTTTTATAGGGTCCTCACCTCTGGAGTCATCTTATGAGACTGTAGGTACTTATAGTCATATTGTAAGTGGTCTCTTTGGGAACAATGGTATACCTGTAGGTGATCAAGTATGTCAAGATTTCACATTTAAACTATCCTTGATGTTATTTTAACTCCAATTATCATTATTAATTTAATAAGGTCACTTGCCTTAGAGATATGCTCTTAACATTCTAACTTGGACTATAAGTCACTTGTAAGTTTAAGATCCTGTAGAAAACACTAAAAGAGTGTAGTGAAAAATGTGTAAGTTGGGAAGTCTCTCTACATAACCTATTTGGATCAAACAACCAATTTTATTGGAAAGGTGTTACCCCTATGTGAGGATACAAGATGGAATCATCCAAACTCATCTATACCTCTTGTCTTTTCATCATATGGTAGCATCAAAAGTAGACCAGGCCCTATTTTTGGAGTTTTTAAAGAAAGGGATCCCTAAAACTCATTCTCCAACTTGAACATGGCTTCTCAATCTTGCCTACATCTCAATGACCTTAGTCATGATTTTCATGGTATCTCAAACTTCTCAAGACCTTAAGGAATATCATTAACACATTTAGACTCTTCACTCAACACCTTTAGGCCTTTGTGAGGGCCACCTATAGGTACAACAACAAAATATAGGGTAATGAGTATAAGACATGAGAAATATGCATAGTGAATGGAATTTTAATCAAAATTATACCTCTTAAAGATATTCAAATGAATCCTTTCTACCTTGAAATATTTCAACCTAATTCAAATGCTCATTTCAATGTTCTCACTCTCCTATGGGTGGCCTATAGGTGCTTATCAATGGTAGGTAAGGTAGAACTATATGACTATGTTGGAGAACTAATCTCAAACTACTCTTGGATATATCAAAGACATATTTTCACTTTAGAATATACCCTAATGATTTGAAACCTTATGTTTTCCCACCATGGCCATGTAAGGTCATTTACCATCTAACTGTATATGACAACCATGTACAAAGCTGAATATGTTGGCCATGACTACAACTATCATGTGAAACCCTTTGAAACTATTTTATTTACAAGGAAGGAGATTACCATGATAGGAAAAACATGAAATAGATCATCTCACATTCATTTCAAACCATGCCTAAAACTTAGCAAATGTGATATCAACCTGTAACTCGAGATGTTAGGCTCCTCCACTCACTTCCAAACATGAAAACAAGGATGAAAACTATGAGAAGAAGATTTACATATCCCCTAGAAACAATTTCAATAAATGGTTTGTATGTACAAGATTATACAAGAATAAAACCTATAGGGTGTGGGGATTAGCATTCATAATGAAACAACCAACTTCTAAAGGATGGTTCATAAAGTACAAACAACTAATCTTTAAAATCCTACCATGAAAATGAATTACACAAAGTGTACTTGTTGACCAAATTTGACCTCAATTCAAATTTTGGTCAACCCCTACTATTTTAAACTTTTATATAAAGTTTCATATGTCCTATGGGGTCATCTATTGTCCTACATGTCTCACTTACCCTTTCCCTAGTCCTTGTTGAAACCCATCCTCTTTGTACTGGCTCAGTCAACCAAAGTCAACATTGGTCAAAACTAGTAAAACTTAGTCAAAGTGACAAATTATATTGAAATTTTCCTAAAATGTTCTTTTAATTGTTTCAACGTATCCTCAAGTCACAAATCGGCCATTTGCTAGGTTTGATATGGTAAAAGGGTCATTTGGCCACCTTTCTAGCAATTAATTGACTTGTACAGATGGTGGGAGTTAAAAAATATGTCATCAAGGAGGATATAAATGTGGATAAGGTCAAATAATGTTAGGATTAGTCAAGTGATAGTTATAAGTCTGTTATGATCAAGAAATGATAGTTTTTCCTCAAAAGTAAGAGTTTTTAGGGACTTATACGGACTTCTCAAGTCCACCATCAGTTAAAAACATGGTGGAGTGACTATTCAACTCCCCAAAGGTCATTTCCACATTTTGATTTCAATTATAATGCAATAAAGTTCATTTTCAACTTGTTTTCCTCCATTTTCACTTGGCAAGCAAAGAAAGGCTAGATTCAATCACTTGGCATGGGCCATACAGGTGAAATTGGGAAGAGTGATTCTGGGGGTAGATATTAATCTGATTGCACTTAAATTTCATATAAATAAGTTATAATTTGGTTCCTCCTCCTTTATGAACAATCATTTACACTCTAGGCAATTTTTTGTGGAATTACATTCAAGAGGGGTATAATTGTGCATCTATTTATTATTTTTAGGAATACATAGAGCTATGTGAGTTTGATGAAGTGTTTTAAGGTGGTAATAGGCCCTTTATAATGGTGTATCCATAATTAAACACTTCTCTCTTACTACCCTTGAAGGAGATTTCAAAATTGTGCTTGTTTTCCAAGTTTGCAGTCATGGGTGTGGAACCTGAGTTTTGTAACATGGAAGGAGCTCCTGAAGATGTACATTATGCTTATGTTTATGTTTGTAAAGGTGTTTTCATTATGTTCCCTTGTGAAATATCAAATTAGCATACTCCTCCAAATCCAAATTGCCTAATCTCCTTGTTCCCTACCTAGTCTGCTCACAATCATCTTACACAAGAGTTGTAGGAGGTTGTATAGAGGTGTGAATGGTGAAACACAAGTTAGAACTCTCCTTAAAGCCATATATTGTGTTGTGAATCATGATTCTCATTTGGAAAGAGATAGAATGAAAACTGAGAAGACAACCATGCTAAGACTCTAAATGGTTGAATTCAAGCTCATAGTCCTTAAAAGACCAAAATAGAGATCCTAGGGCTTCTTTAGAATATCATATGTCATGATCAAAGATGTTTCCAATGCACTTGTTTATTTGGTTTTGTATCCATATCCACCAAGAACACCAATTCCAATTTTCAAGGCCAAAGGAGGAGTGGATATGGAGTTTGAAAAAGCTTAAAAGTTGCCAAAAATCACTAAATTTGAACAGTGATATCTATAGGTTATAGATGGAAAAGTGGTCTTGCACTCCATTTTAATGATCCTCACCTATGAAATAAAGTTAAAACCATAAAAATGGTCTCAATAGAATTATTTATCTAGTTATGACAAAATTAAAGGTGAATTTTATGTTTGAACCCCTAAACACCCTCCGTTGTCCATACAACAGGCCTAGAAGACAAGCATCTACAACCAACACCTTAGACAGTGGCATAAATTGATTTCCACATGGCGTTCAAAAGGTTATAAGGTATAGAGGCTAGTTAAAATAAAGTTTTATCCCTAAAATTAAATTCAATGGATCTTATCACATCAAAATCAAGGCAAAAAACTTCACATATGCACCTACAGGCCTATGAATGGCCACTTACAGCTAAGGTAAATAGTGAGTTAGAGGTAGTGTCTTCCTTACATAAAATGAGTTTTTAGGATGTAATTTTACTAAAAAAGTGAGAATTGACCTAAAATAACTCATGATTACTCCATATATAACATGAAAAAAGATTGATTCTTACCAAAGATACACCATACAGGGGTAGGACCATGACTGTCACAGTCAGCAGGGTTATCCTTGTTAAGGGCCTAAAACATGGAGTTGATGTTGTATTGAGGGTTACCATGAGAAAAAAAGCATAGGAAAGGTTACATTACCTAAGAGAATAAATATTAGGTCCAAATCCATAAGTCAAGGCTCAGTGATTACCTACAGGTAGGGGCTTTGAGAATGTCTCAGTCTCATCAAACAATGAGCCTAGTCTTGGGAATGAAAGGTAGAATGGTACAAAGGAGTGAAGATTGAAATTAGTGAGATGAATGAATGAATAAATAATCATAATTAATATAAAATTAGTTCTGAATTGTGTCTTTAAATCTAAACCAAGCTCATAATAGCCTACAACTAGGTCACAAAATAGGGTTTCACTTCCTTTGCAGTCATAGACTTATTCTATGTCTCAAGAGCATGGAATGGGTTAGCAGGGAAAATAGATAGAAAATTATTTAAATAAAACATGGTAGGAATTAATGACCCTTATATTTCATGGAAAATCAAAATAAAACCTTCATTTCCTACAAGCATAACCTCTACCCTGCCTACCTTCATTAGGCTACCTTGTCAAAGTCTGCCATGGAAATGGTATTGGATGGAAGTCTAAATGGAGGATTTAGGTGCCAAAATTTGGTATAGAGTACCATAAATACATAATTAATATTATCCAATTATAAATTTTATAATTATAATATGGAAAACTCTCTCTATTCAGTCTCAGAGCAGGGGTAGTTTTCCATGCACAAAGAAGACAATTTTAGGGAAAATGATGAAATTGGTGACCAATAGGCAAGTATACTTTGGATGATGGTTGGATAAGCTATAAGAAACCATAGAGATCCAAAAAAAAATTCTATAAGGTCTGAGCACAAACAAGATACCCTACACTACAAAGGTTGTAGTCACCATGGGAAGGAATGGTAAGCAAATGGCTTCGTAAGGATGGCCATTTCAAATTATAAATTTTTAGAAGAATTACAATGTTTTGATTCATGTTAGGAGAGAAATTTCAGATGTGTATAATATATATATATATATATGTAAATAAAAAATCAAATGGGTCAATTTGAGGTTTTGGTTGCAGGCAAACCCATTGGCAAGGTCTAAGCCTAGTTCCAAAAGGGTGGTCATCTTCAATCCTAGCTCTTGAAGAGCTATTTTGATGATTGGATAATGTTTTAGAGACATAAAAAAATGTGTTGGAATATTAATATTTTGGAGAAACTATCCAATAAGCCATTTTTGGCTTAAAGTACACTCAAACATCACAAAATGCAAAGAAAAGACATGGATGACCAACTTCAAATGCTTGGAAATCTCATCAAATTTTGCATGGGACCTAGAGGTGATTGGAGAGGTTTTATAGGGTCAATACCTTGAAGTTTTTTCCATTATTTAAATTATTCAATGTGCCATCTATATGAACTATTGTTAAGAGAGTAAGGTGCTCCAAATCTTCCAAGAAGCCTGGTTTTAACCCAATGAGAGAGAAAGGACAACAAAATCACTAAAATGGATGTATAAATCTTGAAACTCATCAATATGACCTTTATAACTCTCATGAGATTCACCTCATTCCACTGTTCCATACCTACAAGTATAGGGTTGTACAAAATAGGCCAAGAAAAAGCATTCAATGCTAGAACAGGGGTCTTTACAGATGATCAGGAACTCAAATTCAACATGAGGAATGTTAAGGAGATGAATATAGTGATTCATAGGCTAATTTATTATTTAACATGTATGGGAGCACAAAATGAACATTTTTGTCCTCTAGGCTAAAAAGGCCTAATTAGGCCTTATTAGGAAGACTAATTGATTTGAAAAACACACTTGCCTCAAGTGTTGAACCATGAAACTTGGAAAAAAGTATAATGAAGAAAAAGGGTACTCAAAAATGGTATCACCTGGTCTTGGAAGTCCTTATATTCTCCTACACAAGTAGACTTGTGTAAAAACAAGGCTACAAGAGGACTAAGCCTAGTGAAGGCTCTATGAACAAAATGGGGACTTGAAGAGAGTCTGATGGTTCTAGATGGATTTTTTCAGTCCAATATGATGAAAATATGGATTCCATGAATAAATATTTCATAACTTGAGCTAAATCCAAATTTTAGCTAGTTTGGCCAAATTGGGCCTAATGAGACAAGGAAGCCTTTTGACACCTAAGAGGGGAATTTATGATTGCAGGTAATGTAACTATTTAAGATGATTCAATATGATTTAAAAGTATCCTTGGGATGAAAATATAAGTATCCAAGAGATCTCATGATCAAATTCTTGCCTCTTGCCATTTGTCAAGAAGGAGTTTTAATACTCAAAAATGCTTGTGGAAGAGTTTCAATGCCACATCGAGGAAGGTGCTCAGTTTGGGATAGACACATGTCCACATCAGTTATTTGATCTCTCCTCTACCTCATTTCCATGAAACACTTGTCCCTAACCTACTTTGGAGTGCTCTTGAAAGCCCATCATGAAGGTAATTTCACAAGAGAGAATGATTAAGAAGATTTCTATGCCACACTTGGAGAAGGGGATAATTAGGGATAGAATGATGTGAAAATTAGTTTCACGACTCTTACTACACCTCTTTCACATGCATTTTAACTGATTTACACCTTTGGAAACTTGTCCTTGTGTCTCTTCAAATTCTCTTCTCTCTCTCTCTTCTTCCAAGTTCTATAAATGTGAGCCATCTTGGCTATTGTAAAAGGAGACCACAACTAGTATGGCGAGGCCCTGCTGGTATGACATTGCATTTTGTCTTTCAACATTGAATAAAAATCTGATTCTGAGTTAAGAAAATTTTGTCTAAGTTTGTGAGTGATGTATAGTGGAGTTAAGTGATGGTGTCATCCTTACTCCTCTTTATCCTTCATATTTAAGCAAGAGTTTTGATTTTAACAGGTCATGTGAAGTGTATGAATGTACTAGGCTCCTATTCAAGTATTAAATTATCTCTATGGTTTGAAATCTACCCCCTAGATTAGTTATCTTTTTGATTATCCTATGTATGCCTATATTCAGATTGAAACACTATGTTAATATCCTTCAATGCCTAGAATTGGTCTTGGAAAGCCTTGTTGCTTAGTAGGAGTGTGATAGTCTGTGGGATATGTCTTGGTGTATCACATATTTAGTGTAGTTTAATTTTCATGTAAACTCCTAACCCTTTTCCCATGAACAAGCTTTAGATTAGGTGATATGCACTTCAACAAGAATCTAGGGAGCTAGCCCTTATAATCTAGAGATTCATCTCTCTTACAAGTTCACCCACAACTTGAGAGATGATTCCATATTGCATCAAATTGTAGGAACCTCATAGAGTATCCTAGGGTGAAAAATTTGAAGAGAAAAATACTTTCTACCACCAAGATAATTTGACATAAAACCTCTTTTATTGGTCATACTAAGATGAAACCTATTGAATAATTTTGCATGTGTATGGAGTGATGGAGGAGAAGAATGGTTTTTAGACATTTTTTATGCTTCCAAAGTAGATCAAGCATGGAAATGAAGTCAAGGAAGCTGAAGATTCATTGCAAGAGCTTTCCACACGTGTCACACTCCTCTATAGGCTGTACAACTACCAAAACCTCCTTATTTTCTTGATTTCAGTTAGGAACTTGTAAGTTTTTAGTTATAAAAAATAAGACTGACAAGTTTTTGATATATTAGATGTTAGAAAAGATTTTAGAACATGTGTTTACTTAGTAAAACTATACCACCTTCATAAATGACTCTAATATGCACTTCAAGTGACATAAAATGACTTAATAAAGAATTTGATGATGACCAAGGTTAATGACATACCAAATGACATCAAAAGGACCATGATACACCCTATAAAATTCTAATAGACTGATATATCAAGTTTTTTACTATAGGGGGTTGACCTATTTTGACTTGTGGTCAAAATAGTCAACATGGCTAGACAAGTCACACTACCAATGTGGGGGCCACTACAACCACAACCATGGGGTAATCAATAATAGATTCCACAAATATGGGGAATGCCTTAAAAGCCTTCCAAACATAAGGCACAATAGTAAAACCAACAACCACATTGGGTACAATAGTCGCCACCTCAATGATCAAATCAACAATATCAGCCACAAAGAAGGTTTCCTCCACAATAGGCCTTGATTCCTTCGCAACCTCACCACCACCAATTGAGCAGTAAGATAACCAACCATAGTTACCTACCTAACCAGTGGCAAATCCTAAGAATAGGCAAAATACACCTGTTTATGGATCTGATCAAGAAGGTAATGTTTTAAGTGGTTTAATTGAATTTAATAGTATTCAACTTAGATTAGGGAGGGTAATAGGAGATTCACCCATTACCATAACTAAAATTCCTAATGATGAAAACACTCTTGAGCTACTTGTAGTCCAATAATCAATTGAAAAAAAGGTAAAAGCCACAACCACACCAATCACAATTCAAGATCCCTCTATTTTTCCATTTCTTGAGAGACTTAAGGAAGAGAAACCTAGGGAAGATTCTAAATTGATGCATGAATTAAAAGAGATGAAGATATAAATTCCACTATTAAGAGCCATTAAGGATATTCCTGAGTTGAATCAAATCATTAAAGAATTATGCATCAAAGCACTAGGAAGAAATAAGGAGTATCCTAAAATAATTTATGTAACTAGAAAAATTGTTGATTTACTAGCAAAAAACATACTCATTCCTAAATATAGAGATCATGGCAGTTGACAATGGCAAACAAGTCCATTATAAATGTACTTGTAGATCTAGGTGTTGCCATCAACATAATGACTATCAACATAGTATAATCTTTATCTCTCACAGGGCTTTAGCCTACCACTACAATCTTGTAAATGGTAGGTCAATCCACTACTACCCCTGAAGGAACCATAGAAAATGTACTAGTCACCATAGAATCCTAGAAATATCTTATAGATTTCATGATCCTTCAACCTCAACCAAACATGGTAGGATATCCAATCATTCTTGGTAGACCTTGATTAGTTACAGTTGCATGAATTGAATGTAGATATGGAAATATGACCATTTATAATGAAATTCATGCTAAATAGATATCTCTCTATCTGCCTGTTAGACCTTTAATGGGTATTTCTAAAAAAATATGGGTGGATCATCCTGAATAAAACCAGACTAGTGTATCTTTCTTAGCCATGGTTACCATCAAAGAACATGTTGAAGAGTTTGAGGAACAAATAATAGAAGATTTAGACCAAGAAAGCCTAGCTATGAAGTATGACACTTTTGATTTGAAGTCTGATAATTTTGCTCTGAAGTCTGAAATCCTAGCTCTAAAGATCGATAGCTTAGCTTCAAAGACTAGTAGCTTAGCTTCAAAAAATAGTATCTTAGCTCCTAAGATTAATAGTTATGCTCTAAAGATGAAAAATCATGAATGAGAAGAATCCACCTCTATTATTGAGAATCAAAATAATGCCATAAGTTCACCAAACATGTTATCTGGTCCACAAGACATTCAACAAGACATAGTTGACTGGGCTCAAAATGGGTAGATTTCATTTTTAGATGATTTTCATTGTCCATTGACCAATATGATTTCCATAAGTGAAACCTTTTACAAGGACATATCTACACTTCATATTTTAATACCACACACATTTCCATTTAATTCCTTAATAAGTGAATACAAATAGTTATATTCCATTTTTACAAGCACTAAACAGATTGCAATCCAACCTAATAAACTATTGAATATCAACAACTGGTTAACTAACCAACATGAAAGAAAAGTGTTTGATGTATTAGTACAACACACAAAATCATTTTCTTGGTATTATAGTGATATGAAAGGAATCATCCCATTGTTTTTACACATCACATCTACACTGAAGATGTTAGACCAGTCAGACACGAAAGATTAACCTAGCCTTGAAAGAAATTGTTAAGATGGAGATAAAAAAACCATTGGAAGTTAGTTTTATCTATCCCATATCTGATAGTCAATGGATTTCACCTCTAGTCATTGTGCCTAAAAATAATAAAAAATGGAGAGTTTGTGTAGAATACAGAGAGTTGAATAAAGCCACTATGAGAGACTACTTTCCCTTGCCTTTTATTATCAAGTTTTGGACAATTTGATATGAAAGTAGTGTTTTTATTTTTTAGATGGATTAAGTGGATAGAATCAAATTAGAATAGCCCTTGAATATTAAGATAAAACTACATTTACCTACCCCTAGGGAACATATGCTTATACAATCCTTCCTTTTTGATTGTGTAATGCACATGCTACCTTTCAAAGAGTAGTGTTCGCCGTCTTTTTTGATCTTACAAATGATTGTGTGGAAATGTACATGGATGATTTCATTGTCCATGACACTGCATTTGATAAAACTTTGAATCATTTAGATAGATTACTTACCAAATGTGAAGAACACCAAGTATATTTGAGTCATGAGAAGTACATCATAATGGTTGATTAAGGGATAGTCTTAGGACACCATATCTCTTCTCAAGGAATAAAAGTAGATCCCAAAAATATTGAGGTAATTTCTAATCTCCCCATTCCAAAAACACAAATAGATGTTAAAATTTTTATTAGTCACACAAGATATTATATAAGATTTTTTAAGGACTTTAGCAAGATAGCTGCACCTATGTTTTCTTTGCTAACAAAATATAGTGAATTAGTATAGAATGATAAATGTCAATAAGCTTTTGAAACATTAAAGAACAAACTCATGACTACTCTAGTCTTGAAAGGACCTAATTAGAAAAAGTCTTTTCATAGCTATACTGATGCTTCCAATAATGTATTAGGAGCAATTCTAAAACAAAGGGATGAGGATGGAAAGATGTGTGCCATTAATTATATCAACAAGAATCTTACTCCCATAGAGAAGAATTACACAACCACAAAAAAAGAATTTTTTATTGGTGTTTATGCTACAAATAAGTTTAGGCATTACATTACTAGTTATTAGGTATTTATCTATACAAAGCATTCAATTATTAAGTACTTAATGAATAAACAAGTAGTAAGTGGGAGAATAATTAGATGACTATTGTTATTGCAAGAATTTGACATTACCATCATAGACAAACCTAGGAACTTTAATATTGTTGACTTTTTGTCTAGATTGATAATTATAAGTGAAGATGAACTCATGGAAGATTATTTTATAGATGAACAATTATTTTCTATATCTTCATACTCCCCATAGTTTGTCGACATGGAAAATTACTTGGCAATAGGGAAATTTTCTCATTCCTTTACCTCTAAAGAAAGAAAATGTTTAGTTAGAGCTAATTCTCATTTCAAATGGTTTAAAGGCATGTTATTTAAAATTAGACCTGATCATGTACTCATAGGTGTGTTAGAGAAGATGAAGTGTATGACATCCTATGAGCATGCCATAGTGAACTAGGTGGAGGATATTATTCAATAGAAAGACCATTCATAAGATCTTTGGTGCAGGTTATTACTAGCCATCTCTTTACAAGACTGTCAAAAGGTTTTTATGGCAATGTGATCCTTACCAAGGGATGGGTAAGCCTAATCTATCCTATGAAATGCCTCTCCATCCTAGAATAAGTTTAGAACCATTTGAAAAATGGGGTTTGGATTTTGTTTGACCAATCAACTCACCATCTCAAGGAAAAAATATTTATCAGTATGTACTAATTATGTTACTAAGTGGGTTGAAGTGCAGGCACTCACCTTTGTTAGGGAGGAAATGGTTTCTAATTTTATATATCATAAGATCGTGTTAATATTTTGAGCTCCTAGATATATTGTTTCTAATCAAGGTCCCCAATCCATGTAAAACATGATCAAGGCTTTCACATAATTGTACTAGATCAATCACAGGAAATCCTCACCATTCATCTCCAAGCTAATGGGCAAGTGGAGGTCACCAACTGAGAGCTAAAAAACATTCTGACCAAAATAGTGAACAACAATAGAAAATATTGGGTTGATAAAGTACCTAAAGCAGTTTGGGCATATAATATAACATGGAAGACAACCACAATATTCTATCCATATGAATATATGTTTAGAAAGAAATATTTATTACCAATATAATTTAAACTAAAAACATTAAAGACAATGACCGATATGGGAATTGATCTTAATGAAGCACAAAAAAAAAGAATCATGTAACTAAATGGGTTGGATAAACTAAGAATGGATGCACTCACTCAAAAAGTTTCAAGAAGGTGATTGGGAACTTCTATTTGATTCTAAATTCTAAAGTTTCAAGGGTAAGCTCAGAATAAGATGGTTGTGACCATACCTAATCAAAACCATTTACAACAATGATTTTATCTAACTTCAACCAATTAATGGAGACCAAAGGACACTTTTTGTCAATGGTCACAGGTTAAGGTGTATAGAAGACCTCTCGGCAAAGAAGAGTTTATTGAGTAGAATCAAGACCAATTTGTCCTTGTGGAAGAACCTAGTTCTTCCATTAAGGCCAAATGATCTTTGTGTAAACATCCAATAAAGGAGGAGTGCTAAAAACTAACAAATAGTAGTTATCCTTCCTTTAAAATTAAAAAAATATAAAAAATGAGAAAATAAAAAAAAAGTATAGAAACTAAAAAAATAAAAAAAATACTAAAAAGTGAAAACCAAAAATGACACTTCAGAAGAAACTTTTGCAATAAAATATGAATTGTTGAAAAACTAATCTAAAGTCTCAAACTTTTTTATCCTTGTAGGACACATGGCAAATTTACGATATAGGCATGGATCCTTAAAATAGAGGTACAATATATTTTTTTCCTAAAAGGTTAAGCATTTTTTGTTTCATGTTATGCATTTATGATCATTAGGTAGTTGACACTTTTTTTAAATGGACAAGTTCTGGTGATGCCACGTGTATGTGATGAAGCCAACATCATCACTGCATTCAAATATTTTATGTGAATTTGTTTTAAAAGGAAATTTTCAAAAATATATGATGCGATACAAAAATCATTGTGGATATTGATTCAAGTGCTACCAATTATGACCCCTTACACCACGTCACAGATAATGATTGAAAAAGTGCCTTCCCATTAAATCTCACATGCTCTAAAGTGCTCCATAATTTCATGATACATCTTCATTTGCTATTAATTATTGTTGTTATCCATTATTGCATCATATCCCCAATTTATTGCCTTCCTTTTTACCCTATGTAATTTTAAGTTCTATTTCATAGCATAATTAGGTTTTTTAGAAAATAGTGATAGATCTGAAGATGGGAGGTAGGAAGAAGAAAAGTAAACTAAAATCATCAGATACGTTGCTATAGGATTCATTAACTAGATATATTTTTGAGTTGACAGGAAGGTTGAATTTACTAAAAATGTTTCAAGGTTTTTAGGAAAATATTGTGCAAGAATTCTTTGAAAATTTTGATGTGGACCTTCCTATTGTCATAGGTGAGCACATTCCAGTGGATTCCTCTGTGATTAGTGTACTCTTTGGAATTATTAAAGAGGGTGTGGTTGTCATAGATAAATTAAGTTTCATCAACTTAATTCAAATGTTCATTGAAGGAAATGAGATCCATCCTAGATTAGACCAATCCCCACAAGGTGTGGCTAAAGGAATCATGTGAGACATCCTTCCACAACCATCGCATAATGTGGTATTTTGGGTCATGAATTATCTTACCTATGATAGTTAATTCATTGTGGTTGGTAGAGATACCATACATATTCTTATTCATTTGAAGAAAGGAGCCATTAGAGCAAAATACCAGGTAAACCTTCCATTTTCTTCACCAAACAATAATTAATGTTTCTCAAAAATTAAAAAGAGGAATTGGGTCTATCAGACACCATGGTTTGGTTAACCTCATCTATCAGCATCATTTTTTGCAAAAACCTAAGGTTGAAAAGGCCTGATCCTCCTTTCTCTATAAATAATCCCAAATTTTTGTTAAGAAATCAACACATCCTATTTCTCCTCCTCCCATAATAACACAAATTAAAGAAGGCCCATCTTTGGTGCCCTCAACTCCAAAGATGTTTTGTCAAAGATCAAAAAGATGAATGGAGGTTTCATAAAAAACCCTAATCCTCCATTCAAACTCTGACAAAGTCATTGACTCATTCTATAGGAGGAAGAAAAAGGAGATGTACGAGTAGCCAAAATTTTGGGATTGTTAAACTCTCCCATAAAAGTTATAGATGTTAAACAAGTAGTTGAATAATAAACCCATGCATAAGAAATTGTAGTTGAAGAAGAAACCCTTGCAGAATAAATTATGGATTTAAAAGCATAAATACCTTTACCCTCTATAGCTAATAAGGGTAAAGCTCCATTTATATAAGAAGGTACATCTTCTCCCCAGCCTACTTATGAAGATGAGGTATTATAACATGCCATGGCTCTGTCCTGATATGAGGAAACCATTCAGAAACAATAAATAAAATTATATTTCTCCATTCAACACTGTTAGGTAAGAATTAAACTATTTCCAATTTGGAAATAAGATATGAAGAATCTATCACTCAAGTTAGGGCATAAGAAGTAAATATTATAGTAGTGAATGTTGAACAAACTAGAATAAACAATTTGATGTTTTCACAGTCCCATGAATTAACTAATTTATAGAATTTACTTGTCAATAAGGATATCCATATTGTTAATTTACATAATTCTATTTCTGGAAAAGATACTTAGATTAATAATTTACAACAATCTATTTCTAATAAAAATCCATTGCTTGCACAACAAACTACTCATATACAAGAGCTAACCACTCAGACTGCTGAGTTATAAGTCTCTTTACAAGTTATGTAGAGGGAAACTTGGGAAATAACAATACAAATTAAAAGACCTACAAGGGATATTCCTTCCTTCCCTCTTCCACTTCATGAAATGATTTCAGTTTGGAATAAATCCTAGCATAAAATTTAGAATTTGGAAGAAGAAAATGCTAAGATTAAAGCAGAGTCTTAGCAGTAGTGTCAGAAAGCTCAGACTTCCATTCAAAATATTTGTAATTTTTTTGAAAAACTATTATCATACAGAAAGCATTCCTCTGTCTATGTTCTTTTTCTTCATGAACAATTTTACAAGTGACAAATACAATTGATTTCTCTTGGCTTTCCTCATGTTATTGAGAATGAATATATGTTTATGGATGTCTTTCCCAAAAGTACCACATAAAGACCGGATGAAATTTGTGAATTCTATATTGTTAACATGTTATTAGGCTATTAGTCTAGATTTATAGTGAACTTATTTATAGGGGAAACATAATTATGTGATTTCCTCTCTACCATGAGAAATCAGACAACATGGCAACAAGCACACAATAAATTTCTAGAATTACATAACACTATAGGTTTGTGTATGAGACATCAATTTATAGAGAACAAATACCTCAATTTAGTAGATTTATAAATTTTATGAGCCAACGTTCCACTAACTCCATTAATTCCAACATAGATAGATGGGAGACTTTGCCTGTTACTTTAAAATATAGGGAAGTTATGAGTCCTACCACCATCAAGTGGAGTCTTAGGAGAGCTTGGTTAGTTACAAAAATTATCACTTAGCTCTTAGATGAAGAAGGATCTGATGTGTGGATTGGAATGAGATTTATGCCTCCCATTATTCTTTGTCCTCTATCTCCCTGGCAAAATTGGCACAATCAAGTAGAGGTAGAATTTTAGGCATGAATTCACACAATAGTAAGAGATTATGGATTTTTTCCTAGAGGTCATTGTGATTGGGGGCATCACTTTCAAATTTATGATCTCAATTAGTTGTTAGAAATTGGAATTTTGGATTTAATACTAGTTCCTCAACTAGGTTTGCAAGAGGACTTGCAAAAGGTAAAGTGTGGGGGAAAAATGATGAGCATTTCATATAGCTCATTATATCTAATACAAAATATCCATAAGTGTTGGATTTTGATTATATATTTTATTGCATTTAATAGTTAAGGTCTTATCTAAGTAGAAAATGAGTGCAATTGTCCTTTGTTTAAATATGATACATTCTTGATTCTTTATCTTGTTATTGTGTCTAACTTGGATGAAGTGAGCACAATTTTGTGTATAGAAATACATCACTATGGTGGGATAATTTTGAGAAGATATCAAACAATTTTAGCAAAATTTTTGAGGATTTAGTGAAGAATACATCAAGCTCCAAAGATCTACAATTCTAAAGATGCTCCAAAGGTGCTCCAAAGACACTCTAAATTTGCTCTGAAGACCTGTACAGAGTGCTTTGAAGATGCCCAGGCATGCTCTGAAGATGTCTAGCTAGTTTTTGTAGATTAAGATAGTGATTCTAAAGATATATATATATATATATATATATATATATATAGACTTTTCATATTTAGATATCTTCTTTTATACTTTACTATTCATAGTAATGGTCTAAAATGATCCAGATATATTTGTATTTTCTATCTTGTAAAACCAGATATAATCTCTTCAGATCTATGTTAGTTATTTTCCATCTATTGTTAGTTGAGTCAGTTCAAACACCTTCCTATAAGCGTAGGATCTGATTTCTAGATCTTCTATTTTTGAATAAGTGGATTTGGTTGTTTAGATCCCCAAATTTTGTATTATGTGATTAGATGTTGAGATATGCTTTAAATACATGTATCCTTCTCATTCCAAAAAAGCTAGATAATCAATGAGTTATCAATCAATTATGATCATAAATAAAAAATCATTCCAGTGTAGTTTTGTATATTTGTATATGTTCCTTTGATAATGAAATAAAGTTCAACATTCATTTTCATTACTGAGTAAAGTTATTCATAATCTGAGGAAGGATCAAGGGCCCACTTCTCTCTCCAAAGATCATGATAAATTGGTTTTTTAGTTATAGTTTAAAAGTATTTATTTAATTTAGGTAAAATTCATTTAATACAAAGCGTAATTTCCTTTTCAAAATCAAAGTGTGAATTTCCTTTTAAATGCAAGTGTGTTTCCATTAAATGCAAAGGTTGTTTCAATTCAATGTAAGTGAGTTTTATTTATGCAAGATTGTGTCTTTCAATTTAATAGGAAGTTTGTTAACTCATCTCCATATTCAAGATTTATTAGAAGAAATTTAAATAATAATAGACAACATTCTCATATTCTAAAATATTGCACTATCCTACCCAGCCAGGCAAGTTGAGTAAGGACACCATAATGTCATATGATAGATGTTTAAGTTTTGGATGTTGATGGTGTGAATTCCATAGGAAATATTTAGTTAGCAAACCTTTTAGATTTACTATTTTAAAAAATAGAATTAGAGTCTTATTTGTTATCCTTAGGATATAGACATCATAATAGAGTAAACCCCCCAAATAGTAAAATGTACACTCAAATATGCAATGGTCTCACTGCATATATCTTTCGACACTAGTCCTGGTAGAAAATGACACCAATCCATTGATTAGTTAAATGAGAGGTATAATGATAGCCTATCAATGACATTTCTTGACCCCTACATATATTAGGGGTAATAAATAATTATTTAGAGATCTTTTAGAAGTTTAAAAATGTGAAATGGGTTGAGGAGAGTCTCATTGAGTGTGGACAGAGGTGGAAAACTTCAAGTTATAATCAAGAAGGATCAAGAATTCAAGAGAGATTGTCTAATTTACAGAATTATGTGTGATTATTGTAAGGTGACTCAAATGAATGCAGAATTCTTTTAGAAAGTAATTTCAAGCTCCCATAAGACTATTGGTATGCAATACATCCTATATTTTGGTTTTCCTTGAATAGTGTGTCCTTGTCTCTTATCTGTAGGTGAAAGGTCACAAAACACAAGCTTGAGAACTTTGTTTTTAGCACAATCAAGAACAAAGAAGGTAAAAAATTTCATTTTAAATATAATTCAAGTGTTTGAATGTTTTAAGTGTAGTAGAGAGGTTTTAATTGACAATGGTAATTTTTTTGGATGCTCAAAAATCCATTGAGAGGGTAAGATTCCACCAAAACCCCCATTTTTATGCACACAGTCTTGTAGACAATCCCTAAATTTTGTAAACATGTATGTTAGGGACAGTTGAGGTTTTTTATTGAGAAAATAACTATTAGGAAAGGTGAAGAGAGTTAGGGTAGACCTTATCTAGGTCTCATAAGTGTTTTAAACCCATTTGAATTCAAATTAGCCCATTTTGTCTCCTCTTGGGCTATCTTAGGCCTATACAACCCTGAACTAGGGTTTGCATCTTGAAACTTGAATACCTATTAATTCCACTAACCAAATTTATTAAAACTTTGGAATCTAATTTAAGTTAACATTCTATAAAGGATTCATGTGGTTTTATAACTATACTAGACCGTACATTAAGAAAGTAGTGTTATCATGAAATTGTGCACCATAGGAAATTTTATGAAGCTCCTTCAATTTGATCCAACATTGAATCATCCCTCAAGTTTATGGGAAATTCTAAGATAGACGAGTCTCTAGTATTGGAAAGGGCTAGCTCCCTGCATTCTTATCTAAGTGTCTATAACCTAATCTAATGATTGTTCATGAAAAGAGTCAAAAGTTTGCATAAAATAGAAAAAAAATATGCTAAAGAAGTGATCCACCAAGAATTTATCCTATCGAATCTCACACTTCTACTGAATAAAAATGTTTTCCAAGACTAATTCCATGCATTGAAAGATACTAACATAGTGTTTCAATGTGAAGGTAACGTGCTTGAGACAATCAATAAAATGATCAACCTAAGAGGCAGATTGCACACCATAGATACAATTGCATACTCGAAAGAGAGTTGAATGCATTTAACACACTTTGCATGACCCGTTAACATCAAAACCTTTGATCAAACATGAAGGATATAGGAATTAAGGATGATGTTATCTCTTGGATCCACTATACATCGCTCACATACTCAGATAAAAGTTTACAACTTAGAATTGGTCTTGTATTTAATGTCCAAAAGCAAAGTGCAATGTAATTTCAATAGGGATTCACCATACCAAAAAATTTAGTCATCTACAATGGCCGAAATGGCTCAATTTATAGAATTTTTAGGAAGGGGGAGGGAAGAGAAGTTGAAGAGGCACAAGGACATGTGTCCACATGTGAGAAATGGTTATAAATGCATGAGAGAGATGTATGTGGTGAGCCATGTCATGCCAAGAGGTTTACTTGTCCAAAAAAAGTCATGATAATGATGGCAAGTGGTATAAAGCCTTCAGGAGTGGCATAAGAAACTACTTCTATCAAAGATCATCCATGAGGATTCAAAATTAAAAACAAAGAATCTAACACATATCACTGCTAAGGAGAATATAACTCATGATGACAGTTAAAAGATGTTCTTTCTAATTTCTATTTATACTTTAGACACTTGTAGTTATCAATTTTGTGGAAGTAATGACTCGAACCATTGACCTATCTATTTTACTTGCTTTGTCTGCCCCAGATGGTCAGGGTTCACACATTTGCTACCTCCACGTCTATTCTCGCATTCCCATCAAGTATTTTGAATAAAAATGGCTATTTATTGTAATTTGAAATTGATGTTATGCAGGCTGTCACCTTTTAGGTATTTCCTTCAAGCTTTTTGTCTTGAGCCTTTCTTGCAGACAATTTTATTATAAGAATTCATTAGATAATCTTTTTGAAAGAATTTGTGTCTATGAGAGCTCTATTTGTATTAAAAAAAATGTCTAAAATAAATGGACCTTATCACCTTTTCAATTTTTCCAAAAGAATTATTTGAACAATTTCTCTGAAAGAATTCCTTTGGACTTTTTGTTTGGCCCTTTAGAAAATTGAAATGGTCCTTTAGAAAATTGAAAGTGTCCATTTAGCCTTAGCATGTCCCTTCAAAAAAGTTGCAACATACCCTTTAGAAGATTTACAAGGGTCCTTTTTGGCTTCAAAGAGTCATTCAAAAAATTTGAAAACTACCCCTCAAAAAAACTAAAGTACCCTTCAAAATTTTTTTTTGGTCCACTTTTCTGCAAAAGAACCCTTCAGACTTTTTCTAATGTACCTTTCAGAATTTTTATAAAGGGCAGTTTCTTCGTAATAATTCCTTCAAAAAATTTGAAGTGGACCTTTTCTCAACAAAATATACCCTTTAAAAAAATGAAATTACCCTTCAAAAAAATTACAAACATACCCTTTGAAAAAGTTGCAAGGGTCCCTTTTGGCTTGAAGATATCTTTCAGAGAAATTGTAAAGTACATTAAAATTGTGTAGAAAATTTGTCTGAAAGAATTTGGCAAAGCTTAAAACAAAAAACCTAAAAGAAGTCTTTAAAGGCTTAAACAAAGACCAAAACAAAATTTTTGAAAAGAAAAGACTTGGTATTTTTGTGGGCTTTGTCAAAGACCATTTCTTTTGAAGGAAAACTAATTACTGGATTTGGCCAAACTTGAAAGGTGCAAACCTAGGGTTGGAATTTGACCAACATTCTTGGTGATTCCTAGGTATGGCATGCCTACTATGCCTAAGACCAATTGCCTAAATCCTTTCATTGGGCATGGAGTCATGCAAATGAACACTGAAATTGTCATGAACAGACCTTGGATTGACCACAAGACAATTGACAATACATAAGACACACACATCTATGTTACTAATCACTTAGGGAACACAAAGAAAAATAAAGAAAACACATATGTGTCAACTAAGACACTTAGAGAACACAATAGCCAAGACAAAACCAAATTAAACACATACCTATGCTACTATTTATAAGATAGACCTGTCAGGACTAATAGCATTACTTCAAATTTATCCCATTCATAGGGATAGGCAATTCTTATCCATTCATCTTGGTCAGCTAAAAGGAGTTACTTTTCTTGCCCTTGCTAATGATGTAAGGTCCACTTGACAAAGCATCAAACTTTGTATGTTTACCTAGTTTTGCTTTATCTTCATCCCATTTCAAAACTAAGTCACCTTCTTTGAACACTCTTATACTTGCTCTTTTGTTAAAGGACTTCTTCATGAGGACTTGGTGGTGTTTCATGGTCTTATGAGCATTTCCCCTTGCTTCTTTCAGTTGCATTAGTTCTATCAATCTGACTTCCATTGGAGTATTTTCCATCAGTTCCAGCTGATGTGCAAGTCCTAGAGCAGGGAGCTCTTGAGAGATGGACAACCTAGCTTCTCTCACATAAACAAGCACAAAAGGAGAGTTACCAATTGATCTCTTAGGAGTAATGCTGTCAGCCCATAAGGCTATCTTCAACTTGGTGTGCCATGCTCTTTTATTGTTCTCTAATGTCTTTTTGATGATCTTGATGAGATTCTTGTTAGTATACTCAACCAATCCATTACCTTGAGGGTAATAGTTGGATGAGGTACTCAAGTAAAATCCATTCTTGTTTTCCCACTCAAAAGTTTTATAACTCATGAAAGCAAGTGCATTATCATAAATGATAGTATAAGGGACCCCAAATCTTGTTGTGATACTCTCATAAAAATCCAAGATTGCAATTTCATTGGCCTCCTTCAATGTAACAGCCTTTACCCACCTTGTGAAGTAGTTAGTAGCAATCAATATCCATTTGTGTCTGGCACTTGATGGAGGGTTGATCATACCAATGAAATCAAGGCCCCATTACATGAAAGGTTGGTTTACCTGGACATGATTCAATGGAAGGGCTGTACATTTCTATTTACCTATAAAGAAGGCACATTGAGGACATCTCCTAACCCAAGAGTAACACTCCTTGAAAAGGATAGGCCAATAATACCCTACCCTCGTTATCTTTGTAGTTATTTTTTTGGGGAGAAATGACCTCCATCTACACCATTATGAATTTTTTTCAGCAATATGCCAAACTAATCATTGTCAACACACCTTAGTAGTACACCATTCACATCCTTTCAAAATAGAATACCATCTAAAAGAAAATAAGGAATGGTTTGCAATCTAAAATACCTTCTTTGTGATTTGTTCAAACCATTAGGACAATCACCATTTTAGAGGAAACCAATGATGTCCTATGTCCAACTTTGAATTGGTATGTGATCAACTAGTTGAGGATGAACTTGATTGACCAAGATCTCTTCCTTTGGCCCTTGAAGATCTAAAGCTATAGGTTCACACAACTCCTTTCCTCTTACCAAGTTGGTTGCCTTGATATCAACATCATATTTCATTACCTTTGTGATCCACCCATCTCTCTTCTCATTAAGGTCTTTGCTTAAGAGGATCTCTTTGGTGCTAGGATGAGAGACCATGACATGTATCTTATTATTTGGAACCATGTGCTTGAAATTTTTCAAGCCTCTTATCACAGCTAGAGCTTGCTTCTCAACAAATGTATACTTGACCTCATAATCTTTCAACCTTGACTAAAGAATGCAATGGGTTGTTCAACTTCTTCATCATTCTTTTACATAAGCATAGCTGATATTGTGTCAAGATTAAAAAAAGTATAGAGTATGAAATCCTTGGCAAAGTTTAGGTTGAAGAGAGTAGGATATTAGGCAATTGTTTGTTTGATTTCCTCAAAACTATTCTTACCTTCCTTTGTCTAAGTAAAATCTTGGTTCTTCTTGAGCATGGCTGTAATAGGCTTCACCAAAGTAGTAAATCCTAGAATAAACCTTCTTACAAAGTTGATATTGCATAAGAAAATTTGCAAACATTTCTTATATAGAGGTAAAGACAAGCCTAGAATGGCTTCAATCCTTTCAGGATTAATAGACAAGCCTTCTTTTGACATAATGAGACCCAATAACTTGCCTTTGTGAATAACAAAAATACATTTCTTTGGATTAAAACAAAATCTAAACTATCTACACTTCTCAAAGACTTTCCTTAGATGTTTCATGTGGTCATTAGCATCTTTAGAAAAAAATAGTTATATCTCCAAGGTACACAAGCAAAAACTCATTGATCAAACCTTTAAAGGCAATGTCTATTGCTCTTTGAAAGGTAGCACCAGCATTAGATAAAGCAAAAGGAATATTTATATATGAAAATGTTCCTCATTTAGTGGTGAATGTTGTCTTGAACTGATCATACTCATTCACTAATATTTGGTTATAACATGAATAGCCATCAAGTAGTGAAAAGTGTTGAGACCCTGGTACCACTTGCAAAATCTACTCCATAGAAGGTAGTGGATAATGGTCTTTGAGTGAAACTCTATTTAGATCCCTAAATTCCACATAAAGTCTAATCTCTCCACTCTTCTTTCAAATAGGTACAAGTTTATCTACCCAAGTTGAGTGCTTGATAGGAAAGATAATCCTAGACTCAATCAATTTGGTAAGCTCTCTCTTCATGAGTTCCTCTATCTTGGGATCGATAGACCTCTATTTTTTCCTAACTAGTTTAGCTCTAGGTTCTAACTCAATGGTGTGATGAACTAGACTTGGATCAAACCCTTTCAGATCCTTGTATTCCCAAGCAAATATATAATGAAATTCTTTACACAATTCAATGAAGGCTTGTCTTTCAGAAAGGGAACATATCTTACCAATTTTTAGAAGTTTGTCCTTAAATATCAAGATTCTTTCATAGCTTTCTTCCTTTGTATATATGCTTACCCTTTATTTCCTTTTTGATCATCTTCACTAAACACACTCTCCAAAGTAACTAGCCCCTTTGGTAACTTATTTGTCTTCAACTGGATAACATGTTTTTCATATTGATTGTGAATCTTCTTTTTATTCTTTGAAGAAAATTCTGCTTCATTTTGAATGAAGTGTACAATGTGTTTATCACTCTCAAACACTTGCCAAGACACTTAATTATCAGGAATAGAAGAACTCATAATGTATTTGATGTGAGGTAGGTCCTTTTCTCTACTTACATCAGTAACTGTATCAAAGTGTGCTCCTATCACAACCAACCTATCATCATGTTTATTTGAGTCTCTTAGTATAGGTTGGATATTGAAAGCATCAAAGTCCTTAATTAGATACCACAGCCTATGCCTGTAGGAATTAAGCAAAGGGTTCTTGGTTGTAGCTTGGTTTATCACTTGATATATAATCAATTCATTGTCTCCATATACTTTCAAATTCCTGATTCTATTTCTCTTTTCCCATTAGAGGCCATGAACCAAGCCTTCATATTCTACTACATTGCAAGTATAGCTAAAATAGAATCTTTATGAAGAGTAATATTGGCTTTTTGAGGGAGCAACCAACATGACACTAGCTCCTACCCCTACCTTGCCTCTAGAGCCATCAAAAAACATTTCCCATATCCCTTCAAGTTCATGATCTTCATTAGTGAGTGATGGTATAGGAGTGTTCTTCTCATGCATACAATATACCCCTAATTCAGTCTCTTCTATGGATGCATAAGGGTCAGGTTCATAAGTTTTAGTACCATACTCATCAAAAAAGATGTCAAAAATACCTTCAAGGGGAAAGGATGTTTCACCACCAATGGCACCTTCTTCTTGCTCACTAATCATACAATTTTGATTTGAATTTGTCTCCACATATGGTTCAATGTGGAACCTTGCCAAGGGTTGTGTTCTTATAGTCACTTTAGCTCCATATCTTGTTCTAAAGGCTAGAAAAGACCAATTAGTTGCAAATTACCCTCCAATCTTAGCCATGAAGTCTCTTGACAAGTAAATAGAAAAATGAGCTGGAAGATCAACCACCACAATGTCTTTTAGGATGGGGAAACTTAGACAATCATGCAGGAAAACTTTCAAACCTTTTACCAAACCCACAATCTTGGTTGGAATTCCATCAAGATGCAACACATGCTTGTTATGAGGCTCATATTTTAGTCCCAATTTATTAGCAACCACTTTAGGCATAACTGTGGTACTGGCCCCAATGTCCATAATGTAGTTATGAACCACTTTGTCTCCCATAATGAGTATGAGATAGAAAGGTGGAGGATTTTTATATTTGTTAGATGGTTCTATAACATAATCAGGTGTGTTGGTAAGGGATACACCATTGTATCTTGGAACCTAAGGGGCTACATGAATGCTTGAGAGTTGTTCTTGCAAAAGCTCCTTTTGGTCAGGCATATGCAATACTTCCCAAAGAGAAATGCTAGTTTTGGTATTCTTCAAAGAGTCAATAATGTTTAAAGAGGAAGTATTCACCTTGTATTTCATTCTTGAAGGCAATGAGGGAGATTTAACTTGTTATACTAGAGGTTTGGTATCCTTGCTCACATTCTAACTTTGAGGAGTAGTGTGACTAGTAGGATCTATTACATTGGTACTTGCACTTTGTGGCCTTGGAGAGGCACTGCTTGGAATCACTTGTACTACTGGAGTATCTCATAAAGCCCTCTTTTTAGCCCTTATGTTGGCTGAAATTGATGTATTTTGATTCAACACATAATCATCTTCTACTTAAAAATTCATAAACTAGTACTTTGGCTACTAGCTTCTCCTTGAACATCTCTTTGCATGAGATTTACTTCTTTTGATGTAACATAAGGAGTAACTCCTTCTTGAGTTACCAAATCTTGATTACCTTCTCTACCATTATGCATAAACTAACCTTGAGATTTCCCCCAATGATCCAAATGCTCCTCTCCTTGAACTAGATTGGTGTGGACTAGAACAACAGCCTTTGTCAATGAAATGGAATTAGGATTATAGGCATTAGGTTGCCTATTGAAACCTTGTTTGCCTTGTCCTCTTCCTTGGTTAGTGTATTGGGATGGAGGTCTATAGCTTTGTTGAGGATAGTATTGAGGATTGGGTGGAGCATGTGCATACATTTGTGCTTGCTTGATCCGGGGTTACAAAGATTGAATCATCTCATCCTTATTTTAGCATCATCCACCTTTTTGGGAGCAGTTCTAGGTTTGGCATTAGTATTATGAACTTGTGCTATGCTTGGGGTTTCAACTGAATTATGAGACAACAAAGGCATAGAGACTCTTGGAGGTAGTTTCCCAACTTGTATCAAACTATTCTTAGCTTCAATGGCTATCTCATATGACTTGATTAAAGTAAATCCTCCCATTGACTACAACATTATTGCTACATCAGTGCCAATAACCTTGAGATAGGTTGGGAATACAAAGCTTAGAGGAGGCCTCATAATAGGTGGCAGCCTATGCCATGTTATTTGAAATCTCTCATTGAAATCTCCCATGGATTCATTAGGACCTCTTTTTATCACATTCAGCTGGTGAATTAGTGAAGTATGGTCACTCTTATTTTCAAACTTGTTTACCAACAATTCTCTAAAGCCATCCCAATTAGTACTACAACCACCTTCCAATATCCTATACCAATCAAGTGCCTTCCCCTTTAGAGACATGGCAAGTAGTCTAATAGATATGTTAGCTTGGGTGATATTATGGAAATTACAAAAGTTTGAAATGCCCCTAATATGCTAAGATGGGGTAATAGGACCCTCTCCATTGAAATTGGGGAGACTTTTGGTAGCATTAGGAGGAATATGATCATACGCAAGAAGGTTAATTGGATTTTGGGTGTTGAAGGCTGGGAAAGGATGTCTTCTAGCCATTTCTTCTTCCTCTTGATCTACTATTTCTTTAATTCCCTCTTCTTCCTCTTCAAAACCTTTTTGTTTAGGATCTCTAAAGGTTAAGAATGGTTCAGGGTGTTGTTCTTCAAGAGGAGTTTTAGGTTGAGGAACTTGATTGAAAAGCCTACTAGAAGATGATCTAGTGAGGACCATGAAGTATACTATGGAAAAACTGATCTACAAACAAATATTATCACCTTTTGGAGTCACCAAATGCTAGATTAGAACACTTCTACAACCTTAGACTTGTCAAGGCCAACATTTACCTTGACATGGAAACAATTAGGACCAACTATCCCATCGCGCATGCCAGAACTATTGTCATCAAATTGTACACCCTAAGACATTCTATGAATCTCTTTCAATTTGATGCAACATTCAATCATACCTCAGGTTTGTGGGAACTTGTAAGAGAGATGAATCTCTAGGATTGACAAGGGCTATCTCTCTAAATTCTTCTCTAAGTGTTTATCACCTAATCTAGTGCTTATTCATGAAAAGATTCAAAAGTTTGCATAAAACAAAAAAAAAACTATGATAAAGGGGTGATCCACCAAGAATTTATCCCACTGACTCTCACACTTCTACTGAATAATAATGTTTTTCAAGACTAATTCCATGCATTGAAAGATACTAACATAGTGTCAATGTGAAGGTAACATGCTTGCGACAATAAAAAAAATGATTGACCTAAGGGGTAGATTGCACACCATAGATATAATTACATACTTGAAATAGAGTTCAATGCATGTAACACACTTCACATGACTTGTTAACAACAAAACCTTTGTTCAAACATGAAGGATATATGGAGTAAGGATGATGCTATCACTTGGCTCCACTATACATCGCTCACATACTTAGACATAAGTTTACAACTCAAAATTGGTCTTGTCATTTTAGTAGGGCTTCACCATACCAAAAAATGTGGTCATCTACTGTTTCTACGCTATTTCACTTTCACATTCAAAGAGAGAAATGAGAAACTAAGAGATGGTCTAGGGTTAGAAGATACCCGGATGAAGTCGTGCGCACCGAAATCAGACGTAGGAAGGTGCTCCTCTTTGGCTGTGGAGGAATGACACCTGCAAAGAAAAAGAGACTAAAACATGAAAAACGTTAGATGAGGAGATGGTGGGCTGTCAAGCAAAAGCTTGATCCTTGAAGTACGAAGACTTCCTTGAGGGATATCAACCCACTGATTAAAAATAGAATATTTGACAGAAATATAAATAGTGAAAGATAGAATGAAAGAAATAAAAGACAAAAAAGAAAAATGCGTACCTAATATGTAGCAAATTGCTCTACACAGTCGCCGGTGTCGGTCTCTGTGCTGGCGTCGGTCAAGGAAGGGCACCGACGTTGGTCGGGGTAGCAGTTTTTGGACGGGGTTTGGTCGGGTCTGGACAGGGTTTTAGGATTGCAGAATGGTCTAAAGTTTTGTCTGAGGGTTAGGGAGCTGGTTTAGGAGTCAGAGGGATTGTTTAGGGGTTGTTGCAGAAATCTAGGCAGAGTTACAGACTGTATATTCTGGAAAGGGTGGATAGAGGTGATACGGGAGGAAGTCAAGTCGGGTTTGTAATTTGAATCTAAATCGGGGTGGCGATATTAATTAAAAACAATAACCAAAGAACAAAATAAAAGCACAGAACAAATGCTTACCTGTTACATGCTGAAGATAGAGTAGGAGACATAATTGATGTTGTCGATGTGTTGTAGAAGTTCGATGTAGCAGACCTCCAGTGAGATGACTGAAGCAGAATACCTATACCAGAGAGAGAGAATATGAGAGATTTGATTGCAGATTGATTGAATGCAAAAATTGTCTGATCCTCCATAGGTCGAATGAAAGAATGTTTTGAAAGAAGGTCTGATAACCGATCGTGAAACTGATTGGCAACCGAATAATGAATAACGGATAATGGATAACGGATCCTATGTTCAGGTCGAGAACACAGTATTAAGGATAACCAACGCTAGCAGGACCGCCAACGTCAGCTGAGTAGTGACCAACATCGACAGATGCAGAATGGGGACAGAGGCTAATTTTAGCTTTTTGCTCATTTTTACATGCTACCAGGGGCAAGGCTCATGGGAAAATGGTCGACAAGGGTTAAATAGGCATGGGAGAATAAAATGGGGGTTAAAGGGAGGACGACAAGGGTTAGACAAAATTTCAGTGTCTACATTTGCCCCTTTTTGTCTTGTTGGTTGTTCTGGACGAACTGCAAGACAAAAACAGGAGGTGGTTGCCCCAAGTGGGGGATAAGGTCGATTTCGTCTTGTTGGTTGTTCGAATGAACAATAAGACAAAAATAGGAGGTGGATTTCCCCGATTATGGATGAGGTATTCCCCCTCAAAGTAGGAGTCGAGGGAAGGGAACCGGGTGCTGATTTGACAAAGAGTAGAGGAAAAATGGGTGAGGGTGAATGCTGCAAAAGTCGTGATTGTGCGCATACCACTTCACGAGATGGTCAGGTCAAATTATTGCAGGTCAAGGGTTGAGGAGTGCCAAAATTGAAGTAATTGGGCCCCATCATGTGGTCGTAGCTGATTGGGTTATTCAATCGAAGCTGTAGCTCTAATGGGTCATCGTGTTCCAAGTATCCCGAGATTAGGAAGTGTTCTTAGAAACATGAAAAAGTCACAAGTAGTGCGGATCAACTGGCTTGCGATCCTATACTTGTGAGGGTCCAAAATATAGTCTACACATAATTTGGCTAACCAGTCATGAGGTAGCATACAGGCAAAAACAACCAAGGCAACATTGTCTTGGAAGTGGTCGAAGTCGGAGGAGATAGGCATGATCTCTAATGGTCATTGGTCGAGGTGGATGAATGAACGAAAGGATGTGGCCGAGCTAACCTCAGAAGATGTTATGTGATCTGAGTGATACCTACATAGCCCTTGTGTGAAGGGCCTCAGGCCAATGTAGTTCTCCCTCAAAGGGAGGAAGGGTCAAAGGGATGGAATTGGTCTTGGTCGAGGGCAAGGTCATGGTCAAAAGGAGGAAAGAAGGTTTGTCCATCAGAGAGATGAACAAACGAGGGTGGTCGAGCTAACCCCAAATGATGTCGTATCATCTGAGTGCTACCTACATAGCCCAGGTCATAGGGCCTTAGACCAATGTAGTTTGAACTAGTTGAGAAGATTGGTCGATGATTGGTTTGGTCATGTGTCAAAATGATGAGGAGAAAAAGATGTTACAGCCTTTTCCAAATGGTGTATTCTGCAACATTGGTTGAGGGGTCTTTCATCCCTAGCAATTTTCCATATTCATGATGGATGTATGCTAAAGATGAATTGAGGTCTATTTATGCTTCAGCAAGTATTGGTTTATGCTTAACATAAATTGCGTCTGGTCGATTGTTTCCATGTGTATTGGTGTCCAGAGAAACTAGTGTGAATAGGCTATGGGAGTGGCCTGAAAAGAGAGCTGAGTTGAGTTGATTAGGTTTGACAAGTGATGAAGTGGAATGTGACCAAAGTGTAGAAGAAGTGAAAGGCATATTGCTCTTTCATTGACAAGGACCAGAATGACATCATAGATAGGGGTTATTAGAACCAAGAGTCCCATTCATGCATGACGTCGTTGACCATATGTTGTGTTAGAGAGGTAATTGAATCACTTTGACATTAAAGTGAGCTCGAAGTCCCTTGAGCAAGTGATAGGAGGATAGGGTAACCCATTTTAGAGCAGAGATAACTTTGCCCCTTTTTATAGGAGACCCTGAGACAACTACAAGCCAAGTCCATGATGTTTGAATTTTTTTTTTTGGTGCAGACTGATCAATGCAGGAAGTCTGCATAGAGATGTCATTCGTTTGGTGGTCATTTGTGAAGCTGATCAATGCGGGAAGCTTCTAAGAAAGATTGTTGTTTGTAGCAAGAGTTAGTCATAGCCATCATTCGAAGGAGTGGTATATATTTTTCTTTATATATAAGGGATTTGAATAGCTGTCCTTTGAGGGAGCAGTCTATTAGCTACAACAATGATAGTACAGTTGTCCTTCGAGGGAGCATTCTGCCTTTTGATTCTAATTTGGTGACCTTGGATATTTTGACATCTTGATTTGTTTTGAGAAAAATTTGAGTCATGGACAAGACTATGGAAGGTCAAGGGCTCCCTTTTATTAGGACAAAGCATCCATACTATATAAAAGGGGTGTATAGGATTTGTTAAGAGGAATAGGGATGAAAGGAATTAGGACTAAGAGGATGGGGATTGCTCAAGTGACGAGCTCAAGTTAAATGTCAAGTGAACGAGTACTCGACTAGTAGTAGAATGGTCGCAGATGCAACTCATTAAGAGGTTCAGGTTTTGGTCATCCATTGAGAGAAGACAAATGATACGTCCCTGATCCATACTTGTGCGTGATAATGAAAGGTCTGAGCCAATTAGGGGCAAACTTGCCTCATTTACTTCACTCCATATTAGTCACATGCTGATGATGATTAAGAAGTTGGTTGATGTGGTTGCTAATTTGTCGAGATTGGTCAAGGGCCGGGTCGAGATTGGTGTTTGGTTGAGGTCATGATAGGCAGTATAAAGTCAAACTCCCCCCAGCCATTTGGTGGTAGGAATAATGTCTAACACCCAGTGCGAATGAGATGGAGAGAAGACGAGGGGGAGAGACCTGGGTACCCCACCTAGTTGATAGGTCAAGGGTTCCCAAGTGAATGGCGTTTAGGCATTGAAAAAGTTAGGAGGGATGGAAACCACCGACTCCATAGGTGAAGGAGGAGGAATGGGTGAGCCTGGAGATTGGTCAATGGTTGGCTCAGGGCAAAGGTCTGCGGAGGCCTGAGTGGGGTCGTGATATCCCAGGCCATACCATTTCTTGGCATTGTCATCGTTGAGCGGTTCAATAGGCTGATGGGAGCCCTGCTCATAGCATCCAAAACCAAAACCCTTCCATGCACACCTATAAAGGTAAGTGTGTGCAAAGGCGGGATTGCCAAGAAATGAGAAGTCTGATGTGAAAGGTTGAGGTGAAGAAAGAGGATTTCCATCAGTAGGAGCTTGATCAAGCCCCCCATAGACAAGGTTGGTTCGGAGCTAAGAAGGACCATAAGGCACGATCATCCCGATCTGATGGTCGTAACTAAGGCTGTGATGAAGGCGTCCATACTCTTGTGGAGTTTGGAACATGTCTAAGGCCAGCAAGCGATACTCCCCCAATGAAAGTCTTTGGAAGATGTCTTCCATGGGGTCTGTGGTCATCGCTTGAAGGGGAGGTGTGAGGGCAATCGCCTGTTGCAAACTGGTCGAAGCTTTCGCAGATGGAGGCGGTGCCGAGATAGATGGCTTGATAGGAATGAGGACGTCATTTAGATGGTAGGTGGTGTTACAAGTTTTGAAGGGTGAAGGGTCAGTGGGAATGGTGTGGACTTGCCCATTGTGCTCAAATTTTACATAACGGTGCAGGGTGGAGGGGACACAGGCCATGGCACAGATCCAGGGTCGGCCCAGCAACATGTTGTATTGAAAATCTCCTTCGATGATATAGAAGAGCTCCAAGACTGTGCATGGACCAATGCAGATGTGAAGGATGACTGTGCCAATGGTCGTGGCAGTGGTGTCATTGAAGGAGCGCAAGATTGCATAAGTCTTGGAGATGCAATTCTTGGGAAGAGCCAATTGATCAAAGGCATGGGTGGAGATAATGTTGATGCTGGTGCCTCTGTCGATCATAACGTGTTTAATGTGTGTCTAATCAACATAGGCAGTGATGAAGAGGGCGGCATCCTGATCTTCTGTGTTGGATGTGAGAATCTCAAAATCACTGAATGTGATGGAGGCAACAGGGGCTAAAGAGTGGACAAGGGTAGCAAGTGGCTGGGGGTCCTTAGGTTGGACCTCTGCTACCTGCAGGGCTCTGATGAGGGCTTGACGATGTTGAGGTGAGGTTTGGATGAATATTCATAGGCGTCTGGTGAAGCTGTTTCAACATGGAGTCATGAATTGCCCTTGAAGAGGAAGAAGAAGAGGGTTGAGGCGCGCCAAGGATAGAAATCTTAGGCTTGGGCAGTTGAGGTGGATTGACGAAAGGGTAGGTCCAAGGAATGGTAGCTTTTTCTTTTGCCTTGTCCTTTTGTGACCTAGTGGTTATGTGAATGGCATTGATTTTAAAGATAGGAGGTGAAGGAGATAAAGGGGTTGTAACCTGTTGATGAGATGTTGATGGGTTTGAAGAGGTTGGAGGGTTATGAGAAGGAGTCAGGGGTTAGTCGAGAGTGTCCTCAAAGAGAAGGGTGTCTTTCTCTAGATAGCGGTGAATGATAGCCTTGAGGGCACAACAAGTCTCGGTATCGTGTCCTGGCGTACGATGGTATAAGCAAATCTTTGTGTCATCGAACCAGGAGGGCTTAGACCCGAGGGGTTGGAAAGGCCTGATGGGTGGAAGAGTTATGCTGGAAGTCTGTAAAATTTGGTGCAAGATCAAAGAGTATGAGCCCACTAAAGGGTCTGTGCTCATCGATGTGTGCGATGCTGGTGACTTTTGCTTGGGCGGAGTTGGAGGAGGCTTCCGTACCACCTTCTAGGTTGATGGTACGGCGACAGGTGGAGACAGTACATTCTTCATGAGAGGTACCGCCCTTTTGGGAGAGGGTCGGCTAGCAGTAGGCAAAAAAAGTAGAGGAGGCAACTGGTTTTGATTAGAGGTATGAGTGGGGAGGACTTTGGTCAAGGTCAAAGGATGAGGGCCCAAAATGGAGAGTAATGGTGACGGGGGAGGAGGAGTTCGCCTCTGTGGTTTGGCAGTCTTCTTTGATTTGATTTGAAGACTACTATTGATCGAGGTCTGGTCTAAGTCCACCTTCACTTGTGGATGGGTGAGGTTGGAGACAGGGTGAACGCTGAGTGACTTGATTGGTTTAGACGGGGTAGATGAGGGTTTCGGTCCTGATGTGGTTGATTGAGGTGTAGACGGTTTAGAAGTGGAAGTCTGGTTTTTGTTGAGAGTCTTGGGAGATTCCACCATGGGAGGATTAGCAGCATGAGATGAGAGGGCATGGGCATGTTGAAGAGCTGTGAGACGCTCCCACAATACCTGATGCTCCACTTTCCTTGAAGGGAGAAGTTCGAGTTTCTCCACTAATCAGGAAAATGGCTGAGAAGATGTTGGATGAGGTTTAGGTTCTTGAGAAGATGTTGACGGTTGTGAGACCGAAGGTGTGGTAGTCTCGGTCCCAAGGCATGATGAAGTTGTGACAGGTTCATCCTTGGTTGGAGACGAAGGAGAGGTAGGTTCTTCCCTGGGTGGAGAAGAAACTGGAGAATGAGGCTCCTCAAGCGGGTAAAGGGCAAGGATGATTGTGCCCTCCACTTACGGTCGAGGAGTAGGAAGGGTTGGGTCCTCCATGGGCAGTAAGAAGGAGGATGGTGAAACCGGCAGTGTTGGTAAGGTCGAGGCGTCCTCCAAGATGAGAGAGGTTGATGGAGAACTAACCAGAGAAAGAGGTTCATCCACATGTGATGAACTGATGGATGGACTCACCTGTTGAGGTTGGTTGGAAATGAAGGGCGAGACCGTATTGACTGTTTGAATGTTGTGTTCATGAATGTCGTCAATCAAGGTCTGGACATTGTTTTGAGTTGGTGGATGATTAGGGAATGGTTGTTTGAAGATGTCGATACCCTAATTAGGTGGTGCATTGGGATTGTCTAGGATGAGGTCACCCTTTTCAAGCATGTCTTGAATTATGTTTTTAAGGGTTTTACAGTTGCCTGTGTCATGGCCTTTAACACGGTGGTAGTTGCAGAAGTCATTTTCCCTATACCACAAAGGGATGGCGAGTGAGGGATCAAATTGTGGAGGTGGTCAGATCTGGGGGAGATTGAGGACCCCCTGTTTGATGAGTTTTTTTAGCACAGACGCGTATGATTCTCTGAGTGGAGTATACTATCGTCGTATGTATCTCTGCTAGAATTGGTGAGTGATGCTTTGGGATGTGGATGGTTCAGGCTGGTTAGTTGAAGGGGAAGAGGAGGAAGATCTAATGACCACAGTGTTTGCTGAAGCTTTAGATTTAGGATTGGATAAGGAAGGCTTAAAAGAGGGGTCATTGGTCTTGGAGTTGGGATTCTTGCTCCGCAACTTGACTTTATTCTCCTCGATGGCATGTAACTCAAGTTTGCGGGCCATCGTGAAGGCTTCGTCAAAAGTGTGGAAGGTCTGAACCCTTAAGGTGGAAGAAATATGTTTGGTGCAGGCTTGGGAGAAAAGTTCAATAAGTTTAGGTTGGGGTAAAGAAAAGGAGAGTTGATTGATGAGGCCCCTCCATCGAGTGACGAAATCAGCAATGGATTCGTCCTCGAATTGGCGGATAGAATAGAGGTCTGTGATTGAGACCTTCTTGGTGATGTTGATAGAGAAATGATCAAGGAAGAGCTGGGCCAGCTGAGTGAACGTGAAGAGGGAATGGCTAGCAAGGGAGCTGTACCAGTCAAGTGCAGCACCTGAGAGAGACATAGGAAACATGCGTAAAAGCAATGCATCATCGTGGGCGATAAGGTAACAGGCATGTCTGAATGCTCGTAAGTGCTGTTGTGGGTCTTCCTTGCTTTGAAAATGAGAAAACTTAGGAAGTTCCCACTAGCTGGGATATTGCCTGATCGGGACAGAAGGATGAATGGGCTCATTGCAAATTTGTTCGTATGAGAGAGTATTGCATGAGCTGGAAATGGAGGTCTCTAGGCTAGACATCTTGTCCATCAGCATTTTGATGATATCTACTGACAGATTGGCGGGTGGAGCGCCCCTTAGATTGTAAGGTGCTTGAAAGAGGCTAGAAGAGGCATACGACATAGTCAGTTGTACCAGTAAGGGTGCAACGTACGGATGACTAGTCGTAGGGATAGAAGAGGAGACTAAGGATGGTTGGGTAGAAGGCATGGCTAGGCTCGATATTGCCACGAGAGGTTGGTTAGTGGTAACATGGGCCAATGGATAGGTAGCCACCCTAGTGTTGATAGGAGCAAGGGTAGGTGGAATAGAGACGACTAGATTCTAAAAGGGGGTAGAGAGTGGTTGAGTGGGATGAGGTTGATAGGGGGCCGAAACCCCAGTGGAAGTGGGCCCAAAGATGAAGGGAGAGGCCACACTTGGATGGTTGGTCAAAGGCTGGTCATTGGTTGAGGCAATAACCTAGGTGTCTAAAGGTTGAACTATGGACGCTGTTGATACGGCCGCAGTCTCGAGAAGAGAGGTCGGCATTTCATAAATTGGATTGCCTAAGGAGTCTCGCATTCAACTATTCGCGAGATAGTGTTGCAAGGTTTTGACATTGAGGTCCAAGAATCGTGCAAAATCTTGGTCCCCTTCTGGGACAATAGGAGTCTGGGTCAGGGATGGTCTAGTAGGAGTTCTTTCAGTCTCCAAGTGGAACTCCATTATAGGACTGGTTATGGATGGGGTAGACAGAAGCGGGTGATGCCTCGCGTGATCGACTAGAGCCTTGGCTTGGCTATGAGTCAGAACCATTCAAGGCAAGAAAGAACATCCTCACAAGCTCAAACAAGCAGATAAGAACAGAAAAGATGAAGAACACAAGCAAATCCTAAAAAAAACCCTATGAGTAAATTATTAGGATTATAGTGGCTTATGCCTTAGAATATGTGTAGAGTAAGATTGGCTTTTGAGTCAGGTCCTAGAAGAAGTAGTCTATGGATGGTTTTGAGTTAGTTATAGTGCTCAAAAGTCTGTGTTAGGTTCCGTACTTGGCCTGGTACTAAGGATCAAGCTCCCCTCACTTCACGAGTCCAATGATAAGCTGGTCTCGCTTAGCCAAAATATACTTCCCCTAGATATTAGACTTTGCCAGAGAATAGAGTGGGCTTTCCCCTTGGTGATGAAATCTAAGTAAGATCGTCGGGACGGGTAAGGTATCCACTAGGTGATGAAATCCCAGTCGGGCCTTGTCTCAGGTAAGTTAAGATGTTTGTTTTGTGCAAGTGGTTTGGTCGTGTAACATAAAGTGGACTAGATTAATTCAATATGCGATTATTAATTACTAGGTGTGGACTAAGAAATGCAAGCAAGCAGAAATGAAAGTGCAATCTGTTTTAAGCCCAAGTTGAAATGTGAAGTTGGAATGAAAACAAGTTGAGAAAGGGTTGAAGAATATGATTTTTGACTAGTCTAGAAGTGCAAGAAAAGAAAGAAAAGTTCTTTTTAGTCTTGCTGATGGTGTCGTTTAGAAGAGATGAAAGAGGTGAAAAGGGAGAAACCTAATGCACCTATATGAAAAGAAAGAAAGAAAGAACCCAAGGAAGGCCCTAGGGTCCCACCGGGCGTGCCAGAATGTTTCTATGCTATTTTGCTTTCACATTCAAAGAGAGAAATGAGAAACTAAGAGATGGTCTAGGGTTAGAAGATACCCAGATGAAGTCGTGCACACCAAAATCAGACATAGGAAGGTACTCCTCTTTGGCTGTGGAGGAATGACACCTGTAAAGAAAAAGAGACTAAAACATGAAAAATGTTAGATGAGGAGATGGTGTGCTGTTAAGCAAAAGCTTGATCCCTGAAGTACGAAGACTTCCTTGAGGGATATCAACCCACTGATTAAAAACATAATATTTGACGGAAACAGAAATAGTGAAAGACAGAATGAAAGAAATCAAAGACAAAAAAACAAAATGCGTTCCTGATATGCAGCAAATTACTCTGCACAGTCGCCGGTCTCGGTCTCTATGTTGGCGTCGGTCAAGGAAGGGCGCCGATGTTGGTTAAAGTGCTGGCGTCGGTAGGGATAATGATCGGTGTCAGTTGGGGCAGCAGTTTTTGGATGGGGTTTGGTCGGGTCTGGACAGGGTTTTAGGATTGCAGAATGGTCTGAAGTTTTGTCTGAGGGTTAGGGAGCCAGTTTAGGAGTCAGAGGGATTGTTTAGGGGTTGGTGCAGAAATTTGGGCAGAGTTATATGCTGTATATTCTAGAAAGGGTGGATAGAGGTGATACGGGAGGAAGTCAAGTTGGGTTTGTAATCTGAATCTAAATAGGGGTGGTGATATCAATTAAAAACAATAACCAGAGAACAAAATAAAAGCATAGAATAAATGCTTACCTGTTACATGCTGAAGATAGAGTAGGAGACATACTTGATGTTGTCGGTGTGTTGCATAAGTTTGATGTAGCAGACCTCCAGCGAGATGACTAAAGTAGAATACCTGTATCGGAGAGAGAGAATACGAGAGATTTGATTGCAGATTGATTGAATGCAAAAATTCGTTGATCCTTCGTAGGTCAAATGAAAGAATATTTTGAAATAATGTCCGATAATTGATCGTGAAACTGATTGGCAACCGAATAACGAATAATGGATAACGGATCCTGCATTCGGGTCGAGAACACAGTATTAAGGATAACCGACGCCAGCAGGACTGTCGACGTCAGCCGAGTAGTGACCGATGTCGGCAGATGCAGAATGGGGACAGAGGCTAATTTTAGCTTTTTGCTCATTTTTACATGCTGCCAGGGGCAAGGCTCGTGGGAAAATGGTCGACAGGGGTTAAATAGGCGTGGGAGAATAAAATGGGGGTTAAGGGGAGGACGACAAGGGTTAGACACAATTTCGGTGTCTACATCTACAATGGATGAAATGGCTCAATTTATAGAATTTTAAGGAAGGGGGAGGGAAGAGATGCTGAAGAGGCACAAAGACATGTGTCTACATATGAGAATCAGTTACAAATGCATGAGAGAGATGGATGAGGTGAACCATGTCATGCCAGGAGGTTTACTTGTCCAAAACAAGTCATGAGAATGGTGGTAAGTGGCATAAAGCCTTTAGGAGTGGTATATGAAACTACTTCTATCAAAGATCATCCATAAGCATTTGAAATTGAAAACAAAGAAGCTGACACATATCACTGCTGAGGAGAATATAACTCATGATGATAGTTAGAAGATGTTCTTTCTAACTGCTAGTTATACTCTGAACACCTGTAGTTGTTGATTTCATGGAAGCAATGACTCAAACCATTGACCTATCCATTTTGCTTGCTCTATTTGCACTAGATTCTTAGGATTCACACATTTTTTACCTCCATGTCTGCTCTCACATTCCCATCAAGTCTTTTGAATAACAATGGCTATTTATTCTAATTTAAAATTTATGTTTTATAGGCTGTCAACTTTCAGGTATTTCCTTTGGACTTTTTGTCTTGACCCTTTCTTGCAGATAATTTTTCTACAAGAATTCATTGGACAATCTTTTCAAAAGAATTCATGTCTTTGAGAGCTCTATTTGTATCAAACAAAATGTTTGAAAGAAATGGACCTTAGCACCTTTTCAAGTTTTTTGAAAGAATTCCTTTAGACTTTCTATTTGGCCCTTTGGAAAATTGAAATGTCCCTTTGGAAAAGTTGCAACATACCCTTCAAAAAAGTTGCAAGGGTCCTTTTTGGCTTGAAAGAGTCCTTTGAAAAAGTTAAAAACAACCCCTTGGAAAAATTAAAGTGCCCTTTGGAATTTTTGTTCGGTCCATTTTTCTACAAAAGAACCCTTTAGACTTTTTCTAATGTATCCTTCAGAATTTTTGTAAAGGACACTTTCTCCACAAGAATTTCTTCAGAAAAGTTGATGTGGACCTTTTCCCAATAAAGGATATGCTTCAGAAAAATGAAGGTGCCCTTCGAAAAAATTACAAACATACCCTTCAAAAAATTTACAAGGGTCCATTTTGGCTTGAAGATATCTTTTAGAGAAATTATAAAGTACCTTCAAAAAAATTGTATGGATAATTTGTCCAAAAGAATTTGGCAAAGCTTAAAATGAAAAACCCAAAATAATTCCTTATAGGCTTAAATAAACACCAAAATAAACTTTTTGAAAAGAAAAGACTTGGTATTTTAATAGGCTTTATCAAAGACCATTTATTTCAAAGGAAAATTAAGTACTGGACTTGGATAAATTTGAAAGGTGCAAACCTGGGTTTGGAATTTGACCAACAAGTAGATAAGTGTTCTTGAACTAGGCCTAAAGAGACCTTATTGACAGGAAGGTTGAGCAAAATAGAGGACTTCCACTGAGAGTCTTGACTTGAAATTTTAGGTAAATCTATAAGAAGATAATGGGTATCTAAAATTTGTCTTAGTTTATATTTAAACCTTGTGGATTATTCAAACCAACTATATTTGTGCTTTGGAAGGGCTTCAAGAAACTAGGCCTAATTTAAGTTACTTGTATTTGGATTGCACTCTCTCTCTCCCATTTGAATCAAATTGGTATTAGAGTAGGCTACATATCTGAATGAGGATTGAAATAAGGTGAGACTCTTTAAGTTTAAGTGAAATTTGATTACTAGTTGGTCAATTAAATTGATAAGTCAAAATGCCACTTAGAAGGAATCCAAGAGGATGTGGAATAACATGTATCCATATGGGAGATGCTATCTTGGAGGAGATAAGAAACTTGAGGATAAGTTTTAATGCAAGGCTTATGGAAGTAGAGGCTGATCAAAGAAGATGAGTTGTAAAAGGGGATATCAGTGACAAAGAATAAGAACCACCAGCTCCAGAGCAGGAAGAAGAAGTTGAAGAGCATGAGGAAGAAAGAATTGGTATACTACTAAAATTATTCATGGGACATGAGTATAAACCAAAGATAAAACTTCCTATCTATGCAGACAATCTATATAGAGAGGAACTAATTTATTGGATTACAGAGTTAAATAAATATTTTGACTATGAGAATGAACGAGATGAGAACTAGGTAAAATTTTATTGCACAAAACTAAAAGGACATGTAACCTTTGGTGGGATTATGTACAAGATGAAAAAAGAAATAAAGGTAAATCCAAGATCAAATTTTGGGACAGGATGGTAGAAAAATTGAAGGAAATTTTTTTCCTAGTAACTATCATACAAAAATCTTCAAGAAATTATTGAATTTGAAGAAAAAAGAGATGAGTGTTAAGGAGTATATGAGGATTTCTACAAGTTGACAATTAGATCAAGACATGAAGAAGAGGATGTGGAGAAGATTGCTATATACCTTAATGGGCTAAGGTATAATATTTAAGATGAACTTAGCCTAGTTAGTTTAAGAATACTAGAGGAATGTTATCAATATACTTTGAAGGCAAAAGACAAGATAAATAGAAGGCAAACTCAACAAAATAGGGGTAGGGGTAGAAGTTATAGAGATAGAGGTCAATAGGGAGGAAGAGGCACATATAAAAGAACAAATTCATAACCAAGTACCTCTCAAGAACATTCATTTAATTCAAGAGGAAGATTTAGAGGAAGGATACCATACTTTAGAATAAGATACACATAAATAGGTAGAGGATTCAATAGATTCACTGGTAAGTGTTTGAAAATCAATAAATCTACAAGTCATAGGTTTTAGGAGTGTTTAGATAATTCTCAAGATAGGAAATCTAGAACTAAAAGTAGAAATCAAGTAGTCAAAATAGGATAAGAGAGTGTGGATTTTCCACCTCATGTAGAAGAACCAAAAATAAATGAGTCTTTGTTGATGAAGAAAGTAATGATAAAACCACCAAATAAGAAAGACCCTGCCCAAAGAAAGACACTATTTAAGAAAACTTGTAAATGCCAAGGTAAGTGCTATAAATTGGTGACTGATTCAGGAAATACATATAATCTAGTATCAGTAAAGATGGTATAAAATCTTGGGCTAAAGAGAATACCACATCTAAACCCATATAAGGTCTCATGGATTTAGAAAGGGCAACAAGTTATTCTAAATGAACAATGGTGGGTAAATTTTTAGATTAGAGGATACAAAGACAAGGTTATGTATGACACAATGCTAATGGATGTGTGCCTTGTGATCTTAGGTAGGCCTTGGAAATATGATATAAATACTACTCATGATGAAAGGAATAATATTTACTCCTTGTAAAAGGATAACATAAGCCGTACATTGCTACCTCTAAAAGTAGAAGACAATGTACAAAGGGCCAATGCAAGTATTATGATGGTGAGTGAGAAAGAGTTCTTGAATGCTATGTAAGAGGAAGAGATAGGTTTTGAATTGGTGATCATACCAATGACTCTTTTAAAAACCACTGAGTTGAATGATTTACCTCAAGAGGTACAAGATATCTTGGAGGAATTTGATGATATTGTTGTGGATGAACTGTCCAATGAGCTGTCACCTATTAGGAGCATCATACATCATATTGACTTTGTAACAGGTGAAAGTTTGCCTAAAAAACTACCTACAAGATGACTCATTAAGATAATGTATAAATTAATAAGTAAATATAAGACCTCTTGGACAAATGATTAATCAGAGAGAGCCTCTACCCATGTGCAGTACTAGCTGTATTAGTGCTAAAAAAATAAGGAGATTGAAGAATATGCACTGACTCTAGAGAAATAAACAAAATAACCATAAGGTATATATTTCCTCTTCAAATAATTAAATATGTTATGGATTATTTGAGTTGACTTGGATCTCAAGAGTGGTTATCATTAGATAAGGATAAGAGAAGGAGATGAATGGAAAACTGCCTTTAAGATAAATGAGGGGCTATATGACTGACTTGTTATGTCATTTGGTCTCATTAATGCCCCAAGCACATTCATAAGACTCGTGAATGAATTATTAAAGCCTTTCATTGGTAATTTTATTATTGTATATTTATATGGTATATTGATTTACATCCCAAGAAAAAAGGAACATCTTCATCATCTAAGAATGGTAATACAAAGGTTGCAAGAGGAGAGGTTGTTGATTAATCTTAAGTAATGTTTGTTTATAAATATTGAGTTAGTATATATTGGTTTTATGATCTCTCAAGGTGTTTTGAAGATTGTTAAATACAAGGTGAAGGCCATCATTGATTGGCCAACTCCCAATATAGCTTATGAGGCAATAAGCTTTTATAGATTAACAAGTTTTTATAAGAAGTTTATTTTAAAAATTCATGGAATTCATGCACCCATTATTGACATCATAAGAGGGGATAAAAATAAACTTGTATGGACCAATATTGCTGAGAGAAAATTTCAGCTTTTGAAGAATAAAATCACAAATCAACTTGTGTTAGCACTCCCTGATTTCAACAAAGTTTTTCAAGTTGAGTGTGATGTAAGTGGGGTGGCCATTGGAGTTTTCCTAAGTCAAGATGATAGGCCTATAACATAATTTAGTGAGAAGTTAAATAAGGCCAATAAAAAGTATTTTGCTTATGATCTAGAATTTTATGTTATAGTTTAAACCTTGAAGAAGTGGAAACACTATCCAAAGGAGCTTGTCATATTCATAGATAATCATGCAATTCAATTCATAACAAGTCAGGCTATGCTCAGTGAAAGACATATGAAGTGCGTGGAGTACTTTAAAAACTTTAATTTTGTCATCAAGCACAAGAAAGGCCAAACTAATAAGGTATCAAATCTTCTAAGTATAAGGTTTTTACTCATAAGATAAACTCATATTTGAGAGTGGAGGAATAAAGTCACTTAAGGAGCTATATAAAGCTGATTTAAACTTCTAAGAAGCATATGAGTCTTACAAGTAACCGACTAGTAGAAACATAGAGCCTTAGATGGAGTACATAATACAAGATGGTTTTTTGTTTAATGGAGTTTAACTTTGTGTGCCAAGGATTTCCATGAGAGATAATTTAATCAAGGAAAATCATTATGGGAGTTTAGTAGGTCATTTTGGTCTTGACAAGAACTTGGCTTAGCTAAGTAATCACTATTATTGGCCTAAAATGCAAACAAATGTAAGTAAGTTTGTAGAAAGATGTTAATTATGTCAATTTTCCAAAGGAAAGAGCACTAATGCAAGTCTTTATTAGTGCTTACCAATACCAAATAGACCTTAGGACTCCATTAGCATGGATTTTATCACGAGGTTACCAAGAACTTAAAGAGGTCATGGCTCCATTTTTGTAATTGTGGATAGATTTGCAAAGATGGCCCATTTCATACCTTGTAATACAACTATTGATTCTACTCATGTGGCTAATTTATTTTCCAAGGAAGTGGTTAGATTGCATGGAATTCCAATGAGCATTATCTTATATAGAGACACTGAGTTTGTGGGGCACTTCTAGAGGACCCTTTGGAAGAAAATAGGAATAAAATTGAACTTTAGTTCAGCTTACCACTCTCAAATATATGGAGAAATTTGAGGTGTTTAATACAATTTTGGGTAATTTGCTGAGGTGTCTAACAAGGGAGAATTCTAAACAATGAGACTTAGTCTTTCCACAAGCAGAATTTGCCTATAATGACTTACCCAAAAAAGCATAGGAAAGAGTCCATTTCAAGTTGTGTATGGTATGTTCCCAAGAGGAATATTTGAGATAAGATACCTAGGTAAGATTTAGAAAATAAGTTCTACAGGAGAATAGTTTGCCATTGCTATGCAAGAGGTACATGAGTAAGTTAAGAAGCAATTAGAGTCAAGTTTGGAAAAGTACAAGCAACATGCAGATCTCAAGAGGAGATAAATCAATTTTTAGGTTGGGGACATGGTGTTAACTCATTTGGGAAAGAAAAGGTTTCCAAAAGGTGATTATAACAAATTGAAGATGAAGAAGATTGGCTCTTACAAGGTCATTAGGAAGTTCTCCAACAATTCATATGAGATAAAATTGCCTAGTGGTGTGGGAATTTCTATTATAATCAATTTTGTATACTTATATCCATTTAAAAATGGGGATTATAGTGATCAACCAACTAGAAATGAAGAAATAATAGTCCAAGAATGGGTAGATTATTTTCCATAAGTAAAGAAAGCAGAATTTGAACTCATCTTGGATAAGAAAGTTAGTAAGAGATCTAGAGGCAAGCACTATAACTAATATTTGGTGAAATGGAAACATCATTTTGTAGAGGATGTCAATTAGATAAATAAAGTAGACATAATCAAGCATGGAGGTACTCTTGAATACCTCATGAATAAGAGTTCATGAGTCATTTTTTATTCTTAGGGAGTATGATGTAGGATCATCACCTAGTGTTGAGGTCAACATACCCTCATTTCTGAAAAATGAGGACCCATATGTCAAATTGTGAAAATTTGTACCTTGAAATTGAATATTCACTTGATTAGAGTGTCATTAGCATGATTTCATATTATTTTTATTTGAAAATCATACACATCTAGTTTGGTTAGCAAATTTGCTCATGGTTTTGGTTTGCCCTTATCTAAAGTGCTAACATGGATCTATGTGTTTCAGGTTGCAGGTCTAATAAGGTCTACTTGGAATGAAAAATGCTTGGGTTTCATGATTTTAATGTTAACTTGATTCTTCACTAACCTTTGATTTGTTAGATTCATATTTGAATAGCTAAACCCTTATTCTAAGTTTAATCTAAGTTATTGATTTGAATCTAGCGAGAAATTTTTACGTGAGAACATTTTAAATAATTCTATGGGCTTAGTTTATTTTTATTTTCTAAGGCTTAGTAATTTTTTAAACATGACCAAACCTTAGTCTAACATCTATATTTAGCCCCTTTTATGTCTCGATCCCCCCTTTTAGACCTTTCTATTATTCATGTGGTCTACTCTAAATGCAAAGTCCTTTTTTTATGTTTCTGATTGTCAAGTTTTATATTTCAGATACTTTGTCCAAGTAATTTTAGGGTTTTATTTAGGAATTATTATGGGACTTATGCAATTGGTCTATGTTGAAAGTATTCATTTGGATTTATCTATGTCAGGACAATTGTTTCAAACATTTTATCTAAAATAATTTCCCTGAGAACTTATTCTATCAAGCATTTTGCCTGATAGAATTACCCTTAGGCCTCTTTGCCCTTACCCTTCAACATATTTGTTTCAGGCTTATTATCTTTTGAAATGATCCTTCTGACTTACCTTTTTGAAATATCTTTCCTAAGTAATTTTTCCAACACTTATCCTTTGGGATTTTTATGAAAAACTCATATCCTTCAGGGTTTCTAAAGATTATCCTTCAATCCCTCAAAACATACCCTTTGGGATTTTTGTAAAAGGCCAATTATCCTTCAAACTTTTTGAAAGAACCCTTTGAAATTTTCATTAAAAACATTTTCCCTATAGACATATATTTTAGTTTTTTGTCAAGGCTTCTTTTCCCAACCAAATTGCCCTTCAGCATTTTTCAAATTGTCCTTTGCCTTAATAGACTTATCTTTTAGATTTTTTCAAAGTGACCCTTTAGGCTTTTTGTTTCAGACATTTTTTCTGACACAAAATCCCAAAACAACTTTCTCATAGTAAATTGGCTGCAACTCTTTTAAAATTGACCTTTGCCTTAATGGACTTTAGAATTTTGTTTAGGCCAAATAACCTTCAGTATTTTTATGAAGGGCACATACCCTTTAGGTTTTTTGGATTGAACTTTTGAGATTTTGAACATACCCCTTAGGATTTCAAGATGGAACCTTAAAAATTTTGTCATCAAACATTTTTTTTGAAGCAAAAAGCCCAAAACAATGACCCCAAGGGCACTTACCCTTCAGCCTTCATGTAACTTACCCTTCAGAAGTTTTGTAAAGGGAACTTACCCTTCGGCCTTTTTGAAATGGCCCCTTTCCCTATAGAAGTTCCCTTTCTCCAGTGATAAGAAACCTTCAAGACTTTTGTCCCACGAAAATGCTCTACCAAGTGACTCTTTGGGAGGATTATTTTGGACATTTTATCTAAAACATTTCCCCAAATGCCAAAAATCCCCAAAAAAATTACCCTAATCAATTCAAGTGCCTTATATATATATATATATATATATATATATATATATATATATATATATATACATATATAGACGCTAAAGTCATTTTGTCTTTATATTTGTAGGAATAGAGCAAACCAAAAAATGACAAGTGGTAAGCTTGGTAGATAGTCATGAAGATGAGCTTAAATTTGATGGCCACATGCCCGTCAATGACGTCCACATGGATGTAAAATGATGGTCATGTGGACATCAAATTTAAGATAGTAAAGATCCTCATAGATGCATGTAAAGTTAACGGTCGCATGCCTGTCACTGATGTCCACCTAGATGTCAAATGATGGTCACACAGACATCAAATTTAAGATAGCTGGATGGGTCCAAATAATCTAAAGATCTACAGTATACATTAATCCATGTAGGATAATCTGATGGTGCACAATCATTGTGGACTTTTAAACATAACTAATAATAAATGTGGTAATGGCACATGTCATAATTGAATAGAGCATAGCCAAGATAACCAATGGTGTATAAATCCTAGGATCAAGATCATTGGCCTACACCAGTTAGTGTAAGGATAATCTAATGGCACAAGATGAAGGGAGGATTTTTAAAAGGCAACGGTCATTTTATGAACATTGATGAGTAGTTTTGTTGTAAAAATGCACACAGATGTCGGGATAATGCCGCATAAGTAGAAAAGTAACATGAACTAAAGATCCAATGGACCCCTGGTGAGAAATTTAATAGAAGTTCATGACCACATGAAATTTGTGAAGCAGGTTGTCTATAGACTAGTCTTCTAGAAGGAAAAGGTCATTTGTTCTATAATGCAATAGAAAGGATACCTATCCTATACACTTGTACAAATATAATTGGATGAGACTAATCGACATGCTGCCTTGTATCTTATAAAAGGAGCATTGTCAATTGTAAAAAGGTGAGGGAATTATTATAACTAAATTACTTAGTAAACTTTGAGTAGTTAATATAAGCAAAGAAGTTTTCAAAGATTTTCCATTAATTGTTTGTGTGAAGTGTTATATGGTTTCTGTCTCAGTTGTCTAGTTTCACTTTTAGATTTGAATGGTTCCTAATGATTCTGAATGTGTAACTTGAATGCAAAATTACTAATTTGTGCTAATGCTAGATTAGCTAAAATTTCTTAGGATTATTTCATTTGCTTCACTTATTTTGCATTTGGGCTAATGCTATTTGCTTGCAGGAGTGAATCTTTAAAGTGATCATAGTTCCTATTTACATCATTTCATACCTTCCTTAGAAGCTCTCCTGATGTATGTTATGATTTGGGCTTAAGTTGTTTCACTTCATACATCAGTTAAATGCATGTTCAGGTGATATTTGAACTTTTTCATAATGTTTGTCACAAAGACTAACATCATCCTTCTTTTTTGCACTACCCTTCCTTTTTTGCTTCTTTTTTTAACTTAATCACCTTAGTTTAATTATCATTGTCAATATCCATCTTAGATTAGTTCTTAGGCTAGTTCTTGATCATAATTCACTATTATTAGCATAGTTTATTACATATTTTACATAGATCTACTATTTGGCCATAGTGGCTCCCAACTACTAAATTTTATAAATATTATGAAATAGTCACTTGTTCTACCTCTATTTCACCAACAGATAATAGGATTATTGTAACTCGTAACTCATGCATTGAATTATTAAGAATTATAAAATGAGAAGTGTTTCCTAAACACTCTCGGCAGCTATGGTACACATTTAGGCATCAACAGGAAGAGCTTCACTCATGCTAGAAGGAGGGGCTTAGTTAGATCTTTATAAATTTGTAGAATATTTGCTAATTTTAGTGTGTTTTGATTAAATATTGATGTATTCTTTGCATATTTGTGTTATTTTGAGCATGATTATGTAAATATCATTGATCTTGATGGTTTCAAACTAGTCTTTGGGCTTCCTTTAGCCAAAGATTGATATTCTTTGGAGATACATAGACATTCATGCAAAGGTAGTTTATGCTTTGTGTATTTCTCATGTTTAAGGTTAGTAATAACAATTTTGTACAAAGATTGACTATTTCTTTGAAAATTTGAGTTCATTAGAGCTTAAAAGTGTAAATATCCCTCTCATTCATCAATCTAGATGTATCTTTGTGCTAATTTAGTTAAAGATAGTCATGCATTACATATATTTGTGCAAAATTGGCTTAACATGCAAACTTAATCATTGTATTTTGCAAAGGTTGGTTTGATGCATTGTATTTTAAATAGGCTCCAAGGTCACAAGATATAATTTCCCAAAGAGAGGCTTAGGTGAGAAGAATTCCCAATGTCTCAATCACTTCATGAGTTCAAGGTACTCATGTGTTCAAGGTATGGCTTGGCTAGGTGGTTCTTCAATCAACTTGCCAAGTATAGTACATGATCTTCCTCAAAATCCTAAAAGGTATTTGACTTCTTTCAGTCCTAATAATTTTATCACTGTTGAAGAACATATTAAGTCATTAAAAGCTGCTTTGAGATTGTTAAATGTAGTTCATGAAGATGTAGCATGTAGATTATTCCCAGACACTTTTAGAGATGTTGCATATGATTAGTTTCTCAACCTACCAAAAAACTACATTACAAGTTGGAATGACTTTAATAATGTATTCATTGATCAATTTAGTAAAATTATTAGTCCTTATGTTTTGTATCAATAGTTCACCACAATTAAAAGGGAGGCTAATGAGACCATCAGAGCCTTTAACGCTCAATTCCAAAAAATGTCTAGTAGAACCATATGTTAAGGTGTGGAGCTAAAAGCTTCACCAAAGGAGCGTTTTGCAAAGTTGCAGGTTTACACAGTCACCGGCATCGGTGAGGAGCGACCGACGTCGGTCAGTAGTAGTTCAGGAGATGCCGGCGTTGGCAGGAATCGGCCGACGTCGGTCAAGTGCAAGCAGGCAGGAACCGATGTCGGTTATCTGTGCATCCAGAAAGCTATTTTCGTAGACAGAACATATTGTCTGCATGTTAGGATTAAGTCATAGTCTTAAGTCCACATTTCTATTATTAGTAAGACTATTTTAGAGCCCTTGTTTAAGAGGCATAACTATTGGTTGTAAATGCATGCTCATGTTTCCTAATTTTATATATAGGATTAGATCTTCATAGCTTATTGGACAAGAACAGTATAAGATATTTGTAAGATAGACAATTCAAGGTGTGAATTGTGATTGTACTTGAGAGAGAGAGCTCTTGAGGGAAAGAGATCTAGAGAGAGATCTGTACATCTGAGAGAGGTGTGGAAGAAAAGAAGTTTCTTCAATTGTATTCCTTCTGTAAAGAGTTTAATACAAGTTTTCAGGGTGGTTTCTTGTATCTCTTCTTCTTGCTGTATTTCTGATTCTAGTTACTTATCTTTCTAGTTTAATTCCATATTTATTGCTTTCATATTGTAATCAACATTGTTGGTTGATCCCCAACAAGTGGTATCAGAGCTCAGGTTCACTAACAGGTGGTTCAGATATGTGTAGTGTGTATTGATTACAGGGTACTCACAAGGGTTTCTGCAGGGATTTCTATTTGAGTGGGAGAAGCAATGGCAGAAAAAAGTAAACTAAGAATGGAGAAGTTTAATGGCAATAATTATCAACATTGGAGAATGCAGATAGAGGATTATCTGTATCAGAAAGATCTATACTTACCATTAGGTGGGATTGCAAAGAAACCCAAAGACATGGATGATGAAGAATGAGAAGTTCTTGATAGAAAGGCTCTGGGGTCTATAAGACTGAGTTTGGCATCTACTGTGATATCTAATTTATCATAGGCAAAGACAACGATAGAGTTGATGACTATTTTAGCAAATTTGTATGAAAAACCCTCAGCTTCAAATAAGGTATATCTTATGAAGCAGTTATTTAATTTACATATGCAAGAAGGTGGATCTGTATCTAATCATCTAAATGATTTCCATGGAATTGTAAATCAATTAAGTTTAGTCAATATAGTGTTTGATGATGAAATTAAAGCTCTTTTAATATTATGTTCTTTGCCTGAAAGGTGGCATAGCTTGGTAATGGCAGTTAGTAATACTGCATCTGCCTCAAATATTTTAAAAGTAGAGGATGTTGTTAGTGTGATCTTGAATGAATAAATTTGCAGGAAAAGCACAGAGGAAACATCAGGGAATGCTTTAAGTTTTGAGAGCAGGGGAAGGCAAAAAGAAAAGAGCAAGAGGAGATCAAGGTCTAAGTCAAAGGTGAGAGGTAGATCCAAATCCAGAAATGGCAGGAAGCCACAATGCTAGATTTGTGAAAAGATTGGGCACATAAGCAGATATTGTTGGTCAAAAACTAAGGAGGACAATTAGCACGAAGGAAAGGAAGAAGTAAAGGTTGCAGGTATTGCACAAGATGCTTTAATATTTTCTTTGCATAATAATATAGAATCTTGGGTGTTAGATTCTGGTGCATCTTTTCATGCTACCACTAATAGAGAATATTTTAGTGACTATGTCCATGGAGATTTTAGAATAGTGTACTTAGGGGATGATGAGCCTTGTAAAATATTGGCAAAGGAAAAGTGCAGTTGAAAATTCAGAATGGCAACACATGGGTGTTGAGAGATGTGATGCATGTTCCCAGCTTGAAGAGAAATTTGATTTCTGTAGGAAAGTTAGGGGATGAGGGTTGTACAGTAACTCTCACAGCTGAATCTTGGAAGGTGACCAAAGGTGCACTTGTAATGGCCAAATGTAAGAGAGTAGGTACTCTCTATTTATGTAATTGTGTTACTGATATTTCTCCTTTTGTATTATCTACTTCAGATGTGGATGCAAAATTGTGGCACTCAAGGCTTGGCCACATGAGTGAGAAGGGGATGTCTATTCTTAAGTCAAGAGGTAAGCTTTTAGATTTGAAAAGCATAGATCTGGAATTTTGTGAGCATTGTATGTTTGGAAAATAGAAGAGAGTGAGTTTTCTCAAGACTGGGTCAACAAAGAAGAAGCATAAGTTGCAGCTTGTTCACACAGACGTGTGGGGACTGGCTCAAGTTGCTTCTATTGGAGGATCACAGTACTATGTTTCGTTCATAGATGATGCTATAAGAAAACTATGGGTCTATTGTGTTAAGAATAAATTTGATGTATTTGAGACTTTTAAGATTTGGAAAGCTATGATTGAGAATGAAACAGGCAGAAGATTAAAGTGCCTGAGATCTGATAATGGTGGTGAGTTCTACAGCTATAAGTTTAACTGATATTGTTATATGCATGGGATTCATAGGCAAAGGATGGTTCCAAGAACACCTTAGCAGAATGGAGTTGCTGAAAGGATGAATAGAACAATCATAGAGCGTGCAAGGTGTATGAGATTGCATGTTGGTTTGCCCTTAGAGTTTTGGGCAGAAGCTGTGGATACTGCAGTGTACCTGATTAACAGAAGACCCTCTACAGCTCTGGATGGTGGAATTTTAGAAGAGGCATGGATAGGTAAAAAGGTAGATCTCTCATATCTCAAAGTTTTTAGTTGTGAAGCCTTTGTGCATATTGATAAGGAAAATAGAAAGAAGCTGGATGCTAAGTCTATGAGGTGCACATTTATTGGCTATGGTTCTGATGATTTCAGATTCAGGTTTTGGAATCTAAGAACTAATAAGATAATTAAAAGCCATGATGTTGTTTTCAATGAAAAAGTGATGTATAGTGATCAGCTTAGGAAGCTGAATCAATTTGGGTAGAGCAATGGAGAATTGGACGAGGTGACGGTCCAAAATGAGCTCGCGGGAAAAATTTATCACAAACAGGAAAACACAGAGACCAACGTCAGCCAGGAAGGAACCGACGTCATCAATACATGAACCAATGTCAGTCATACAGTGACTGATGTCAGTAGGTCAGGAACCGATGTCGGTCAGGTAGAACTGACATCGACCAATAACAGGTTTGGAAGTGACTGAGGTCGGTCACTGTCAGAGAATTTGGGCGGACAGCGTGTTGTGAATGAGTTTCAGATGCCCATCAAGAGGTCAGAAATGGTAAGTAAACCTCCAATTTTATTTTCTCCTTCATTATTCTATTTATTGCTAACTGATGGTGGAGAACCAGAGAGTTTTGATGAAGCAATATAGGTAGAATCCAAGAATCAGTGGGAGCTAGGCATGAAAGAGGAGATTGATTCCTTGAGAGAGAACCAAACATGAGATTTGGTTGAGTTGCCAGCAGGTAAGAAGACACTAAAAAATAGATGGATCTATAGGTTGAAGGAAGGTGAGAATGGACAGATGAGATATAAGGCTAGGTTGGTAGTGAAAGGATTTGCACAAAAGCCAGGTATTGATTTTGGTGAGATTTTTTCTCCTGTTGTTAAAATGACTTCTATACGGTTTGTATTGTCTTTAGTTGCTATTGAGGATTTGCATCTTGAGCAGCTTGATGTTAAGACAACGTTTCTTCATGGAGATTTGGATGAGGAAATATATATGGATCAGTCAGAAGGATTTGAGGTCAAAGGTAAGGAGAAGCTAGTGTGCAGATTGAAGAAAAGCTTGTATGGCCTCAAGCAAGCTCCTAGACAGTGGTATTTGAGATTTGACGAGTTTATGACTGAGCATGGCTAAAGTAGGTGTCAATCTGACCATTGTGTGTATTTTAAGAGATTGGATAATGGTAGATATATTATTCTATTATTGTATGTAGATGATATGCTGGTTGCAGGATCACACATGCAGGATATCTCTGAGCTTAAGGTGAAATTAGCTCACACATTTGCCATGAAGGATTTGGGAGTAGCAAAAAAAATCCTTGGCATGAGCATTAAGAGAGACAAGAAAAATTTGTCTCAAGAGGATTATGTGAACAAGGTGTTGAAACGGTTCAATATGCAGGATGCAAAACCGGTAAGCACACCTTTGGCTGGACATTTTAAGTTGAGTAAAGAACAATGTCCTAATTCATATGATGAGGTAGAGTACATGAGTAAAGTTCTATATTCTTTCATAGTAGGGAGTTTAATGTATGTAATGGTGTGTACTAGACCAGATATTGCCCAAGCAGTGGGAGTTGTAAGTAAGTATATGGCCAATCCAGGAAAGGAGCACTGGAAAGCAGTTCAGTGGATCCTTAGATATCTGAGAGGAACCAACAGTAGGCACTTGTGCTATGGAGGTTCAGATACTTATCTACATGGTTATGTAGATTCAGATATGGCAGGTGATTTGGATGGCAAGAGAAGCACCATAGGGTATGTTTTCACTGTAGGTGGAATGACGGTTAGCTGGATATCAAAGTTGCAGAAGGTTGTTGCCTTGTCAACTACAGAAGCAGAGTATATTGCAGTCACGGAGGCTAGCAAAGAGATGATATGGATGACACAGTTCATGGAAGAGCTTGGAAAGGAGCAAGAGAGTTACAGACTCTACAGTGATAGTCAGAGTGTAATTCATTTGGCTAGGAATTCAGCTTTTCATTCAAGAAAAAAGCATATACAGCTTAGGTACCACTTCATAAGACAGGTATTAAAGGATGGTGAGTTGAAGCTAGAGAAGATCCATAAAGATAAGAAACCTGTGGATATGTTAACCAAGCCCGTTATAAAGGAGAAGTTGAATCTTCATTCAACTTCTGTTGGTCTTCATGATTGAGTTGAAGATGGAGGAGCTAGAAGATGTTGCTGTACAGGTAGTGGTGCAGCTGTTTATCTCCAAGTGGGAGATTGTTAAGGTGTGGAGCTAAAAGCTTCACCAAAGGAGCGTTTTGCAAAGTTGCAGGTTTACACAGTCACCGACGTCAGTCAGGAGTGACCGACGTCGGTTAGTAGCAGTTTAGGAGATGTTGGCGTCGGCAGGAATCGGCCGACGTTGGTCAGGTGCAAGCAGGCAAGAATCGATGTCGGTTACCTGTGCGTCCAAAAAGCTATTTCCGTGGACAAAATAGATTGTTTGCATGTTAGAATTAAGGCATAGTCTTAAGTATGCGTCTCTATTATTAGTAAGACTATTTTAAAGCCCTTGTTTAAGAGGCATAACTATTGGTTGTAAATGCATGCTCATGTTTCCTAATTTTATATATAGGATTAGATCTTCATAGCTTATTGGACAAGAACAATACAAGATATTTGTAAGATAGACAATTCAAGGTGTGAATTGTGATTTTACTTGAGAGAGAGAGCTCTTGAGGGAAAGAGATATAGAGAGAGATCTGTACATCTGAGAGGTGTGTGGAAGAAAAGAAGTTTCTTCAATTGTATTCCTTTTGTAAAGAGTTTAATACAAGTTTTCAGGGTGGTTTCTTGTATCTCTTCTTCTTGCTATATTTCTGATTCTAGTTACTTATCTTTCTGGTTTAATTCTGCATTTATTGCTTTCATATTGTAATCAACATTGTTGGTATGGCTTGGCTAGGTGGTTCTTCAATCAACTTGGCAAGTATAGTACATGATCTTCCTCAAAATCCTAAAAGGTATTTGACTTCTTTCAGTCCTAATAATTTTATCACTGTTGAAGAACATATTAAGTCATTAAAAGCTGCTTTGAGATTGTTAAATGTAGTTCATGAAGATGTAGCATGTAGATTATTACCAGACACTTTTAGAGATGTTGCATATGATTGGTTTCTCAACCTACCAAAAAACTACATTACAAGTTGGAATGACTTTAATAATGTATTCATTGATCAATTTAGTAAAATTATTAGTCCCTATGTTTTGTATCAATAGTTCACCACAATTAAAAGGGATGCTAATGAGACCATCAGAGCCTTTAACGCTCAATTCCAAAAAATGTCTAGTAGAACCATAGTCCCTTATAAACCAAATGAGGCTTTAGCCTTAGAAATTTATAAGGATGCTATAAATGCCATGACCTCTATGTTCCTAAAAAAGTCTCTTCTAGTCATAAACACATTGACTTGGGCCTACTCTTAAGCCATGATCATTAATGACCAAATGCAACCTCAGGGTCAGATGGTGTATTCCATGCCTAATGTTAATCCAAATTGGCCCATCATGAATGTCACTCCTAATATACCTACTTTAAAACTAGTTCAAAATTAGTTGCTCTTGAGTCATACATATCTTGGCCAAAACCCTAAAGTTCTTGAATGTCACTACAAGTGGATCCCGTCCACAAAATAATAGAACTCTAGTGCCCAAAACCAATGGTAATGCTATAATTCATGAGCATGAGACACCAAAAGGTTTAAATGACTTAATACTAGAAATGGTCAAAAAATTAAACACTAACTTTATTCAATTACAAGAACATTTGGCTTTGCAAGAACATCTCAAGGTTTCATGATGCATGCCTTTGATTTCCCATTTGAAGATGAAAATGAATATGAAGATGAGCCAATCGAAGAAGTTGCATTTGAGAGGACTTGTATTCCTAAAGATGTAAAAGAAATGTCAATTAAAGACCAACAAGACATTATCCTTAGAAATATGCACATGAATAAGAAGAGTTGCTATAAATGGATATGGATCAAGTACAAGATGATCTTTCTTCAGAAGGTAGCTTGAAAGACAACCCACATAGATTTATTTTTGAAATGGAGAATACTCCTAAAGAAGATGATCACTGGAATAAGTCATACCATGATTTCTAAAATGGAATTAAAGAGAGAGATAGTAGATGATGGGATATAACAACAACACATGGATGTTTCATCTAAGGATTTCACCAATGATCTGGAGTTCCTAGAAAATGATATTATTTTGGAGGTCCTAAACCAAGATAAGCTGGAGCCTAATGAGATAGAAGAGTTGACTTTCTTCATCGAAGATGAAGATGAAACATGTGAAATAGATCAAGGATTGTCATATGACTTCATCAAGAGGTTAAGAGTATAGGACCAACATGTTTTTGGTGGGAGTCTAGATGAACATCATTCAGTTGATCAGCGTGAAGAATCCTTTTGGGATGACTTGGATTTTTTTTGTACAAATATTGGTAGTCCATTTCCACCTCAAAAAGAACCCAATGAAGACATCAGTCTAAGGATACTAGCCAAGTTACCATTATTGAGAAAATATAATATAAACCACTATATATCTATGGATGAAGCAGAGCTAACACTCCTACTATAAAACAAAATAATTTAGGAAGAATATGATTGGGTCTTAGATTCATATCTTTGATCCATGCATATGAGGATGTTGATAGGAGACCAAGCTACATCACTTAAAAAACACAAGCATACAAGTGATCCTATCCACAAGAAGAGGTTATTGAATAGAAGTAATCATGCTTCAAGGTTCTGTAGTAGACTAAATAATTTTCCATTTGATCTTAGAGGTAAGTACTTTATGGGGTTAGTGTAAGGCTCAGTTTAATTTCTTTCTTGTTCTTTATTTCTTGCCTTTTTCCTTCTTGTCCCTTGTTTGTATATAGTTCCTATCTATATTTACTTATTTTTTCTTGCTTTATTCCTTGATTTTAAATAAGTCCTTTTGGATAATTCTCAACTCAAGTTTTATTTAGTTTCTCAAGAAACTTGATAATCTAGAAATGCAGGTATGACTTCTCAACATTGGTTGATCATGAACTGCTAAAATATGAGCTTGATGTTGTAGTTCAGAGAAGCTAGCAAAGATTGATGGATTAGGATAGTTATTCCTTGAGATTTTAAACCTTGTTCGGATCTAATCTTGGTTTTAAGAAAGATTGCACATGTAGGATAAAAGCTTAAACTATTAGGAAACAATCATGTTTGCACTTAAAAAAACAGTAATTATTTGGGATAAAGCTTATATCCAAGGATGATTATCTAAAAATTAAACACTGGACCAAATCCCTAAACCTATCTAACTTGGTTCCCAACCTTTGATAGAAAGCCAAAATGAATTGAAAAATACAAAAATAAGAACCTTGTTGTAAAATTCAAAGAGCTTTCTAAGCAGAGGTGATTTAGGTAATCTCCATCAGGGCTATGGATGCCTAGTTGGTAGTGGGGTAAGACCTTGAGTGGAGCCAAAGGCATCTCTGTTAGGGCTATGGATGCCTGGCTAACAATAGAATAATGCCCAAGCCTTCTATGAGCTAAAACATGGTTCTTAATGAATATTCAAACATGTTGAAAGTCAATGTTAATGATTAAAGCCATGAACCTGGAAGTTGTTCTCTAAATCCTTTGGTAATTAGTAAGTGGAATCAAAGCACACACACTGTTTCACTACGTTTTTGCTAATTATATTCAGAAGAAAGAAGAAACTAAGGTTGAAGGTTAGGGGTTTGATTGATATCCGGATTAAGCTGCACACTGTATCCAAGCGTTGTGAGAGCTCCTTTTTGGCTATGGAGGAAACACCTGCAAGAAGAAAGAGACTCAAACACAAAAAAATGTTAGAATAGGATATGGTAGACTGCCAAGCTAGGCGCTCGGTCCCGAAAGCGTAAAGCTCTGTAAGGGATGACAGTCCACTATTTAACGAAAAGAGTGTTGTAATAAAAAGAAATGATGAAAGACTAAGAAAGATAAAGTAGACAACATGTACCTATTCTTTGCAATCAGTCAGTCACAGTCGTCGATGTCGGTAGTTATGCCGATGTCGATTGGTCAATGATGCCGACATCGGTTATGCTGCCGATGTCGATAGGGGCAATGGGCCTTGGATGGGTTTTGGAATATGTCTGTGGTTGACAGAAGGGTCCAAGAGTTTAAAGGTTTGTGTAGGGTTGCAAGAAAATGAATAGGGTCTAAAGAAGATCAAAGGTAGAGGACAGGTGTGAAAAGAGGGTAAGGATAAGGGGAAGGCTTTTCAGCCTCTCCACAGAAGAAGTCGGGTATGGTCTCTCAACAGTACTTAAATATACCAAATGGAAACTAATTACTAACGTATTCTAAAAGACTAAAATGAGAGATAGAATACTTATCTCTATTTGGTAAAGAACCAGAGGTGTTAGAATGCTTACTCCTGTTGTGGCTGATGTCAAGGTCCTCATACAATATTTCAATCCAATATGGAGTGACTTGTACAGAGTTTCTGTAGCTAGGAGAGTGAACGTCGAAGTCTGATGCTTGGTCTCAGAGTGTGCACATCAATATGCAAAGAGTCAGGGGGCAACTCAAGGTTAGAGTCTAGCTTATGTAATCGACGTTGGTGATCCCGCCAGTGTTGGCCGACAATTGACCGATGTCAGTGGCTAGAGAATGGGTAAAAGGGCTATTTTTTAGCCCTTTGCCCATTTCTCCATCTGCCAAGTGCATTTGCCATTGGAGAATGGTCACAAGATGGGTTTATTAGGCACAAGAGTTAGTTAAGAGGTTAGGATGGAGTGAGAATAGGTCATGTTTTAGATGACCTAGTCTCAGGGTGACTCATAGGGTAAGAAATGGTCTTAGGGTGAGGTGTCCAAGGTGAGGTGTCTAGGTGAGGTCATTAATTTAAAATAAGTAGTTTATTTTAAATTAATAAGGTGTGTAAGTGTTTAGAAGGGGACCAAGGGGGGGTTGACACAATATTGGTCTCTACATTTGCTCCTTTTTATCTTGTTGGTTGTTCTGACGAACTGCAAGACAAAAATAAGTGTAGGTTGTCCCAGGTATGGGATACGGTATTTTTGCCTCTTTTTGTCTTGTTGGTTGTTCTGACAAACTGCAAGACAAAAATAAGTGTAGGTTGCCCCTGGTATGGGATAAGGTGTAGGTTGTCCCAGGTATGGGATAAGGTATTCCCCCTCAAAGCGGGAATCGAGAGAGGGCAATCTAAAATTGATTGTCGATTTGATAGGCAGTGGATGAGTATGGTGAAGTTAGATTGTGAATGCTAAAATAGTTGAGATTGTGCGTATGCCACTTCACGTGATAGGCAGGTCAAATTGTCACAAGTAAGGTCGAGGAGCACTATAATCAAAGTAATCGGTCCCCAGCTTATTCGTGGTAGCTGATTAGGTTAAATGATCAAAGCTATAGCTCTAATGGTCGAGGAGGACTAAAACCAAAATAATCGGTCCCCAACTTATTAATGGTAGCTGATTGGGTTAATCGATCAAAGCTGTTCCTCCAATGGTCATCGTGTTCCAAGTATCCTGGGCTAGGAAGTGCTCCTAGAAAACACAAAAATGTCACAAATATTGGGGATCAACTTAGGTGCGATCCAATAATAAGTGTGAGGGTCATGGACAATTTGCTAACTATTTGTGAGGTAGCATATATGTAATCAAAACAACCAAGGCAAAGTTGTCTCAAAAATTGTCATGGTCTGAGGAGATAGTCGTGATCTCCAAGGTTATTTGTTGAGTTGAGTTGAGATATAAGTGATCTCAAGTTTTGGTTGTTGTGGTTAGGGAGATGTATGTGATCTCCAATGTGCCCCATGAGAAGTCTAATGTGACTTCTACAGTGTTCGGGTTGGTTGTTTGGTCATGATTTTGGGCAATTTTAGGTTGAATAGTTGGTCCATTGGGTAGACAGATGAACGAATGGCCGAGCTAGCCTCAGAAGACCCCATGTCAACTGAGTTTTGCCTACATAGCCCCTATTTTAAGGGCCTCAGGCCAATGTAGTTCTCCTCAAAAGGGAAGAAAAGAGTAGGTTATGGATTGGGTTTGACTAAGTTAGGTCATGGTTAAAGGTTATATGGTTGGTCCATCAGGTAGATGAATGAACAAATGAATGAGCTACCCTCAGAAGATCCCATGTCAACTGAGTGCTGCCTACATTGCCCCTGTGTTAAGGGCCTCAGGCCAATGTAGTTCTCCCCAAAAGGGAAGAAGAGGGTAGGTTATGGATCAATTTTGACTAGGTTAGGTCATGGTTAAAGGTTATATGGTTGGTTCATCAGGTAGATGAATGAACGAATGGCCGAGCTAACCTCAGAAGACCCCATGTCAACTGAGTGCTGCCTACATAGCCCCTGTGTTAAGGGCCTCAGGCCAATGTAGTTCTCCCCAAAAGGGAAGATGGAGTCAAAGAGGTCGGTAGTTATTTTGGTTATGTTTGAAATGATGAGGGTATGATGATGTTACAGCCGTTTCCATATTGTGTGATGGTGTATCTTGTAACATAGGTTATGTGGTTTTTCATCCTTAGCATTTTTCCATATTCGTGATGGTGTATGCTAAAAATGAAATGAGTTTATTTATGCTTCAGCAAGTTTCCATATTGGTGATGGTATATGCTTGACATAAATTGTGTTTGGTTGATAGTTGTTTTGGTTAGGTTGGAAATGATGAGTGTATGATGATGTTACAACTTTTTCCATATTGTGTGATGGTGTATGCTGTAACATAGGTTATGTGGTTTTTCATCCCTAGAAATTTTCCAATATTCGTGATGGTGTATGCTAAAAATGAAATGAGTTTATTTATGCTTCAACAAGTTTCCATATTGGTGATGGTATATGCTTGACATAAATTGTGTTTGGTTGATAGCTTCCATGTGTATTGTTTTCCATAGAAACTAGTGTGAATGGGCTATAATAATTTAAATAGCACAAATTGCATGATGTTGTGTTATTGGTTAGAAAATGTTTTGGTTTGGTTTGGTTTGGGTTGGTTTGGTTTGTTTTGGTTTGGAAAATGATTTGGTTGTATGTGACGAAGGTGTATAAGAAGTGAAAGGCGTTTTGCTCTTTCATTGACAAGGACCATAGTGATAGCATAGATAGGGTTGTTGTAAAAAAAAGCCCCATTCATGTATTACGTCATTGACCATTGATTTGTTAGAGAGGTATTCTAATCACTTGATGTTAAGTGAGTTCAAAATCCCTTAGATATGTTGGGGTAATAGGTGTGATTATGTGATATGTGTGGATAACGTAACCCTTTTTAGTAGGGATAACTTTGCCCCTTTTATAGGTGACCCTGAGAACGACTATAAACAAGTCCATGACTTAATAGTTTGTTACTCAGTCTCTTTTTTTTTTGGTAGATTGATCAATACGGGAAGTCTACTTGGGGATGTTTTATTTTGTGGTCATGTGAAGTTGATCGATGTGGGTAGCTTCTGAGAGGGTGTTGTTATGATAGCAAAATTTGGGCATAGCCATCCTTCAAGGGAATGGTCTATGTTTTTCTTTGTATGTTTTGATAGCTTTGAATAGCTGTCCTTTAAGGGAGCAGTCTATTAATTACAACAATAATGCAGCTGTCCCTCAAGGGAGCAGTCTACATTCATAGTTTATGACCTTTGTATATTTTGTAGGCATCCCAGTTTTATGTTTTTTTGTTGACTAAAGTTTTAGTCATGTACTAGACTATAGAGGTTTAGGGGTTTCCCTTTTTATTAGGACAAAGCATTAATGCAAAAAGGGTTAACTAATTGTTGTATGAAAAAAGGGTTGAAAGGAATAGGAATGAGGATGACGGGGGTTGCTCAAGGGACGAGCTCAAGTTAAACATCGAGTGAATGATTACTTGGTTAACAATAGAATGGTCATAGATGCAAGGCATTAACGGGCTCAGGTTCTGGCCGCCCTTCGAGAGAAGATAGATGATAAGTCCCTGATCCATACTTGTGCATTATTATATAAGGTCCGAGCCAATTAGGAGCAAACTTGCCTTGTTTGCTTCTTTCCATATTGGTCACGTGTTGGTTTTCTTTAAGGATGAAATCTCTGATTTTGAAATCTCGCTCTTTCAGATTTTTGTTGTAGGCATGTTTTGGTCGATGCTTGGCAAAGGAAAGTCATCCTTTGGGCCAGCAAGGTTGAGGTTGCGATATTTAGTATAAGTTCAAATTCCCCCAGTTGCTTTTGTGACAGGGACAATGTTCGACACCCATTGCAGATAATCAATGAGTTGAATAAATGAGACAGAGAGAAGACATTGAAGCTCCTCTTTGACAAGTAGTGCGATGCAAAGATGCATCTTGTGAAGCTTTTGCCTGAACGGCTTAGTTTAAGAGGGTGAGATCCTGATCTTCCAGGTTGTAGTTTGGAATCTCAGAATCACTGAAGGTGATGGAGGCAACGGTTGGTAATGATTTGACTAAAGCAGCCAGTGGTTGGGGATCTTTAGATTAGACCTCGACTGCCTATAAAGCTTTGATTAAGGCTTGGTGATGTTGTGGAGAGCTTTAAATGAGGTCATACAAAGACATCTTCACAGGGGTTTGGTGAAGTTGTTTCACCATGGAATCACGAATTGCTCCAGAAGATGTTGGTTGAGATGTGCCCAAGATAGGAATCTTAGGTTTTGGTGGTTGAGAAGGTTTGACGAATGGATATGTCCAAGGAATAGAAACTTGCTCTTTTCCTTTATCCTTTAGAGTTTGGGACATGGTGTCCACATTAATGGTGTGGATTTCAAATAAAGGGGGAGAAGGTGGTAGAGGGACCATAGTCTGATGATGGGATCTCGATGAAGGTGAGGAGGTTTGGGAGGCATGGGATGGTGTTAGTATTTTGTCAAAGGGGTCCTTAATGAGAAGGGTGCCCTTTTTCAGGTGTTGGTGGATGATAACTTTAAGAGTGCAGCAATGCTCAGTATCATGCCAAGGTGTGCGATGATACGCACAAATTTTAGTGTCATCGAACCAAGATGGTTTTGATCTGAGAAGTTGGTATGGCTTAATGGGCAGGAGAATGATGCTAGAAGACTGCAATAATTGGCATAATAGCAAAGCATAGGAACCCACTAACGAGTCTGTGTGCGTTGTTGCAGTAGGGGTTGACAACTTCTGTTTAGGAGTTGTAGGAGGAGTCTTTCGTACCACCTTTTTGGTTGGTCACATAGATGGTGTGGCCACACGTGTAGATGACCCTTTCTTGATGAGAGGTGTTGCATTTCGTGGAGGAAATTGGTTTTTGACGGGTAGAGGGAGTAATAGAGGTAGTTTGTTTTTGTGAGGTGTTGGAATTGGGTGCAATCCTGTTAAGGTAGAAGGGTGTGGACCCAAAATAGAGGGTAATGGTGAAGGTGGGGGAGGATTTTTTTGACGTGGTTTTGTAGCCTTCTTTATTATGGTGTGAGGACCATGACTATGTGGGGTGAAGTTCAAATCTACCTTCACTTGTGGGTGAGTGAGATTCAGTATGGGGTGAACACCGAGAGATTTAACCTGTTTCAGTATGGTGGATGTCTATAAGGGTTTGGATTTGGATGTGGAAGGTTGAGCTTCTGATGTTTTAGAAGTAGAAGCCCCATCCTTGTTAGAGACTATGGGGTGAATCAATGTAAAAGGATTGGCAGTATAAGTCAAAGCGGGATGTGTAGGATAAGGAGCCTTAAGTCGCTCCCATAATGCCTCATGTTTTAGGTTCCTAGAATGGAGAAATCCTAAGTTTTCTGCCAATCAAGAGAAGGGTTTAGGTGATGTCGTGCGAGGCTTTACAATCGGTCCTTTGGTCGATTTGGGAGATTGTGAGTGTGGAAATGTGTTGGACGCAACAATCACGGGCCAAAGGTGAGAGAGAACCGTCACTAGATCTTCCTCGGATGAAGTAGGTGAGGTGGTGAGTTCTTCTCTTGGTGGAGAAGAGATTGGAGAATGTGGCTCTTTAAGCGGATAGAGTGTGGGGATGATCATGCCTTCCACGTGTGGTCTAGGAGTGTGGAAAGTATGATCCTCCATTGGTGATAAGAAGGATGAGGGCGAGGCCACCGGCATTGGTGCCATCAAAGGATCCTCCAATATGGGAGAGGTGAAAGTAGACTCTCCTACGTGTGAAAGGGGGGTTGATGGAGGACTATCCTCCATCGGTGGAGGACAAATAGGAGAAGAAGGCTCCTATAAAGGGTGAAGTAGAGGGATTATGGCCCCTTCTACATGAGGGTGTGGGGTATGAATGGTAACTTATTCCAATGGTAGAAGAAGAGGGAAGGTCGGGGCAAGAGGAACAGGTAATATGGGTTCCTCACGAGGTAGAAGTATGTGTGGAGGAGGTGTTTGATGTCGTGGGGGTGATATGGGTAGAATAGGCTCTTCTACCCATGGTGGAGAAATGGGTTGACCAACCTCTTCAGATTGTGGGAGAGGTTGGTTAGGAATGAAAGGAAAGACCGTGTTGACCGTGCGTATATTGCATTCTTGGAGGTCATCGGCCATGGTCTAAACATTATTCTGACTTAGGGGATGGTTAGGGAATGGTTGCCTAAAGATATCTGTTTTTTGGTTAGTCAGTGCATTTGGGTTATCCAAAACAAGATCCCCTTTGTCTAACATGTCTTGAATAACATTTTTGAGGGTTTTGCAATTATCTGTGTCATGACCCTTGACACGATGATAATTACAAAAGTCATTTTCCCTATACCATGCAGGGATGGCTCGTGAAGGATCAAATTGGGGTGGTGGTTGGATGTGAGGGAAGTTGAAGACTTCCTGCTTCACTAGTTTGTCCAACACATAAGCGTATGATTCTCCTATTAGAGTGTATTGACGTTGTATGTATCGTTGTTGGAATTGTCTTGTGATGCTTTGTAATGTGGAGGGTTCAAATTGGTTAGTTGTGGTAGAAGATGATGATCTAAGTACCATAGCATTTTCCGATCCCTTAGACTTGGAATGGGAAGAAGAAGATTTGGAAGAAGGGTCATTAGATTTTGCATTGGTATTTTTATTACGCAATTTGACCTTATCTTCTTCAACAACACAGAGTTCAAGCTTTCAAGCCATGGTGAAAGCTTCATCAAATGTGCAAAAAGTTGAACCCACAAAGTGGATGAGATGTGCTTGGCACATGCTCTTGAAAAGAGCTCAATGAGCTCAGGTTGAGGTAAAGAAAAGGAGAGTTGGTTGATTAAGCCTCTCCAACGGGCAACAAAGTCAGCTATTGATTCATCGTCGAATTGTCTAATAGAATATAGGTCTGTGATGGAGACCTTCTTGGTGATGTTGATTGAGAAATGGTCGAGAAATAGCTAGGCAAGTTGAGTGAAGAAAAAGAGAGAATGACTGGTAATGGAGCTATACCAGTCAAGGGCGGCGCTAGAAAGTGACATGGGAAATATGCGAAGTAATAACGCATCATTGTGTGCTATGAGGTAACAAGCGTGTCTAAACACTCGTAGATGTTGTTGTGGGTCCTCTTTACTCTGAAAGTGAGTAAATTTTGGGAGTTCCTACTGGCTAGGGTATGGTCGAATGGGGACTGAAGGGTGAATGGGTTCATTGCAGATTTGTTCATACGAAAGAACATTTTTTGAAACCTGAAATAGATGTTTCAAGGTTGGACATCTTATCCATCAACATCTTAATTAGATCGACTAATGGATTGGAAGGAGGGGCACCCCCTAGGTTATAGGGTACCTGAAAGGTGTTGGGAGGGGCGTATGACGTACTTGGTTGCATTTGTGCAGGTGCAACATACTGATAGTTTGTCATAGGGACTGATTTTGAGGCCAAGGGGGCTTGTGCCATGAAGCTAGAGGGTACAACTTGACTAGATGCCACCAAAGGTGGTTGGATGGTGGTGACACTAGTTAAAGGATAGGTATTCACTCTTGTATTTATGGGTGCAAGAGTGGGTGGGATAAAGACAATCAAGTCTTGGAAAGGTGTCAAACTTGGTTGAATTGTTTGTGGTTGAGGGGGTACGAAAATCCCAATGGAGGTAAGTCTAGAAATAGAAGGTGAGGCCAAATCTTGAACATTGGCCATGGTTGGGTTACTGGTTGAGGCAATGGCCTGAGTGACCATAGGTTGGGTAACGGATGCTATTGATATTATTGCCGTTTCAACCAAGGAAGTTGGCATCCCATAAACAGGGTTACCTGAAGGATCTCGCGTTTGGCTTCTAGCGAGATAATGTTGGAGAGCCTTGACGTTGAGGTCAAGGAATCTCTCAAAGTCTTGATCCCCTTTGGGAATAATAGGAGGTTGATTTGGGGTAGGTTGGATAGGAGTACGCTCAGTGTCTAAAGTATACTCCATTAGATGACTTGGTATGGAAGGCGAAGGTGGGAGTGGCTGTTGACTCGCGTGGTCAACAAGAGATGTGGCTTGACTGCATGTCAAAACCATTCAAGGCAAAATGGATTCAGGTTCCAAAAATTGTATGTTTCAATTTCAAAAAACCATAATTTATGTTTAATAGCAAAAAAATTGGGTTTCAAGCTTGCTGTTTGGAAAGAAAATTTGGTTGACAGTGACCGACGTCGATTTACTAACCGATGTTGATTATGAAATGTTGCCGAGGTCAGTGGGATAACCGATGTCAATGAATCTGAGTTGCCAACATCGGTGTAAAAACTGATGTCGATTTCTGTGTAATTCCAAAAACATAGAAAACTGATAGTTTTTGGAAGAAGGAGAAATTTTGAGTTGTTTTTGGACCTCAGAATGATGCGACCTTACTAGCTCAAACAATCAGATAAAAACAATAGAAAAGGTGATTTGGCAAGCAACCTCTAAAATGTTAGATTCCTAAGAATAAATTTTAGAGTCATGGTGGCTTATGCCTTAGAAGAATGTGTTTGGGAAATTGGGCTTGTAAAATAGGTCCTAAAGAGGAAGTGTATGGCTAGTTTCAGGTTATGTTTTGGTACTCAAAGATCTGTGTTAGGTTCAGTACGTGGCCTGGTGTTGGGGCTTGCTCCCTTCACTTCACAAACTCAGAGCTGAGCTGGGCCACTTAGCCAATATATACGTTGCCTATAGTTTATACTCTGCCAGAGAACAGAGTGGGTCCTCCCCTTGGTAGTGAAGTCCAAGTAGGATCGCCAGGAAGGGTAAGGTATCCGCTAGGTGATGAAATCCTAGATGGGCCTTGTCTCAAGTATGTTTAAATGTTTAATTTGATTATGATTGTGATCTGGTTGTGTAACATTTATGCACTAAGATTTATTCATAATGCTTTTTAATTACTAGGTGAGCTACATATGCATTCAAGCAGGAATGAAATGCAATAGTTTTTTTTAAAAAACCCAAATTGAAATATTTTGTTCAAATGCAAAAAATTTAAGAAAAGGTTAAGAGTATGAATTTTTCACTACTCTAAGATGCAGGCAAGAAGTGACAAGAAGAAAAAGAAAGATGTTCTTTTTAACTTATGCTAATGGTGTCTTTTCAAAATAAAGAGATAGAAGAATGATGCAAGAAGAGAATATTTTCCTAATGCAACTATATGAAAATTTGCTTTTTAGAAGAATGAACCCAAGGAAAACTCCAGGGTCCCACCAAGCGTGCCAGAATGTTTCTCTACGTTTTTGCTAATTATATTCAGAAGAAAGAAGAAACTAAGGTTGAAGGTTAGGGGTTTGATTGATACTCAGATTAAGTTGCGCACCATATCCAAGCATTGTAAGAGCTCCTTTTTGGCTGTGGAGGAAACACCTGCAAGAAGAAAGAGACTCAAACACAAAAAAAATGTTAGAATAGGATATGGTAGACTTCCAAGCTAGGCGCTCGGTCCCAAAAGCATAAAGCTCTGTAAGGGATGATAGTCCACTATTTAATGAAAAGAGTGTTGTAATAAAAAGAAATGATGAAAGACTAAGAAAGAGAAAGTAGACAACATGTACCTATTCTTTGCAATCAGTCAGTCACAGTCGTCGATGTCAGTAGTTATGCCGATGTCAGCTGGTCAATGATGTCGACATCGGTTATGCTACCGATATCGGTAGGGGCAATGGGCCTTGGATGGGTTTTGGAATATGTCTGTGGTTAACAGAAGGGTCCAAGAGTTTAAAGGTTTGTGCAAGGTTGCAGGAAAATGAATAGGGTCTAAAGAAGATCAAAGGTAGAGGACAGGTGTGAAAAGAGGGTAAGGATAGGGGGAAGGCTTTTCAGCCTCTCCACGAAAGAAGTCGGGTCTGGTCTCTCAACAGTACTTAAATATACCAAATGGAAACTAATTACTAACATATTCTAAAAGATTGAAATGAGAGACAAAATACTTATCTCTATTTGGTAAAGAACTAGAGGTGTTAGAATGCTTATTCCTATTGTGGCTGATGTCGAGGTCCTCGTACAATGTTTTAATCCAATCTGGAGTGACTTGTACAGAGTTTCTGTAGCCAGGAGAGTGAAAGTCAAAGTCTGATGCTTGGTCTCAAAGTGTGCACGTCGATATGCAAAGAGTTGGGGGGCCAACTCAAGGTTAGTGTCTAGCTTATGTAACTGACGTCGGCGATCCCATCGGCGTCAGCTGATAGTTGACTGACGTCGATGGCTAGAGAATGGGTAAAAGGGCTATTTTTAGCCCTTTGCCCATTTCTCCATCCGCCAAGTGCATTTGCCATTGGCGAATGGTCACAAGATAGGTTTATTAGGCATGAGATTTAGTTAGGAGGTTAGAATGGAGTGAGAATAGGTCATGCTTTAGATGACCTAGTCTCAGGGTGACTCATAGGGTAAGAAATGGTCTTAGGGTGAGGTGTCCAAGGTGAGGTGTCTAGGTGAGGTCATTAATTTAAAATAAGTAGTTTATTTTAAATTAATAAGGTGTGTAAGTGTTTAGAAAGGGACCAAGGGGGGGTTGACACAATATTGGTGTCTACACACACAACATGATTGATTTTTGATGTTTGACCCTAATTCTACATGTGCAAGATTTGTTCTAACATTGAATTGATCTTAATAATGGTGCCAAATCAAATGGAATAAGTAGCTTAATTATTAGTCTAAACTAAAATCTATGAATTCTGACATATTATTATGTTTCCCCCAAAAGTCATTATTTATTGAGGTCAACATACCACCATTTATAAAAAATGGAGACCCATATGTCAAATTAGGCAAATTTGTGCATTGAAATTGAATATTTACTTGATCAGAGTCTCATTAGCATGATTTCACATTATTTTTATTTGAAGATCATCCACACTTGGTTTGGTTAGCATATTTGTTCATGGTTCTGGTTTGCTCTTATCTAAAGTGCTAACATTGGATTTTTGTGTTTCAAGTTGCAGGTCTAATAAAGTCTACTTGGAATCAAAAATTCTTGGGTTTTATGATTTTAATGTTAACTTGATTCTTTAATAACCTTTGGTTTGTTAGATTCATATTTGAATAGCTAAACCCTTAATCTAAGTACGTGATTTGAATTTGGTGGGAACTTTTTATGCGAGAACATTTTAAATAATGCTATGGGCTAAGTTTATTTTTATTTCCTGAGGCTTAGTCATGTTTTTTAACATGACCAAACCTTAGTCTAACATCCGTACTTAGCCCTTTTTATGTCCTAAGCCCCCTTTCAGACCTTTCTATTATTCACATGGTCTAATCTAAATGCAAAGTACTTTTTTTTATGTTTCTAACTGTTGGGTTTTATATTTTAGATACTTTGTCCAAGTACTTTCAAGATTTTTTTCAAAAATTCTTTTAGGGCTTATGCAATTGGTCTATGTCAAAAGTATTCCTTCGTAATTATCTATGTCAGGATAATTGTTTTAGACATTTTGTCTGAAACAATTTCCCCATGGACTTATTCTATCAGGCATTTTGCCAACCAAAATTGCCCTTAAGCCTCTTTGTGCTTACCTTTTGGCATTTTTGTTTTGGGCTTATTATTTTTGACATAATCATTTTGACCTATCTTTCCATAACATCTTTCCTAAGCAATTTTTCTGAAACTTATCCTTTGGGATTTTTATGAAAAACACATATCCTTCAGGTTTTTTAAAAATGATCCTTCGAGCCCTATAGACATGCCCTTCAAGCTTTTTGTAAAAGGCTAATTATCCTTAAGAATTTTTGAAAGAACCCTTCAGAAGTTTTGTCAAATACATCCACCCTACAAACATATCTTTCAAGTTTTTTGTCAAGGCTTCTTTTCCTTACCAAATTACCCTTTGGCCTTTTTCGAATTATCCTTTGCCTTAATAGAATTATCCTTCAAATTTTTGTGAAGTGACCCTTTAGGATTTTTGTTTCAGATATTTTGTTTGACATAAAATCCTGAAACATCTTTCCCACAAAAAATTATCCACAACTCTTTTGAAATTGACCTTTGCCTTAATGGAATTATCCTTTGGACTTTTGTTTAAGCCAAATACCCTTCAAGATTTTTGTGAAGGGTACATACCCTTCGAGTTTTTTAGAATGACCCTTTGATATTTTGAACATACCCTTTAGGTTTTCAAAAGGGACCCTTTGAAATTTTATTGTCAGACATTTTTTCCAATGCAAAAGGCCTGAAACAATGACCCCAAGGGAACTTACCTTTCGACCTTTATGTAATTTACCCTTTGGAAGTTTTGAAAAGGGAACTTACCCTTCAGCCTTTTTGAAATGGCCCCTTGCCCTACAAAAATTCCCTTCCCCCATGAGAAGCAAACTTTGAGACTTTTGTCCCAGACAAATGCCTTGTTGAGTGACTCTTCAGGAGGATTATTTTGGACATTTTATCTGAAACATTTTCCCCGATGCCAAAAATCAAAAAATAAATTACCCAAATCAATTTAAGTGCCTTATACATATGTATGCTAAAGTCATTTTGTTTTTATATTTTTAGGAATAGAGTGAACCAAAAATGACAAGTGGTAAGCTTGGTAGATAGTCCCAAAGATGAGCTTAAATTTTATGGTCGCACACCCATTAATGAAATCCATGCAGACGTAAAATGATGATCACACAAACATCAATATTAAGATAGTAAATATCCTCGTGGATGCATTTAAAATTGATGATTGATCACCTGTCAATGACATATACATGGATGTCAAATGATAGTCATGCAAATATTAAATTTAAGATAGTTGGGTGGGTCAAATAAGTTAAAGATCTATGATCTACGTTGATCTGTGCAGGCTAATCTGATGGTGCACAATTGATGTGGAATTTTCAACATAACTTAGGATAAACATGGTATTGAATCATGTAATAATTGCATGGAACATAGTTGAGATACCTAATGGTATACAAATCCAAGGATCGATATCAATGACCTGTGCCACTCAGTGCAAGGGTAATCTAATGGTGCGAGATGAAAGGAGGATTTTTAAAAGGCAATGATATTTTTATGAACATTGATGATTAGTTTTGATAAAAAATGCCACATAGGTGTTGAGACGATGCCACATAAGTATAAAATCAACAAGGACTAAAGATCTAATGGACCGCTAGTGAGAAATTTAATAGAAGTTCATGACCACCTATAATTTATGAAGCAGATTATCTATAAACCAATCTTCTAGATGGAAAAGGTCATTTATTCTAGAATGTAATAGAAAGGACACCTGTCCTATATACTTGTACAAATGTAATTGGATGAGACTGACTAACATGCTACCTTGCATTTTATAAAAGGAGCATTGTCAATTGTAAAAAGGGGAGGGAGTTCTTAGAACCAAATTACTTTCTAAACTTTGAGCAAGGAATTCTGCAAAGATTGTCCAGTATTTGCTTGTGTGAAGTGTTATATGGTTTCCCTATTAGTTTTCTAGTTTCACTTTCAGATTTGAATGGCTCCTATGGATTATAGATGTGTACCTTGAATGCAAAATTGCTAATTTGTGCCAATGCTATATTAGTTTAAAGTTCTTAGGCTTATTTCATTTGTTGCATTTCTTTTGCATTTGGGCTAATGTTGTTTGCTTGTAGAAGTTAATCTTTAAAGTGAGCCTAGTTATTATTTACATCATTTAATACCTTACTTATAAGCTTGCCTAATGTATGTTGTGATTTGGCATTAAGCTGTTTCACTTTATGCATCGGTTAAATGCATGTTTAGGTGATATTTGAACTTTGTCATAATGCCTGCCACAAAGACCAACAACATCCTTATTATTTTCCATACCACTCATTTTGATTATTTTTTAACTATATTAATTTAGTTTAATTATTATTGTAAATATCCATCTTATATTAGTTATTAGTTTAGTTCTTGATCATAATTCACTGGTCTTAGCATAATATACTGCATATTTTACATAAATCTACTATTTGGCCATAGTGGCTCTCAACCACCAAATTTTATAAATATTGTGAAGAAATCACTTGTTATAACTCTATTCTACCAATAGATAATAGGATTATTGCAACCCATAAATCATGCATTGAATTCTTAGGAATTTTGAAATGAGAAGTGTTTCCTAAACACTCTTAGCACTTGTGGTACACATTTAGGCATCAACACCTAGGAACTGATTTTGATATATAGTTTAATCAATTTTTGGATTTTTATTATGTATTATAAGTCATATAAGGTTTAATTTAGTGAGTTACATAGGTTTGAGGTTTTAGGTTAGCTCCATTTTTGAATTTGAGCTCATTTGGTAGTTTCCTGCCAAAATTGCCATTTTGAATATTTGAATTTCTATCAAGGTTTATAAGGACTAATTCATGTTATTGTAAGGTTTTAATGTTTTATATTGGTTTTTTTATTGGTTATTTATATATATTAATGGTTCATAATAGTTTTAAACTCTCTTAGGTATGATTTCCATGTATTAATCTTGCATAACACCTAAACATGATGACTTTTCAAGACCCCACATATGTTGGGGGTAATCAAGAATCAATTAGAGATATTTTCAGAGTTTAAAATGGTGAAATGTATTAAGGAGAGTTCATGGAGTGTGGAGATATTTTTAAAACTTTAATTTAGAATCAATAAGGATCAATAATGCAAGAAAGATTGTCTAATTTGTAGATATTTTATGTGATTGTTTTATGTAAGGTGACTCAAATGAATGAAGAATTATTTGAAAAATAAATTTAAAGATCTCAAAAGACTATTTTTATGTGATCCAAACTTCATTGTAATTTTACTTTGAATAGTGTGTGTTCTTTTGACTTATCTATAAGTGAAAGGTCACAAAACACAAGCTTGAGAACTCTAATTTTAGCACAATTAAGAAAAAAAAAGCATAGAGCTATCATTTTGAATCTAATTCAAGTGTTTGAATGTTAGGAGTGTAATATATAGTTTATATTTAAAAAGGTAATTTTTTTTGGATTTTAAAAAATCCATCGAGAGGGTAAGATTCCACCCAAAGCTCTATTTTTATGCATAAGTCCTATAGACAACCCCAAAATTCTATAAACTTGTATGTTAGGGACATTTAGGGATTGTTCTTGAGAAAATAAATATTGGGAAAGGTGAAGAGAGTTTTAGAATACCTTATATAGGTATCATAAGTTTTTAAAACCCATTTAAATTCAAATTAGTCCATTTTATCTCCTTTTAGGCTGTATTAGGCTTGTACAACCCTAAATTAGGGTTTGCATCTTGAAACTTGAATAACTATTAATTCCACATGCCAAATTTCCTAAAACATAGGAATCTGATTTATGTTGACATGATCTAAAGTATTAATTTGGTTTTATAACTTTAATAGACCCCACAGTACATAAGTAGAGAAGTGTTCTTAAACTAGGCTTAAAGAGACCTAATTGACAGGAAGGTTGAGCAAAATAAAGGACTTCCCTTAAGAGTCTTGACTTGAAATTTTAGGTGACATTATAAGAGGATAATGGGTATCTAAAATAGGTATTATTTTCACTTTAAACCATGTGAATTATTAAAACCATGTAGATTTGTGATTTAGAAGGGTTATTAGAAACTAGGCCTAATTGAAGTAACTTGCATTTGGACTGCAAACTCCCTCTCCTTCTACATCAGTCACCTATAATTACTATGCCTACACTTTTAGATGACTTATATATGTTTTCTTACCTTTTATCATGTGTGTTGATCCTTGATTTTCCTCTCTTTGACTTAAAACCCTAATTGTATTTTTGACACAAGATTGACTTGGAAAAAGGGGTTAAAAAGATCAGTTAGAAAAACCAACTATCCATGATAAGTGAATGAGAATTTATTACATTGTAATACTTTTAAGAGGTCTCAAACCATACTTAATTCTCCCACCTAGGGGTGTGTGTGCACCATCATGATCATGCTAGACTGCAATGTAATACTTGACTTTCAACACTTGACAACATGTAACTTTGATCTTGCATTTGTTTTCAGACTTGGCTCTAAGTCTAATTATTTAAGTTTTTTTAGATGTGTATGCCTTTGTGATAATGTCTCAAGACTATGTTAATTGATTTCTCGATGTGAGTTTAAATTATGCAAATGACCAAGTGGTGGGACCTTAGGTTTGATTTGCATTTATAGATGATTATTTGATATTTCCTCTCACAACAGACCCATAAAACATGTCTAGTCCAACCTAATGGAGAAATTTAAATTTGAAAAGTAGTTGTTAAGGGTTATTGGACACTACCTGCAAAGACAGACACCTATAGTAAACATCAAGTATATGATTACTGCTAGTACTATCTGGAGATAGAAAATCAGTACTCTGGGATAGATAATAGTTTACTTATGATTATAGAGTGTTTTTGCACAAACTAGGGTGATTTTGAATATGTGTATTATAAAATTGGGTTTACCAAGACAAAATAATGAATATATGGATAGGGGAAGTGTGCATAAGAGTCAAATGTGTATATAAGATTGAAGTATGTCAAAATATGCCAAACTTGATGTTATCAAAATGTCATAAATTAAAAACCTATCCTCCAATTAAATAGTTAAATTTATTCACTCTGAATGATTAAAAAACATAAGAAATTTGTAATGATTATTTTAATATTAGCTTTGAAAATATTTGACATGATCCATACCTATCTTTCAAAACTTTAACTCAGAGCAAAGAAAAGAAAAGAAATAAATATAGTCAGTGATTATAAAATTACTCGGCCAATAGAGGCCTCAAATTCTCTAGTTCACATGCCAAGTTCCTCATTTATTATCATTTTTTAAGGGGAATTCATAATAGAATAAAAAACAAATTTCTCATCTTCCTCTATAAGTGCTCAGAATACACAAATTTCCTTGATAAAATAAAAAACTAAATAAGTGGATGTTGGGAAATCTCATTCCCAAATTTTAAACCCATAAAGTGCAATAGTAACAACATTAATTAAAAAAAAAAGATTTTGTGTTAAATATATTAGCCTACAAGTATGGTTTTTAAAAAAATTACACCTCTTTAGTATCATGAAAATTGTTTAAATGGGGCATCACCAAAATTGAAGTGGAGGTATTTTTTTCTATTTTTCATTTTAGAAAAAATAAAAACATCTATCTATTGCTTGGATACCAATAAAAATGGCATAAAATAGATATTGAAATGGTGTGGATGTATTTGGGTTTTCTTATACAATCAAGATTTTCCAAACATTGCATTAGATGAAAATGAACATTTTGTGCATGCTATCAAAAAATATAGGATTATAACTAACATATATATAGAGGATTTTTTTTATTGAGCTCATATTTGAAGCAAAGAAAGAGTTTTTCACATTTGTAAGTTTTCAGATGAAGCTCACTTCCAAGGAATTTTTGATGTCCTATATATAATGCACATTTTTGGGAAGAAATATCCTATATATAATGCACATTTTGAGATATTTATTCAAAATTGTAGATTTGAATATTGTGAAAAGCTTGATGAAAGTATTGATATTCTATTCATTATAAAACATACACCAACCCATGATAAGTGCACTTTGAAAAATGTTTAGTAACATGGAATTCCATTCTCTATGAGAAAGTAAGGTAGTAATGGAGAGGTGAACAAGAACAAACCCTATAAAAGGAAGGTAAGACATAATCAATCAATTATCCTTTGTTTGATTCTTAAATCCTTTCTCCCTTTCCTTCATTGCATTTATGCAATTTTAATTGGGTTAGTTTTGGTATCTATTTATTAATGGTGGATCTACTATTAGCCACTAAAGACAACACACAAGTGTTGGATCAAAGGAAACCTTTCATGAGAGGTTTGAAAATAATTCCTTATATTTTATGGTAGAGTAAAAATTTAAAATTTACATATCATTGCATGGTTTTTTTGGTTTTTGTGGTAACCTCAGCCTTATGTCACAACTCTTATTCAATATAAACTATTAGAGAAGTAATTTTTTATAGGGTTTGTGTAGACACCTAAAACTATCCACCGATAACTTCCAACCAGGTTTATGACCAATTTCTACCAAAATGCACAATTTGGCCTAAAAACACTAAAACACGCTAAATGATGTGAACATGTTATATTCTAGTGTTGATTTTGGCTAGAGTGTCACTAAATAAGGCAATGTAATTTATAAAGTAGCTAACTTTAATCAAATCATTTTGAGTCAAAATGACATTTTTGCACCTAGGTGCTCTGGGTTGCTCTTTTATACCAAATTTATTACAAAGACATGTGCCTTTTTTATTTTGTTTTAGAAACATCCTAAATGGGATAATGGATCCCATGCATCTAACATCACCTTTCAATTCGAATCTAATCAAAATTTGAGTCAATAATATGACATTTTGACCAATTTGATTAATTTGTGCACCAAGAGCCAAAATTTGCATCAAAATTTCCTAGTCTTGTTTAAAATCTAATTAATTTAAATCATGAGCCTAATTAAGGATTCCATGGAGATTTTTTGAATATTTATTTTTGTAAATGAAAATTAAATATCTATATCATCAAATGACATCATTTTTATGGGGTGGCATCCACAAGCTATAAATACACAAAATATCAAGATTATGGGTTTCCCATGCCTCTTTAAGACCCTCCATGTCTCTTAAATGCCCATCTATCCCAAATATTTATGGAGGATATTTATAAATTTAATTGCATAATTAGATTTATTTATGGCCACACATCTCAATATTGAGATCGATAGTCATGGTTGATCCTGAACCATTTAAAAAAACTATAAATAGAAGAGCCATGAACATGAATTTTAAGCTTGGATAATGCAAAGTTATAATGCAAAAATAATTCCAAAATCTATTGCAATTATTTTTATAATGCCAAATTGTTGAGCCAAGCCAAAGCCAAAGGTGCCAAGAGGAGATGAAGGTAGCCACACTCCATTGAAGAAGATCTCTTAAAGCACAAGCTGAGCAAGCCAAAGAAGGAAACTTTTGGAGAAATAATGGATTTGGTAATAAATTTGTGTTTTGTGTTCATATTTCTCATTTATTTCTATTTCTAGTTGTGTTTTCAAATGGTTTTTCCTTATTAAGCTCCCCCTAGTGACTAGGCCTAGAGATGTTATGCTAGTTAGTGTGTTTCTTTCATTTTATTTTCATTTTGAAACTAACACGATACTAACCATCCTCTCTTGATTCAAATTCCTAGTCTACAATTTGTATATATATTTTTGGTTAAAAGTTATGGAAAATTGTTTGTATAATGGGTATAATTAACTGTGTATGTAATGATTGTAGTTTTTTATGTATGTAATGATAGAGAGAAAATTTTCATTTTTTATGAGCCCAGAGGCATATGATTAGTGTGTATATCTAGTTTGATTCATCTCCACCTTTTCTCATGTAATTTTAATTCTCTTATTTTTCAACTTGTATGTATGCAATGTATAAGTAGTGTGTATGGTCTTCAATATTTGATAATGATGAACTCGACACAAAATAACCACACATGACTTGAACACAAAAACAAGGTTCTAATCCTCCATTCTTTCACATTTACATGTTATCTTATGAGTCAAACCTTATATTTTTTAATTATATACATGTTATCTTACTAAATATCTTGCATAAAAATCTCTAGACTCTTAATCTACATGTACATAAGTCGGTTCTACCAAATTTGATCACTATCATCAGTTGATAGTGACCTAATATGGTCGATACCATTCCAATCCCAATACATATTTTCTAAAATCAAATATTTCCTTATGGTCAACCCATTTTCTTAGTGTGTTAATGGTGTGATAAAATACCCAATTGGATCCATACATAAACAAATCAATGTCTCACTCAAAATGCACTTGAAACTTATCTAGAACACATCTCTATACTATTGCATATTGAGAAAATCTACCCTATTCTTACCCTATTAATAATATATCATTAGGAGCAGTCACAAGCCAAGTCTAAAGCACAAAAAATACAAGTCAAAACAAGCATCTTGAAGTATCAAATCCAAATCATTAGTTGTATACATATAGCGAAGGAGCATAATTTCATAGTCACACTAGGTGGGAGAACTACATGTGGCTTGATTTACTTCCTCAAGAGTATCGGTTATGTAAGAAATGGTTGATAATAAAATGAGGTGATTAGAGTTAGCTTATCACATTACACTTTCCCTATTTTTATAGGTTTATATCCTTCACAAATAGACCTAGGGTTTTAAGGCAAAGGAGGTTATTTTCTAGAGTTATGTGCACCATCAGGGTTTAGGATTGTAAATAATAGGCAAAAACAAATGGGAATATGTGGCCATAGAATCATTACTCCTCACTTATGCTTAGGTCAATAACAATGAATAGGTCAATAACAATGAATAGGTCAATACTGAATAACAATATTAACCTAATCTGGTGGAACTGGTTCTGCATAGATAAATAATTAGTTCTAGAGTTGAGCAAACCACATGCCTACTTTATCCTAAATTTCACTTGTTAAATATAATCACAGTCAGACAGTCACTCATAAAAACTAAGTACTCATTCATTTCTTGTACTTACTATATTTAGCATATGAAACTTATCAAAATGGTACAATCAATATCAGTCTTTTACATTTAAATGTATGCTTGAATGTTGTTTCTTAATATTTGAATTACAATATAGGTTTATATCTTAATTCAAATAATAAATTTTTTTTGATCCAAATTATAATAAAACATATTAGTGAGCCTAAATATTGATCTAACCATCATTCCATGGTTTTAGATTTTTTGTCTTAGGGTTTCAAATTCCATTTCTAATTTCCTTACATAATTTTTTCCAGCTTTTTTGTCCTAAGGCTTCATGATTATATTTTTAATTCCCATACATACTAAATATTTTCAAATTTGGCCTTAGCATCCCTATGTTTATTTACTTATTCAAATCATTTTGCGTATATTTTAATAACTTGTTTAAAACCTAGAAAAATAATATCAAATTAAAACCCCTAATGATCATCATCATTTGGACTTTTTATTATCTACCAACTTTATCCTTATGTGTGTGATAATGAACGGATGAATAACCAAACATGTGTAATTAAGGATGTTAGTTGTGTATATGGAGAATTTTCTCATCATGATTATGATTATGATTATGATTATGTATATGATTCTAATTTTGAAAAATAAGATGATATGATAGTGAAGACTATATTGAAGAAGAAAATGAATCCACTAATGATGAAATATAAGAGCCTTTTTCTCCTTCTCCTACTTCTTTGCATTCTTATTTAAATCATACAATATATTAAGATGAGAAAGATAATAATTAACACATGCATGTTCCTAGCATATCTTATGAGTTAAAAACAAAGATTCTCTCTAATACACCATCTAATACACCATGTTTATTTCTGAAATTTTCCACATCATTTCATCTCATTAACTGATATAAAACACAAAGGCATAAGCCTTGTATATAAATGGAAAAATAATGTGAAAAATGTCCAATTCCTTCTCTCTTTATAAATGAGAAAAGAATGTGAAGAATATGGAATTCCTTCTCTCTCTAGAAATGACAAAAGAATGTGAAATTCATTGTCTCTCTATAGAATTGGAAAAAGAATGTGAAAATGTGAAATTCCTTCTCTCTCCCTCGAAATGGAAAAGGAATATGAAGAATGTGAAATACGTTCTCTCTCTCTAGAAATGGAAAATGAATGTGAAGAAAACAAAATCCCCTCTACTTTTATAGAAATACTAAATGATACAAACACATGTAATAATTCTTTGTCTTCTCTTGGAATACAATGTCAATATATCTCTCCAAATGAGCCTTATACTAAAACAAAATGAGATGAAAATGTAAAAATATGCAATGATACATCTTCAAAATGTGAATCTATGGAAGATAATATTACACATGAATGTGATGTTTCTTATCAATCTATGCCTAAATCTCTTTCACCTATTCATAATGGTGTACCTTTGCAACTTACATAATAAGATTAAACCATTGAATTAACCTCTTAAAGATCTGCACATGCCCTCCCAAGAATTCATATCCTTAATGCATGTTGTGAGTGCCTTATAACACAGAATTCAACACCTAACCTTAAAAAGCAAAGCATACCATGTTTGGGTTGATTCTAATGCTATTTATAGAAACCCAATTGTGCTTAGTATTCTAATTACACCATTACCCCACAACTTCCTCATGCCTACATTTCATATCATTGATGGAAGTAATAATACTTATTTACATCTAAAAGAATTTAGAGCTTCTATGGACAAATATGATGATAGTTAGATTTTATTAAAATTATTTCCAAAAAAAAAAGGGAAAACCTTAGATTGGTTTTACTCTTTGCCTAGTGGGTCTTTACACTCTTATCTTGAGTTTGATGATACATTTTTAATGCAATGTATTCATAATAAGGGACCAAGAGTTACATATGAATGTCTATATTCTTTCCATAAAAGAAAATCAAAGCTAGTTTTTTATTATATTTTGTGATTCAAGACTTGTAAAACCAATTGATATATCAACCAATAAATTTGGAAACACAATACATATATTTTAGAGGCCTCATTTATCCTCACATAGTAAATTTGATTTTTGACACTTGTTATTCTTTCCAAACTCTTTGTTAAAAGACTCTCATACTAGATGAATAATTGACACCTAATCCTAATTCAATGGAGGTATATGAAGACATTAATTTGAAACAAGAAATCCCACATAAGGAAGCTAAGGCAATTATTATACCTCCTAATGCAAATATTCCATTTAAAAAAATTCAAGTCAAGGTCCTAAATAAAATAAACTAATTGGTTTATAAAACAATACCCAAAGTGAATAAATCTACCTTCAATAAGTGACAAATAACTCAGATTTAATAATTTAAAATATCAACCACATGATAATCTAATATACATTATTGGATAAGAAGTTAATCATTTTACCTCCTAAATATTATCACCCTCCTCACCATCTTGTAAAAATCAAAGGCAAACCATTTTGCATTTTTTTAAGTATTAATGGGCATTGGGATAATGTTTTCTATGCATTAAAAAAAAATATTACACAACTTGTGGATAAAGTGGTTATTACATTTGGAAAAGTTAACACTCAATCAACAAGAACCCCTTCTCTATCTACTGCTACTACTTATACAATGAAGACAAATATCCAAGGATGTTCATGTAAAGGAACCAATGGTCCATTAGACTTTTATAGATGATGTTTATAGGATAAAATATTCTTTTAATTCACATTCTACCATGACTGATCTATCCCAAGATGTTCCCATTATGGAACAAATGGTTACTCAAGATATAACTACAAAAAAAACTTAGAGAAGGTAAAATTGAAAATGATAAGGCATAATAAATGTAGGTATAATTACATATCCTTAGAAATAAGTATGGATACCAAGAGTGAACCAATAATATATAGATAAAAGGAAAGTCTAAGTTAACAATATCTCACATCAATAATAGAAATATAAATTCCTTCAATTTATTCCAAAAATAGAACAACTAACTTCACAATAATACAACAAATTATTATTATAGTGGGTGGGGTAATCATTTTTTAGTACAAAGGATAACACATACTACTATGGATTAATGACATCTAATAAAAGATCTTATTTTCAATATAATATTTAGACTGACACACCTTTAGGAGAACCGATATCACAAATGGATGATAATCAGAATTCAGAACTTATCATGATCACTACGAATAGGCAACATATCTAGAAATAACTTAAGGATGATAATAACTTAGAGTATCACACAACATATACTCAAATTAAAGATCTAGATTCATATTTAGATCCCAATATATATACAACTACATTGGAGGTATATGATCGATGGTACCAATGCAACAAGACATTATTACCACTAGATACAAGACCTCTACATAAGATTATTTTATGTCATCAATGACACATATCATAGTACATAGCTTCTTTGTGATTTTTCTTTTATATCATCCATGGTTATCCACTATCCTATAAATATGCCCTCGTAATTGACCACTTTTCTAGCCCTTAGTTGTGTCTTCACTTGGCTCTTGCCTTTTGATTGTTATCCTAATTTGGACATCCACAAAACTTATCCTACAATGATTTTAGTGCACATCCTACATGAATTCCATCAATATTGCATGATCATATACATATATATTTACATATCAAATCAATGTAAATTGATTCATGCCCACTGGGAGCATGATAATAATCCTTATCTCCATAGACACTCTTCAACTACATTATTATGATTCACATATACAGTGGGGACATAATGTTTGCTTTCACTTTATCCACATAACCAGGTTATCATAACTAGTGTACTATATACCTTGAAACATATTTCAGTTAGTCCATATTCCTCCCATTCTTCTATTTTAGAACCATTACTGCTTGGCCTCTCTTTTCCAAATTTTAAATATTTCAAAAGTACAAAAACATTCAAAATATTCAATTAAAAAAAAAGAAAAAGATCTAAGCATGACATGATTGCTAGATTACACTATTTACATATGTCATTTATCACATATTTCATAGATGGCATATTATTTTTATACAAACATACATTTCACAGTATATGATTGTTATACAAGACATACATGTTACACATGGACATACAAATGTTGGACTTTCCTTTACCTAATGGCCATGTTAATATTGGGGGAATCTTATTCCATAGGTTTCACTATTATAGGTTATATCTTTCTATGACCTTTTCTACCATGTTGAATTACTTATATTGCTTACACATGCCTTGCTAGTTATTTATATCTTATAATGTGATATAATTATATGTTATTACACTATGATGTGACATTGATACATATGGATGGTGTAGACTAATTCTTTGTTCTATGTCCCATTTATGTTGTTATTCTTTACGTGATAAACTACTTTATGCTTGTCTATTATGTGTGTCCTTTGGCCTTGTTTGATGTGACATCCTTAATGTCCCCTTTTTATGACATTTTTTTATCCCCTTGTATATGCCCTTTGGCCTTGTTTGATGCAGTATCCTTGATGTCCCTTATTTGTAATATTTTTATGTCCCCTTGTGTGTGGCCCTGGGCCTTATTTTTTAAAACATCTTATGTCTATTATATGTGATCATCTGATTTATGTGTGACATTAAAACTTGTGCTTGTTGAGATTGCTAACATTAAGTGGTACCATGATCTATATCATGCATTTGAGATAGAGATGTTATAAAGACATTAAAACATATGCTTGTTGAGATAGAGATGTTATCAAGACATTTATAGAGGGTATGTAGCTCAATAGTATAAGAGTTATAGAATGGTAACAACATTGAATATTATAACCTATGGATAAAATGCCCTCAACATGGCATGACCTATGGGTAGAGAAAATTCCAACATCTTAGTCCATGTAAAATTTGTATGTCCTACATAACACTCACAAATGTCAATGAAACTCATGTGTGATATAAAAGAGTATGTTTTTTTATATTATTGATAAAGGGGGGTTTTGAATAGGTACCCAACTCTATGAAAGAAACATGCAGTATTAGTCTAGAAACTAGAATAGGTAATTAAACTACTCAAAACATCCAAAAATAATAACTAAACAACATGAGAATAAAAACCTCCCTAAACATTTTTAATCCTAAAATTGGAGGTCAAATTCAAAGGTTCAATTGAGACCCAATCGTATCATTAGCTTTCTGAGATATGAGGGTCATGTTTAGTGGTTCTTTCTCATTATTTCCTCTATACCTTTCCTTCTATTTCTCACAACCATCTAATCTCCTCCTTTCCTTGAATTTGAAAATATGGGAATAGAGACATCTAATGCATCAATTAGTTTATGGTTCTTCAATGAGACTATAGCTACCAACTGCTCACTAGAAATCAAAGCTGCACTCCATTTTTGAAATTAATTATACCTTCAATAAGGCTCCATATAAAACATAATTATTCTTCTCTAAATGTTTTGAAAATATACTCACTTCCTCTATAGATCCTCCAACAACTTTATTTGCCTCCCCAGATGCTTCTATCATCTCTTCCTCTATAGATCTTGTAAGCATCTCTCTGAATTTCACTTCTTCTTCTTCCTTATCCTTTTATTCACTCTTTGCATGCACCATGAGATGATAAAAAAAAGTATGTTATCTACCAATCATGAGATAAATAACATGTGAAAATGATGTGAAAATATGATAATCATGTTTAGGTCTTGATTTTGGTTTTATAGAATATTTTTAATGTTTTTGTATTTTTTAAGTATTTGATTTTTTTTGTACTTTTTTACATTTTGAAACAATAATTATAGAGAGTAGGAGAGAAAACCATGTAGCAAAATAAAATGAAGGTATTTGAATAATCTATAACATGTGTCAATGTAAACTATACATTGAATATGATGGCATGGCCATGTATGAGCAATATGCCCCCATTGTAAATGTGATTTATAGTTGCAAGGCATGTAGGAGAGAGCATAGGGATGCAAAAGAATGATTGTACATTATTTTCTCATCAAATGTACACTTGTCAATGTATGTAATGCACATGTATGAGAAATATAGTACATAAAGGAAATATTTTTCATGGATAAGTATTGTTATGTGAACTAAAACTAAGTGTAATATCAAAAAATTAGATGTATTAAGGCTCTATTTTCTCAATTTATTATTTAGTTGTGAAAAATGTACATAATTAAAATGATTAGATTAGGAAAATAATGGTATTCGAATGTAATTATTACTGGTTGATAGTGTCTATGATGGGAAGATGTCATTTACTCCATTTAGACTATGAAAACAACACGGTAAATGGACAATGATGGTAATATAGATCATTGTGTTGGATTGTTCAGATATATAAAGTGAAAAAGAAGATCCAAAAGGCCAAAAATTCACAAAGATAAAAAATCTATAATATTTATCAAATCAATCACATGTATAAGAACTAAAAGAATTACATGATGAAGCAATCAAGAATCTATGTACAATCAATTTTTACTTTTTCATTGTTTAAATGTTTTTAAAGATTTTATAATATTTAAAATTTTAAGTACTATCCAATGATTCAATTAAGATGAGAGTCATAATAAGAATCTGTAATAATCTATGGAAGGATCATCTTTCATGGATGAAAGTGCTACACGTGCACGACTCAAAATTAAAAAATACATCAAGTTAAAGCAAACCCAATTTTTTTTTTGGAATTACATATCAGAGTATGCATTTGGATGTGTCAGAACCAAACCTCACTTTAAGAATAAAGTGACACTTACTTAGTGTACTCATGTATGCACAACTAGAAATGTTATCTTTAACATTCTATGCCATTATTGGGTCACAACAAGTCTATGGCAAGGAAACGGATGTAACATTGTCCCAATTGACAATTAGGCTTGAATATCAACATGCTAAACATAAATAGAAACCAATAATAATTTGAGTACATGTGGTTTATGTTAAGTTTCCTTAGGTATATAATAGGAACATCATCAACACAAAAGAGATTATAATCATGATGGAATGGAAACAAAGCACCGCAGGCAATTTACAGAGTCCTACCAGTCAAGGCTATTCATTCCTCATGACTTAGGGTCACGACACCATTGCCTGCATATTAGATTAAACTCACACATCATCCAATTAATCAGTATGAATGCCACTATCTAGTCAAATGAATAATGATATTATAGTAATCATCCTTGTCATATAACATATAAGGTATGGTGGAAACCATTCAATTCAATCGATATAAATGATTCTATATTGGCAAATAGTCAATAAGATACAATAAATAAAAGGAATAAATACACCCAAGTGCATAGTATCCAAACATAAATTCCCATAACGTTGATTATTTTATCAACTGATGTTTAAGGTAAAGAAGGTATATTAATCATTTCAACTTACACACTTACATAAGTAGTTCTAGCCATGCCTATAATCAGAAATTATTGTGTATGATTAACTATTAAGACATCAACCTCTCCTACAACCAAGGAGTTTAGTAAAAAAGTAATTCCTAACTTCATTCCACATGATTGGTAATGTAATTTTCATAATAAAATAGTACACGGTAAACATGTATACATCAAATTTTAAATTATATCCAAACATAGTAGAGTAAGATGTTTCTCATATATGCCATTATGGTCTATTCAAGCATACAACAAGTTCTATCATGAACCAAGTTATAAGAGCATAATCACTAAGGTTCCACATGAACTAAATACACATACTAACTCACATCAACATCAATGCCTTACTCCACAATAAATTCCAGACAACAAGAGGAAAAGATAATATACATATCCAACACACAAAAGTGATATCCAATATATACATTTTTAGCCACTTCGTTTATATAAGCATGTAAGTAAGGGAATGCATCATATAAAATTCCATTTACTTCACATTGTAAGTGGTTTCAGATTACTTGCTTCATCCATAAACTAGAAATTTGTTCCAACATTAAAATGAACATACTCTCATAATAGGTAGCCTGAACAAACTAATAAACTCATAAACTTATGTGTTTCAGTAATGAAATTAACCAAGCTTAAGAATGAAAATAAACCATAAAATAATTAAGTAATAATAACATACATACTTGTGTATGAAATCTCACAAGTCCCAAGTATGCAAGCAAAATTTTATTTACACTTTTTATATAAGCATAACAACCAACTCATCTGGACTTGTTCATATGATTAGACATATATACAAGCTAAAACATCTAAAGGTTAATCTATTACATACATAAGTTGAAAACCAACTCATGATTAGTTCAATATATTCATGTTATCATGAGATTTAATCCCAACTTACATAAAATAACCATAAGCATATACACATATATCCAAAGGGCTTAGTTAAATAACTCCTCAATAACTATCATTCAAGTTAAGATTTTGATTTGTTGAAAATTGAAGCCAACATACTCCAATATGCTTAAATACACTAGAATAATAGATTCATTATCTACACAAGTCTCTACTCAAGGTACCAAGATTATACATATCAAGAGAACATATAGGAGTTCAATAAGATTGCATAATGAATAATTACTACACTAAATGTGTCAAAACCAATTATAGATTATTACCACAAGAATAATTAGTAATTGTTGACCAAATTTGGCCCACATACTAAGCATGTGCCCAGATAGGTCAGGTTGCAAATGGTCCTCATGTAGAGAAAGAAATAGGGTTTTTAATTGATCAAATGATCAAAATGGCTTGGACAAAGATCTACATGGAATGAGTGGTCCAAAGATCTCACATTGAATGCAAAGCTTTTGAAACACTTTAAGCTTGATTAAAGTGCATTATGATCAATCTACAAAGCAAGGAAATGGTCCCCAAGCAGGTGGTATGGTATTTAATGCATTCAGGGTCATGGACAAGCCTGTATAAGCCTTAAGATTTCATTCAGAGCCTTAGAAATTCTATAAAAGTTAAAAAATTAAGATTTGAAGAAGCAAACCATCACCAAGACATCATGTAAAATAAAATAGACCAACTAACTTGTACATTTTATATCTTTCTTAGGAAACCTTATGTGACCAAAAAATCAAGCGTAAACATAGATTTATATGTCAGGATCATCCTCTAAAATTTTTAGACCCACATGATATTTTTGGCTCAAGATATAAATCTTCAAATATGGACTTGTGTAGTAAGACATTCATGTGAACATCAAATTTAAGCAAGGTAGGTAACTATTTGGGTCCTTAAAAGGTTTTGGTCAAGATATAACGATCTGTGGTAGCCCTCATACTAACACATAAGATCTAATGATCTATGCTGAGTCAACCAAGTCAAAAGGTCCCCAGGTTAAATCCTTTAAAGATCTACAAGTTGGACATGATCCAACAGTACAAGATGGTCTAACCAAGATCCAATAGAGAAAAATCACTAATAAAAGGATGGGTTCAAGATAAATCAAGGGCTCACACTCAATCATATCAATGATCTGATAGAACATAGGAACTGATAGGAATGTGGGTCCAAAAAGATTGATGAAGCATGTGCACTTGCATATCTTGATTACATGGCATGCATGGGTCAAATTGGTCAGTGAATCCAAGGATCTAATGAGTCAAAGATGAGTGGCACAAGCACATTTAATTGATAGAAGATCAACATCTCATAAACATCTGTGTACATCAAGATCGATAGAGTGAGACAAGTCAAAAAGGGTCAAAGGATCTTGATGATGAATACAAAGAGGACAAGTGTCCAAAGCTAGTGGGCCCTAGTAGAATATTGAATACTCACGTGTATTTATACATATAGATCTAACAACATGAGTGGAGTCAATAAGTCAAAAGGATCTATGAAACCAATAAACATAAAGATAGTTGGGCACCATTGAAAAGGTCTGAATTGGCAATTGACAACTAATAAATAAAAGCAAGCTTAGGACATTTTCAATGAAAGTTGAAGAAGTTTAAAAGGACCTAGGCAAAGCAAATGCCAAAGAGTTGAGGTTAGAGGTGAACCAAATTTGAACCAAGGCCACAGTTTAGTGACTAGGCATTACCATTAATGTTCCATATAATAGATCCTTTGGGTTTAATATAGAAGTCAAGGATAGACCAGTGACTGTGTGAAAACTAATGGTCTAAGAGTGGTTTTCGCATATGGTGGACCTGTGTGTTGCCTCATCATGGTTAAAAATTTCAAGTTCAAATGGCCACCTAATGTAGATGTAGAACTTTTTATCTAATTTCAAGATGTGATCCTTGTCAACAGTTCATTAGATGATATCATGGAGTTCCAAGAAAAGATCTGGTGGTTGGATAATGGCAGTGAGCATTAAATTCTTTTACAAAGGCCCTTTGAAATTGTGCCTTTTTTATAAAATCCTAACTCGACAACATCCTCAAATTGGTTCTAATCCATCATAAGTGGTTGGTCCTTTTCTAATGCATAGTTCTCTCTCTCCTTTTTCTATAAATGCAGGCTTTTAAGCTTTAAAATGGATCATTTATCCCTCTTTTTGGTATGACCAAAATTTATACTGTGACACCTCTTTGATGTGATAAAAATTGAATTCCATCATTTTCTAATCCAAATTAAAGTGTGTTCCATGAATTCATGCACTATATTTAAGTGAATGTATGTCCCTTGCTTATGTCTAGAGTTTTTCTCACCTTCAATAAGCGCTTAATAGTTCTCACAGGTCATTATAAGTGTAATTTACAGTTTATTGTCTAGCCTAAAAGTGGATATTTTCCCTCTCTTGCTAATTTGATAAATGATCAATGCCTTATTATGAAATATTTATGTGAGATTGATGTTATTTGGTCTAAAAAGTGTCTTGTAGTGTGTTTTATGTGAGTTAAATTGATAAAATCATTGGTGCATTACCACTTTTTTACATGCTTTTATAAGTTTTGTCAATTCTCTTTCCCTTTTATAAGTAGATGATAGTTTAGGTTTAGTGTAGGTGGTAGATCCATAAAGAATTTTTCCTTCTTCGAAGGTTTGAAGATACCCGTAGCCTAGGATTAGTCCCATGTTGGACTAGATTTGAGTAGGAAGATCTGAATAATCCCCTCCTTAGCTAGGGTGTAAATATAAAACCCCAACAATTTTGGCATGCCCGATGGGATAGGTCCAATAGAAGAGGAAGATTGTTAGTGTGTCTCTCCTCTATCAACTTTTGGAAGCAAGAAAATTAGCATCGATGGTGACTCCAAATCAAGCTTTTAGTTACGAGTAGACTAGGTATGTCTCAATGAAGTTTCTAATCAGTTTTTGCATCTCATTTGATATATGAGGTCAATATGAATAGATATGGTCAATATGATTATTATCCACCTCCTTATCAACACCCCCAATATGATCCCCATGATCTATATGAGCCTAATCATCCCTACCAATACTTTTATCAAAGTTATGAGGAGCCTTGGTAAGTTTATCATGATCCTTATTATCAAGGGAGTGGTTCTTACCTTCTTCATGATCCTCACCATAAATATGAGGACCTATATCAGTTATACATGTAAGAGTATTAACCTAATCCTTCCTATGGATAACAAGCCCATCATAATATTTCTCTTTACTAACCCCATCATGAACCATCCATACCAACACTTAGGTGAACTTTAGTTAGCCTTAACAAGCATGTACTATAATTGTGATCACAAAAGTATTATGGCCAAGATGTCCTTATTCACTAGATGCATTATGTAAGGGAGTCTTTGCAGCAAGTGAAAGCAAAATGGACACTTATTTAGAAATTAAATTGGAATTATCTCACAGGTGAGATGATGGATGTAGGTGTTTATATTCAAAGCAATGAGGATAAGCTAAAAGGCCTTGAATAATATTAGGTCCAACCTCACCAATCTTATGTGGATTTGTATACACCACCTCAGCCTTCTTATGTGCCACCCATTCCTCCCCAAAAAAATTTATTCCAAGAGAATATAACGAGGCAAATCAAGGAGTTGGAGTTGAAGACAAGGAAAGAGGAGGAGAATCAAAATCAAAAGGGTAAAGAAAAACCTCTATCTTTCCCATCTTGAAACTAAATCATGTAGTCTAGTAAACCTAAATTTACTCAACCTTCCCCCCTTCTTCCTCAAAATCCTCGGTCCTTTTAATTCATGGAAAGGATTTTAAGAACAATTGCATCGAGTGAAATCTACTCCATTAAAAGTTCCCAGTTTCATGGATTCTTACCCTAAATAAGTCAAGTAGTCCAAGGTTCCAAGCCTCATGAGTTTCCTCTATGGAGAGGCTACTCAAAAAATTCAAGTTATATCAGAAGTGGAGCCATCTTGCATTTCTACCATTCACACTCAATGAGAGGAGCATGTCATGTGGGAACTAAAATGGGAAATTACAAATTCAAAATAGCTTCAAAGAGAATGTGCTAAGGAAGATGCAAGCATTTATGATGAATAATTTGTTATTGGCACCCCTCTTGGATGTGAAAGAGGAAATTATACCTTTAAGAATGATGATGATGAGCTACCATGTTATGTATAGGATGAGGAACATGACTGAAATAGTTAATCAAACTGATGGACCTTATGGGGCAACCAAAGGTTACCAATCAGCCAAAGGGATCTTTTGAGGATTTATTTGAGATCTTGAGAGCAGGTTATGTTCCTCTACAAGGGGACTATAGTATGGTTATAGCCAAGGAGAGCAACCTTTCCAAGCAAAATAAAGGGGATGGAGTGAGCAGTCTTTCAACTTTGCCACCTCAAGAGTTCACTACAGACATGGACTTGTTTCAAATATTTGGAATGGACTATTAGCTCCTTGATGAGCCTAAATAACTTGAAACAAAAAAGAAGCCCAGTCTTATTAAAGACACCATGGAAACCAAAAATCTATGCCTTATTCTACCACCATTGGTAATCATAATTGAGGAGCCATCTGAGGAAATTGAGATTGTTCGAATGTACATAGCTGACCTAGTTGGAGCTACTTAGTTTGCATTGAACATCATGGCAATGAAGTTGATAGATATAACAAAGAAGGAGGGCATCAAGGCTAAGGGTCAAGGAGTTGACTGCCTCATTCAAATCCATTATATCATGATGCAAGAAAGTTTTCAAACTTTTCTTTTGATCCTGAAAGAAAGATACACATAATTTTATGTTGTATATATTAGGGTAGTTCTTAAAAATTCCTCTAAGTGTAGTTTCTAGAACATTTGTTTGTTGTCCCTATTTTGTTATAGGTTAGTTTCCTTTCAATAAGTGCCTTGGGCACTCTTTTTTTTTTTTCTCCTTTAGTCTTTTGGTTGTTTCAAAAGGAGGTTAGAGTAAGATTGGCAGCCAATGTTAGATCCAAGTTAATATGTTGGGACCCAAATAGTGACTCCATACCCAATGGTTTTAGAAAAGGCAAACTAGTTTGGGTTCTCAATCATAACAGGCATGCTTCCCCTATGAGTTGCCATAAATGTTGGCCAAATTTAGCCCACATACTAAGCATGTGCCCAGATAGGTCAAGTTTTAAATGGTCCTAATGTAGAGAAAGAAGTAAGGTTCCTGATTGATCAAATGATTAAAATGGCTTGAGCAAAGATCTAGATGGAATGAGTGGTCCAAGGATCTCGCATTGACCACAAATATTTTTGAAACACTTTAAGCATACTTAAAATGAATTTTGATCAATCTATAGAGTAAGGAACTGGTCCCTCGAGTAGGTGTTATGGTATTAAATGCATTCAAAAGTCATGGAAAATCCTACATATGCCTTAGGATTTCATTCAAAGCCTTAAAAATTATGCAAAAGTTTAAAATCAAAGGCTTTGAAGGACCAAACCATCACTAGGATGTCATGCACGAGTAAATAGACCAGCCAACTTGTACATTTTATATCTTGCTTAGGAAACCTTATGTGACTAGTGGATCAAGTGAAAATATAGATTTACATGCCAGGGTCATCCTCAAAAAAATTTAGACCCACATGAGATTTATAGCTCAAGATATAAGTCTTCAAAGATGGACCTGTGTAGTAAGATGTTCATAAGAACGTCAAGCTTAAGCAAGGTAGGTAACCATTTGGGTCCTTAAAAGGTTTTAAGTTGGTCAAGATCTAACAGTCCATGGGAGCCCTCATACTGACACATAAGATCTAATGATATGTGCTAGAGTTAACCAAGTTAAAAGGTCCCTAGGTTAAAACCTTTAAATATCTACAAGTTGGACATAATCCAATGGTGAGAAATGGCCCTAACCAAGATACAATGGAGTGAAATCACTGATAAAAAGATGGGTTTTAATCTAAATCAAGGGCTCATGCTCAATCATACTAATTATTCTATGGAGTTTAAGAACTGATAGGAAAGTAGGACCAAAAAGATCAATAAAGTGCATGCACTCATACATCTTGATCAGATGGCACACATGAGTCAAACTAGTTAGTGAATCCAAGCATCCAATGAGTCAAAGATAGAGTGTGCACAAGTGCATTTAATTGGTAGAATATATATGGATTATGGGAATTCATGCACATCAATATCAATGGATCGAGATAAGTCAAAAAGGGGTCAGAGGATCTTGATGATGAATATAAAGAGTACAAGTGTCCAAAAGTCAGTGTGGTCCTAGCAAAAGATCAAAGACTCGTGCACATTTGTATATCCAGATCTAATAACATGAGTAGACTCAATAAGTTAAAAATATATATATAACTAATAAACACAAAGATAGTTGGGAACCATTGAAAAGGTCTGAGTTAAATAATCGACAACCAGTAAATAAAGGCAAGCTCAGGACATTTTTCAATGAAATTCAAGATGTTTAAAAGGACCTAGGCAAAATAAATGCCAAAGAATCAAGCTCAAAGGTGAACCAGGAGTTAAACCAAGGCCACAATTTAGTGAACCAAACATTACTATTAATACTCCATCTAATATATCCTTTAGGTCTAATACATAAGTCAAGGATAGACTAGTGACTGTGTTGAAAAACCAATGGTCTAAGATTGGTTTTTGCATATAGTGGACCTGTGTCTTGCCTCATCATGGTTCACATTTTTAGATTTAGATGGACCACCTAATGCAAATATGGCACTTTTTCATCTAATTTTAATATGTGATCCTTATCAGTAGATTATTAGATTATAAGAAAATATTTGGCAGTTGGATAAAGGGTAGTGAGCAATTAAATTCTTTTGCAAAGGCCCTTTGAAATTATGCCTTCTTGATAAAATCTTGATCAACAACATCCTCAAATTGGTGTGTTAATCCATCATAAGTAATTGTTCCTTTTCCAATACATAGTTCTCTCTCTCTCTCTCTCTACTCTCTCCTCTCTACTCTCTCTCTCTCTCTACTCTCACTCCTCTCCTCTCTCTACTTCTCTCATCTCTCTCTCTCCTCTCTCTTCTCATCTCTCTCTACTCTCTCCTCTCTCTCTCTCTCTCTCTCCTCCTCTCTCTCTCTCTCTCTCTCTCTCTCTCATCTCTCTCTCTCTCTCTCTCTCTCTCTCTCCTTTTTCTATAAATGTAGGCTTCTAAGCCTTAAAATGGATCATCTATTCCTCTTTTTGGTATGCCTATATTCTACCAAAATATTTACCATGACACTTATTTGATATAATAAAGACTAAATTCCATCATTTTCTAAGCTAGATTGAAGTGTGTTTTATGAATTCATGCACTATAGCTAAGTGAATGTATGTTCCTTGCTTATGTCTAGAGTTTTTTTTCACCTTTAATAAGTGCTTAATAGTTCTCACATGTCATTATAAGTGTAATTTATAGTTTTATTATCTAGCCTAAAAGTGGATATTTTCCCTCTCTTGCTACTTTGATAACTGATCAATGCCTTATTCTAAAATATTTATGTGAGATTGATGTTCTTTGGTCTGAAAAGTGTCTCATAGTGTGTTTTGTGTGAGTTGGAATGATCAAATCATTAGTGCCTCATCACTTTTTACATGATTTTATAAGTTTTGTCATTTCTCTTCTCCCTTTTCTTAGTAGATGCTAGTTTAGGTTTAGTGTAGATGATAGATCCATAAGGAAGCCCTACCTTCTTCAAAAGTCTTATCCACTTTTAGGATACCCATAACCTAGGATCAATTCCATGTTGGACTAGATATGAGTAGGAAAATCTGAATAATTCCCCTCAACTTTCATGAAAATATATAACCCCAATAGTAATTTAGGATAATAATAAAGAATCATAAATGATAATAATAAGGTGGATCACTATGGCAATTGGCAAAAGAATAACTGATTAACAATCTAGGATAAAACCCAAGTGTATCCAAAAGGATTGAATTCAAAACTATAAGTGAACTCTAACATATTACCTCATAATCAGTAATATAATTTTGTACTTCTTATTCTTGAAGGATACCTATCCAAATACAAGGTTAGCATGCTAAAATCCAAATTTTAACTAAACCAAAATCTAATGGAAATAATCACAACTACATTTACTAGTCATGTTATATGAAAGTAATATAACATATATGATAATAAAGAGATAGAAAAACATGTAATGAACATTACCAAATACATCATACCTATCCACAAAGTCATCCAAGAATGGGGTAGTAGAAACTAAAAACAAACAAATCCTTCCAACCATTAGTGGGCCCTTACCACCCTAACCATTAGCTAGATGGTGATTTCTGACAACCAAGTTCAAGAAAGGAGTTATGAGCAAATCAGATTTGAACCATTAGACATCAAAACACAATAACATAACACCAAAAAAAGACACAAACACCATTTCAAGGTGAGACAAAAAATAACTAACTCATCATTGATATAAATCAAAAGTGGGTATAACTAATTTACAGGTTGCCAAAGGATATAGTAGGGGGATTAATAAACTAATCTATTACTATAGCTTCCAAAATAACCAACTTGGGTCTCTTCCAAGTGTGTAGTTAGCCCATTAGCATCTTGGCTACAAATTTATAACCCAGGCATACAAGCATAATAGCTAATGATTTGTTATTCAAGTCTAGTATTGGAATGGTGACCCAACAAGGATGTAGTCAACATAAAAAAACACAACATACAACTCAATCACACAACATCCTCATAACATTAAATCATTCCAACAGACATTCATAATGATAATCAATTGTAAACCCATAATCGAATTAATAATTAAAATAGTTGATAATAAACACTTAGTTAATGCATTCATCTTAATCACCAATAATGCCAACAAGTTTTGAAATGGAAAAATTAATATTCCAATAATTATTCAAACAATAAATCAATTTTAGGCCAATAAATGATATGGGAGACTTGAGGGATCATCATGAGGTCTCACAACCTCATATGATCCTCGAATATTAAAATTGGGTCAATAAGAGTCAATGAAACAATAGACTTCTCAAATAGTTTTAATAAAAAATCGAACCCTCATTATAAGACAATGAATTCATCAAGGCTTCACCTAAATTCCAAAGAATTAATAGTATGTAAACACGTAGGAAAATTTTCCAAAAAGGCCCCAAAAGAATCGTACCATTAAAAATAACCATTCATAAATCTTTCAATTAAAACCCCATCCACATTTTCATAGCAGGATCGAGCTTATTCAAGGAAAATGAATAGCCAATTTCTAAAAAGGAAGGGACCAATCCATGTTTCATTTATATATACCAATTGGTTCCACATTAAATAAATATGTGAAACTTCATCCCCAAAACCCAAAAAACAAGTCCCAAGTGTTGGGATAAATAACCGGAAGCACACAATTGATTACCAAGCAACTTAACATGCGGAAATTAACTAGAATACACAAGTAACTAGAATTCAGAAATAACACATGATATGAGAGACAATACACAACTTGTATTAAAACTCTTTCAGAAGGAAATACAACAAAGAAGGCTGCCATAGTTCTTCTTCCTTACACACCTCTAGAGTTCCCACACCTCTAGGGCATAAACAATAAATCTTCCCTCAAAGCTCTCTCTCTCTTAGGTCCCAACACCCAACTCAAACACAGAGTTGGTGTTCACCTTACACCTATGCTCCACGCACTCCATAAGTGCTCCACGCACTCCACAAGTACACCACACGTACTCCAAGTAGATCCTGCCTGATTCTACTTCCCTGTTGTGTTGTTGTCCTATCTAATCTTGCACACCTGCAAATCAAATCTAGTTTTTGCACAATTGCTGAACCTTGACCTTGCACACACATACACCTGCAAATCAATGATCTTACTTACCCATGCAGATCTCCTATCGTAGCCATGCTCACCTGATGACCAAGATCATACATACATGAAGAACCCCTGCTGATTCTCCAATCCAACACCCACACTTGGTATTGTGGCACTAGGAGGAACACACCATTGCTCTCTTCTCTCGGAAGGAGCTTATTTGCTCTCTTACTCTCTAGCACTAGTTTACAATACAACCAATGAGTCCTCTTAAATAGATCTCATGCAAACAATAATTAGACACCTAATTAAAATAATTAGATCTGCAGCTTCTAGTCTAAAATTAGCTCTTGACATGCAAATACTTGGTTCATTAGCTAACTGCTTGTAAAACACTCAGTCTGAACCACACAGGTGACCGACGTCGGTCCCTGTCTACTTGGGGGGGTGCCGACGCCGATCGACTTCTGACTGACGTCGGTTACCTTCTTGTCTCCTCCCTGCCGACGTCGGTTGGCCTGACCGATGCCGACGACAGTAACACTCCGCAACCCTTCGCAACCTCCTTCCCTACTTGCATTAGTGAAGCTTTTAGCTCCACAACCTAACACCAAGTAGCTAGAACGTGTCATCCAATGTGAACACATAACCCAACTCAAAGAAAATAGTAATCAAAATGTAGTTCACCGGGGTGCTTAAGTAACATAGAAAACTTAGATTTAAAATTTAAAGGAATCTAAATTGATTTTATAATTAAAAATAATAATTTACCAACAAGAATTTTGCTTGGCAAGTTTTAATATAATCCAGGTCGAATTTCCAAATATTGACATAATAAGTGACTTGGTGTGAAAACATAGAGACATGATGTCGTGACCCATTTTCAACAGGTATACCCCAATATAATATTTTATTTAAAGGATCCATGATGAAATATATAATTTAGTCCTGTAAGATTTAAGCCCGAATTGATTTAATTCTATTCCCAAAAATACACTAGTAATCGCATAAATTGTCCTATCTATTTAATAGAATATAAAATGCTTTCAAGATTTTAGTCTATGAATCAAACTCCTATGTATGTGTAGCCAAAATGAACAAAGAACGTTGATATATCAAGATATACCCACATTGAATAGTCTCAAGAGAAAACACAATAACTAGAATCGCTAGAACATAGTGCAGGGTTTATTAAACTAATCCATTAATTTTAAATACCATAACAGGTATGCCCACACAACCATCCATATATACATAAATTTCCTCAGAAGATAAGATTTAACATTACACAAACACCCAATCACATTAAACGCCATAGCAATTTTATATATGTCAAGTCATGGCATTCTCGTAATAAAATTAAAAAGGAACAGTTCTTCAAACCATAATGCATTCACCATGCTGAGGGTTTAATCCAAATCAATATGTATGAGAAATAGATAGGAAAATCAATCCTCATTTTTCAAGTTTATATGTAAAAGAGAGATATCCAAATTATATTGACTTTAAAATCCCTCATTACTCATTCTAGGAAAAATAACCAGCACATAGTCGAAAAAGACTTACCTAGTAGAATGCAAGGTTGGAGTAATTTTTAAAAATGAAAGTAAAATGGTCTATTATTATACCTTCCTCTCTAATAGTGATAATCACCATGGATTAAAAATCCCCACCAAGGTAAAATGCCTCGGTCATAACCAGCAACCTCCTTACATATTTTCTTTCTTTTTCCCCTCCCCCTACATTTTTCTTCCCCCTTTTCTCTATTTTTATTAATATTTCTAAAAAGTCTACCCTCCACCTACCCCCTTGAGTTTTTCCTTACTACCCTCACCAAAACTTTCCATACTCCCATTCCATTCTTCATTGAATGTGGAGAGAGAAAATCTCCCTCAATTCCATCAACCCACTCCCATGTGACCCACACCGCCAAACTCAAATGTCAATGGTCATTAATGACATTTTCAAAATTTGATCCAAAAATCCATAACATAATAAAGTACTAAAAACAAATAAAAATAATTAAAATAATAATATATATATAATTTTAAATGTTTAAATGCCACATGACCAATTAACCCAATCACTAACCTTTATCCTGTCACCAGGGTAATAAGTCACGTGAGAGGGGGGGTGCCATGGGGGGGGTAAGTCTAGGTAGATCCATAAGGAGTCTGAGTTAAGAGAAGGTGAGTCCAACAAAGATAGACTAGTAAGGTGTACACAGAAGAGAGAGAAAAGAGGAAGTCTGAGTAGATAATTTTGACACCAAATAAACACATAAGAAACAAACAATAATACAATAGGATAAAAAAAGCAAAAAATGATAAGGTATAATAACATACAACTACACAAACAAATAACACAACTATCTAAAGGCATGACACTAATCAAGAATACCAAGTTACCTATCTAAACTCATTCGACTGTTTAGAATCACTCTGCTACCCCATAATCCAATGCCAACATCGAGCCTAGCTCATAATCAATACTTACAACCACCAAGTGTATACATCAATAATATTTGATCCAAAATTGATAAAACAATAAAGCAATAATGAACTGTAATCAAATGTTAATTACATCGATTAATCCATACATCACCAAATACGTAATTTAAAACATGATATATACACCAACCTATGGCCAAGCATCATAACATCAAAAATAATAACATAGTCCAGCCAAGTAAGGAAGTGCAACAAACAACTATACATATGCTATATCAATAATTAAGCAATCATGTAAAAGTACACAAGGGCAGGGTTGTAACATAGGTACTATAATTAAAGCATCTAGATCACTACTTGTGTAATCTTGTGTGGGAGGAGTAGTTTTAAGAGACGTATAATGGTTTGAAATCTGATGAAAAATAGTATAATATGGTTCCAAATGTTGTGATTTGTGTTGAACATGATGATGTATATGTATCACCAATTTATAATATGTTTCATGTGATAGTGATTTTTGTGAACATGACACCCTTTTCTGATATGTTTACTTTTGCATTGGTTGCTTTTGATACTTTTGTACCTTTTTATGAATTGGTTGAACACAAATATTTTAGATATGTGAAACAAATGTAAATGTGTTTTATTCTTTAATAGATGTATCAATGCACTAATGTGGTGGATGGGGTGGAGGAGGTATCATAGATTATTGAGGGTACTCATATCTAATCCCTAAAATTATAATGAATTAGTTGAAATGAATGTAATATATGTATTTATGTACTAGGGAAGGTACAACATAGAGATTTTGTAATCAAGGACATCCTAATATCATGTTAAATACCACATTATATGGTAGAACTAGAAAAAGAGTGGATAATATAGTAAGACCCACCCGAGTAAGCAACACAATGTGTCTCAAAGTAGTTTGTTATTTACCATTAAATGTCTTGACACTTTTATATGTTATTTGTATGTCATGTTGTGTGTAACCCAATGAATGGAGTAATTTCATTTTACATGCATTATCACTTGATCCATTATCAACTAGTAAAATGTGAATAGGTTGTTGATTAATAAATGCTTATATACATAAATCATGAAAATTAGAATCATCATCCACTATCTTACTATCATTAAAGGTGATCGTAAGATGTGGATGGGAAGTTTGAAAAAATTATTAATAATTTCTTCTAATAGATGGTCATGACTCAGGATGTGGATATGCATTATAGATATGATGCACTACTAAATTATCCTTGTTTTTTTCATGACTTGGAAATGGCTCACTAAAAATTTTCAACTTACCATTTTCATTTTGTTGAGGTTTAGTTTCTATAGGAGTTTTTATCTCAATGACATTGTTATCGATAAGATATTGAATAAGGTGTTTGGTCTTGAAAAATATGTTAGTATAGTGATAATTGCATCTATGGAAATCATAATATGCATTATTATCGAATGATTTAATTTGAGGTCTACTCATGTAGACTTATGATGCTAGAAGTAGAGTAATTAGATTGCACGCAGGTAAAAAAAATATAAATTTATGAGGGGGTTATAGTGATCTAGAGAATTGACTCCTTGGTTGATCAGATAAAATAATATTATTCATGGTTATACGTATCGAAAACTCAAATAGAAACTAGGAAAACTACATCAGAAGGATATTACTCTTAATGTTTTAATCCTTATGAAAGGCCCATTGTCAAGAAAAAGAGATCAATGAGAGCAAAAACTAGTTGAATAACCATAAATATCCATTATTAACATAGATTTTGGTTAGGTTAGATCAGCAAATAATAACAATTTTTATTTTTTATTTTTTTACCATTTGAAAAATAGAATTCTATCTATCACTAATAACCTAACCACCATCTCTATTCAAACTTATTGGGTTTTTCTCAATTTCAATCACTTCCCAGACCTTTCTACATAAGAAATGATCATCCCTCATGATAATCCCAACTTTATCTATGTAAATTTGATGACCCAAAGTATAAAAATGTTCTACTAGGGCATATTTTTAGACCTGGTTATGAGAAATATCATCACAGTGTTATTTTATCCTAACTTGAAAAGAATGACCAGTTTCATCGATGTAGACCTTACCATAGCTACAAGGAATGGTATAGATCCCTTTATGATAAATAGGGTTGGTTTGATCTTTAGCTTTATCAAGCATTTTCATGATTAAATTAGGAGGAGATAAAAATACCTCAATGTTTCTTCTCCTCAAGATCCTCACCAACTTATTTGTAGTCCTTCCAATATAAGGGATAGTGACCATGGTAATATATTCCTCCTCATCAACAGTCTCCTCATCATCAATAGTCTCCTCCTCAAGATGTCTAATGCCATGATCATTTTATGTTTTATGGATGATATTATTAATTTGTCCCTCCTTATAACCATTATTCTTGAAAACCTTAGAAACATATTCAATTCTTTTACCAGGGTGATCTTTATCAACAATTCTCTGTGCATAATTCATTAAGGTGTTTATGATGCCAAATTTTTGTGTAGGATGATAATGGGAATCTGCATGTAAGTAATTTTCCATATGATTTTTATTACTATAGATAGTATGGGACAAAGAGCCATCAATTTTTTTCATGATGAGGATGTCTAAAAAAGAAAATTATTTTTAATCTTCCACCTCCATAGTGAATTTTATGTGGTTAGATCTACTGTTAAGAAGATCAAGAAATCTATCCAAATTCTACCTACCATGGGGCCAATTTACATTTGTTTCATCCATAAACCATTCCCATCATCTCAAATCTAGAGTAGCAGACTCAAGCTCTAATATTTCCAAGATATTCCATGTATATGTTAGCCATGATAGACGAGAGGGGAGAACCCACGGTGATACCTTCAGTTTGTTCATAAATATTACCTCTAAAGCTAAAGAAAGTGGATTTCAAACAAATTTTAACCAACTTGGCCATCTCATCATCAGAATGAATTTTAATAATTTCAATATTATCATCAACGGGGACTTTCATAAAAAGAGAGACCATGTCGAAGCTAATTAATATGTCATCTTTCTCAACTTTAAAATTTTTCATTTCACTAACAAAATGTGTGAAATCCTTGATATAAGAATTAGTCTTGCCAAAAGGATTTTAGCTTCTCTGACAAAAATTTGGCAAGGGGGTAAGTAGGAGAACCAATAGTTTTAATAATGGGTCTAATAGGAATCCATTTCTTACAAATTTTCTACAAACCGTATATGTAAGGAACAAGGCAATTCTTCAAAATGATCTTTTTTATAACATCATCAAGAGACAAGTTTTTTATAACATTTTCAACATCTTTCATATTTTTACTGTAGGTATATTTATCCATATATCCCTATCTATACATAATAAGAGAAGATCCAAACCTCCCAATAATAACATTAGCAGAGAAGAGGTTGTAACCCCAAAGTTGCTAAGATAAATAAAGACATTATTATACTTAGGGCTGATAAAGGAAATACCACTATTATCCTGAATTTGGTTGACTATGAAAATAAAATGATTAATCATTTAATGACAGCTGGGAGCTACAAAAGTTGGGACAAAGATCCTTATAGTAAAATTATGAAAGATGTTGAAAATGCTATAAAAAAACTTGTCTCTTGATGATGTTTTAAAAAAGAAGCTCATTTCGAAGAATTGCCTTATTCCTCACATATATGGTTTGTTGAAAATTCATAATGAAGGGGATCCTATTAGACCCACTATTAACATTATTCATTATACTACTTACCCCCTCACCAAGTTAAAGTCAGAGAAGCTAAAAATCCTTTCTGGCAAGTTTGATGCTTATATCAAGGATTCTACGCATTTTGTTAATGACATGAAAATTTTCAAAGTTGAGAAAGATGACATGTTAGTTAGCTTCAATGTGGTCTCTCTTTTTACAAAAGTCTCCATTGATGATGTTATTGAAATTATTAAGATTTGTTCTAATGATGAGATGACCAAGTTGGTTAATATTTGTTTAAAATCCACTTTATTTATCTTTAGAGGTAATATTTATGAACAAACTGAAGGTATCACCATGGGTTCTCCCTTCTCGCATATCATGGATAACATATACATGGAATATTTTTAAATATTATCTCTTGAGTCCACTAATATAAATACAATATGATTGAAATGGTTTGTGGATGACACAAATGCAAATTGGCCCCATGGTAGGCAGAATTTGGGTAGATTTCTTAAACTTCTTAATAGTAGATCTAACCACATAAAATTCACTATGAAGGTGGAAGATAGAAACCAAATTTATTTTTTAGACATACTCATCATTAAAAACAATGATGGATCTTTGTCCCAAACTATCTACAGGAAGAAGAATCACATGGAAAATTAATTACATGTAGATTCCCATCATCATCCCACATAATTTTTTTGCATCAAATACACTTTAATGACTTATGCAAAGATAATTATTGATAAAGATCACCTTGGTCAAGAAATTGAACATATTTCTAAAGTTTTCAAGAAGAATGTTTATGAAGAAGGATAAATCTTTAATATCATCCATAGTACGTAAAAAGATCATTGCATCAGACATCTCAAGGAGGAGAATGTTGATGAGGAGGAGAATATTGGCATGGTCACTCTTCCTTATATTGAAGGGATTGCAGGTAATTTGGCGAGGATAATGAGGAGAAGAAACATCAAGGTATTTTTCTCTCCTCCTAATTCAATCATGAAAATGATTGATAAAGCTAAAGATCAAACTAGCCATATTTGTCATAAAGGGATATATACCATTCTATGTAGTTGTATTAAGATCTACATAGATGAAACTAATCGTTCTTTCAAGTTAGGATAAAATAGCACTCTGATGATATTTCTCACAACCAAGTCTAAAAATCGACCCTAGTAGAACATTATTAGACTTTGGGTCAACACATTTACATAGATAAAGTTGGATTTATCATGAGAGATGATCATTTATTGAGTACAAAGGTTCGAGAAGTGATTGAAATTGAGAATAACCCAAACAAATTGAATAGAGATGGCGGTTGGGTTCTTAGTGATATCTAGAAGCCTATATTTGAATTGTAAAAATAAAAAATAAATATTGTTATTATATGTTGCACCAACCTATCTATAATATATGTTAATAATGGATATTTATGGTTATTTAATCGTTGTTTGTTGTCATGGATCTCACTAATCTCTTCTTCTTGATGATGGGCCTTGCATAAGGCTTGAAATGTTGAGAGTGTTATATTTCTAATGCAATTTTCCTAGTTTTTATTTAAAACAATCCTATTTAGAGGCTAAGAAATAACATTAATATTGATCTTTGCATAAGATTCAGTATTTCTTGGATTAACTTTGTAAGATGGTTTACTTTGAAACTTGTTTTTAGAAGTTGAATTAGATGCAGGTACATATTTGATTTTTTTCAAAGAAATACATTTGAACTCTCTTTACCTTATTGTATGACAAAGTTCTTCGAATATTCTAAATTTCCTGAAAATAATTGACTCATGAAAAGGTGCCAGAAAACTTTGTTTGAAGATATCTTGTAATTCATTATTTTCAAAGGTGTTATTCACTTTGCAAGCATGGTCTTGTAAATAAGTACATAATCATTGATAGGTTCATTAGTTCCTCACTTAAGTTTGGAAATTTCACATAAAAAAGCTTTTCATTAATGTTTATAGCAAAATTCTTTAGAAATTGATTTGTCAATGAATTAAATGCTTTGGTTGGTTGAAAAGGTTTATCACAAAACCAATGCAAGGAATAAAATTTTAGGCTTGTTGTAAACAACTAATTAGTAAATTATCATTGAAATAATAATACAAACATGCCACATGAAAATATCGAAGATGTTGTTCTAGGTATCCTTGACCCTCGTATAATGGGGAATTCATGTGCTACAAATCCTATAAGTAAAGGATATGTTTCAATCTTAGGTGCTAATAGATTATGAAACAAGGATTTTAAATCCATTGATTGGTTATCTTTTAGCATACCTTGCTCTAATTTCAAGATCTTAGCATGTAAAACTGAAATAGTTTACACAAGGGATTATGTAGTACGAAAGGTAGGTGATGTAGTATGTGTAACCATCAAAGTCATCTATAATTCATTTTATTAGGCATGGGTGTAAATATTTTTTTGAAGCCTTGTGTTTCCCACAAACCTAAAGATATAGATGTGATAGTAATATCAATAGTAGTAGTAATAACCCCTATGGTAGGTTTTACAAGAGGTTGATCTATATTAATAGCATAGTCATTTTGTTCTTCAAATGTACTACTATGAGGATGTTTTTGTTATTATTTTGGAGCTACAAATTGCAAATATTCAATTTCATCTGGATGAGAATCAAGATATTCACCAAATTACTTTGTAGCATTAGGATCAAATTTGTTTTTCTTATCAGATTTAGATTCACAGGCTTTATAAATTTGTATGGTCATAATAAACCCATTAAGCGGGTGTATGGTAATCCTTATAACATCTTGAATGTATGAATGTTCTTATTCCCATGTCATACTTGACTTTACAAAAATTAATGATGTTTGTGCCTTATCATGTGACTTGATTCATTTCAATTTATCTCTTAAGAAATCTTGAAGTGAAAAATGCTCATCTAATATAGCCATAGATTCTTTGAAAAATAAAGAGCAAATAATAGAAATTAGAAAAGGAAATTTTTTATATATGGATATTAGTAATTTTTCATGAAACCTAAGGTCAAAATAAAGTGCTTTTAGCATCAGATATCATATTTGAGGTAAAATAAAGTGTTTTGATTGTCATATGTTAAATATAAGGTTGAAATCAAATTATTTTAGTGTTAGATATTATATCAAAGGAAAAAATAAAGTTATTTTAGTGTCATATTCTCAATAATTTCTCTAAATTCTAAGACGAAATTTTTGAAGAAGTATTCAAATAAAATATGTGGGTTCACCAATATGTTTTATCATAATTTGGAATTAACTTGGTGATTAACTCTAATTAAAATAAAATGAATAGAAAGATAGAAAAGGTTATAAAATAACTGGCAACTAGAAGATTCAAGTAAAGTACTGAAATAGATGAAGCACAAGAAAATGCAAAAAAATAGTTATGAAACACATAAGAAGACTTAATTATTTTTTACCTTTAGGTTGACTATGTTTGACTAAGTGATGAACTACCTAGTTCAGTCAACTTACTTTCATACTTGAATTGATGCCAATGTACACACACCTCCTCTAGACCTTACTTCTTAGATTCAAATGCCTTATGTATGAAAAATGACTTATTTATATGATATAGCTTCTCTAATACATGACACACACCTATACAGACCCATTCAGATCATTCATCCTTTGGTAGAAGGCTTGAAACTCTTAGTTTACTTGCAGGCTAGTTTATCTTCCTTGTAGCCTTGCAAACCCCAATTTTTGACCATATATTTCTTCTCATTAGCTAAATAATGTATTTAAAAAAACTTTAAAATACCCATTAATCCCTTATATAACATACCTAATAATCACTTGAGTTTACTTTGTATGGAGTTATACTTTCTTCTTTAGGCCCTGCTCTAATTAACCCTATTTTTATGCAAACCTCCTTGTCCTGAGCAAATTACAAACTTTATGATCAAAATAATCACCATTAAAGATACCCATTACCTCCTTATAGGTTGATAAATTATTTATTAGGCCCCTCCTTTGGAGAAAAACCACTTTTTTATATAGGCCTACTCTTCTTTGCTTACATACTCCTAGAACCTGACTTTGATTGTCATTTTTTCATACTTGTCCATACTGTACCATCTTGAAACCACTTCCAATAGTTGGTAAACATAATCATGGATTATATTATAAACTTTCAAGAATTTTTAAAGGTTAAAACTCTTCCTAGCCCCTAAACCTTAGTTTAGGGCTTTCCAAGGGCCTATACAGGCCGAGAGCACTCTAAAAGCAACTGGGAGTGTTCTAGGATGTTTAAAGGAATCTAGTTAGGTGTTTGAGATCTACCAAGTTGTCCTCCATCCTTTACAATCATTTTTTAATCTTTAATATCCTCTGTTCACCTTATATAAGGTTTGTTAAAATTACTTTTACTATGTTTCTCTAACAGTCAATAGGGGTGTAGGATTTCCATTTAATCTTTGATTCTAATAGGTTTTGTGAGTTTTAAATAAGTTATACTTAATTATATAACATATTACCATTCATAAGATAGTATAATTCATTCATTTTTTTCTCAAAACATATAGTTCTCTTTGTTCAACTTGTACCTTGTCACCCACAGGCCTGAGAACAGGGTTTTTGGGTCTTACATCACCTAGGAGTTTTCAAAACCTACTTTATCTTTAACTAGACTCTTACTAATCCTGAATACATATTCCCATGATTGTATAGTTCTCATTCAATCATTTTCATGTGGATCTAACCTCAAACAGTGGACTGTGCATTTGGTTTGAATACCCTGTCCATACCCTATCTTAATTCCTATAACATTCAAAGTTCTTTAGATCTATGGATCATATAATACCATTTTCAAAATTTTCATTGAATACACCTAAATTTATCTAATGTATATCTTACACCATAAGTTAATCATTATTCTTTAATCTCTTAAGGTAAATTACATACACACAGGCCTGCTTACAATTGAAACCAAAATTATATAAATGACATCATTGTTTGCATATATTCACATGAAAATCAACATCATTATTCTTAATCAAACAAGAGAAATTACAAATAAATGTGTCAATACATCCATGATCATGATCAATGGCCTTCAAAGGCCTTATTAGACATCTCCACACCTTCCTTTTTCCTCACATCCAATCCTCAATTCTCTCCTTAACTCTTACATTCTCTCTTTTTCTCCTGATTATCTCTCTCTTCTCTTACATCTCTATCTCTCCTTGAATGAGAGATCCTTCCTCTATATCTCTCTTACTCTCCTCTCCCACATTCTTGATGAAGTATATGGATATAACATTATTTGAAATAGACTCTCTGATCTCTTACGCCCAACTTGGGCTCTAAGACCAACAAACAAGATTTACAATCTACAAAAACTTACTAATGAGAGAAGATTTCCTAAACTAATATTCCATGGTTGAAATATTTCAACCTCTCCCTTTATTTAGTCAAAAAAATTTCAAATTTGGGATTCTTTTACCTTGTCTTTACCTTTTCCACTCTTTTGACATTTGACAATTACATTTACTCCTCCTTAGACAACATTTTGGAGGGAAAATATAATAATTGGAATTTAACTTCAAACTAAGACATAAATTAAACTTGCATGTTTGATGCTTTCCACATTTGACCATGTCCTCCATGAAACTATTGTAGATGCTCTTGCATTACTAAGATATGGTTGAAATTTTTTATTAGATATAATCATGTGTGTGTAATATAAAATATAATTATCATTGATCAAGGTCAAAACTGATTGCAAGGGGATAAGATTGACTACCACCATTTTACTCTACTGGTTGATTCTGGCATATACTAAAAATTAATAAAATTAGGGCACAATCACCTACACTTGCTTAAAATACATTTTTGTGTGGAAATTGACCTTCAGATGTGTGCTAACTACCTACAATCTAATTCTTAAAAGTTGAAATCCTAATAAGACTTGAAATAGCTAAAAACCTATAAAGAGAAAATTGGGGGAGTGTATTGGGATGAGTTGACCCCAATTGCTTCCATGATGGTCGATCTTGCCTACATATCCAATACTCTAAATAAGAAAATCAAGCCCTAGTAGCTCTTCCGCTTAGAGTGCTTTGTGAAATTTTGATCCCTTTGTTATGTGCATGCATATATAGATGACTCGAATACTCGGTAATGTTTTTTTTTGACTTAGATAGAAATATGTTCATGACTTGGTTAAGGGATCCTTGAAATGAATAAATTCATATTTGGGAATAATAGGGAATATTTTGTTAATATGCAATAGTATAAGTGTGCCTCAATAGTGAAATCACCAAGTGATAACATAGGTGACTTATATGTGTTATTATAACAATTTAAAAGGGGAAAACCTCACACTACCTATCTTAAAAATGCAGACCAACCTATAAGGGTGGGTTTAAATTTAAAAACTAGTTGTTGCTAAGGTGAAGGATAAGATCGACCCATAGGGGTCAAGACTGACTACCATTATTGATCCATACTGGTTGTTTCATTTATGAAGGGTAACATTTGAAATTAGGGATATGGGATGTTTGTATAGATGCTTAGAGAGGTTTTTAGTGATTAAGAAAAAATTTGTAGGTGTAAGATAGTAACTTAAAAAGGAATAGGTTTGTATATATATTTAAGATAGATTGAGGTGGAGAAATAAGTCCAGATCAAGTGCTCAATTCAATTAAAGTAAAAGTGGGCCACAACTGACATTATCAAGTATTTATGACCAAATTTGAGTGACTAAATTTCCCCCCTTTAGTCTAGAAATGAAATTAATAGAATTAAAGGAAAGATATTCATGAGTTTGTATAATACAATTTGCCTTTGAATAAATACTTTAATCATGTAGGGAAATTTAACTTATTAGACCGTACAAAGGCTCATGAAGTGGCCATTTTGTTCATTTGAAATTTGAAATTTGAAAAAAATGAAAGAGGGTAAGGTATGAATACACCTATATTTGTGAAATCAATGTTTCTTTTGTAGCTTTTATTTAAGATGATGCTTTCTTAAGCATTAGAGAATTGGTGCTTCCCATGAAGAACTTGAAGATGTTGGATCCTTAATTGAAACAATGGCGAATTGAGGGTGATCAAGCCCCAATTTGGATCGAATATGAATAGAAAATAGAACCCATTGAGGGATACCAATGCCTCAATTTATGTTATTAGTCTTTGTAACCCCAATATGAAAATAGGTTGGAATACACAATGGATTTGTATGTTATAATGTTAGAAGGTGTTTCATATCTAAGTTATGCATTATGTGCTTTAACTTAATCAACCACTACATATGGATTTAATAATGTGTTCCCACCGATGATGTAATGCTAGATATAAATAGGTATGAATTCATTAAACTAAATTAATTACATTAATAACATTTTTGTCAATGGTAAATCTCTTCTATAGTGGGGTAATGGATGTTAATCTAAACTTAATTCATGTTTTTTATTTTAGCATGGAAAGGATTGTTTATTAGTTTTTTATGGTATATAATTATGCATGTTATTTTCCATTTTATTTTCTTTGGGTTAAATAGTAGAGAGGATTAACGAAATAGAATCCCATAAGCTTTTCACTCTATGTTACATTTGGATTTCATGGACCACTAATTTCATATTTTGCAAGGTATTTATTTTTTACCCCTACAATTTCCATATCATAAAATTTTAATGGTTTGTGTTGTTTTTTTAATAATGTTAGATATAATAGTTTAAAATTTTCTTAAGGAAACTAGCTTAGGTTAGATGTATGGTAATGAAAAAAATTATAAAATCACTTTAAAATTAAGCAGGTGTTGGAAAAAAAAAACTATCATCCATGGGAAAAAATACATAACATTTAATGTATTAATATAAATATATGCCAATGCATCAACAAAAATATCTAGCAACACCTTGGTTTTAGATATGATAGGGCATTCATAAAATAAATATAAGACATTATGTGTTGGACAAAATAGTTTCATCTGTGCCATTTGCTTCCAAGCAAGCATAAAAAATAACATTGGACTATGTTTCAACAATCTGCATAAATGTGCAACAAAAACCAAAACATAATACATTCAAAAAAACTTATAATGATACATATCATATTACATCATACATGGATATATAAACATGATATAAATCATCAATGTATAGAATCATGTTTGTTATAGGCATTTTTTAAACTACATTCCATATAGTTTCCATTTATTATTTATATCATGTTTATATAAATATATGTAATGCAATATGATTTGTGTCATAATAGGATATTGAATGTATTTTAAAAGCCAAATTAAAAACCATGAATTCACACACACAACTATTTTTCACACAAGGCATTCAAACCAATGTTATATTTTTTCTTAGAATTTAAAAGAAAAAATCAAGCCAATTTTTTTTTTTTCATACTTGATACTTTTCATACTTATAAATTAAGGGATAAACTTAATATATTAGGCCAATATTAAAAATACTACTCTATATGTCATCTTGTAGTACGTGAGATAAATTTAGATATTACATTGAGAGCTTGTAAAAAACACCTTTTTGTATAAGAAATTAAACCTTGTTTTCCATACTCAATTGGTAGTCAAGTTCTCTTTTGGAAGATGAATATGATCGACTTATCCTACTTTCTATAGTGTTGTGCATTAGTGCCTCCATGTTGTACTGTCAGATTTGATCACCATCGATATGGTTTCTACCAAAGTTTCTATCTACATTTATGTGTTGACAGATATTTATGTTCTTAAATTAAACGTTATTAATTATTTTTTGGATTTTAATATACTTGTAAGGATACAAAGGTTCACTTGATGTATTATTAACCCAAACAAAAGGTGGCATTAACAGCATATCAATCCCAAATGAAATAAAATAGTATACATATGACATCATAATTTATGAGAGCAAGTTTGATATTTCATTGAGAGCATTTTGGAATCAAATTCTTGAGAAGGTAAGTAGGTTTTCATGGCAGTTGTTTTCTATTTTTTGAGATGCAAAGAATGTGCATTTGTTTTATTGTTTAAGTATTTTTTTTTTTTGTTTATTCTTGTGACAGTGAAATGTTAGTTTGTTTCCCTTTTTTTATTTCCTCTATCTTAAAAAAAAATTGGAGTGTAGGAAAGTGCAAGGAAATCATTATGTTGAGGTGGTTTCCTTATTTTCCATGCCTTCCTTTTTTTGTATTGTCTCTGATTTATGAGTATGAAAGGCATTATATTGGTTTGATTTATTCTTCTAATTTTTTATAAGTTTAATTTTGTTTTGAATGGCTTGGGTGGTAAAATATTGTGGGAAACAAGTTTAGTTTTGTGGGAGACTGCTAGGAAAGCCTCTTTCTCATGGTTGGTCTTCATTATTTCCTTAGATGCAAAGAATGTGTTTTATTGGAGTGTAGGAGACTAGAAAGAAAAAAAATTGTTGAGATGGTTGACTTATTTTCCATGTATCCTTTTTTGGGTTGTGTTTATGAAAGTTGAATTTATACCTTGATCTATGAGTACGAAACATTTTTTTTTTAATTTCTCTTACTTCTAATGTATGTCATGCATTAGTGTCACCCTGTCATAATGTTAGAGTGAAATTACAAGCAATGTCTTTCCTGCCAGTGATGCAGTGTTAGATACAAAAGGGTGAAAAATAAATTTTTAAATCAATGACATTAATACATTTTTTTGCAAATGGTAAGTCTGTTATGCAATGGGGCAGTTAATATTAATGTGAATTTAGTGTTTGCATTTTATTTTGGTGTGTATTGTATAGTATGTAGTTGTGAGAGTTATTTTCCATTTATTTTCTTGGGTTTAAATGCCATAGTGGACTAATGGAATAGAAACCAAGAGGCTTTACATTCTATGTTGCATTTGGAGTTCTAGGACCAACAACTACATATTATGCAAGGTATTTGTTTCTCTCCCCACATTTTCCATGTCATTAAAATTTTAGTGGTTTATGCGATATAATAGTATGAAATTTTTTTAAGGTTCCCATCATAAATTAGTTGTTCAGCCGTAACACATGGTCAATGTATCTTAAAGTCTTATATGGTACTGATTGTGTTATATAAAATCATGTTTGTTTAAGGTATATTTCTATTTACTTCTAGGCATTCCTCTTTTATTTGGCGATTCTTCACTATTTCCTTAGATGCAAAGATTATGTACATTTGGAGTGTAAGAGATTACAAAGAAATCATTTTATTGATATGGTTGTCTTATTTTCCATGTCTATTTTTTTTGGGCCGCATTTGTGAGTACTAACTTATTACCTTGATCTATGAGCGTGAAACATATTTTGTCAGCTTCTCCTACTTCTATCGTGTGCCTTGCATTGGATTTGATGTGTGGTAGTGTTAGGTATGGTCGCCAAAAGCATGTTTTCCATTGGTGATGTGGTAGTAGAAACATAAAAATATGAATTTAATAAATTAGATCATTGGCATTAATACATTTTATGTTAATTTTAGTTTGTTATGCCATGGAGAAATTGATGTTGATGTCAATTTAATGAATGCATTTTATTTTGGTGTAGAAAGGATCATTTTCTATTTATTTTTATAATAGTAAGTTATGCACATGTTGTTATCCATTTTATTTCTTGAGGTTAAATAACATAAATAATTGATAAAATAGAAACCAAGATGTTTTCAAATATGACATGGGTTTGGATTTCATAGACTAACACTAATGTACTCTAAAAGGTATTTGTTTTTTCCCTTGCAATTGCTATGCCATAAAATTTTATTGGTTTCATAACAATATAATGATGAAAACTATATTTTAATATGCATTCTATCATCTACATTCCATATAGTTTCTATTAACTTTTCTTTTATTATCTTTATATTGTTAGGCAATAAAAACATATAAACATTTACTCAATCCAAATGTATTTTTATGCAATGCAATGATCATCAAACACAATGGGAAAATTCCTTAAAAAAACATTTAAATCTACAATATAGGCACACATGTTACAATTCTTATTTCATGAATCCCTTGTGAAATTTAAAGTTTAAATACAAGAGAAAACCTAAACAAAGGAAAGAAAACAAATTTATAATTGTACTATCATATAAAAAATGAAAGTAATAAACTGATATTAAGGAAAGAACCTAGTTAAAATTAAAGAATTTAAAAGTGAATTTAATGTGATATTGAATGCCTCCATTTACAAAACCAACTAAATAATTAATTTCTCACCCAAAAACACATTAAAAATGATCCATTCACAATCATAAACAAATTTATAACTATCGACAACCGATAAAATAAATGCACAATTACCACGTTTGAACACTCTAAAAAAATATAAATAAAATTAAACAAAATACATGTAATAGCCTTAAAGTGAGACATACCATATTAAATTATGCATAACTATATATATATACGTTTAAACAAATAATGGAAACTGTATGAAATATAGTTGACAAATGCTTCAATCAAATGAAACTTGTGGTATGGGCAAAAATGTTTTAGTTATGATTCCATGAATGCCTTATGACATCCAAACATAGATTATGAGTAAGAACCTTGAAAAAAAATAAGACAATAATTTCAATGCTTGTAGATTAAGGGGAAAGCCTAATATTTGTAAGCATAACCAAAAAAAAAAAGAGAGACAAGGAGAACAAAACAACTAGTTCAGCAAAATGTTTTCTTTCACAAACAAACTAGATACACTCTACTGCCTTAAGGAATCTCTAAAATAATATATTTGAGGTTGATTTTAAACTTTTTGACCTAACCAAAAATGAAATCCATGCCCTCCTAACTATAAGAAACCTTTCAATATTTATTTTTCACTTGGCCTTTATATGTAAACAATTGTAGTTTTTAAATCAATATTTACAAGTATGGAAATAATGAAACTAGTCATAAACATTTTGTTTCATCCTTTTTATATGGAAAAAAAAAAGCATAAAATAACTAGAAAAAATTTGGTGTCACACCTTTGATTTTGTCTCTCTAAAAAAATGTATAGCTATTGTGTTTCAACGATTTATATTAAAAAATCAAAATACATTTAATAGTTATAAACAACATCACATTTGAGAAAAATAAATATCAAATAATGAAATAAAAAATTATATACCCCTTAAAGGACTTATGTGAATTACTAAAATTTTAGGGATAATTAAGCAACTGCAGACTGTAAAAAAATCTTCGTGTCATTTTACCAAAAGAAAACAAAATGAAAAATAACAAACACCCAACCAAAAAAATAACCAAACAATCATTTTCACGCCAAAATAAAAGGCATGCATTGACTTAACATCAACATCAATTTCCCCATGATAGAGGACAACTACTATCGATATTTTTTTTAATAATGTCAATAATTTTGAAGTATAAAACTGCAAATTGCATAAATAAGTAGTGTAAACGACAAAAGTTTTATAGCCATATAAAGGCTTAACACCACTAAAAAATTAGGGTAAACTAATAGCATTTAATGGCACATACACTAGAAGAAGAAGAAAAATACAATGTATAATACATAAATGTTGTTTTTCCTTTAGAAATTTCTACCATACATATTGTAAACATCCAATTCCTAGCACTATTTGTGTTTAAATTGTCAATATTACTCGAATTTCACTCAAATGCACATTTTAAGTCAAAATCCATAAAACACCCTAAATGGTTTAAACTTGTCACTTACAAGTGCTAGTTTAGGTCAAAGTATCCCTAAATAGGGCAATGCATTTTTTGGGCAAGTTAACTTTGATTAGATCATTTTGAGTCAAAATGACAAATTCACCATTTAGTGCTCTGGATCACTCTTTTCTTCTAATTCATTGGTACACATCACGTACCTTTGTTATTTGGTGTTGGAAACATCCTAAATGGGAATACAGCTCCACGCATCTAACATCACCTTCTAATTCCTCTTCAGTCAAATTAATCCAATTTAAGAGCTTAAGTAAACTTGATTAAACTTACTTAGGCTAATTAATCCAATTTAAGAGCTTAAGTGAGAATTCCATAGATCTTTTTGAATATCTCATTATTGGAAATTGATTTTGAATATATGCATCACCTAGTGACATCATCTATGGGGTAGCATCCATCAAGCCATAAGTGCATAAAATATCAAAATTACGGGTCACCCATGTCGAGTTAATGCCTCCCATGCCTCTTTAATGCTTATTTATCTTAAGTATATTTATGAGTTTAATTCTAAATATTATGATTATCCATGGCCATACATCTCAATCTTGAGATGGACGGTCATGGTTGATCCTGACCAATCTAAAATATCTATAAATAGAGAGGCCATGGACATGAATTATAAGCTTGAATATTGCAAAGTTATAATGTTAAATTGTTTCCATAATCCTTTGCATTTGATCATTTATGTTGTTTGCAAGCTTCATTGATAGACTAGTTTAGTGATTTGGAATCATGAGCTTAGGTTTTATGGAGTGTTCTTGAGACATTGGAGGAGTTTACCACCTTTTTTGACAAAGACAAGGATGCTTGATCAAGGGAGAACATGCTTTTGAGCCACATGGGTATGGTGAATCCATTTGGGAAGGTAATATGTTGCTTTCTTTCATTTTATTTCTTGTTATCCTTTGTAATTCCTATAGGAATAGATAGGCTTAGTTAGTTAGTTATTTATGCATTTTTCATTATTTATGGACTAATATTTAACTAACTTGATTTATAATCCTCTCTACATCCTGACATGCTCAGTGGGACCAAATGCATCCCACACATGAAGAAGATCATTTTGCAGCTTTAAAATCTTCATTTTGATTATTAAAGCTCTTGAAAATTGATTTTCTAACTTTGTTTTGCCATTTTTTCTTTGTCACAGGTTTACACAGTAACTAACATCAGTTAGATAGATGTCATCAGTCATTATTGGTATAACCAATGTCAGTTAGATAACCATCATCAGTTAGCAAGTGTAATCATCATCGATTATATAACTAACATTGGTCACTATGTTTTTCTTAAAACATAGACCCGAGAGCTCTTTTTTTAAAGTTCATTGTTTCAAACCTAAAAGAGCTTCAAGGCTAAAGGACATGCTAACATTTTTGTTGTAGGACCAAGCTTGACATTTGCTAAAAACATGTTTTAGATCACCTTTTGCATACTTAAAAATCAATTAGGAACTTTGTTTTTGTGTTTAACAAAAATAAAAATTAGTTGTTTATGGTGAATGTTTTCAAAGTTTGCAACTAAGACCAAGGGGTCAAATTAACACCACCTCATTTTTCATTTAGGCTTAAAAATGAACTCACCTTTTCAATCTTTTTGTATTCACTTAGTTGTTTAGATTAAATTTTTGTTTGGAAAAAAGAGGGACAGTGTGTGTATGTTCTTCCATCTATCCCCTTTAGGAAACCCTTGGAATTAAAAGCACCATTCCTATTGTAAATAGCCTAGTCCAAGGATTTGAAATAAAGTCATCTAAAGCACTCCCCCAAAACTTGTCAAAGTTTGGGTGATCTTGAAAATGACCCAAAAGTCTTTCTATTTTATGATTTCTTTATTTTTATGCAAACTCGGCTTGCGAGGGGGACATCATTACCTCCCATGATTTATTTAGGGAAGCTTTAACCCAAGGTTTCATCTCCCGACATTGACTTCGTTTGGCTCCTAATTAAAGTTGCACATGGGAGGTATCTGCATTTGGACATCGCACTAAACTGAGCAAATAACAAGATGTAGTGGTTGTAAAAAGGACTAGACCTTTTTATAACTAGCCAATGTCATGATTACCCAAAAAAAATTCTTGTCTTTTACATCATTTAACATGAAAGTCATTATGCAATTAATTCCCCTAAAACGATAAAAAACTTTCTAGTTTAGTAGACCCTACTTTGCCATACCTTGTCAGTTTAAAATTAAGATGTTTGTTTTTTGTCATTAGCTTACTTGGTCTTGATATGTGTCAAAGATTGCTTGTTAACTCATTGAACTTAACCAAATCACATTGTCCTCAATTGTCTTGAGCAAGGGAAGCATTACGCTATCCAATTGGAAAATTCATCTTTTCCTTGTTCAAATTGTTATCAACAACTTTGTGTCATGTCATCCACTTTAGTGAAATCATGCTACTCAATTGAGTCTAGATCTTTCACCCAATTTGTTTAAATCCTTCATTTATAATCCACATTCGAAATTGAACCTTTCTAAGTTCTAAGGGTTGGTATGTCAAAGTGGGTTTGCCATTTGCGCACTAAGCTTGTTCTAACTTGGGTTTAATTTTCCATTTGGATTGAAGGTCATTTATTAAGACTCAAAATCACATTATCATCTTGGTGGACTCAAGTCATCTTGCATATCACTCATGCTTTGAGTCTTAGAACATATTTTATCCTACTGGAATCATGTGTCGACGTTGTGCTGCCTATTTGGTCCTAACTTTATACTTAGTGATTTGTGTATGTTTTAACATCTTAAGTTGTTTAGTTCATTTTGTCTTCTTTGTAATCCACAGAGCTTTCCTCTAAACTTATAGGGTCAACTTGTCAAAGTTGAAACTAACTTTTATAGTATGAGTGTATCACAAAGATCTAGGTTTTGGTGTACTAATTTTCACCTCGGGTCTTTGAGTTACCTTACCCTCTTCCGATCTATATAATTTCAACCTTACCAAAGGTTGAGTAAACTCGTGAACCAAATTTTCTAAATTGTGCATGGTTTCAAACCACCCTCCCTTACAGTCTCATTGATACCTTGGTTATTTGTTTAAAAGAGAGCTAAAGCATACTTTGTTTGGTTTCCAAGCATTGGTTTAAAGTTAGTTAAACACATAGAATAATTCTTTTAGACATGACTCAAAGGTTCACTCATAGTGGGGCCTCTTATGGCCTTAGTTATGAAGATGAGCAATTTTATGATGGTCAAGATAACGCTGTTATTTTTTATGATATCCCTGTAATGGTAGGATCTGAAGATGTTTACAATGAATATCAACCCCAAGAAGATCAATATGAAGCCCTTCTTAGATTGATAGAATCAGGTGCTAGACTACCTTCTAACTTTCCTACAAAATAATTACATACCTTAGTTAGAGAAGGAGAACAATGATAACAAGATCAAGCTTTTGCACGAATAGACATACCTTCTTCCTCTAATAAAGGAAAAAAGATACAAATAGAGTCAAAACCCACACATCCAGATCTTCTAGCTAAGATCAAGACAATAAGTCAATGATATGTAGATCAACTTGTCACAAACTTAACTGACTCCCTAGTTTCCACTTTAATTCATAATGATGCTTCAAAAGAAAAAGGAAATGTGGTTAAAAGTATGCAATAAATATTACATAAGGACATTACCATAGTGGATCAAGGTAATCTAAATGAACAATTTAAGTCACAAGAGACCTTACAAAGTGTTCATTTTGACACAAAACATAAACTCTTCAATCATCAAGAACCTCTTGTTACTTTACAAACTAAAAAATCCAAACGTTTAGTTCGAATTGAGGAAATCCCTCAAGATAATTTGGCTAGTTCTTTTCAACCAACACAAAAATTGGTAAATAAACATAGAAATTTCCAAAATCAAAAAAGTACAAAATAGCCAAATTCAAGGAATGTTTTACAATCCAAGAATCAACAAACTATATTATCAACTCATGGAGAAAATTAGAACCAATTCATGGATCAAAAGGTATACACTCCCTATATATCCACACAAAACCAGGGGCACATTCCACCCCAATAGCAACAAAACTAGGGGCACATTCCACCCCAACAATAATGAAACCAAGGGCACATTCCACCCCAACAAAATCTTATTCAATCCACAAATACACCAAACATGCAAGAATAGAATTCTATGAAGGAAATTGTTTAAATATTGGAGACAAATAATAGAGTCAAAAAGTACAAATTCGATGAGATATGCCCATATCCATTTGATTTATCTATTCTCCAAAACCCCTTTCCACCTCATTTTGAGGCACCCAAATTTGACAAGTAAAAAGGAAAAGGAGATCCATGCAAACACATGTAGGCATTCTTCATCTTATGTCAAGAGGTTGTTTATAGTAATAAGTACTTACTATGACTATTTCCATGAAGTTTAGCAGGACAAGCTCTTGATTGACTACTTGAAATACCCAAGGGATTAGTTATGGATTGGAAAGACTTATCAAAAAAATTCATTAACCATTTCTCATATAACATAGAACATGAATTAACCATTGTTGACTTATGCAAAGCTAAGCAACGTGATGGTGAAAGTTTCACTGCATATCTACAAAGGTGGAGAGCATTGGCAGGCTGATTTCAATATAATTTGCCAAATAAATAGTTGGTTGATATCTTTGCATAAAATTTTCATCCTAGTGTTATGCATAATCTACGGTTAGCTTATGCTAACTCATTTGAAGAAATTATTGACAAAGGAGTGTCGATTAAGAAGGCTCTTATTGATAAGGGCCTTATTAAGATTTTTGTGTAAGGTCAAGCATATAATTAGACTAAATCACCCATTAAAATAGTTATGTAGGATAAGCCTAAAGGCTTTAACAAAAATAAGAACATGGTTGGAAATGGGGTGACTGAAACAAGACATGTACAAATGATACAGGCTATGCCTCCTCCAAATGTATAATTAACTCCCCCAAATCCACTACCTACTTTGCAAAGACAACCTCCATGAAAGACATTTCATAACAATTTTAGAGTCTTTAGAAAGTTAGGAGAATCAGTTGTAACAATGTTATAAAATCTCATTATAGATAATAAAATTGTATGGCTAGTATCAAGGCCATTTCCTCAAGATCAACTAAAACTAGATTGGTACAAAGATAATGAATGGTGTAACTTTCATCATGTTGCTGGTCATAGTACATATCATTGCATTCAATTACGACATATTATTGAGGACTTTATTGAAAGTGGTGAACTAGAAATTAAGTTGGCCCCTAATCAGGACACAAATCAGGATATGAGAATCTATAAAGACCCCTTTCTTTGACATGATCCACCACCACCAATAAATAATCAAAATGGTCACAATCAAGGACAGATGTAGAATCAGAACCAACAACAAGGTCAAAATCATAATGAGCATAATCAAGATCATAATGCCCATACTAATAATGTGGCTTATAACAATGTACCTTATGACTATAATAATCATGTGGGACACATTTTTAAAACCCACATTACCACTATTATTATAAAACCATGTGGCCAATCTCATGTTCCTCATAACACAGGACCCATCATTATAGGGTCAGCACCCTCTCCCCCTAGTAATGTCATGTTGGGTTCACATCATCATGTTGCTACTCCATTTATATAGGTTACTAATCCTAAACAATGGCACCATTCTTTTAATTATAGAGGCTCCTCATTGACCCAAAATTGTAGCAATAAAGTTAGTCACCCACAAGTTACCATCTAAGGCCTTTTGCCTTCCTCTTCTAATTATAATAACTCCTTGCCACCTTTACATTGTGCAATCATAACTAGGCACCCATGAGTTACCATTCAAGTCCCTTCACCCACTTCTTCCATAAAACCCAATGAGAACATTGTGCCAATGGTTCCAAAGCTGAATACTATCCCAATAAAGACTAAAATAGTTTAATCCATAATTCAAAGGCCTTATAGTATAACAGATCAATTAGATAAAACCCTTGCACAAATTTCCATATTAGAACTCTTGTGGACATCTAATGTCCATAAAACCATATTCAAAAAACTTTTTCAAGAGTCTATTATGTCTAATGATATAAACCTTGATCAGTTCTAGAACCTAGTTGGACACTTGTATTCATTTTGGCAAATCACATTTGATCAAAAATACATGTCCACCCTCAACCCAAACCATAATAACCCACTGTACATTAAGATAATCATTGCAGATCACAAGATCAAGTGGTTTCTTATAGATAATGCTTTAGGGCTGAACATCATATCTCTTAAATTGGTACAATGATTGGGCTACACAAATAAAGAAATTTAGCCAAAAACTATTAAAATCAAGGCTAATGACAATGTTGAGAGGGAGTCATTTGGTACAATTTGGTTGTCAGTCATGGTTGGGTCTATTTCTCATCACGCATTATTCCATATTATGGATATTGAGATTCTTAGTCATCCTTAGATCTATGAAGTACAGATTGTTCCATCTACTCTTCACTAATGCCTTAAGTTTCCCCATGATGGGATTGAGGTTACTATTCCCATTGATCAGTAGCCATATCAATACTGCAAACATCTTGAAGCAAAGTTTCATAATTATAACTATTGCCCATGTTCTAAATTCATTACAGAAAATAACAAAGCCAATTTTTTGCATCCATCTCCATCTAATTATATAGACCCTGGTGATTTAGCCTCCACTTCTGCTGATCCATTTCCTACAACTCTGGCCAAGCAAGTTATTATTAAAGATGTAGGCATTTCCATGTACCATCTGAAGGATGTCCTCCATATTGCAAAATTATCAAAATCCCCTAAAACATTTGGTAAGCCTAAAACTTCCCAGACTCCTAAAAAACCTGATCAAATTTGGAAACCAAAGAAGAAGTAACCAAAACCTCCTATGGTTTTTGTACCTACAATTTCACCAAAGAATGATCAAGAGGCTTTTACCAAGGGAGATTGGTTATGTTTTGAAGTCCCTACTGATTGTTTTTAGAATCCAAAGTATCCTATCCCTAACAAGATAATGGATCATCTTGACGATACAAGGAAAGGCCTTGGCTCATAAGCACAAGGAATTTTAGAACCCTTATCAGCTAGAGTATCATTTAGAGTCATGGTCTTGAATTTAAACCAATAGAGGATGACCTCATGACATTTGATAATGACTCTTTTGAAGTTACTAGTAATGAGACTCCTAGCAGTGGCACAATATCCCGTTATAGACTTTTTGATTAGCTTGCTGACTCAGATTTGTTTGATTCAAATTCCATATTGACCATAACACCTATTGGAGCTTCCCATCCTTAGGCAAAAAATCATCCTAGTGGTGCTTCCCTTCCTAAAGCAGACATTATATCTTTACCATTGGTGCTTCCCATCTTGAAGCAAACCCTCACTATAACCTATGCCTGTGCCATCCTAAACTCATAGATTGGGATCAACAAAATTTGGTCATATGCCTCGATGAGTTCCAAAATGAAGAATCGATTACATAATACATGGGCCTATGAGATGCATTCCCCATAAGTGATCATAAATAGGGTTTTCATTTTTCATTGGATCCTTCTACCTACTTTGGAGAGCAGGAAAACTTTTTTGGTCTTAACAAAGAAAAAACATCAAGATCTTTAGGTGAAAACCTCTTTAAGGCACTTGTCAATCAGGAAAAAAGTAAAGAAAAAGACAAACCTTTGAGTGAAAACCTATTTCAGGCACTCCCAAGCAGGAAAGTTTGCTCATCCCCTCAGGACATAGAAAGTCCATCTAGCCCAAGTTCCATAGATAGTACAAGCATCTCTTTAGAATAGCATCAAATATTTGAGCATCTTACTCTTGATTTTTTAGAGGTTTTTACTAATTGGCCTTTACCTGAGAAGGCAAATTCTAATTCTTTATATTATCTAGATCCTTGGGAGGAACAAAAAGAAGATATAGCAGAGAAAAATGTTCACATCCATACATTACCTACAATTCTAGAGGATGGATCCACACTCCTTGTGGAGAACACAACAGAAGTGAATTTAGGAACATGTGAGGATCTCAAAATTATTTATCTTGGAGCTTCCCTTACTAAAGCAAAATGTGAACATATTATATCCATTATTAAGGATTATATAGACATCTTTGCATGGGCATACTCTGACATGTTAGGCTTAGACCCATATTTAGTTGTGCATCATCTTGTTGTTTACCCTGGTGCTAAACCAGTCAAGCAAAAATTAATAAAGATGCATCCACGCATCACCCTTTTAGTTAAAGCTGAGTTGGAAAAGTTGTTAGGAGCCAATTTTATCAGACCACTAGTCTACTCTAAATGGGTTTCCAACATAATACCAGTGAGTAAAAAGACCCTAGGCATACGTATTTATATTAATTTCCATGATATCAACAAAGCATGCTCCAAAGATGATTTTCCTCTACCCAACACCAACATGATCATCGACTCAATTGCTAGGTATAAGATGTTATCCTTAATGGATGTATTTTTTAGCTACAATCAGATCAAGTAGCCCCTAAATATTAGTATAAGATTATGTTCACCACTCTGTGGGAGACATTCTACTACCAAGTTATGCCATTTGGTTTGAAGAATGTTGGAACCACATATCAGTGTGCAATGACAGTCATTTTATATGACATGATGCATGACATTGTCGAGGACTATGTTGATGATATACTAGAAAAATCAAGAACAAGAGCTAGACATCCTGACATTCTATGAAGAATATTTGAGAGGCTTTGTGAATAAAAATTCTGCTTGAATCCTAAGAAATGTGTCTTTGGAGTCACATCAGGAAAATTTCTAGGGTTCATTGTATCACAATGAGGGATTGAAGTAGACCCTACAAAGGTCAATGCTATTGTGGACATGCCTCCACCAAACAATCTTAAATAGTTGTGAGGTTTAAAAAGAAAGATCTAGTCTATATGCAGGTTCATTTCTCAATTGGCAGATAAGTGCCATCCATTTACCCATCTCTTAAATAAAGGGGTAACATTTTAGTGGGATGAATATTGTCAGATAGCATTTTCAAAGGTTAAAACATACTTGGCCAATCCACCAGTCTTACGACCTCCAACATAAGGAAAGCCATTGTTTCTTTATATAGCCACCATGAAACATGTACTATGGGCACTTTTGGCTTAGCATGATGATCATGGTAAGGAACACATTGTTTATTTTTTAAGCCACACATTGGTATAATATGAACATAATTATATGCCTATTAAGAAGGCATGTTTATCTATGGTGTTCACCACTCATAAATCATGAAATTATATGCTAAATAACAAAACTATTGTTATCACCAAGGTAGATCCTCTCAAGTTCCTCTTATCTAAAGTAGCTCTTCAAGGACACATGGCTAAATGGATTATGCTCCTCAATGATTTTGATATTGAGTACCAGAATCAAAAGGCAATCAAAGGACAAGTTCTTACTGACCAACTTGTAGAATCTCCTATTATGGCCACTTAACCTCTCAACTTTGACCTTCCAGATGATTCTATCATGATGATAGAATAAACATCACAAGAAACTGAATAGTGGATGCTCTATTTTGATGGATCCTTCACATCTTGAGGATCTGGAGCTGGCATATTATTGATCATGCCACAAGGGGATCTAATCCCTAAAGCATTCCATATATAATTTCATTGTACAAATAATATGGCTAAATGTGAGGCATTGGTTGCAGGGCTTTATCTTGCTATACAGTGGATATGCAAAGCTTAAAGGTCTATGGATATTTGTAGCTAATCATAAATCAAACAACTAACCAGTATCAAACAAGGGATGATAAGATTGTTCCTTACAAGTAAATTATCGATAACCTCAAAACACATTTTAAATCTTTACAGTTTGAGCAAGTTCCAAGAGTCAACAATAGATCTATCAATGCCATGGCAATAATTGGTTCCATGATTCAAATACATGACACTGCTAAAGAGTATCAGTTCCTAATTCAAAATCTTATTCAATTGGCACATATGCTATCAGATTTAAAGAGGATATGCACCATTGTTGCTCTTTATTATTTTATCAAGATCTTTGCTCTCATTGATTTGTGAGTATGGGCCGTTACAACTAGCTTAGTTATCTTATTGGAACCTCTACTCTCAAGACGTGCATCTCCTCGATTAAATGGTCCCACCTAGTGCATATTTTATCCCAAAAACACCAAAAACATTAGAAAAACTTTCAAAATATCAAAAACATCATAACATGATCCATAAAAGAATAAGAACATTGTCTCACACTTCTATACATTTGTACAGTCCCATTCAACCATGTTATGCTCTTAATGTTTTGTAAGCATAGAAACACCAATTCATTTCATCTTGTCCCATGCACTTTCCATTTTTCAAGATCATTCTTTCTCATCTCATCAGCTTTTTGTTTACCAAACCATTCTCATTTGTTTGTCGTATCTTCTATTTCTTCTATAACATTAATCATTACTGGTCTAATCATCATTTTTCTTCTATCCCATTTTTTGGGAGAACTACATTTGGCTTGAACTTTATGTTGGAACATGCATCCATGGAACTATGTAGGCAGCGTCCACTTGTCTTAAACATCTGGAGTCAGCTCAGCCAACCCCCTTCCTTTTCTTCTCTTCCCCTATTTCTTTTGTAATTGTTCCTCTTTAATTAGGGGGAAATTGTCATGTCATTGTTCTTTCTTATGATGTGGTGGAAAGTAATACCTCTACCGCATATGCATGAACATTTATATTTAAACCGCACTAACTTCATTTTTATTTGTGTGTGTTTATTTGAGTTCTCTTTCTGTTTTGTTGTGTTTTATTGGTGTTTTGATTGTGCTTTCACACCTCTCCTTTTATTTCTTCTCCTTCTCTATTTTTATTACTTCTTATCTTATCTTGGTCTTGTGTTTTCTTGATTGTTTTTGCTTATCTATTTTGTGTTTCAAAACATCTTAAAGATTCACATGGATCTTGATTGTTTATATCTTGATCCTATGTTATTACGTTGTTCTTGGACCATTTTGTTTATTTGATTTTTGTTGGTGTCTTATTTTTCTATTTGATTTTGCTTTTCTTTTTAGTGTTTTAGAACATCTTAATGGTCTACATGGATCTTGATTATTTATATCTTGGTCTCATGTCATTAAGATGTTCTTGCCTTTTTTTTCAAAATTTTTTTGTTCTTACTTAAGTCTTGATTGATCATATCTTGATTTTAAGAGAAGTTAATTTCTATTTCTTTTTATTTTTGCTTTTTTGTTTAAATGTAAATAGTTGTAACTCTAGTTTTGGTCATTGTTTTACCATTATCCTTAGTTATAGGTATTCACATTTGAACTAGCTCAATGCAATTGGAATCTTATGTCATTCTAAATTATTCATACTTATGATGCCTAGTTTTTTTTGCTATAGCAAGCACTTTGTGCTCAGGTCTCAAAGTCTTAAACATCAACATCAGCTCTGATAAACGATTCTCAAGAACACTTTATAACACCTAGGCTCATGATATGGAATTAGGCTTTTAGGTAGCATGCATTTTAGGCTTCTTTCTTTATGCTTAGATGTCCATCTCTTTGCATACATTTTAAGTCTAATCAATTCTTTTTCATTTTTCATCATTCCTCATTCCATTCTTTCCCAAACTTGGGTGAACTACATTGGCCTAAAGTTCATGTTGGAACATGAGTCCATAGAACTATGTAGGCAATGCTCAATTTCTATTGAGGTCAACTCAGCTATCTCCATTCTTCTTTTCATCTCTTTCATCACTTTGTGCATTCTCATATGCTTGATTTTATATGGATTTCTAAGCTATTACACCATCACCTATACATTTGCACCCACTCACTTTAACCTATCTTTTCAATTATATCCTTGAGCCATTTTGCTTTCCAATTGCCCATGTTGGGGCACAACATCTAAATAACATCCAAATCAAATAATCTCTATAAGGTCAAATCATTATTTATTCTTTATCAATGATCAAAATTCACCCTATTGGGGCAACGATATTTTATCATGATCAAATCTGCTCTACTAGAGTACTTATTATATTTTCTTTATAGACCCCATTCTAGTGGTGCTTCCCTTATTAAAGTAGAATGTTCTCTCTTTTCATCTAATTCCAATCTCTCCACATTAAATCCCATGATGTCAATATTTTAGTGTGCAACTTGTCTTGATATTGATCAATGCCATAATCATGTAGCTTGTACTCTCAAATTAGGTACGATTAAAGTGTGTCCCTTACATTTATGGATTATATCTTTCCCATTCCCCCCATCTCTAGGGGCTATTTTACCTCTCATTATATTTTGATCATTGATGATAATCACATGTGCAAGCAGTAGCTCATCTAGATGTGATCTATTCCATGGGTTAATCTCTCACTTTCTCTCTTTTCAAGAATCCATCCTTTTCTTCCATCCTAGTATGTCCTCTTGAGGGGGCATCATGGGTCTGTTCCAATTTCTTCTTGATAACTCCTTTATTTGAAAAGATTTCCCTTCACCTAAATGTCTCGCTACACCTTCTCAAATAGGGACAAAATGTAGATATCCAATTCCTAGCACCATTTGTGTTGAAATTGTCAATCTTACTCAAATGCACATTTTAGGTCAAAATCCATAAAATGCCCTAAATGGTTCGAAATTGTCACTTAAAAGTGCAAATTTAGGTCAAAGTATCCTTAAATAGGGAAACTCATTTTATGGGCCAGCTAACTTTGATCAAATCATGAATCACTCTTTTCTTCTAATTCATTCGTACACATCACATACCTTAGTTATTTAGTGTTGGAAACATCCTAAATGGGAATATAGCTCCAAATCATCTAACATCACCTTCTAGTTCCTCTCTAGTCAAATTACAACCTAGTAATATGACTTTTGACCATTTTGATTAATTGTGCACCAATTTCTAAAGAATTGTACTAAACTTGATTAAACTTACTTAGACTAATTAATCCAATTTAAGATCTTAAGTAATAATTCCATAGATCTTTTTGAATATCTCATTATTGGAAATTTATTTTGAATATCTACATCACCTAGTGACATCATCTATGGGGTGGCATCCATCAAGCCATAAGTGCATAAAATATCAAGATTATGGGTCACCCATGCCTAGTTAATGCCATCCATGCCTCTTTAATGCTTATTTATCTTGAGGATATTTATGAGTTTGATTCCAAATATTAGGATTATCCATGACCATACATCTCAATCTTGAGATGGACGATCATGGCTGATCTTGACCAATCTCAAAAATATATAAATAGAGAGGCCATGGACATGAATTATAAGCTTGAATATTTCAAAGTTAAAATGTTAAATTGTTTCCATAATCCTTTGCATTTGATCATTGATTTTGTTTTCAAGTTTCATTAATAGGCTAGTTTAGTGATTTTGTTAGAATAATGAATATTTAAGCTTACCTATGGTTAATAGGGTAAGTTATTTATTACCTAGGGTTAATTTTATTTACCTAGGTTAATTTTTTGAGAATATCTCAACAATATAATTGTTCGTAGTATGTGAAAACAAATAGTTTGTTTTCTCTATTTTGTAATCACAACAAATAGTTTGTTGTTGTAAAAAAAACTATTTGTATTATAAATACTTTACAATCTATGAGAAAATAATGAGAGATTAATGAGAGAATATAGAGAATTTATAGGATTATCACCTATTTTTTAGGTGTGAGAAATTTATTTTATTCTTTGGTATTATTTGCAGGGTATTTGTTGTGGGTTCTTTCTCTTGGATTGATCCCGTGGATCCTGTGTATCTCCTACTCATTATTTCATGGTATCAGAGCTTAGAGTTCTAGTTGAAGATCCTCTTCCCTAAAAAATTTTCATCATTTTTCATCTATTAACACAGTCAAAATTATTATTTTATTGATGTGTTACAGATATTTGTTATTCTCTCACATTCTAGTTCTTGTTTACAAGTTTTTTATGGAAATTTCTGTACTTTATGCTCATTAATGACCGTACAAATTTCCAAAATCAAATTTTTTTTTCATAGGGGCATAGAAAATCAATTCAAGAATCCATTTCAATTTGAATTTTTTCATTCCATGCTGGCCGTATAGCTTTTTCCTTCAAAAATTGGCTAACTGGTTCCTTTTGGCAGACTGTAGTACCTCTACGGTTTTCTGATGTGGCAGATCGTGTGATTGACTTTTTTGAAATCTAAGACCTATTCGTGAAAGATAACTATACTATATTTCATTCCATATAAATTAGTATGGATTTGGACCAGGCCGTACAGTGTTTTGTAAGGGTAAAATAGGAATTTAAAAATCTGTTTTTAGTCTGCAACATAGCCGTACGGTTTCATCCATTTTGAATGCCTTATACTGCATAAAATCAAATTATGATAGTTTTATGTGTTAGCAAAATTCCCAGGCTTTCATTTCTAGTTGAGAAGGATGGATTTGGACCAAGCTATATAGTCCTTTGGGCAGATCATGTGGAGCCAATTCTGAATTTGCTGAGAGGTGTTTTCCTTGGCCAGTGTTTACAAATTTCTCAGAAATTTCCCTGATCACCACGCCTTGTTGGAACAAGAGATTAATTATGATAAAGTCAAAGATTATTCAGCATTTATCTCACATGTGTGAGTCATTTTGGCATATTTTTTTATTAATTTCTTATTTTTTAGTGGTTTAAATGCAAGTCTCTAGCCTTAAAAGTACAAATTTGACTTTGCTAAAGTGGCTAGAAGTATTTTGTTAAAAATTTGTAGGGAGGAAGTCTTGGGATCAAATCCCCCTACATTTCTTTTTGCATAAATCCATTTTTTTACTTTTGTATAAGCTAAGGCTAAAAAAAAAAATTCATCGGGAGACATTAAATTGTAACGGGAGGGGTTTTTGAAGAAAAATGAATGTCTAGGTTGTTCTTGTCAACGTCATCATCTTCTTCAAGAATGGAATCCTGATTGTTTGAACCCTTAAATTCCAAAAATTACCATGTTTGGAAGCCAAAAATGAAACAAATCCTTCAATCAAAGGGCTTATGGATAATTTTTTCTGAAACAACACCTGCGGCATTCACCACTGAAAAAGACAAATATGCATATGGTTGTAAGCAGGATGAGGCTCTTGGATTGATTTGCCTCAACATCTCAGATAACCTTCAATTTCACATTGCAAATGCTACAATGCCAAAAGAGGTATGGGAAAAATTTAAAAACCTATTTGGCAAAGTTAATGAGTTTAAAATTTTGTAATTAGATGTAGAATTGAGTACTCTCTCTCCATCAGATTTCCCTTCAATAGATGAATTCTTGGCAAAATTCAAATTTATTAGGTCACAGTTGAAAGCTGGTGACAAGGATAAAAGTGACCAGGAGTGCATTTTTATGATTTTTTCAAAATTGAAAGGACCATATAGTGTTTTTTCCTCTGCTTTTTATACTATGATGGATACATTAGGTGATGAATTCAAATGGCCTTCCTTTGAAGTTTTTTGTGAAAGATTGACTAGAGAGCAAACAAAATTAATGGCCTTAGATGCTCTACCTGGTCCTAGTCATGCTCTACTTTCTAATTCTTCTAAAGGAAAACCTTCACCTAAGTCTAAACAAAAGCAAGCACCTTCAAATAACCCTCCAGAGTCCACCACCCAAACTCCTCATCATTCTAAATCTACTAAGACCAAAATTTCATTTAAGCAAAAGAAGAAAACATTTGGTCCATGTAATTTTTGTGGTGGTCCTAATCATGATGAAAGTAGATGTTTTAAGAAGATGGAAGCATTAGAGGTAGCGGTCAAACAACACAAAATTTCCATTCTGTCTCCATCTCCTTCTACTTCTCCTGCAGGAAAAGGGAAAGCACTTTCAGCCAAGGCTATATCTTCATGTCATGATCAGTGGATTTTTGACTCAGGTGCTTCTCACCATCTCACACATTCTAAGGATCTATTATTTTCTCTTACAGATTGTAGTACATCACATATTGTTCTGGGTAACTCCTCACAGATTCAAGTTTTGGGATCTGGTACTGTTGACAAACAGGATGGTCATTTTTACAATGTATTGCTTATACCCCAAATCTCTTCTAATCTTCTCTCTGTATATCAAATATGTAATTATGGTACTGGTAAAACTATGGTGTTTACTTCACATGATGTTATAATAAGAGAATGTAATGATCCTAGTGAGATAGTTGCTACAGGTACATCAAACCATACTACAAGACTCTATACTTTTGATAAGTTTGAGTCTTTTATGTCTTCTGGTTCTTCACTTATAACACATGGTAATAATCTCAGCAAATTGTGGCATGAGATATTAGGGCATTTTAGTTATGGATATATGCAATAAATGAGTACAAAACATCTTGTAAAAGGCCTTCTTAAGGTCACATGTATTGATGGGATGTGTCATGGTTGTCTAGTTGGTAAACAGCACCAAGATCCATTTCTAGTTGGTAAGGCCACACGTGTAAATGCACCCTTAGGGTTGGTTCATATTCATTTGATGACTTTTCCAACTCATTCTTTTTTAGGGGATAAATATGCACTCACATTCATTGATGATTTCACTCGTAAAACTTGGGTATATTTTCTCAAGTTGAAAAGTGAAGTTTTTGAGACTTTTAAGGCCTTCAAAGCCTTTGTTGAAAAATAATAATCTCTTCCTCTTAAGAAGATACACACTGAAAATGGGGGGGGGGGAATATGACAGTAATGCTTTCTATGATTTTTGTATTGAGCATGGGATACAACACCAGTTCATTGTACCACACACTCTTCAACAAAATGGTGTAGCAGAGAGGAAGAATCAAACATTGAAAGAGATGGTTAATTGTATGATTCACTCTAATAATTTGGGTCCACAATATTGGGTTGAAGCTATAAATTGTGCAAACTACATTCATAACTGTATGCCTCACAAAGCTATGCAAAATATGACACCTGAAGAAGCTTGGTCTGGGATCAAGCTTGATATTTCAGATTTTCACATCTTTGGGAGTCAAGCATGGGTGTTTGTTCCTAATGACAAATTCAAAGCATTGGATAAGAAAAGCCAACCACTCATTTTTGTTGGTTATTGTGAAGATGTAAAATCCTACCATCTTTTTGATCCTGTCACACATGATGTGTTGTTTCGACGGGATGTTCAGGTTGATGAGCTACTCACTCCACAGGAGTGTACATCTAGTTCTTATTCTCCCCCTCCTTCTTCTATCAAGGATAGTGAGGATTTGCTTTCTATTATTGATGATGATGTTGCACTCATTCAGCCACCATAGCCATCTTCTTCACGACCTTTGCCCAAGTGGGCAAAGAACACTCTATAGGTAGCTAGTTCTATTGTTGGTGATCCATCTGATTCTCATCACACTCGCTCACAGAGATCTAGTGTTGCTCTTTTAGGACAAGCTTGTACAAATGATCTAGTGTTGTTTTCTGAGGCCATTGGTATACTCGAGTGGGATGTTGCTATGTATGATGAGTATTCTTCATTGATGAAGAATGATAATTGGGATCTTGTCCCTCTTCCTAAGGGAAGAAAATTTGTAAAATGTAAATGGGTCTATAGGACCAAATATGCTATAGATGGATCAATAGATACGTACAAAGCTAGATTAGTAGCTAAGGGTTTTTCACAGGTTGAAGGGGTTGATTAATCTGAGACCTTTTCCCCTGTAGCTAAGATGGATTATATTCAGCTTGTACTGTCTTTTGCTGCTTCACATTCTTGGTCAATTTTTTAGATGGATGTGAAGAGTGCTTTCTTACATGGTGATCTCCATGAGGAGATCTATATGGATTAGCCTCCAGGATTTGTGCAGGACTCATCATTGGTTTGTAGACTTTGTCGTTCTCTTTATGGCCTTAAACAAGATCCTAGAGCTTGGTACGAGAAGATGGATAGTTTTCTTTTGAGTTATGGTTTTATTCGTTGTGAGTTAGATCACAATGTATACATCTTGAAGCAAGGTGAGGAGCTTGTCATTTTGGTTTTATATGTTGATGATCTCATCCTCACTGGCAGTTTAGATTCTTTGATACATGACATCAAGGACAAGTTGGCAGATATGTTTGATATGATAGATCTGTGACTTCTACATTATCTTCATGGTCTTCAAGTTTTCAATCTTTTGAGGGCATCTCTATTAGACAGCAGAAGTATGCAACATATCTTCTTCATCGATTTGGCATGGTTGATTGTAAGCTTGCCCCCACTCCATATCGGTCAAGTATTGTGTTGTCTACCACTTGTACGACTCCTCTTGTTGATTCAACTTTATATAGGCAACTTGTAGGTAGTCTTTATACCTAACTCATACCCATCCCAACATCACATTTACTGTGAACCTTGTCTCTCAGTTCTCACATGAGCCTCATGAGAGTCATTGGCAAGCAACCACGCATATTTTTCACTACATTCAGGGTACCACTCACTTTGGTAGACATTACACACCATAGAGTTCTACACAGCTTGTTGGATACACTGACTCTGATTGGGCTGGTGATGTTGACACTCGCAAGTCCACTTGCGGATTTGCTTTCACCCTTGGTTCAGGTCTAGTTGCTTGGGCATGCAAAAATCATACTGCTATTGCATTATCCTCTACTGAGGCTGAGTATCGAGGTGCTATCAAAGCTAGTTAGGAGACACTTTGGCTTTGACAGTTACTTGGAGAGTTTGGCTTCACACAGTAGGGTCCTACTACTCTTTGGTGTGACAACCAAAGTGTGATTGCTATTTCATGCAATCCTATTGAGCATCAATTGACAAAACACATTGAGATTCACATGCACTTCATTCGACATCTTATTCAGGATGGAGTTCTTTCTTTGGAGTTTGTGCCTATAGTTGAGCAGATTGCAAACATCTTCACTAAACCTTTGGATTCTCCTTGTTATCTTTAGTTGCGAGCGATGTTTGGGGTGAAGGAAGTTGTCCTTGGGGGGGATTTCCCATGAAGTCCTTTCTTCCTTTATTTTTCATATATTTTGATTGGTTTGTACATGGGTACCTTATCAAGCCTAGTAGCAGGGACCCATATTTGTTTGTCATTCTCCCTATGTTTTGCTTAAGGGAGGGTGTTAGAATAATGAATATTTAATCTTACCTAGGGTTAATAGGGTAATTTATTTATTACCTAGGGTTAATTTTATTTACCTAGGTTAATTTGTTGAGAATCTCTCAATAATATAATTGTTCATAGTATGTGAAAACAAATAGTTTGTTTTCTCTATTTTGAAATCACAACAAATAGTTTGTTTTCATAAAACAAATTATTTGTATTATAAATACTTTACAATATATGAGAAAATAACAAGAGATTAATGAGAGAATATAGAGAATTTATAGGATTATCACCTATTTTTTAGGTGTGAGAAATTTATTTTATTCTCTGGTATTATTTGCAGGTTATTTGTTGTGGGTTCTTTCTCCTGGATTGATCCTGTGGATCCTGTGTATCTCTTGCTCATTCTTTCATTGGAATCATGAGCTTAGGTTTTATGGAGTGTTCTTGAGACATTGGAGGATTTTATCACCTTTGTTGACAAAGACAAGGATGCTTGATCAAGGGAGAACATGCTTTTGAGCCACATGGGTATGGCGAATCCATTTGGATAGGTAATATGATGCTTTTTTCTTTCATTTTATTTTTTGCTATCCTTTGTAATTACCATAGGAATATATAGGCTTAATTAGTTAGTTCTTTATGCATTTTTCATTATTTATGGACTAATGTTTGACTAACTTGCTTTGTAATCCTCTCTACACATATATTTCCTATTTTTCAATATAAAAAAAGTTTGATTATAGTTAAATACTTGTAAAAAAATCTCATTTTTAAAAAATTTACCTATTTGGTGATGTAGTTATTTAGTCATTAGCCTTAATCTTGGTGGTACATGTACAAATGAGTTAATATGTAACATTTAACTTATAAGGATGAGGTTTTACATAGTTGAATTTTATTGCAACATATCTTGCTACAACTCTTAACTTGTTTTTTAAACTTTAGTCACATGCATCTTCATAATGCACATTCCTAGCTTAGACCCTACCTATGATAATAATTGGGATATATGCCACAACATAAATCTTCATAATTACTTAGTTAAATGTCATTATATAAAAAAAACACTCTAGTGACATTTTTTCATTATTCAAGCCTTTTGCATGTGATATTCATGTTTCATATAACCCACAAATGGATATTTAATTTTCTCTATATATAATTATAAAATTTTATTTATCCTTCCCAAAAAAATCATAAGTTCATCTTTGCAAAATTTTAAATATGTTGTGTTGTTTCCAACTATATATACTATTTCTAAATTATATAACACCTCAGTCTTATACACTTGGCAAATGCAAACCCTGTCTATTCCTCTCAGTTTCTAAGACCTTCCCATTGTCAAAAGGCTCACATCTACTATCTCTTTATGCCTATTGATTATCTCTTAGTACAACCAATGTTATTTTGATGACTTGGACATTTGATTAGACTCAAATTGATATAAACCTACTCATTATCCATCTATGAGAGTTCTAGACCTATACCTACTTTCTAGCTCCTTGGACACCTATGTCCCACACACTCTTACATTGACGTAAGTTTATTTTGTCGATGCATGTGTCTAGTGCCCTAAAGTCATCAATTTTACAATTGTAACGTGTCTTTATGGTTAGCCTAAGTGCTTTAATGAGAGATATTCTCCAAAAGGATTGGTATATATACACGATCAATCCTCGTTCATAACTCACCTATTACATACCTAACAACTCAAAAGGAAACTTACCAAAATAATTCAATCAATCATTCAAGTGAGAAAAGATTTACTATTTTATCCTACTTTCATATTAGTCATGGGGATATCATATCTATAGGTTTGAAGTATTGAAGGAGCACTCCACGAGACATATTTTCCAAGTTACAAACTAGGTCATTATTGTACTTGCTTTCCACATATTACATCCTTATGTACATACAAGTCAACATGTAGGGGATAACTAAATAAGTCTAAGGTCATTTTTCAAAGTATTATCCAGATAGGTAGTGTTCATTGATAGGAGGATCTTTGGGTCAGCTCAATATTGTGATCCCACTAACCCATTTTTTCCAAGGTCATTACGAAGATGAAAAACTAGTGTTTGATCATTTGAGGAGGAGAAACAGTCCATGACCCATATCTAAATACATTAGAGTGAAGGTGACATAAAACATAAAATATTCTAGGTAGTTACATCCATATCTATCAAGTATTATGTATTGGACACCTGTGTCTGAGTCAAACACCTGCATCAACATGACTATCTTAAGGCAACACACAAGTGTCTGAAGCCATAAAAGTACTTAATCTAGAATTTAATGACTATTCCAGAATCTACTTCCATTCTAATTCTTACTGTGTTAGATCCATATTTGTATTAGCATGAAAACCATCTAAGTACTCTTATTTTCATTTTATTTTTCTATCAATCACTATTTGTACTTACTATTTTTAACATATTTTAGTATTTTAAATTAGAATATTATTTATCTGAGTTTACAAATTAATTACCTACTATAGAGATAGTTTTTCACCCTTGTGCCCTAGGCTATCTCTATCCCCTTTAACCTTAAATTTATTTAATCTATATTTTAGGGTTAAACATTTGGTAAACTTAATCTATACAAATTCAAAATCTTCTAGGGTGTTGTTTCCTAGGGTTTCCTATTTTATTCTTGATCTATCTCTTTCCTTATTTTTCAAAAAATAAACTAAAGAATTCCTCCATGGACACATTTACTCAATGAAGGGATTAATTTGAAAGAGAATAAAGGTATGTTTTTCAAGCTATATCCCTTGATAACTACATATATTAAACAATACCATATGAGGACAAGTGGGCATATGTTATTCTTAAACTTGCAAAACATATTCATGGTGCTCCTATCTACCATCCCAAACCCACTATTCACCCAAATTTTATAGGGGAATATTCAATCCATGTTATTAATCACAAACAAGGCAAATAATGTAATCATGCTATTCATACACCTTCTACCACCAAAAACAATACATAGTTGCACAATTCTCCTTCATATGATTGTCAAATTTTTTGACAAGTACAAAAGGAAATTATAGTTGATTTACAAATTGCTCATAAGGGGGATATTCATTCAAATAAATTAATTCAAATCCCCATAATTCCAACATTTACAAATAATATCACCCTTGTAAAAGGTGATGGCTCTCTTCTTCCTCCATTTGAAGTTGAAATGTTTTGAAATTAAAACAAAGACATCATGGATTCTCTACCAAATAGCATTAAGGCATTAAAGAAAAGCGTACATTACAAACCAAAGGTGGCAAAAGTGCCTCAAATACCAAAAGATGTGCCTTTCAAACACTTACTTAAAATTATAATTTCAACATCATCACCAAATATGGATGAACATTTAAGTACCATGCAAGTATCAAATGTACCAAAATCCTCATGTGGTATGCCAAAGGTTATGTAATTCAATGATAACAAATGTGCACTTACACCTCCATTCCACATGGATGGAAGTTTGCAACATATGAAAAAGTTTTCAAATACTTTACCAAACTCTCCAAGCAATGTTTTATGAAATATGAATACTATAAAAGATATTTAACAACAAATAGTTACTACTATATTACAAATTTCCTCTCATGAGGCTAATTTTAATGACAATATCATAAAGGACCAACCACTTACTAAGAATGTATTTGACTATTTGTATCCTTAAAATTTTATAATGAATTTATTTTATACATTTAATGGAAAAGGAAATCATGAAAATCATTTGAAATAATGCATACACTCCTTTGGCCATTGGGCAAAGGATGAACATTTGCTACTAAAAACATTTCATAGGAGATTAGCTAAAAAAACACTTGATTGGTTCTATAACCTTCCAAATGGGTCTTTAATTAATTTTAAAAAACTTGAAGATTTATTTTTAATGCATTTTTATAAACACAAATTCCCCGAGTTATAATTGGATCATTTACAATACTTGGCTCAAAATGAAAATGAGCCTATTCAATAATATGCTATTAGATTCAAAGATGTTTTATACTCTTTGAATCATATCCCTTCAAATTTGGAAGTTCAATTCACATTTACTATAAGTCTAATTTATCCACTTAGAGAAAGAGCATTATATAATCCCTTTGCTTCTTTTGATATACCATATTGGGATGTGTATAAATATGCATATTCCTTATCAAGCATAAACCAAGAACCACATTTTTCTCCATCTACAAATAACCATGATACTAATATTTTCAATAATGGGCAACACCCTAAGTTCAACAACCCAAAATGCATCCATGATATCATGATTTAACAATCGTATTATTCATGGTTGGTGCTTATTTTTGGCATAACCATATTGATCCTACACAAATAAAAACTACTTACAATATAAGACATTTTCAACAACTTGGCTTTTATCTAAAAGACTTACAAAATAAAAGAGGTTGGACAGACTCCTTGAGCAACATCATCACACCAATTTCTTGTGATCCTAAAGTAATTCAAATAAGGGTTTGGGTTGTGCCTACCACTTATCCATATACATTTACATTGGGCACTCTTTGATTATATAAAATGGAAGCTAACATTGACCAAGATCAGCAAGGTATATCTTTTTCACATGAAAGTAAATTGATCCATATTCCAAATGATAACATTGGTTCTTCTATTGAAAATGTCAATCGTGAGGAGGAATATGTTATGCAACATTTACATTTATCCAACCATGATTAAAACAATGTAAAGGATCAAAATTAAGGTTTCAAGATATTATATTCCAAAAAATACCCAAAAAAAAATCCAATAATATTATCAGCACTTACATGTTTTGTTGGCTCCTTGGCATGTATGTTGTTGGTTCCATGTTGGTATATGGCATATAATTGCTTTATATATACACATGTGTTTCACATGTAATTTGAGTGTGATATAGGTTTCTAATTATGTCATATATACATTGGGGGCATCTAATTATTTGATCTTGCTACACACAGGTTATATGGTTCTATGGTCACTTTACATTATCATGTTTGAGCTTATGTACTTACACATGCCTTATCCATGATTATATATTTCATAATTTACTTGATACACTATGTACTTGAAATTTTTTTATAATACATATATCCAAGGACTAGTATGTTATATTTATGTTGGTTTTTTATCTTCCATGTTTTCATTTATGCACTTCCTTGAGTGTCTTGTCTTAATTTTTTGAGAATTTGAACACGTTCCATTGCTTATGGCCCATGTTCCTATGTTTTCCTATTTTGACATTTGGATATGTAATTGATCATTGTATGGACATTCAAACATGCCATTTCTTGATTTGTGTAAATTTGACTAAGTCATGTCCATTTGATTGTGCGGCATTTGAACATGCCCCTTGTCTGAGGTCTCTTTGGACCATTGTCTTTTTCTTTGATTTTTGAGTGCTCTTGTGTGTCTTCTTGATTGATTATTTAGATTGTATTGTTATTAATTATATGTTATCATGATATATATCATGAATATTAGGTTTTTGATGTGATCACATTCCACGTGCCTCAATGATATATCTACCTATAATGTTTATCCTTTATGTTGCATGGTTCATACATAAATTATACACTTATATTATAATTTTGAGGTAAGGTGACTACCATTTTATACTTCCCCTCACCTAAAAAGTGAGAGTATATTATTGGAGACATGTAATAGAGACATGGCTTCCAAATTTTTCACATTTTTCATAGTTTTAGATTTTAGTGAAGGCACGTTATGGAAACATGCTCTCCACACCTATACCTATTATTAGATTTCAATGGGGGAACACACTTGTTCATTTTTAATATGGGCCAAATTATATGCTTAACACATTTATGGTAGAATTATATACATTGGTACCATTTTTACATTCAAGTTTTGGCTTGAGATGTATATAAGGTTCATATGCTATGAAAAGGTCACCTAGATTTCAAAACACTTCTATGGACTATCATCACCCACTAAATTGGAATTTTATGGACTGTATTGAGCCAATATACTGCAATAGTTAGTTTAATTTTGGCAAGGTTAAGGTGATTAAATCACTCAATATTTCCAAGTTTATAGGTTGGACTTGATTACATCATCCAACCTCGCTAGATATATAGTGCATGTTGACTTTGGTCAACACACACTCATCGGGTTATATGTTATTGGAAGAACAATGACTGAGAGGGGGGGTAAATATTCTTCAAAAAATTTACAATCTTTACCTTATCATTCATGAACTATCAAAATAATATAGTAAGTTAGCAACACATTAAGATCAATGAGCATGAGAGAATAATATAGCACACAAAACACTTATTTGAGTGGGAAACCCTCAAGGGGAAAAAATCCACTAATGATTCAAATGGAATAATATTATATAATTCAAACATCAATATTTATTTAATCACCAACATCACTTGGATCACCAACCCCAACTAACTAAACACCAACTCAGTTGAGCTTTAGCAAACACCCACTTGAAAGGATGCACCAACCCCCTAGATGACTCAGCACCAACTCAACCACCTCAAACCTTTGATCACCTTCAAAAATATTTAATTATCATGAAATATATGATGATATTCATCTTTATCTCTTCACATGCACCTATCCTTCTCAAACTGGTCTCTAGCCTTCTTCGCTTAATTAGCCCTCTTCTTGACTTGATTAGGTCATATGACCTTGAAAATCATCTGAAGTACCCATGTAAAATATTCGTGATGGTTTCTATGTATCCTATTAATGGTTTAAAATACCTCCTTAAAATATTTAAAGTTTTATCTCATTCACTTCAACACACACTCTCAATCTAGATAATTAGGCCTATTAAACCTTGTTCTTATACTAGGCTCTTGCTCATACACCTCCTGGTTGGAAATGTACACTTGTCCACTTAGTTTTTAAATTTTAATGGGACTTTTTACATGAAAAAATCATGAACCAAAAATTATAATGGGTTGTTCATATCAAATAGGACCAAAACCCCTTTTTAGGCCTTAAGGAGACCTAATTCAATTAGGCCTTCATTAGAACACATTACCCTTTGAACATATTGGAATACTCTAAAAATTTTCATATGGTAGGAAAATATAATATTTCATTTTAATATACCCTTAAAAATATTATCTTGGGTCCATGACACATTTTTTCTCCAACCACCACTTGAAGCATGCCATTAACACTATTCATCATTACGCTTGTGCATACCCAAAAAGTCTGTCTTGAACAACTAAACCTAAAGCACATTTTTGAGAAATAAACATGGAAAAAAATAAAACATAAATAGGATTAAATATCTTACCAAAATCAAAAGGTTCATTAGACTTCATAACTCAGGTAAAAATACTCAAACCCTTCTTTGCAAGTAGCCCACTTAGAAATGTCAACTAGCTTCAAAACACAATCATGGAAACATTAAGTTATGATACATGAAATGGAATAGTTAATAAATTAAAATTCATGAATATTATCTAATTAAAACCTAAGAAAAAATTACAACAAATAGATCATAATCTCTAATATCAATATCGGTCTTACAAACCAATCTCATGACTTTACTGTTCACAGACCTCACTGAGTTAGAGAAGTCAATTTGAGAGAAATTTTATGCTATATAAAATCATATAAAAATATTATATCCAATATTTAAATGTATTATAGGTCTTTACAAACATACCCATGCATTTTTATCCATCCCTAATCCATGATAACACATCCCTAATCTCATTCTCACTTTTACCTGGTTTTTCTCACAGTCTGGACAATTAGGCCTTTTAGTGATAGTCAACTTGCATGATTATTTTATAAAATATAAGGTATATAACCTAATAAAAAACCACCATGGTCATAAAATACATGTATAAAAATTTATCCTCCAATGATTTTCATGCATTGACTTGGTCAACTTTGTCTGTTACACCAAATTTTTGAGAAACAAGCATTTTTATATGGGTTCCACTCACTCCTATGATAAACCAATCACACCTAGAGGTGATTAGGAGAGTTTAATACAACATCAAATCACTTAAATATCCAATAAAAACCTTTATATTCTAATTCAATCAAGATATTCCTCATCAGGTCAAAGTTAGGGTTTTAAAGAGGTTTAAACCACCTTACAGTCTTAACAAGCATTCATATAGCTTATCCATTTATTTCAAAAATCAATGCTTGGAAATATGAGATAGGAACCTTACCCATCTACCATGAATGTATTAGGTTCTCATTCATAGGTTACTAATATCAATGAACACATGAAAGTCCTTCACAAGTTGAGAACCCTTCATTTGTGCACTTGAAAGACCTTGAAACACTTTTTCTTGCCTTTTATTAAAAACTTTGACCTTAGACTTGTCAAACACACCTATGAAAACCTATCACACCATTAAAAATTATCACATGTTCATTCTTACCTTGGAAACTAAACCTGATACCCCATTAGGCCACCATATCTCTCTTTATTGTCTAAGCTTTTGATCTGCAAGTCACATTAGGCCTTGAAACTGACCTTCTAGCCACTATTCATGAACTCTACACCTCACTTACATGATTAATAAACTTATCACATGATCTAGAACTAATTTTCATAATTCATAGGTCTTGACAACACCTCATAACCTCTCATTAGGTCAAGTAGAGTCTAGAACTAATTTAGTTACATGTTAAGTTTGTAGGTCTTACCCCTGTAGGCTCACCTTAAAACACACCAAAGTGATCCAATGCCTCATATGCATACTAAAACAACACTATAATTCCTCATCTATGCATCCATCTCATTAGGCTACCATGCTCCTTTATGCATAAGACTATGCATCCTTATCACAAGCCTTCTTAAGTCTCCTGTTAAGTTTAACCACCTGACAACCTTGACAATTGATCTTAAAAATTTCATTGATGCTTTTATACCTTGATTACATTCCTTATAAGTTTTTCAAACAATGTCATACCTTTTAGAGATGCAGTCAAATAAAAACACTATTCAATGACCTCATACCTCATGAACAACCTTTGACATCAATGACAACATCAATGCCAAGCCTCAATAATAGAAATAATGATCAACAATCTCCCCCTTTGTCATTGATGACAAACCATAATGAACACTAATCATCCTTGTCTCCCCATTCTAATATTTCTACCCATTTGACATAAATGATAAAGTGATGTCTTCAATTCCTTGGATCATAAAACTATGAGTTTATGAAACATAAAACAAACATGTTCCCCCTATCTCCACACATGCCTTCTTAGAACAACTCACCTATTCTTAGAGGTAATTATTATGATTATCTCCCCCTAAGTACTTGGATTCTTCAATGATTACTAAGGGTAGGAATTACACCCAATTCCTATCTTGGGTGTTCAAAAGTTTCCTTTGGAAGTGGTTTGGTAAAGATGTCTAAAATTTGATCCTATGTAGAAACATATTCAAGTTTGACACTTTGTTCACTTACCTACTCTCTTAAAAAATGATACCTAATGGGAATGTGTTTGGTCCTTGAGTTTATGACAGGGTCATTTGAGATGCTTATGGCACTTGTATCATCACAATAGATAGGGCTAGGACCATCATACTCCAACTTGTAGTCTTTTAGGCTCTATCTCATCCATAAAACCTAAGTGCAAAATGAATCTATTACAATTTACTCAGTCTCACAAGTGGACAAAGATACTCATGGTTTCTTCTTACTTATCTATGAGACTAGGCATCCACCAAGGAAGAAGGCTCCTCCACTGGTACTCTTCCTATAATTTATACTTCTTACCTAATTTGCATCTGTGTAGGCTATCAAATTGATCTCCTTGATTATTGGTTACCATAATCCATACTCCTTAGTCCCCTTGAGATACTTAAGTATCTTTTTGATTGATTGCAAATGATTCTCCTTTGGATCTACTTGAAACCTTCTCACAAGACCTACTACTTGCATGATGTCAAGTTTAGAGGTAGTGGTATATTAAAAAGTTCCAATCATTGACCTAGATAACATTTGATTGACCTTTGAAGACTCATCTTCCTTACTCAACTTACATCATGTGATCATGAGTGTACTAACTAATTTTAAATCCTCCATCTTAAACTTATTCAGCATATCTCTTATGTACTTGGCTTGTGAGATGAATATACCTTTTTCAGATTGAGTGATTTGCAACCCAAAATATAATGATAGTTCTCAAATCATGGATATCTCAAACTCTTTCTTCATCACCACTAGGGAATACAAACGTGCATTTTGAAGCCTCAAGCTTCAACTTGAAGCATCTCTAATTCCTTTTTCATTTTACACTCTGGCGATCCACCATACATGCGAGGCCAGAGAGCTCAAGGTATTGTTGATCCTGTATTCAAGTTGGTACGACAAACTAATTTTGAGATTTCTCCTCCACCATCTCGCCTTCAGTGAACCAAGAGTTTTCCTCCTACCAACACCAAATCTCCCATACCTAGTGAAGCTTCTAGTCTCAGTACTGGTAAGGTTTTGTCTATATTGACCCCACCAAGATTTGTTATCCTGCCATTTAATCATCCTATCATAATGGCCCAAGGTCCATGGGGCAACTCTTTTGGTCCTCTCAATCTAACCCCACCTTTACACGAACTACCTCGTAGTTCTAGAAAGAATTTTCCCAAATTCTATGGTGATGGGAAGGTTCACCCTGATGAGCATATTGTTGCCTTCTATATAGCATGCGACGTAATAGGTGTGGAATTAGAAGATGTGGCAGTGAGACTTTTTTTAGAAACTTTGCAAGGCACTATCGCGGATTGGTTTTACCACCTTCAAGCTCAAACTATAACTGACTGGAATACACTCAAATCCAAGTTTGAAGCTAGGTTTAAACCTACTGAAGATGCACATGCCTTGTTGGCTCAGCTTATGCAGATGAAGAAGGAACCCCATGAGCCCATGAGGGATTTCATAGAAAAATTCAATAAGCTAAAGAACCGGATTCCTACCATCGTTTAGCCCATGCCAGAGAATCTCAAGTGCTTTTTCATCAACTCGTAACTTCCTGAAGTAAGTTTTTTGTTAAGGCGGGCTGGCCCTATGGATCTCACTGTGGCTCAAAATTTGGCTACTAAGATTGAAGATAATCTTATCCTAGCAGGTAAGATCAGAAAAGACTCCAATAAAAATAAATTTTCTTCATCTGCTGAAAGTTTTTCTACAAGCACCACAGATCTTATGGTGCAAAAATTGATGAATGAATTGCTAGATTTGAAAAGACAAATGGCCTAAGGTATGTCTACTCCCACCTATCGGGATGTGCCAAGGAGAACATTTTAGAACCAGTCATATCAAGGTAATGCTGCCAAAAACTAAGGGCAACCAAACTGCCTGCCTCCCTAGCGGAGTCACCAAAAGCTGTTGGGTGAATATTTTTTCATCAACTAACTGATGAAAAAATGAGTATATCAACCACAATAAAAGGATATTTATACAACAAAAAGTGTGGGTTTACCACATCCTAATGAGATAAATATCTCCTCTCATCAAGGGGAGATTCCCTATGAATCACTTATATGTTATATATGTATATAAATAAGCAGAAAATAATACTCAAGGTAGGATAGCAACATCCATCTCTATTTTTTTAGAGATGATGTTCATAAAACAAAAGAGAGATCTTGGTTGATGACTGAAAGCATTCCTCTTCTTTCAGAAATGGTATTCAGCACATATCAGACAATCTCCTGGAGTAATAACTAGATCCACAAGAAAAACCACGAAAGCACAAAGTCTTCCATTGCCTCCTTCACTGATATGGAGCACAAGTAATAGTAGAGTAAAGTAAATTTCAAAGTCTTCACCTAAAACTACAATAGATAAAAATATCACAAAGATAAAATAGGCCCAAAGTCTTTTTTTTATCCTTTAGAACGATCTCGGGATAATTGAGAGCAAAAACTCTGTCAAAATTGAGATACTTCTTGAGACTTTGTGCTCTGCTTGTAAATCATATTTTGTTGAATGAATGAGAAATAGATTAATTTCAGACTTTGTGTTGAGATAATTTGTGTTATTTAGGAAATAGATCTTATGTCCTCTTTCCTAATAATCTCTCATTCATTTGATTGAATAAGCAAAGTGTGTGCGTGGTATTATCTAAAGACCGTTCTAAAGGATAAAAGAAAGACTTTGGGCTGCTTTTATCTTTGTGATATTTTTATCTATTGTAGTTTTAGGTGAAGACTTTGAATTTTACTTTAATCTAATGTTACTTATGCTCCATATCAGTGAATGAGGCAATGGAAGACTTTGTGCTTTCATGGGTTTTCTTGCGGATCTAGTTACTACTCCAGGAGATTTTCTGATATGCGCTGAATACCATTTCTGAAAGAAGAGGAATGCTTTCAGTCATCAACCAAGATCTCTCTTTTGTTCTATAAATATCATCTCTAAAAAAAGAGAGATTGATGTTGTTATCCTACCCTGAGTATTATTTTCTGCTTATTTATATACATATATAGCATATAAGTGATTCATAGGGAACCTCCCCTTGATGAGAGGAGAGATTTATCTCATTAGGATGTGGTAAACCCACACTTTTTTTTGTATAAATCTCCTTGTAATATGGTTGATATACCCATTTTGTCATTAGTAGTTGACGACAAAATATTCACCCAACAATCACATCTGTAAAGGATTTTATCATGTTCTCATTGTTTCCACTAAAGATGATGTAATCCACATAGACAACTACTATTATTAGATCGTCATATTTTATCTTGATGTATAGATTATTGTCTGTAACTCCTCTTTTGAATCCTTGATCTAATAGATACTTGTCTAACCTAGCATACCAAGCTCTAGGAGCTTGAATTATACTAGAGAGAGCTTTCTTCAATCTGCAACCATAGTATTTTTCATCTAATAGTGAGAACCCTTCAGGTTTCTTAATGTACACTTCTTCCAAATTCCCATTCAAAAAGGTATATTTGACATCCATTTAGTATACCTTGAATCCTTTGAATCTTTCATAAGCTAGAAATAATCTGATGGCCTCTAATCTTGATACTGGTGAAAAGTGTTCCTCAAAGTCCACCCCTTCAGCTTGTGCATCTCCCTTGCATACCAATCTATCCTTGTTCCTAATGACTTCTCCATCTTCATTCAACTTGCTTTTGAACACCCATTTTGTGTCAATGGCTTTCTTGTCTTTAGGCCTAGGAACTAATTCCCAAGTCTCATTCTTCTCTATTTGACCTAACTCCTCATTCATAGCATCTATCCAAAATTTGTCTTTTATTACTTCTATAAGACTCTTAGGTTCAATCTTGGATAATAGAGCATTCTCTTGATTTAGATTACTTACCAGTCTTCTCTTAGTTTGCATACCTGCATTCTTGTTGCCAGTGATTTGAGATTTAGGGTGGTCTCTTTGAATCTTTCCCTAGGGTCCTTTTGAGTCCTATCTATCTTCAACTTCTTCTTCTTCCTCATCAACCTCTATATTCTCCTCTTCATTATTAAAGTCCACATTTTTTAAAGTGTTCTTTGACTATGAGTGAGATTTCCTTATCTCATCAATCCTCACATTTGTGATTTCCACTATCATTTGTAGTCTCTTGTTATAAAATCTATAGGCTGACTCATTGATGAGTATCCTAAGAATATGCCTTCATTAGATCTAGAATTAAACTTACCCTTGTAATCACCATCTCTTTTGATGAATCATTTTCTCCCAAACACTCTAAAGTGTTCTATATCTATAGGTATGCCCTTTCATAGTTCATAAGGAGTCTTGTTACCATTAATTATTATATGTCCCCTATTTAAAATGTATACAATAATGCTTACTTCCTCTCTCCAATATCCATCAGATAATATAGACTCATTCAACATAGTTCTATCCATCTCTTGAACTATCATATTCTTCCTTTCCACTGCCCCATTTCAATGAGGTTTCTTACTTGATGAGAATTATCTCCTTATTATATGAACCTCACAAAAGTCATCAAACTCATTGGACCAAAACTCTCCTCTTCTATCAAATCTTAGGCACTTGATCTTCCCATTCTTCTCATTTTGGACAAGAGCTTTGAATCCCTTGAACTTATCAAGAGCTTCTAATTTTTATTTTAGGAATGCAACTCAATTAATTCTTGTGTAATCATAAATGAGTAACATGAAGTAGCTATCTACTTGAATGCTTTGAATTATGGTAGGCCCACAGATATCAATGTGGATTAACTCCAAGGGTCTTTTAGTAGAGTACTCCTTAGACTTGAACCTTCTTCTAGTCTAGTGACCATGTTGACATGCCTTCTAAATTATGTTTTTAGGTTTGATTATTATCTTAGCATGTTCTTGATAGACTTCTTAGTGCTAATCCTGACCAGGTTATCAAATTTTTATGTGTCCTAACCTTCTATATCATAGCCAAATTTTAATACATATAGATTACCATGTTTAAATGCCTTCAAAAGTATGTTTTTAGGTTTGATTATTATCTTAGGCATGTTCTTCATATACTTTTTAGTACTAATCCTGATTAGGTTATCAAATTTTTATGTGTCTAAACCTTCTTGATCTCATTCAATACATTTAGATTGTTATCAATCCTCTTGGCATTATCAATTAGCCTTCCTAATTTGGCTCTCCTTATCTCACACCCTTTGTCATGAAAGGTTAGTGTGTGTCCTTGAGTACTCATTTGAATCACACTAAGTAGGTTATGTTTCAGACCTTACACATATAACACATTTTTTGTCTTGTTTTTTCCATTATCCAAACTCAAGACACCCTTGCTAACTATATTGGTAGTTATGTTGTCTCCAAACCTCACTATTCATGTAGCATTCTTATTTAAAGAGATGAACTTGTTTCTATCTCCTATCATGTGGCTTGAGCAACCACTATCTATATACCATTTTATGCCTTCATCTTGAATGTGAAAGGTAGTATGAGCTAGCATAGAGTCATTTTTGGTCTTTTGTTCCTCCTTGGCAAATAGTCCATCTTGTTTCTTCAGCTCAATCTGATCCATCCTAGATTGCTTTATCTTCCATACCAATGTTTGATCCTTATGCATTCTAGGAGCTTCATATGTCTTTTTGAATCTTATGGACCTTATAAATTTGTTATAGTAGAATCTTGCAATGTGTCCTATATTATCATAGATGTAGCAAATAAAATTTCTATACTTACCATGGTTTCATGATGACTTATGATTTATAGCATTAGGTTGGTTGATTGATATTTTTAGGTTAGTACTATTGACATGTTATAACTTCTCATGCTCTCTCTCAAACTTGATCAATTTATCTATGAGGTGTTCATGCTCAACCTTTGAGGAATATAACTCTATCTTCAACTAGTCATACTCAACTTCCTTTGACTTACACCTTGTGTTGACCTTTCATAACTAACTTCCAAGATATTTGATAGTCTTATTTTGATGTTTCAAATAATCAAGTGTACTTATGAGCTCACCTTCAAGGTCTACTTCAACTTTTCCTTCACTATCATAGTAGACTTTTTCATCATGCATGTTGTCTTTTTCCTATTGATCAGAAGACAATCTTATGTTTTTTAGGACCACCTTCAAGTTATTAGACTTGACTCAAAAGACCAGGGTTTGATGCCAATTATTGGAAGCACAATGATTAATATTGGGGGTGAATTAGTCTTCAAAACTTTTACAATATTTACCTTATCATTCATAAACTATCAAAACAATATAGTAAGCTAGCAACACATTAAGAGCCATAAGCATGAGAGAAGAACATGACACACACAACACTTATTTGAGTGGGAAACCCTTGAGGGGAATAAAACCCACTAATGATGCACCAATGATGGACTATTTTCCTATAAGTTAAACATCAATATTGAGTGAAGCACCAACTTCACTTAGAGCAACAACCCCAACTAACTCAACACCAACTCAGCTAGGCTTTAACAAGCACCCACTTGCAAAGAGGCACCAACCCCCTAGATGACTTAGCACCAACTCAACCACCTCAAACCTTCGATCACCTTAAAAACCCTTTGTTTTTCATATAATATATGATGATCTCCATCTTTATCTCTTCACACACACTTACCCTTCTCAAATTGATCTCTAGCCATATTCACTCAATTAGCCCTTTTATTGACTTGGTTAGGTCATATGACCTTAATAATCATCTACAATACCCTATCATATCTTCATTATGGGTTATGTGTACCCTATTGATAGTCTACAATACCTCCTTTAGCTCTTCAAAGTTATATCTCATTTACTTCAACACACACCTAGGCTCTTGATCATACACCTCTTGGTCAGACATAGACACTTGTACACTTAGTTTTTAAATAAAATTCGCCTTATTACATGCAAAAATCATGAAACAAACATTATAATAGGTCGGTCTTAGCATACAGGACCAAAACCCCTTTTTAAGCCTTAAGGAGACTTAATTCAAATAGGCCTTCATTAGCACACGTTACCCTTTGAATACCTTAGAACACTCTCAAAATTTCAAAATTATAGGAAAATATCATATTTAACTTAAATGGACCCTTAAAAATATAATCTTGGGTCCATGACACCTTTTAACTCTAACCACCACTTGAAACATGCCATTAACATTGTTCATCATTAGGCCTATGCATACCCAAAAAGTTTGTCTTGAACAACTAAACCAAAAAAAAAAAATCCAAACAACCATGGAAAAAAATCACACATACATATGCCACATGACCTTACCAACATCACAAGGTTAATTAGACTTCATAACTCAGGGTAAAAAGACTCAAACCCTTCTATGCAAGTAGCCCACTTGGAACTATCAACTAACTTCAAAACATAGTCATGGAAACATGAATTTATGATTCATTAAATGAAATAATTAAGAAATTACAATGTATTAATATCATATTAAAAAAACCATAGAAAAACTTACAATAAATATACCATAAGATCTAATAGCAATTTTGGTTTTATAGACCAATCTCATGACTTCATTGTTCACAAACCTCACTGAGTTAGACAAGTCAATTTGAGAGCAAATTTATGCTATATAAAATCATCTCCAAATATTATATCTAATATGTACATGTATTACTGGACTTTAAAAACATCCTTATGAATTTTTATCCATACCTAATCCATGATAACACATCCCTAATCTCATTGTCACTTTTACCTGGTTTTTTTCACTACCTGCACAATTGGGCCTTTTAGCGATAGGTCAACTTGCATGACCATTTTAGCACATCTGAGGTATATAACCTAATTAAAATCCCCATGGTCATAAAATACAAGTCTCAAAATTTTTTCTCTAATGATTTTCATACTTTTACTTGGTCAACTTTGTTTGTTACACCAAATTTTTTAGAAACAAGCATTTTTTTGGGGTCCACTCACTCATCTGACAAACCAATCACACTTGGATGTGCTTGGGAGAGTTTAATATATATTAAAATCACTTAGATATCAATTATAAACCATTATGGTCTGATTTTATTAATATCTTCCTCATCGGGTCAAAGTTAGGGTTTTAGAGAGGTTTAAACCACCTTACAATCTTAATGATCATTCATAAAATTTAGCCCCTTATTCTAGAAACCAATTGGAAATTTTATACAGGAACATTTAAAATATACCATTAATGACTTAGGTTCTCATGTATATGTTTCATGTGCTAATGAACACATGAAAATCCTTCTCAGATTGAGAACCCTTCATTTTGTGCACTTGAGAGACCTTGAAATACTTTTTCTTGCCTTTTTTTGCAAACTTTGACCTCAAACTTGGTCAACACACCCAGAAAAACCTATCTAACCAATTAAAATTCTCACATGTTTAATCATACCTTGGAAAGTTATTTTGATACCCCATTATGCCACCATCTCTCTCTTTTCTCTTTAGGCTTTTGACCTACAAGTCACGTTAGGCCTTGAAACTGACCTTCTAGCCATTGTTCATGCACTATCCACCTCACTTACATGATAAAGAAACTTATCACATGATATAACACTAATTTTAATCCTTCATAGGTCTTGACAACATCTCATGACCCCTCATTAGGTCAGGTAGAGTTTAGAACTAGTCTAGTTTCATGTTAGGTCTATAGGTCTTACCCCTATAGACTCACCTTGAAACACACCTGAGTGCTCCAATGCCTCATATGCATACTCACACAACCCCATAATTCATCTTAGGTCTATGTTATTCCATCTCATTAGGCCGCCATACTCCTTTATGCACAAGACTAGGCATCCTATACAAAAGCCTTCTCAAGTCTCCTGTTAGGTTCAAACACTTGACAACCTTGACAATTGATCTTGAAACATTCTTTGATGACTCTATACCTTGATTACATGCATTATAAGTTTTTAAAACAATGACATACCTATTAGGGATGCAGTCAAATAAAAACACTATTCAATGACCTCATACCTCATGAAAAACCTTTGACATCAATGACATTATCAATGCCAAGCCTTAATAATAGAAAAAATGCTCAACATATGTATGATTGGGTTAAACGGTTGAGCTAATCTCAACTGTTGGGTGGAAATCACCTTTTTATCCAATATTCAGGGCATGTGTCTTCCAATCTCTCTATATCTTTCTATATATATGCACCTATTCATGTTTTCAATTATCCTAATCTTAGTTCTATGATCATAATGAAACATCTTTTTCAAATAAAATTTCTAAAAGGCAAGGTGGTTGCATCGATACATAGTTATACTCCTAAACCTTGCTCTCGTTACTTTCAATCATTTTAAATGCTTTCAATTTTAGTTTATATGCACATATTATATATTGTAGCATGCTCTTATTTGTAAGTCAATCACCAGTAAATCACTCAAGTTGGGCTCATGAAAAGGAAATGTGTGTTATACACACCTATTTATGCATTCATTAATATATTAAATGAGGTGAAAATTTAGATACTATTTTTGAATTATATAACACTTAAGTCTTGTACACTTGGCAATTATAGACCTTGGTTGTTCCTCTAAGCTTCTCAGACCTTCCCATTGTTGAAAGGCTTGCATATGTTATCTCTTTATGCCTATTGATTACATCTTTATTTGAAAAAAATTATTTTGATGCCTCAAACCTTCTATCATAGTCAAAATGTTATAAACCTTCTCATTATCCATTTCTAAGAGTTATATACCTGTACCTACTTTTCAACTCCCTAAACACATGTGTCCTACACAAACTCCTAGATTGATGAAGATGTAATGTGCCAATACATGTTTCTAGTGCACTATAGTCATAAAATTTACAATTATAACATGTACTTATGGTTTTTTTAAGTGATTTAATGTGAGATATTCTCCATAAGGATAGGTATATATGCATGATCAATCCTCGTTCATAACTCACCTAGAACATACCTAATAACTCACAAGGTAACTTACCAAAAACATTCAATTAAGCATTAAAGTGAGTAAAATTTCCCTATTTTCTCCTATTTCAATATCAATCATAGAGATAACACATATACAGGTATGAAGTATTGAAAGAGCACTCAATGAGCCCTATCTACCAAGTTAAAAGCTAGGTTGTTGTTGTACTTGTTTTCCACATATTGCATCCTTATGCACACACAATCCAACACACAAGGGATAAATACATAAGTATTAGGCCCTATTTATAGTATTGGATATGTATGTAATTATCATTGACAAAGGGGTATTTTGGGTAGCTTGACACCATGAGCACACTAACCCATTTGTTTGAAGGTCACTATAAAGATGAAGAACTAAGGTTTGATCATTTAAGGAGGAGAGACAATCCATGACCTAGATCTGAATACATCAGGCTGAAGGCGACATAAAACCTAAAATATGACAAGTGGTTGTATCTATATCCAATAATTATTCTATACTGGATAACTATGTTTGAGTCAGACACTTGCATCGATGCAACTATTCTAGGGCAATGCAAGTGTCCAAGGCCACAAAAGTGATTAATATAGAATTTGATGGCTATTATAAAATCTAATTCCAATTTTATTCTTGTTCTTTCTAGATTCAAATCTATATTATCATTAAAACCATCTAAATACTCTTGTTTTCATTTCATTGCTATATCAATCACTAGTTGTACTACTATTTTTAGCATATCTCAGTATTCAAATTTAGAATATTGTATATCTAAATTTGAAAATTAATTATCTTGCTATAGAAAAAGTTTTTATTAATGGTAAAAGTGGTATTATTTTAATATAAAACCAAACATATATAAGAGACAAGCAATATAGGCTTGGAAAGATAAAGTATATAATATGAACTGCTCAAAATAACAAAATCATAGAAAATCAACTAGTTTATAACTCAAAAATGGTAGAAAAATAGCAGAACTAATTGGAGACCATTAGTGATCTTTATGTTCACCAAATTCATATTTCAAATTGACCCACATCCTCTTTATATCTCTCTCTATGATTGGAACTTCTTTTTTATCATTGTTTACTTCTTTTTTTAATCACCACCTCCTCATCTATTTTATTCAGCCTATTGGCACCTTTAACCTCTTTCTTCCTCCCATGCATTTATTTTAAGAGTGTCCATGCTAGTAATGTAATTATACATTGCCACCTTACTAAATCTCATTAGAATACTCAAGTTTTCTTTTAGGATCTTGTTGTCTTTTTCCAAACTGATAACTATGTCCCTCATCTATTTGATCTGAATCATCACCTCATTCATCTTTCCATTAGCCAATAATCTCATATTTTATTTTAGGTTTTCATTCTCTTTCTCCAAACCAAAAACTTTATCTTTTAGCCAATTAACTTGTAATAAAACCTTACTCATGTCCTCCTTGGTGAAAATGGCATCTTTCAACATACTATGATCCTTATGAAACCATCTAATAATAGCCCTTTGAAATCTAAGCTCCTCGTCCATTTCCTTGATTTTATTCTATTTTTTTATCTCCTCTGAAATTACAACAAACTCAACATCAACTTTACTCTTACCTTTAGCAACTTCCTCCTTGTACATCCCAAGATCCTCCTCTTTTGGGGATTTTAAAAGTTGTAAACCAACTACAACTTCTATATCTTGATCCTCTATCTCTTCCTATTGATCCTTACTAAATTCCCCCATAGTATTAGTGATAATATCCTTATCTTTCTCCCTAATCGATTGATTAGTCTTGGACGCACTTTTGAGACTCTATTTCATCCCTACTTTAGCCAACTTTTGTTTACTCTCCATATTATGAAAACAAATAAGGTTATTTTTAAAAGCTTTGGAGTACTTATATATCAAAAAAATAACAACTTTATGGAGCAAATTCTTTTTCTCACCTCTTTTCAAATCATGTATAGAACTTTACAGAGAATGCATAGTGTAAAATGATAGACTTGTTAGAATGTGATGCATGAAGTAACTTATAAAAACAAAATGAGAAGCAAACACTACCTTATATCTACCCTGAAGTGTAACAAATTGCATGATGATTTTAACCACCTCATCATAAGGGTGACATAAATATTTTCTCAAAAATTATCCTTGGAACTCCATCAATTGCTTTCCTTCTACAATAAATTTGTCCTTATCTACATTGTTATCTTTTCCTAGCTTGACATATCTGATTTCCTCTATTTTTAGACCTATGACTTAAGCTATTAACTCCTTAGTCACTTTAGTGTAGCCTCCCTTGATTTCCACTAGTCTTTCCTTCCATCTTTTGGCAAAGCTACATGATATAAGTTGATTATACCCATTGATTCACTCGATAAAACTTTAAAAACTACCATCTTGAATGATATCCCATAGTTCAACATCCTTCCTCAAAACTCTTGCCATCCCAAAAGGTTCAACCATGCATAGGTCTCTGCCCATTACTCAATAGATAAATTTGTTTTGCTTCTACATTTGGGAGAAATAATTAGATAAAATACTCATAATATAAGAGATAACCTCCTTTAAATGTTTCACATGCTTCACCCTTATGCCCTAAGCTATATCTATCCCCTTTAACCTTATATTTCCTTAGTCTTTATTTTAGGGTTAAACACCAACCATTTTGATTTAGTTTCAACCATAAATATTCACAAGTAATTGAGGCTGTAACTTGTGAGAGAAGGTCAAATAGGGTTAAATGCATAAGGTAACACTCCTTTTATCATAGGAATTATTTTCTGCCACAATGTTAATAAATGAGGAGTATTGAAACCATTAAAATTTTAAAAATAACATTTAAGATGGAAACTAATATATCTATTAAAATGTTTTTAATTGTTTTATATGATTTCCTATGAGGAATAAAATAGAGATGAAAAAAATGAAAACAACTTTTTTTGAAGTAAATTATATAAAATTTCATTTTTTTAGGGTTGCAATTAAAATAAATAGATGCTCAAAATAATCTTGTCAATAAATCAAGCCCATACAACTTATATATCACTTTTCCTAAGTTTATAAATTATATATCACTTATCCTAAGTTTCTTAATTTATTCAGTTATTTTTATTTCCCAATGGTTGTTCATTTGATTTTATTAAAAAATAAGTTATCAAAAAGAAGAAAGAGAAAACAAACTAGTATTTTATGATAGTTGACTGGCTCATTAAATGTATATTTTATTTTTTGATTGATTGTTTGCATTTATTACTCTATGAATGCTTTCTTGTCTAAGGTCTTATGGGGATAGTTGCATGAAATTTCCTACAATTTTTATATTCCCCTACAACTAAAAATGTTAAGATAAATTTTAAAGACCACATCTACAAAATATGCTTAAAGGTGGGGGAAATGCTTTGCTAGGGTTTTGGCTATGTGCATTATGGTTGTCATTTTTTACTAGAATATGAACCATATTATGGTCTTTGTTGGAACCTATGGGATAATAAAATTTATTATCATTTAGAAGTCTCACCCTTGGGTGAGCTTAGGCTATATAATGACCTCCCTACCTTCCCATCCAACTATTGAAGCCGAGACAAATGAAGGAGCTCAACACCATGGCACTCCCTCTCGAGTGACTGAAGAAATTTTTCCTCAAAGTGTACCAAGAGGTAATGTTTCTTAATCTAATGTTATTTTTTATTTACCTAAATTTAATTATACATGTCAATGGTTGGAGTATTTTTAACTAATAGAATATTTTATGGGTCATGTCTCCTCTGAAACCATGCTTAAGACTTGGGTTCAATCTTCCTGGACTGCTCATGGCATTAAGCTAGAAAGCATCCAAAACATGACAAAATGATTTTTCCTACTATATTTTCATAACCCTATCCATGCAAGTGTGATACTGAACAAGTATTTCACCTAGTACATCCATACCTCCTTGTTGATACTGTCTCCTAGACTTGTGAGTTTATTGTCTCAGAGCATGCTACTTTGAAAGTCCCCACTTAGGTGTAATTTCTTAGTTTGTCTCTTCATTGTTGGCATTTTTTAACCAGATTGAGGCATCCATTGGTCATTTTTTCCATGAACCTATGAGATTATATTCCTCTCACCCCTAAAAATGGGTTTGAATTGAATTAGATCTCTTGAGGGATCTCAAAGAATTTGTGGAGATTCAAATTGCTGAATTTCAACACTCATAGTGGGTCCTTCATATCAACTTTCTCAACATGTGTTTGTATTTTCAAGTCATAAATCACAAGATAAAAAACTATACATTATATTACCTTGAAATAGGCCAACTCTGAAAATCACTTTTGATAACTCTGAGAGTCCTTAGGAGGCTGGGTGGAAAATTATTGGGGGAAGAAAAATAACTATAATAAAGGACCCACCCATCTGAATCTAATGAACAGTAACAAACTATCCTCCAGTTCTGCACCTCTAGCTCAACATGTTAGGGAGTTGTTTGCTAGCACTAAACCTACTAAGTAGTGCACCCATGTTGAGGTATAACTATTAAATTCTAGTTTCTACAGCATGCTTATGGTCGCTAATGCCTTTACTAGTTTTCAAGTTTTCTCAAAATTTTCTCTGGATAACTTTTCTCCATAACCACATCTAGTATCCCCTCTAGGTGAAAGTAATTTATCACGTAGTCCCTCTCAAGAATTCCTAGTTCTTCTCATATTCCCTCTCTTTAGGAATCTATGGAAGATATGGAGTATGTGGTCAAGTCGGTAGCCAACTGGGCTACTCAGTGTTAGGAATTGTTGCTTTCCAACAACGAGTAATTCCTAAAGAACAAATATGAAGACCTTAAAGGGATCAATTAAGAAGATATATCTATTTGAACCATAATCTATGAATTTTTATTTATGGAATTTTTGGGGTCTTACAAACTCAGCTCATAAGTACTGGTGAAATATTTCAACATGTTAGGGAGTTGCATGCTAACACTCAACCTCCTAATGAGTGTGCCCATTCAGAGGTATAATTGTCAAAACCTCATTTCTAAGCATGTCCATGGCCACTAATGCCTTTACCATTTTTCAAATTTTTATCACTCTAAATTTCACTCTTGAGGAGGTTGTTCAATCCTTCCTCATTTAGGTGATAGCATGGAGACACCTCTAGGTTGTGGGTGGCCTAATCAATGAGGTGAATCTCTATATAGGAATAACTCCATTTATATATCACCTATAAGTAATAGTAAACCTATTACTTACAATGGAAAGGGATGGAGAGAGAAAGTAAACAAAACAACAAGGTGATGCACACCAAAATTAATACACTTCACTTTCCTATGTTTCACTAGGAACATGAACTAGGATTGAAACCTATTGCACTAACTCAACGTGAGTTTCCAAGCATCAATATTTCAATATGAAGGTTAATATCAAGACAATAACCAAGAGGGGATGATCAATAGGTCTCATAAGAGACACTAATGAAGTAATCTCCACACTTAGCCAATCAAGACCATGTACCACACTCCATATGACCTGTTACGATGACTAATAACCTGCAAGTAGGTAATGAGACAAGAAAAATGTAAGAGAGATATGACACTACTAATAACATTCATAAATCACCATGAGTATACACTAATTGTAGCATTAAGAAGGTTGGAAATTATCTTGTATTCATATCCAAGGTAAAGTACAAGTGTTATTTGAGTATGGCTTCACCATACTCAGGTTGAGGATCCCTTTTAATAGCCAAATCAAGTTGTATATCTGGGAGAAAAAAGAAGAGAGAGAGAGAGAAGAGAGGTGTAAATATATAATGATGGATACTAAAAACTCATATAACTAGTTATAAACAATCAAATGTACAAAGAAACAACCTTGAAAGCTCTCCTGCACATGTGTGCACTTAGTTTGATGATGGCTTCATCAAGGCGGTGTAGGAGCTCTTGTCTTGCTTGATGACTCATCAAGCCTTCTTGAAACTATCACCTTATTCTTGATTATGAAGTGACAAGTCACCTTCTTGGTTTTTAGCTTCTTATCCTTGTCTTGGACACTTTTTCATACATGGTAATATTTTATATTGATGTTACAAAGTATGTTGAGCCCATTGGGATCTTCCAACACTTGCCCAATTATCACTAGAATTCTTAGGTGTATTGAAACTCTAAAATATTTATTATTCCCTCATTTCATGAATTTATTATTATTATTTATCTTTAATACCTTTAATCCATCATCTCTCTGCCTTTACTATGCAATCTCATTCATAATTTTCACATTTGCTCTCTTTGAGACTTATTTCTTGTAACCCTATTTTAACATAAAACTCCTAGGTTTGAATGATACATAGAGATTATATAAAATTTAAATACATATTTTGATGCCCTTTTTCTATTTTTAGATTCACCCAAAGTTTTATGACTCAACTCCCAATGCATACCTACTAACTCAAGACCCTCCTTCACAATTAGGTCTTTTTAAGCTTAAAGTAAACACACAGACTAGAGACCATATTATATCATACTATAATACTCCAAATATAAAAAAATATTATAGATCACGTTAAATAATGTTATATTATAATTTTTCATGAAATTCCAAGGCTAGAAACTCAAGTTATGTAAAATGCAAGATTCAAACCCTAAGTTGGTCTTGACATAGGCCTATGTGGGCTGAGAGTGAACAAAAAAGGATAAAAAGAGTTTCAAACAACTTAAAATATTTTCTAGACCTATGTGAGATATACCACAACTCCCATAAAATCTTTCAATAGTCATTTTACCTTGAAAAATATTCATACCTCTCCAATATGCCAAGTTTTAGAATTTTGTTTGCATTTAAGGACTGTAGAGTGGACTATGGGTTTTCTTCCATTTTTATCAATATATAAACATATTAAAAATATTAATATGGTTTATAATGACTCCTAAACCTTTAATGGCTCTCATTCCGCAACTAAAATACCAAAGTCTCATGTTATCATCATATTTTTGGAGGCAGACTTGCAGCTCTTTAACAGGCCTGTAGGTGATCTTTTCTAGGCCTGTCACTTGCCAAAGTTTGACTGGGCATCTTATTGGTGGATTTTATATTAATTTAATGGAGTATATAAACTTTCACCATCTTGATTATGCTTCTCACAACTCAAATGACATTTATACTTCACATTCAATGCAAAATTTGCCTTTTTTGCTCACTCTTGTGCAATTAGGCCTGTATGTGTTCCTTTAAGCCTAACATCTTTCAAGATTGAGAATAACTCTATTTTGAGTGTGGTTTTTCTCATTATCAATTAATATATCATTTAAAAATATTTCCCAAGGTCTTTTACATCATACTTGGCCCTCTTGGTTCCCTTTCTAATCACAACCATGCATACTCCTTATGCATTCTATGTATAGTCGTATATTTTATCCATCTAGGCCTAAATTCATTACAACCTATCATGTAGTTGGGATATACTATCCCTTAATATCCTTAAACTTTATTTTATTGATCCTTGGTAAAATTTATAGGTAACATCACTTCTTGAAAGCTCTTTCCCAAGGATGGATCATACAAGTTTGGCCAAGACTCTTCCAATTTCAAACATGTTACCTATAAAGGCATAAGAAAGGGATTTTATCTTTTTATTTTCTTATTGATAATGAATATAATAAATGTATCATATAATTAGTCTTAAAAATCAATTACTCCCAAATTTATTGGAGCCTTACTCATTTATCACAGGCCTACGTTCACTCCATACCTGCAAACTTGTGGAAGAACACTAAGACCAAAGTCTCTCATAATTTGTTATCTACCATTTATTTTTTTTATTTTACATTTGAAGATATTTTTATTGGGATTGAGATGATTAGGTTTATTAAATGCCATTTTAGGTAAAAAAAACATTCAAACTAACCAAAACATTGCTTGAAGCCATCCCATATAGGTTTACAACCTGTCATATATAGAGATTCTTGCCTTCCCTTATTTGCAAGTGAAAAAATAATGTTGTTAAGTGGTATGGGAAGGATAATGGAATCTTTCATGACCTCAAAAAATCCTTAATTCTCACCAATTTGGTCCAAAATTCTTTGAAATTGCCTAAAACTGAGATTATGGAGTTTTACAAGGGTTTTGGACTGATTATTTTGTTAGGGATGGTTCATAAAGCATGGCCCATAAAAATATAAAATAATGCATGGAATTTCAAGGGAATAAGCACATACATAAAACACTAGGGGTGTTTTATCCAAATATTTTTCTCCTGCATGAAACAAGCATTGTAAACTAACCTTTAACTAGCTGCCAAGAACTAGATGAAGTAATAGAGGAGGTTTTTGCCTTTTTAGTGTTTTCACTTCTTCCCAAGCATGGATTTGGATTTATGGATATTGAATTACATTTTGGAAGAGATTCACCACCCTTAAGCCTTATCTATGTGTTTGGAGATGCTCTAATTATGCATAAAAACAAGCAAAACCCATTAAAAGATCCTTTTCATGCAATGGAAGCTGATCACTTAAACAAATGCCCTATTAGATCCATGTATGAGATGCTCATAGAGATATTCCTAACTTGATCAATCCAGATGTAACGTAAAATCTTCTTTCAACCTGCCCTTTCTCACATTACATTATATTTTGAAGGTGAAATAATAATACAAAGAGATCTTATGAGTGGGTTATATATTAAGGAATATTTTGATATCTTGACAAGGGGTATGGGCAAGAGGGAGAAAATATGTTATTCAACAAGTTTTTCATGACATAAAAGACCCTCCTTGATTTCCAAACTAACTTGAAACATGTGGATTTCACACTTAAGATGTTAGGGTAAGTACAAGACAACCATGACAATATAAGTTATGAGTAAAACAAGAATCTTCAAGGGCTATCAACAAAGTTAAACAAGGCCTACATAACAAGTTTCAAATGTTACTCACCTATGGTAGCCAATTTTGGTTAACACAAGTTTCCACATAATTTTTTTTAGACAACTTTTCGCTATAGCCACATCTATTATCCCCTCCATGCACAAGCAAATACTCACATAATCCCTCTCAAGAATCTTCAGTTCGATCTCATAGTCCCTCTCTTCAAGAATTTATGAAAGAGATGGGGTATATGACCAAGCCGATAACCAATTAGGTTGCTAAGCATCATGAATTATTACCCCCAATAATTAGATATTCATAAAGAACATATATGAAGCCCTTGAAGGGATCAATTAATAAGATATGTCTCTCGACACCTGTAATCCATAAATTGGTATTCATTGAATGTTTAGGGTCTTAAAGAATCAGATCATAAGTACATGGTGAGAGATTTCAATAAAACATTTGTAGATATAAACATTCTCTACCTGTAGTAAATTAAGGTGGTAGGTTTCCTTCTCTGCATTATCACCAAATTGATATGGCCTGATAGCTTAGTGATGATAAGTAATCGTGAGCCAGGTCATGGTGGCCTCATGACATTTATTTCTAAAATATGGTAGCCACATTGTGTGGATTCTGAATGTGACCCCTCACATCATGTCATTTGGGCCATTTTGAATATTAAGAACCATTGTTTTAGCACCATTAAAGTTTATGCCTTAGATGATGCACATGAAAGGATGACTTTATGGTGTTGGATCTCTAATTCACTATTGATGCCCACTGGGATATCTGTAGTTACTTCAATATGGTGGAAAGACCTACTGAAAAGATTAGCCTTTTGCCAATGAGATGGACCACTAACAAAAGAGAGGCTTGGCTTTTCACATGAAATAAATTTGGGTTTTATGAACCTAACACTAGTCATTATCCCATGCTAAAGTTTTGTACACTTGGACAAACCTTCAAAGTGGTTCTGATTGCATGTTAAAATAGCTTGATCAGGTCATGCTTTCTACTCAAATATACTTTTCCTTCGACAATGATTTTTATCTATTGGTTGAATCCTTTCCTAATTTTATCCTTTATGACCATTCGATTATTAAATTCCAATTTATTTGGTAGTTTAAAAAGCCAAAAATACAAAAATCATAGTTTATTATAAATATGACCCGTTTGGACCATGGTCCCACCATTGCCCACATTAAGCAGGTTTAGAACTTGGTCCCCTGACCTACTTAGTAGTTACGTTGGATTCAATTGTGGGTCGATGTACTCAATCAGACAACTAGATTTATTTAGATATATGGCTGCCATCTGGCCAAAATACAATGAAATTCTTACTCTGCCACATGCTTGGAGCTGAGCCGTGTGGTGGTGGAGCTCAAATGAAACCCATTCAATGAGCTTATGTAAGTGTAGGTGGCTATATTTAGGCGAAAAATCCAAGTTATAGACCTGTACAATGCTCATATAGCCCAAATTCATGCATGTCTACATTGGCTCAAAGTGGGGGATATAGTCTCCAGAGAATTTTTTCAAATGATCAGAGATAAAAATCCTTCCCAACAAATTCACGCATCTAGGAAGATGGTCTCCACGTCACTAAGATGCCCAATATGGTCAAGCCTTTTCTAGACATTACTAGTAGGTTTTTAGAGCTCAGGGGCATTCCATGGAGTGTCAGCAAACCCTTGAACACTGCATCTCAATTATTTTGAGTAAAGTCTCTCCTACCCAAAGGGTTTCATATGAAAAAGAACTCTATGTGGAAGATTTATATGAGACAGTTATGCATATGGCCAATGGAAAAGCTCTAGGGTGTGATGGATTTTTGTGTGAATTTTACAAAAAAAGTAGGATATTGTTGAACCTGATCTCTATCAAGTCTATCTTGAAGCTTTCCATAGACAATCCTTGGGTCGCTTTCCATAGACAGTCCTTGGGCCAATTTTCATAAATGGTCCTTTATCTTGAGTATCAATAGAGGACATATCAAGTTTATCTCAAAAGTTGATGACCCTGAATTAATTTACAATTAGAGGCCTATTGCCTTATTTAATGTATCCTATGAGATTATCACTAAATCATTAGTTTTGTGGGTATGCCATTTCTTACCTTTAATTATTTAACCCGATCAGATAGGGTTTATTCAAGGTAGATATGTCCTAGATAATGTTATTGAAATTTGGGAAGGCATGGAATGGGCTTGTCATTCCAACGAGAAGGCCATGTTTATAAAAATTGACTTCAAAAAATATTATGACCATATATAATGACCATTTATTCAGGTTATGTTGTAAGCTCTGGGTTTTGACCCTACCTTTTTACAATTGGTTCATATGCTCTTTGCTGACACCTCAATATTTCTCTCCATTAATGGAGTTAGCTCATAGCAGTTTGGGTTTTTAAGATCCATTAGATAGGGTTGCCCATTGGATCCATATCTTTATGTTCTTATTACTGAAGAATTCAATTATCTTCTTACTAATGCCCAATCTCAATGTCTTCTTCATGAAATTTATTTACCAGTTGAGGAGCCCTTGCAACTTCTTAATAGGCATTTTTTGGATGATTCATTCCTCACTCTCATTAAAGATGAGGATAATATTGATAATTCCATGCATTATCTTGATATTTTTGTCTTGCTTTTGGTTCTTCCATCTAATAGCACAAAACCCAGTGTTATAGACAATCTTTCTACCCTCGGCTCTCTAGATGGCTCGATTTAAGAGGAACTTGCTCTAACATCATAAAATATTTAAGTTTTTGGGAATCCATTTTGTATTCCAAGTATCCTCCTCTACCTTGGAAATATGTTATGGATAGGGTGGAAAATAAGTTATTGTATTGGATTACCATACCCTTATCTCTGGCTGGTAAATTCCAAATTTGTTATAAAGTGTTTGCAGCTTCCCTATGTATTATTCATCCTATTATGTGCCTTACAAGCGATTTGTCCATAAGCTTGAAAAACATATTAGATACTTCATTAAGGATAACTCTTCCACTGGCATATATTTTCATAGCATAACCTAGGATTATTACTTCCTTACTTGGGAGGTGGGTGGTATGGGCTTGATTGATGTATCTCATCAAGGCTCATCTCTTTATGTTAAATGGATTATATGGGCCATTGAAGGAAATGAAGGCGGGAAGGTGCATATTCACAATTGTCTTACTCAAGGTTCCCCTTATGGGTGGGCAACATGGAAAGGCATAAAATTTGCTAAACTCATTACCCTTCTTGTGCTTGTGAAATTTGTGGGGTCCTTTGTGATAAAAAGTATCTGGAAAGCTTGGGAAAAATTCAAATCTCAGTTGTAATGGAATGGTTCTAGGTTTCATGATGGTCTCTCTATCAATCAACACTCCCTGTGGTGGTCCCTTGTTATTAGCTTTTATGTAATTCTTCTTGCAGAGGTGCCTTGGATACATTCCCTCAAAATTTTCCACAGAGTAATTTGTACAGTGAAAGAATTGTTTTTCAAAGACACTTGCTTTTGGTTCCCCTAGGATGAATTAAAAGTTAAGTATAATTTGTGTGCTATCGATATAGAATAATACAAAGAGATTGTGGGAGTTGTTCCAACAAAATTACTTCACAAAATCATGGTCAATTCTCCCCACCCTTGGTGGAAAGACTGGAAATGGTACATTGATACCATTTTATAACACTACATTGATAGGAAAGGCTATGAATGGATTTCACTGCATTTGCTTATGGTTGATAAGCTTAATGGACAATGGATTATTCACTCCTCCCTCTTTGTGTGGGGGAGATAATTTTAAAGACTGTGCGATGCATGTGTGGGCTTCCCATCGATAGGAGGCTAATTCATTAAGGGTTCTTACAACCTCGATGCCCTTTTTGTAGGTACTTGGAGACTCTCATACACCTTTTCTGGTTTTGCCCCAAGGCCCAAAGTGTCTGGGTTTGTATACATGATTTTTTTGGCCTTATCACCCAAATCCCTTTAGCTGGTTTCACCTCTAGTTGACAACCTATAAATGCCCCCTCAATTCACCTAATCTTGGGGTTCTTTTAGAGTGGAAATTCTATTTTAGACATGGAAAGAAAGGAACTCAACTTCATTCTTTAATGTTTATGCTAACATTCATTTTTATACATATAATAAGGCTATGGTTATTTCCAATGTGTTTATGTATATTCAAGAGCAAACTAACAAAGTGGCTATGGAGATGGATTACCTATAGTGGCAGCTTCATCCTTGGGGTGATGCCCCCTGCAATGTTACTCGCATCCCACCTTATCCTCAGTGGACTTCATCGCCAAGAGGTGGCAATGGCCCCATCAAGGTGGTCCTCATCATAATCATTCTCATTGGCATTCTCAAAACCATGTTACTGGTTCTCTGATGTGGCACCACTCTCCTCCCTCGACCTAGCGTGGAGGTTGGGGCTTTCTACCTTCTTACCCTCCACAGGCCCAAGGGTGGGGCTCCCTACCTACCATAGACAAGTGCAAGTGGAGGCTCTTGCTCAGGAGTTCTCAGGATGACAAGTAACCATTGTCAGATAAAGGTTTCCCTAAGTTGGATTTGTGTATTTCTCCCCACCACAAGGTGCAAGATACTAAGGTACAAGACGAGGGTGATCAACAAGCCACCAATTCTAGATGGGACCCTGTTGTTGAAGGGAAATATATTCAAGGCTCCGAATGGGGTGATCCTCTTTATCATGACCCCTCCTCTACTAGTCTCTTTGCTATTGCCGCTTAAGTGTCTTTTTTTTATGTTCTAGATTTTTTCTAGGCTTGGCCTAATTTTTTGTTCATTGGCTTTTTTACCTCATTTATGCTTCCTAGGCTGGGCCATGTGTGTCATTGTGGTTTGCTTTCTTACTGCCAACCCTTTTTTGTGAATAGTATTGTAACTTTGATATATTTATATTATTAATATAAGCTCTATTTCATATAAATAAAATAAAACAAATGTTAAGCTCTTCTCACCAAAATGTATCCTATTTTTTTTAAACATTTCCACATTGATTGCAATTCATGTGTGAATCTTACGGTTTGATGTGTATGGCCTATAGGATCTTGTGGGTGATAGCTACATAAAATTCGTTACATATTCTCCCTTGCTTATATAACTGAAAATGTTAAAGCTCCTTTAACTGAAATGTATCATAAAATTATTTTTTCCTGTTTCTACACTGATTTTAATTTATATGAAACTCAAGTTGATGAAATAAAATGACAACACACACTAATGTAAAACACAAGGAGTAAAAAGAGGGCATAAGATATACATTTTCACAAAGGTATGATTGCACAAATTTCAGAACAACCCTGTATACTTATTTAGGATTTGGTGTCATGCCTACGAGTATTCCATGGCTTCTAAATAGTTTAAAATACACTCGAGTGCTAGCCAGGAATGCCAAAGCCATTCCAATTGTAAAAATCCAAACCTTAGCTAATAAATCACCGCCCACACTAAGACCAATTGTAAACTACAAACTTAAAAATTCACCTCTCTGTAGATCAAAATAGCTATAAATGATGTTTGTAAGCTATAAAAAGAGATCCATTTTTACTCTACAATTTTGAGTTCTTATGGTAAATCCAATTACTAGTTTGTTTAGAGATTTTATGATGTAATAAATTTTGGAAAAAATTGTGTAGATTTTAAAATTGACGTTTAAATTATATGATTTACCATCAAAGTACAAATTATGAGCAACAAAAAAAAAAGTTTTAAACTTGATACCTTACTAAATTAGTAACATACTCTTGTTGTGTCAGGGCCTCATCTCTTCAAGATCCTTCTCATAAGTTCACAATTGTACACAAAAATAAATCCATCTAATTTAATTACAATCCTTATAGAAACCAACAAAAATTATGTTGTTTTGAAACCTTCTCTTGTCATACTATTCCATATAATAAATAATTAAGGTAACATTTAGAGCCATTTTAAAACATTGACCATAATAAGCCATTTATTTATCATACTCAATAACACTCATATTAATAAAACCCTAAGAACTATGATGTGAGATGTACCTAAATACAATGTAAATGGTTGTCACCATTTCAAAATAATCGCATTACATGCTACCAAAAAATAATAAGAGGAAATTATTCACAATTACCTGAAAAAGTGAAAAAAATTGAGACCAAATTATATAATAGGCATTTGTCCCCCAAGAATATGTGTACCTTATCTCCCTTTCCTTGTTTGGGCTTCTTTCTTGTAACTATCATCCCACATATGAGCTCATACAAACTAGTCCATTTGTGCTTCAAACCCACACCCACACACCCCCCACCCTGTCGCCCACCCCCAAAAAAAAACAAAACCAAAATGGTTCTAAATTCTTGAACACAATGGAGAATCAATTGTGAAATAATTTGAATACCAAAAAACAAATGTTGTCACTCCACGATATTGAGAAGTCCACTATTTATTGGAAGCTTACCACCATTACCAAAATGAGGGTTAACCCCTAGGGCATATAATGTAAGTATAGGAAAAACCATTTCTTTTTCCTACTGCTTCAACAACACATGCACTTGTAAAACCTTTAATACAAAAACTGTGACACTAGACATACCCAAATACACTGTAAATGTCATTATTATTTCACAAGAATCGCATTGCATGCCAATAAAAAATAAGAAGAAACAAAATAGCTAGAAGTATGTAAAACAAGAAAAAATTGAAACCTAATTATACAATAGGCTTTCATCCCCCAAGAGTTTGTGGGCCTTGTCTCCCTTCCTTGTTTGGTCTTCTTTCTTGTATTTATTGTTTTTTCTTTCATGGAAAACATCTTAGAAAGATGCCACATTCAAGTAAGACCCAAGGAGGCATGGGTGTCTATTCCACCAAAATCACCCAAGGCTCACACCTGCCATGCCCCCTTTGACATGCTGAAAAACATGCCTAACCTCAACAAGTTCAACTACCAAGCCATGCATGTACTAGCTAAATGCCAAAAAAATTGAAATATTAAGGCTCATGCAAGCGTCGAGGTAAAAAAGATAAAAATAACTTACTATCAACTAGACCAGAGTTGGAAACTTAAGAAACAATACCAACATACAAAGCCACTTCCAACAAAATGGAAAGAGAAGCCAAAAAGAACCAATTAGCAAGGAAGAGTAGTACCCATTGGCTTATCATCCATAGCAAGCATAGTCACAATTACTGATCTAAGATTAGAAGGCCACCATAAGGGAGGATGACCATAGCTTTTAAAATTTGAATGATCAAGAGCCTAGTTAGAGAGAGCATCAACTACCTTGTTGAACTAACAAGAAGTATGCATGAATAAAATACTCAAAATTATTTTGAAGGAGATGGATTTTATGAAGTCTACTTATTCTCCAATCCGTAGGACTATGAGAACTGGAATTTGATAACATTTGAATCCATTTTTTTGAATCAACAATCAACTGAACCTATTTCTAATCCATCTTCCATGCTTTCGAGAAACCTTAAACAATGGCTTGCCCCTCAACACTGCTATTGGTGGCAGTACCAATTGTGGTAGAAAAAAAGAAAGCCAATGAGTTACTCTGATCATTCCCAAACCTCCTATGCTTTCCCTACTTGGATTTCCTCTGGAGGCTCCATCAGTGTAGACATGACTAAAACCATGGACATGGCTAACAACCACACTCCTAGTAGATGAAGCACACTGATGACAAGTCTGAAATGAAGCAGAGAAAAGCTTTTGTCAAAGCATAGCACCCCTTCTGAGGTAGATCACTAGGATGCTTCAACAAATGTGCCATAGATTCCTTAATATTATTGACCATACGAAGCCAGATCCAAGGGGAAATAGTAGAAATTTGCTTAAAAATTATGGCATTATATTCCTTCCACATGTTTTACAGAAGAAAAGACACCCGTATCCAAAGAACATGGTAAGAGAAGTTGTCGAGCTGGAAAGATATTTTCTAATCCTGAAGAGGTTGAGCACTGAAAGTTATGCCAGACCATTGGATGTCAAAAAGCCCAGTTAGAAACTGCCAAAGTTTGGTGCTAAGGGGCAAGAGAAAAATAAATGGGACAAACTTTCCTCATTATTGCAACATAAGACACGCTTGAAGGGATTGTTGATCCCTCTTTGAGATAGTTGATCCTTTGTGAGGACTCTTCCTTGAAGAACAAGCCAAATGAAAAACTGAACCTTAGGACATGACTGATGAACCTAAAACTGTTTGTAAATGAACTTGAGAGGCTGATTAAATGAGCAATAGAGGGAGCAATAATCATTTACCACCGTATAAGCTCTCAAAATTTTGTTTGCCCCAAGCTAAAACGTCCTCCTCATCAGAGCAGGGGAGGTCATGTTCTTTGAGAATAGAAAGCAACTGAATCTTGAGGTGCATCACAATTTGGATGGGCCATTCATAAGGGGGAATCCATTCCTTGCCAATTTTCCAAGCTTTACTAGAGCGTCTGAGGTAGTTAGAAACCAAACCCCAATTACAATGGTGAAGCTGATCCATGATTCCATTAAAATGAGGATAATGCCGGATAAGAGGGGGATGACCATCCCAAGAGTCCATCGACAACTGGGCTTTTCTACCATTATTGATGATCCAAAAGAGCCTCTTTTTAATCACTGTTTACCCAATTTTGAGAATCACCATAATTGGAGAGCTTCTAGTAGATAAAGAGAAATGAACTAGTTGATCGAGAGGTTTGTTTTCCGCATATTTAGCTAGAGGGGGAAATTTAGAAGGTGTCAAAAGGCTTTGTAGCTAACGCTTGACCATTTAAGTGAGCAAAATGAAATCCTAGTCCTCCATCATGTTTGTGAAGACATAGCATTTCCCATTTTACAAGGGACATTTTTTAATGAGCTGCAGTCCTTTCCATAAAAATTTCTGGCAAATACGGTCAATTTCTTTTAAAGATGGCTTTAGGAACATGCAAAATCGAAGAGAAGAAGATGGGAATAGCTTGTAGTTCTCGTCCCACAATTGAGCTTAATACTGACTAGTCCATTTTTGCCTGAAAAACAAGCCAAAAGCACAACACCCAAATGAGTGAAAAAAACCACTACAACCCAAATTAAAAAAAAAAGCAAAATGGTTCTAAATTCAAAAACAATGGAGAATCAACCTTGAAATAATTTGAATACAAAAAAAAAAAAACCTTGTTACCTAATGATATTGAAAAGTTCACTATTACTTGGAAGCAATAATATTACCAACATGAGGGTTTGCTCTGAAGACTTAAAATACAATACAGTCATTACCATACATGCCTCTGAGAGACGCTAACTACGTGCTATCTCTGAACAACTAATTTATTTTCACTGTCTTAAAAATCTTTATAAATTATTGTATCCAAAACTAAAAAAATCAGTGCAAATCACTAAAATTTTAGAACATGACAATTGTGGTTGAAAAACAAATACCTTACGTAAGATGCAACCGTTGGTCCATGAACTCTACATGCAACATAGAGTGGAAAGTTGCGTGGTTCTGTTCAAACAAATCCTCTATGCCATTCAACCCCATGAAGACAAAAAAAGGTAAATAACATGCATAACTACACATTATACCAAAAAAAAAGAAAAACAAATGATCCTTTCTACACCAAAGTAAAATGCATGCATTAAATTCACATTAACATCCATCACCCCATAACAAAAGAATTTCACCATTGATGAAAAATATATTAATATCATTGATTCAATTTATTGACCTCTCATCCCTCTATATCTACGACCACGTCATTAGTGGACAATACAATTGATGACAACCACATTCTGTCAGTCAGATAAGAAAGACAAAACTCAGTCCAGTAGGTGCACGCCTATTGGCGTAATTAGTTTGTATTGGATTGGGGCATAATAAGTTCATTTAATGGTGGCGACAAGGCACTAACAACTTCACCAAGGCAAACACAAAGTTCTGCTCCCCATAAAATTTCCATAAAGTTCAATTTTTACCCGCCAAAGTGACCATACTGCTAAATATGGCGCCAAACCCTTCGCGGTAAAATACAAAATTTTGGCCTTGAGGCCTTATCTTATAGGTCATGTTATACCAAATCCATACAGCAGGCAGATTCATCTGATCTACATTGTGGGTCTTTATCCATCTTTGATTTTATTTGATCTGATTAGATCTGGGCACCTTTATCTTGACAATGGGCAGCTGTGTAAATATAACAAATGTGACAGTCATGGACAACCCTGCAATGTTTCTCAATCCATTCCAGTTTGAGATCTCATACCAATGCCTTTCTCCTCTAAAACATGGTATATATTCTACACTCATTTTCTTCTCATTCTGATAATTTTTTTGCCTTACTGTTTCTCATCGGTGATTTGTTTGAATGAAATGCAAAGTAAATTTTGCAGATCTGGAATGGAAGTTGGTCTATGTGGGTTGTGCAGAGGATGAGAGATATGATCAAGTTCTTGAAACAGTTTATGTTGGTCCTGTAAATGTTGGAAATTATCGCTTTGTTTTCCAGGTATTGATTACTCAATCAAATACCCAATTTGACATTCTCATTGCCATGTTTGTTGGCCATACTTTTTGAGCTGGTTTCTGTCCTCTGGCATGGAGTATATAGGCAGTGAATATCAACAGACTGCTTTGTTATTGTAACAATGTATGTATATTATTGTTTTTTGATTAATAATAGTGATTCTGATGCATTCCAATGTGAAAAATATGCTTTTGCAGGCCGATGCTCCAAATGTGGAGGCTATACCAGAGGAAGACATTTTGGGGGTAACTGCCATTCTACTGTCTTGCTCATATAAAGGCCTAGAGTTCATAAGAATTGGATACTATGTGAACAATGAATACATTGAGCAGGGGCTTATTAATGACCCTCCTACTAGAGTTGCAATTGACAAGGTTCAGAGGCTTGTTGTGGACTCTAAGCCCAGAGTTACCAAGTTCCCTGTTTCCTTTCTTTACCTGCCTTTCATACATCAGCAGGAAATGCTCTGGTTTGCTCCTCCTAAACCCAAATGTTTGAATGCTGCAGAGGAATTTGGGTCTGATATTGAAGTTGATTTTGGGGATATTTGGTCAAATGATGAAGCTGATTTGTTGGATTCATTGGGATGGATTTAGGGGCTAATCAATCATATGGACTAACATACATTAGGCATTGTAAGGTGGGGGATATTGTAATGGAAGGTCCTTCACCTTGATTTTTATTTAGGGCTGATGGAATTTAAGGGCTTAGATTTTGCCCTGTGATCACCCAATGATGTGGAGTGTACACTACACAAGACCTTGAAAGCTCAAGATACTCAATTGTAAATTTTCATCCTGATTGAGGGCAATTTAATTGTTATAATAGTTAATTGGTTATAAAATGAATATGTACAATTGTTTGGCCTTCCCCTTTCTTTCTCTAAAGCTTCATAATTCTAAAAAGAAAAAATATAAATAATTTATATATTTGTTATAATTTTTAGAATTTTTGATAGTCTATCTAAAATTATCTCACATTTAATACTGTCATATGGCCATCAAATTTAGTCCTTGTGTGCTAGTCTGCTCAATTTTAAACAATGATTTACTAAACGAGTATTTGTTTTGGAAAATGCTTTATGAATACAAAATGCTTTGGTCTAATTTTAAAATCTTATTTGCAGAATAAATATAATTTATATGAAATATTTCATCCTCCACCAAGTAAATTTTTATGAATTATTTCTGTGTATCTAAAGGCCCTTTGCTGTGATTTATAGTTTTGCATATCTCACCATTACTTATTTGGCATCATCTGAAATTCAGATGGGTTAAAACCAAAGTATTCATTGTATATGAAATGAATATATATTTTTAATGTGTTTTATTTTTTAATTTTTTGGGTTATTTATTCTCTATAAGAAAAATTAAAAGTAATTGTACGATTAGTATGTTTGTTTACTTGATCTTCCTCTTTCATTTGGCTTCATATTCTAAAAAAAAATCTATTCAAATACTTCTAAATATGTCTTACTCCTTAATTTTGAATATATTATCTTTACAATTCTAAAATTCCCCTCCCTCTCTCTTTGTCCCTCTCTCCCCCTTGCTCTCTCTCCCCCTCTCTTGCTCTTCTTCGCCTTCGTATCTCTCTCCCTCTCTCCCTCCCTCCTCTCCCTTCCATCTCTTCCTCTCTCTATCTTAGAAGTGTCCTTTCTTTTTGGTCTTTGTCAGGGAAGTGTGCACATGCCCCCTTTATCTCGTCTTGCTCATTTTTACATAGTTGGTGTTGATTTTGGTGCACTCATAGGGTCCACATTTAAATTCAATTATTTATAAATACACAAGTATTGTAACCTATTTGAGACAAAATATTTAACAATCATAGAGAAACTAACGAGCACTCATGCATTCTAAAGAAATCAAACAATCATTAGAACATTTATCATTGTTTGAAGTTAAACTTTCTGTTGGAGCACTTTTGATGCACAAACTATAGTTTTGTATATCTCAAAAGCAATTTTTATTTATGCAATTTATTGTTTTTGACATTTTATCAAATAGCTTCCACCATTTAGGGGTTGAATACTTAAATGGTGTTTATTGAGCCTTGCTAACCCTCAACACAACCTCTTAAAGTTCACTTTATTTTACTTAAGTTTAAGTTATCATGACCATTCTAGGGCACAAAGAAGAAATTCTATTTGATAGGTCACATTTGTTGCAACACATGAATAAGAATGAGAAAATATGAAATCAGGAAGGGAAACACACTCATCAACTCATTTCACACCCTACTTGTCACCTATTAGTAGCATCCTAACACTTTATACATCCAACTCTAATTAGACTTAGAGTTCTAGGTGATATTTTTTATACTTTTGGGCATGTGTGAAATCAGTTGAATGTTATCAAATTGTATGTTATTCAAGATATGCTTCTAAAGGACAATGGGTTCTTGACATGGTCCAATCAAAGATCAGGGGATGATTGTATTGTAGAAAGATTGTATAGATTTTTATTGACAGAAGAGTTTCTTGTATTTGGGTAAGTCCCCAAGTTTATCATTCACAACAATGTTGGGTCAGATCATTGTCCAGTTATGATAGAAATATGGAATTCTCAGTTCCTGAAATCTCATTTTCATTTCCAGCTAATGTGGCTTTGGCATGACGATCTTTAGAATAAAATTCAAGCTTGGTGGAAGAAGGGTAAGCCTCATCATCACACTAAAAGGTATACATTTGTGCAAAGACTCATATTTGTCAAATCTCAACTTATGAAGTGGAATTGAAATGAATTTGAGCATATCAAATTTAAAAAGTGAGAGATTTCTGACAGGCTAAAAAAAATCATTGAAACTATTGGTTCAGGTAACATAACTGAAGATGTCAAACAAAAGGAGCTCATTTTGATTAATCAAATGGAGGAATGGAATCTAAGAGAGGAAATCATGAGGAAACATGAATCCATGATTAAGTGGCTTAAAGAGGGAAACAATAATTCTGTTTTTTCACAAATCCATGCTTATGAGAAGATCTTTTAACTATATTTCTTCTTTAGAATTGAATAATGGAACTCCTTAATTTCTAAATAGGGTATATCGAGAATAGCTCTCAACTTCTTTGCTCAATTATTTTCTATTGTTCCTTTGGATTTGAAAGCCCAGAAGTAGATTCTTCAAGAGATTCCTAATATTATTTCAAAAGAGGATAACAAATTGCTCATGAATAGTATTTTCATGCAGTAATTAAGAAGTGTTGTCTTCAATATGAGTAAAGGAAAATCCTCTGGGCCAAATGGGTTTCGTATTGAGTTTTATCGAGAATTTTGGGACATCATTCATAAGGACTTGCTAGAGGTAGTGGAAGAAGCTAGGTTAGCCAAAGTCATTCTTAAGCAAATCAATTGAACATTTATTGCCTTGGTTTCAAAGGCATAAGATGTAAGGAATATATCTAGTTTTTGTCCCATTGCTCTTTGCAATGTATTATACAAAACCATTTCAAAAATCATAGCTAATAAATTGAAACCACTCCATAAAATTATTTCCTTTGAGCAAGGAGGATATGTAGAGGCTAGATAAATCCTTGATGAGATTGTGTTAGCTCAAGAAGCTATTCATTCCATGCAACTTCAAAAATCTCTAGTTATGTTTATTATATTAGATCTTTTTAAAGCTTATGACAAGGTTGATTGGGATTTTATCTTAAGAATGCTTAAGTGTTTTGGCTTTTCATAGGAGTGGATTAGTTGGGTGAGAGGATGCATTTATTCAGGTTCTTTCTCGGCCCTGGTTAATGGTACACTTACTAGGTTGTTTGGGGCTTCCAGAGGTATTTGATAAGGAGACCCTCTTTCTCCTTATTTGTTTATCATTATTGCGGAGAGTTTGGGCAAAATTATTGCTAGAGGTAGAGAAGAGAGAAGTATTGAAGGTATTACTCTTATACACGGTCTTAACTCGATGACGCATTTGTAGTTTGTGAATGATTCTTCTTTGATGGGAAGGGCTTCGATTTAAGAAGCTAGGCAACTCATTAGTGATGATAAATCATTTTTTTTTCTTTCATACGTCTCCAAGACAAGAAACTATGATTTTGGATAAGCTTCGTTTTCAAAGAGATTCATTGCCTGTGACCTACCTAGGCATTCTCTTTAAGGAGAGCAGACTTTTTGACCAGAGTTGGTTGGTTGACAAGTTGAGAGCTAAAATTTTCAAGTGGACTCATAAATGGCTACTTATGGGAGACCACATTACCTTGATTAAAGGAGTTCTACAGCTATCCCCATTTAATTTTATTTGATATTGCATGTCCTAAGGCCATATTCAACCAAATTGATCAAATATACCATAATTTTTTATGGGAAGGGCCTCAACGCATCAAAAAATGGTGATTGGCAGAATGGACTAAGCTTTGCCTCCATAAGCATGATGGTGTTTCAGGTTTTTGTTAAACTCATCTAAATGGTCAAGCTTTAGCAACAAAGATTTATTGGAGTCTTCTTCAGTCTCCTTAGCTCTGGGCACAAACCTTGAGGGCCAAATATGCAGGTAATAAAACTCTAGATCAAATTGTTCAAATTTCCCTCCCCTCTAGAGGCTCTCTTATTTTAGCTATCCTCAAATTTGGTGAGGCTATGATCAAGGAAAATTTATTTTAGATCATTAATAATGGCATAAAATCCCACTTATGGACTGAACCCTAGGACAGGTATCCCCCTCTAGTTGAACAATATCCCTAGTTCCATGGGATTATGGAACAACTTCATCAAGTTGATTAGATTATGGTTTCAAATTATTCTAGAAAGTCCAACAAAAAGTGGGTGATTGACAGGTAATGGATTCCCATTGAAGTTTGGCCTTTTTAGATTCTGACAAATCTCTTTATCCTCCTTCTAATCAATCTCTCAAGACAATTTTTAAACAATTGTGGAATCATAATCTTTGGCCTAAAGTTAGGTTTTTTCTCTAGTTAGTTCTTCACGGCAGAGTTCTTTCAAGAGATCAACTTATGAATAGGGGCTTTAATGGTCCCTTTAGATGTGAGTAGTGTTGAAACCATGAAAAAACTATGTCTCATTTATTCTTCTTGTTTCCATTCATCATTGAGTTGTGGCAACATTTGATAAAGCTCTTGGGTATTCCTTGGACATATTTTTCGTCTCTTATTATAACCACTTAAGAACTGGCACTGTATTTTTTAGTTTAATGTTTTTTCCAATCAAATTTTGTGGACATGAGTTAGTCTCTTATTGTGGAACACTTGGAAGGAACGAAATGCTAGGATCTTCAAACATGAAATTACTAATAGTGGTTGGATTTGGCAATGAACCTTTGACAATATTAGAGAATCAGTGATGCACATGTTGAAATACCCTAGGGTTTCCTCCAAGCGATGGATGTTTATTCTTCATGAGCTACACATTGTTTCCTCTCCTCCTCACCCCTAGGTTGATCTCTCTCATTAGAATCATTTCTTTACTTCCATTCCTTGTTTTAATTGGATTCATATATATGGTTGTTCAAGAGGGAATCCTGGTTGTGCTAACATTAGAGGTATTGGTTGGAATTCTAGTAATTCCATTGCCTTTTTTTTTCCAACTAAATTTGGTATTTCTACTAATAATTTAGCTAAGGGACAGGGTATTGTGGAGGGTATTACAATAGCTTGGAAAGTGGGGTGATAAAACCTTTAGTTGGTTACTGATTCTAAGTTCTAGGTCCAATTACTATTGGAACCTAGTCCTAATACTTTCAAGGATTGGAGAATTCGAATAATTTTCCACAAAATTCAATGTTTTCAACAAAATTTTGATACGATCATCTATTTGCATTCTCTTTGATAGAATAATAAAGTAGCTGATGCGCTAGCTAATTGGGCTTTTGATCAATTCGATGTGAAGGGATATGGTCCCCCTCCTTTATGGTGGTCGTCTAGGTTGAGAGATGAGGTTTTACGAATGTTGGCCCTGGACAATCAGAATATTGGCTACCCAAGTCTCAGTTAGTCTTTGTTTCTCTGGCTGTTGGGGAATACTACCATTATTCGGTTCTCTTTAGTTGGTTGTTACTTTCTTTTTTTCTCTCTTTGCGGTGATAGGGCTTGCTTCCATTTCTGATCTTGTTAGGAAGCTTCCTAGTTTTTCCCTTTTGGTTACAGTTTTATGCATGAACCTTAAGTTATCAATCTTGTTGGTATCTTTGGTCGTTACATGCATAACCCAGTAATTGATTTTCTCATGGCTAGGCAAACTTAATCTTGTTGGTATTACTTGAGCACGCTGAAAGGGGTAGGCCAAGTGCGAGCCCTGGACAATTTTAATGGAAGAGATACCTTCGCCTCCTTGGGTCTCACTTGAATGTGACATCTCTCCTAAGATGTTTTCCAAAAAAAAAAAAAAAGCCTCTAAAGTAAGTTGTAGTCCAATTAATACAGATAATGAAGAAATTTGTTATAACTTCATCCACCAAAATATAGACTTCAAGAAATACTAAAAAATAATTTAATAGAATGAATACCCCTCAATCTTTAGTACTAAGTTGAAGAAAATCAATTTATTCCTCCACCTAATACTAACAAGTTATCAAACCTTAAATCAATAAATACACCTCTAAATCATATATATACCTTCATAATTATTTAAAAAAATAATTAAATAAATATTTATTATTATAATTACATTTATTTAACATACCTAAATAAAAATATCATTTTATCTATATTATATTTAATTACAATCATAAGCTAGTGATTTCATGATCTACTTAATGCTATAGTAAAGTATTTCAACAAAATAGAAAAGTATTTCAACTAATGGAGTTAATTGATAAGGTGCACTTTGATAAATCAATGTCACACCAATGTTTCCCCTAAAACTATGGTTCTATGGAGGGTAAGCGACTATAATGGGTAAAGATTGAAGCCATGAAAATCTAAACGACTAATTATATTGTTTTGTTGGGTGGATACTGTTAATTTTGATTACAAATTATATTGTTTTTCCAAAACTCCCATTAATATATTTGGTCTTGACCACTTCAAGGTGTCAAATAAACAAATTTTCTTTATGTTTAAATAGAATTTTATAATTAATACAAAATCATTATTGGTGTTCTTATTTCATGTTACTGTTATTTTTTTAAGGTTTTTTTGGTTTATTATAATATGAATAAATAAATTACAATTAAACATATTATAAATAATTTTATTATTTTTGATTTTTATAATATATATAATATAATAATAATATTTAATTAATATTTTAAAATTGATTAATGGAGCATTCATATAATTTTTTTTAAATTTTTTTGAATGAATTAAGATTTAGTGAAATTCATCTTACTTTGAACATGGAAATACACATTTAATAGTGACAATGACCTTATTTAAAAATTAAGAAATGATAAAAAATAAATGTATATAATCTTTCGACAAGTAAAGAGCGCTTTAAACATGTATAATGCATCATGATACTTTATATAAGTCATAACAAAACTCTATAATAAATTGGTGACTAAGTTCCCTTAATCTTATCTTGTCCATATATTAATTTAAAAACTAGATTGATGTGAACTAATGCTTAATTAAATTATAAATGTCTTTGCCTTTAAATTGAATTGTGTAATTAATATACTTTTTTTAATGGTATTTATATGTCATTATGTTAATGTTATTGTTTCTTCTAAGTATTTTTTGGTTTATTATAATATGAATAAATAGATTACAATCAAACAACAAAAATAATTATATTATTTTTAACTATTACAACACATGTAATATAATAATAATGCATAATTAATATTTTTAAATTAATTAATAGGGTATTCACATGAGATTTCAATACTTATTTTAATTAAATTAAGATCCAGTGAAAGTCATCTTGATCTGAACACTGAAATACACATTCAATAGTGACATTAACCTTACCCATAAATCAAGAACTGATAAGAGATAGATGTACAAAGTGCCTTAGACAATTAGAGAGCATTGAGAGCACTTTATATAAGTATAAAGTGCTAGGGCACTTTATACAGGTGATGACAAGACTTTGAAATAAATTTGTGACTAGGTTTGTGTGGTCTTGATCCCCTATTTCCTTACCCCGATCTTTACACTCAGACAAATGTAATCTATAAAAAACTTTCTCCTCCTTTCCCTAGAATGGTTGTGATATGTGAAAAATTAAGGAAAAAGTGACCTTAGGGCCCCTGTTGAGGGTTAGTAGGGCTCTACAACACCATCTAATTATCAATCCTCTAATGGTGGAAACCACTATAAAAAATATTAACAAACAATAAATTACGTAAATTAAAATAACTTCAAAAGTATACAAAACCTTTTGTTGTGTGTGGAAAGTGCTCCATGAGATATACTAGCTTGAGACAATGATAAATATTCTAATAATTACTTGATCTATCAAGAATACATGTGTATTTTTAGTGTACTTATTGTTGAAGGAACTACAATATTTATAGACCATTAAATTCAAATTAAGACCCTATTTATGCCTCAACATTAACATCAAATGACTAAAAGTGAAAAAGACGAGATAGAGGGAATGAATGCAATTTGACCTAAAGAAGACCAAAAGAAAGACAAAGGAGTGCCAAGCGCGCTCTAGACAAAGCTCAAAACATATCAACAAGAAGGGAAACACTTGAATGGAAAATACAAACATGCCAATAATACTTAATTTAGATAAATAATAGATAAATAGACAATTAAATTAAAAATATGTTAATTAACAACTAATAAATAGCTTGCGATCGTTTTTAGGTGTCTATATTTTGTCCCACTTATAGGTGTGCATGTAAGCACACACTTCAAAGTAGTAAAAGATATATACTTAGCTCACATAGCTTAAATACATATATGTTAAATACCAAGAGATACCAACTTTGAAGTGCCTATATTAGATGTTGGGTTGTGTATTATATAGGCACCTCAAAGTTTATATATCTCAGTATTTAACAAATATTTATTTAAGATATTTGAGCTAGTAGCATTTATGGCTACGTAAGGCAAAACAAAATATTTATTGTTTAGGAAAATATATTTAAGACATTTTTTGATATTTTAATTTATATAATGGGATCTATTTAAATTAGAATATATCATTGAAATTATAACTAATTTTTATAATCATTCGTTGAAATTATAACTAATTTTTATATTCATTTCAATTTCATTTATGTAATATTAAAATAGAATATAAAGAGTAACACAATATTAATAACACACGATATATTTGTCCTGGATCAATATTTATGAAAGGTGAGACTCTAACTCCATTTAATGACTTGACACATTATATATCAACAAAGGACAAACCTTGTATTTATGTATACTTTATTTGTGGATTGTCTTTTGCCACGCTTACAAATTGTAAAACTTTTTTTCATTTGTCCTTCACCTAGATACTTTGTATTCCAAGGTCCTTGTCAAGATCCCTTCAAACCAGATACTTTGTATAGAAGTTTTTGGAATGTATTTTAACCTAAAGCAATTTTTTGATTTATTGTAGCCTCTCTCAAGTGGAGGTTTTTAAACTTACTGGACATAAAACATGACATCCACACTAAAACACCAAATCAGGGTGCTTGGTAAGACAAGACACATATTTATTTATTGTAGTCTCTCTCAAATACAAGTTTTTAGACCTCAGATTACTTAACTTATAAATGTAAGTCCACACCAAGTAATCTTATAAATGTAAGTCCACACCAAACCACCAAACCAAGATGCTTGGTAAGGCACACACTTTTTTTAATTTATTGTAACCTCTCTCAAAAGGGATTTGAATTATAATCAATTAAATTTTAATTAAAATGAAATAACTTGTAAATGTAAGTCCACACCAAAACACCAACTCAAAGTGTTTGGTAAGATAATTTTTTGATTTATTATACCCTCTCAAAAATGAAAGTTTTTAATCTTCTTTGGTGTAAAACATATCATTAGCCCTTTTTGAAATTTGAAATTGAATCAACTAATTTATAGTATAAAATATTTAACAACAAATATTAAAATAAAAAATTAGATGAGAAGGTATTATGTAAATAAAAGTGTGAATTTCATATGAAAAACATTTAGAGTTGTGATAGAATTTAAGTGTATAAATAAGAGGGATGGCTTAATTAATACATTCCTTCATTCCTTAAATGTATTTTTACTATTTCTCTCTTTAAAAGCATTTACTCATCTATTTGTCATTTACTTATTTAGGAAATAATTATATGGCAGATGTAATAAGGAGTTTTTGGTTTTGAAGCTATGTATTGATGAGCTTTTAAGTTGTCCTATCATACTACCGATCGCCATAGATCTAAGAAGGATTTTGATTTAGTTTGTATTTATTATTGATTTTGATCGATGATTCACCCTCTAGGTGGTAGAGGGAATCCTATTTTAAATGATCGTCACCTCTATCTGCATCTACAGATGTAGAGAAAGCTAGAGTGAGTGAAAGTAACCATGGCCCTGAATTAGGTGAGGAAATTCATCTTGGAAGTCTTCCACAAGGTAATGTTGCTGATTTCAATTCTTCATTACCTGATGTTGTTTTGGATATGCCTAAATTTGACAAAGCCTACCATTTTTTTTGAAAATTTTACTTTTATTACTTATTTTATGGGTCGAGTCCCCCCTAAGAGCCTTCTAAACTAATGGGTCCAAAACCATTGGCAAGGCCATGGCATGAAACTGGAAGGAGTCTAGAACCTTACCAAGGGATTTTTTTGGTTTCATTTCTCCAACCTAGAACACTGTAAATCCATTGTTAACCATGGGCCTTGGTTTATTCACAACACTCTAGTTGTATTTTCTCATTGGACTTAGGATTTTTAAGTTTTAGAACAAGCAAAGTTGAAAATCCTCATTTGGTTTGAGTTTCTTGGATTGCCTCTCCCCTTATGGGGTTTTATTAACTAGTTCATCAGACCCATAGAGCATTTCATATGCCATGAGCATACCAAGTTATTTATGACTTGTCCCTAAAAGAGGGTTTGTGTTGAAGTGGATTTATCTTGAGACTTAAAAGACTCCATTGATATACAAATTGAAACTAATAGATTTTCTCAGCATGTTTTATATCATATCTTGAATACTTATTTTTGGTGCCAATCCTCAGACCATATGATCTGAGAATGTCTTTGGATGATACATGCACCCTTTGCTTCTTAGGAAAATGGTGGTCTTGAGGCCAAACCTCAAAATGGCAACAATGATGGTTGGACCACAGTCACCAACTAAAAAAATAATAACTCTTCAAAAGGTAATGACAGGCTATAAGCTTCTTCATGAAAACCCATTGAGAACAATCATGCCTCATATTTTACTCATAAAAATGCTTTATCTAATAAATTTTCACCCTTATTTGTGCATAATCTAGAAGCAATGGCTTCTCTGGTTGAGGCACCACCCTCAGCTTCACCATCACAACCTTCTCCTAGGGTGAATATTTTAGAAGAAGAACAGAGTTTGGTCACCTTGGATTGAAAATCAATGTCCCTTTCCATATCCTAAGGAGGAGGAATATATGGATCACAAGAGATAATTGCTTAAAATGTCTGACTACATGCCCAACAAACCTATGTATAATCGGTTTGTTGTGCTTGAAGATCTCACAAAGGAGAATGATATGCACCTCGCTAGTTCCCAATGATTGTTTACTCTTGGAATGTTTGAGGCCTTACTAATCCTCTATGTAAGTGTAGTGTTGGATTATAAAGAGGATTAGTTCAAACATTAGTCTTGAAAAACACAAAATAATGCATAAGAACTAACAATCTAGGCCAACCTATTCAATGGGGTTTGAAAATGATAATAAGAAGTAATTGAAAGAAAACACATATACCTATTACCTTCCTAAAAGCATTCCACCATCCGAAAGCAGCTCTAAACATGTTTTCCCCTTGATTTGGTGTTCTTATCTTTGTCAACAATGGATGCGAAGCTCCTCCATCATCTCAAGATCACTATGCATAATTAGGCTCATGATATGAAATCACTAATATGACTATAAAATTAAGCTATCCTATTGCAAATAAATCATTTATCAAACTACATAAATGACATGTGGAGAGAATCCTATATTATAAGTTTACACAATTTAAACTTAAAAATGATGTTTTATGCCTTTCTATTTATAGATTTTTCAAATGGGTTATGATCAACCATGACTGTCCATCTCAAGATTGAGATCTATGGCCATAAATTAACCTAATATTACATAATAAATCCATAAATAAACTCATAAATATTTGGGAGGAATAGGCATTAATTAGGCATGGATGCCCATAAACCTAATATTTGTTACATTTATGGCTTATGGGTGCCGCCCTATTGATCATGTCATTAGGTGATGTAGATATTCAAAATTAATTTAAAATAAATAAATATTCAATTTGCTCAATGGAATTATTACTCAATCTCATAATTTGGTTTAATTTGCATAAGTAAGATTAATCAATTTTAGTGTAATTTTTGGAAATTGGTGCACAATTAACCAAAATAGTCAGAAAATAATATTATTGAGTCATAAATAGACTCGAGAGGAATTATAAGGTAATGTTAGATGTGTACAGACCATTATCACATTTAGGATGTTATTGACATAAAATAACAAAGGTACCTGATGTGTATTATTGAATTAGAAGAAAAAGTGATCCAGAGCACCAAAATGTGAAATCATCATTTTGACTCAAAATGATTTAAGAAAAGTTAGGAATCACATAAAATGTATTACCCCATTTAGGGATACATTAGCCTAAATTGACACTTGTATATTAAAAGCTTGAAGCATTTAGCACTTTTAAGTGATTTTTGTCTAAATTGTGCATTTGAGTACAATTTGAGTAAGATTGACAATTTCAACACAAATAGTGTTAGGAATTGGATGTCTACATTTTACCCCTATTTGAGAAGGCGTAGTAAGAAATTTAGGTGAAGTAACATATTTTCAAAGAAAAGTGTTGTCAATAAGAAAATGGAAATGACCCATGATACCCCCTTGAGAGGACATACTAGGATGAAAGAGAAGGATGGGCTCTCAAAAAAGAGAGAGAAAGTGAGATTAACTCATGGAACAGATTAAATCCAGATGAGCTAGTGCTTACACGTATTGATTCCATCAGTGATCAAAATATAATTAGAATATAATGGACCCTGAGAATGGGGGGAATGGGAAAGATACAATCCAAAAATAGAAGCAAAATAATTTGAACACCCCCAAAGCTAGGGTGAAAGCTACGTGTTTCAAAATTGATCAATCCTAAGACAAGTTGCACACTAAAATAATGCCATCATAGGCAAAAGTGTAGAGAGATTGGAATTAGAAGAAGAGGAAAATCATGTTTCCAAATATAGAAGAAATAATAATGTGCTCCTTTTAGAGTGAATATGATAATGTGATAAATAATTTTGCCTGAATAAGGCTAACTTTGATCACTAATAAAGAATGGTTTGCCCCATTAGGTCTGATTTGATTCTTACGATAGGCTCAAATGTTGTGCCCCTATAGGGAAATTTAGCAAGAAATAGCTCAAAGATATAACCTATTATATAGATTAAATATGAGCGAGCACAAACATAGATGCGATGGTGGAATGACTATGAAAAAACCACACAAAAAACCAAGCATATGAGAATACATAAGGCAATGAAAGAGATGAAAATAAAAATGAAGGTGGTCGAGCTGACTTGAGATACATCATGTATCTGAGCGCTACCTACATAGTCTAAATAGACCTCAAGCTAATGTAGTTCGCCCATAGGAGTGGGAGAGAATGAAATGAGGGATTATGAAAATTGACCAATTGTTCGATTAGAGTTATGATATATGCTAAGAGATGCACATCGAAGCATAGAGTCTAGTGTTAAACCTATTGAGCCTAGTTTATTCATGGTGATTTTGATATTTATTCATCGAAGATGTGTTGATGTTTAAACTTGAATCCAAAGCACAAAGTGCTTGCTATAGCAAACGAAATTAGGCATCACAAGTATGTAGAACTTATGAGGAGATGGAATTTCAATTACATGGATCTGGTTCAAATGTGAATACCTATAGCTAAGGATAATGGTACAAAATGACCAAAACTAGAGTTCAACTATTTACATTTAAACAAAAAAGCAAAGATAAAGAAAAACATAAATGAACCTAACTTAAAATCAAGATGTGCACAATGTAGACTTAAGTAGGAACAAGAATGTTTAAAAACAAAACAAAAAAAACATAATAACATGAGATCGAGGTATGAATAATCAAGATCCATGTGGACCATGAAGATGTACTTGGAAAAAGAAAACAAAGAAGCAAGACCAAATAGGAAAATAAAAGACCAAGAAGAAATAAGAAGAAATAACCAATGGAAAGAAGAAGAAATAAATGAAAAGGAAAGAGAGCACAACAAAACACCAAAAAAATACAACAAAACACCAATAAAAATCAAATAAACACACACAAATAAAAACCAAGTTAGTGCAGTTTAAAAACAATAGTTCATACATATGTAGTAGAGGCGTTACTTTTTATAATAATATAACAAGAACAAGGACACAAAGTTTCTTCCAAATGATAGGGAAATAATGCATAAGAAATGGGGGAAGAGAAGGAAAGGAAGGGGTTGACTGAGCTGACTCCAAATATACAAAACAAGTAGATGCTACCTACATAGTTTCATGGATGCATGTTCCAACATGAACTTCAGGCCAAATGTAGTTCTCCTAGGTCATGGGATAGAAGAAAAGGTGATGACCAAAAAACATGATTAATGTTGTATAATAAAAGGGAAGAGATGGGCTCACAAAATGGCAAGAGTGTACAAATCAAAATGGTCTTGCAAAATGACAAGTTGGTGGGATAAGATACTTACAAAGTAATAAGAGTGTGGGGATCATGATATACAAAAGTATAAGACAATGATTTTTTTTGTGTGGATCATTTTATAATGTTTTTAGTGTTTTTAGGATAAAATATGTACAAAGGGAAATCAACCAATCAAGGAGATGCTCATCCAAGTGTAGAAGTTTCAATAAATTACTAAGTCGACTGCAACCACACTCATGGATATAAACAATGGCCCAGGGAACTAAGAGTTCTAATAACAACTAAAGCTGACAACAATGACACATGCTCAAAAATTAATGAGAGTGAGGTCCTGATAAGGAAACAATGTCTACCAAGTAGTATCAAAAGAATAGACTAGTGTGAAACATAAGATATCTTTGAAGAACCATCCAATAGGCAAAGATCCTGAGCTGAAGATGAATTCATATTCACTCATCTGTAGAAGTTGTAAAATACTAAACTAGCTGATCTAATTTATATAAATGGCATGGATTGTGTTTATAATGCTAATGATTCATAATTAAGATCATGATTGGTCAAAATATAAAAGTTTTCAAGTTACAACAAGCCCAAGACATAACAAAGAATGTGGTTCTCAAAGAGAATGGTCCAGAATGAATGGGGTCCAAAAGATGGTACATAATGAATATGGTTCTCAAAGAAAATGGTCTAGGATGGGATAAAATGCATTTAAAGTGACAATGGTCCAAAATCCTTCACTATCCAAATTCATGAAATTAATAAGGTTCTTTGAAAGAATGGTCTAGGGTAGACTAAAGAATATGGTCCATGAGAGCACGGTCCAAGATATAAAGGAAAGATAAAATACTTCAGCATAAGTTGCTCCCAAGTAAGGGGTCTTGTATACAATGGTTCAAAGCTATTCAAGCATAGAACCTCTTCAGGTGCATAATGTTCATGGGTTCTGAGAGTTCTTCACCACTCAGAGAAGCCAATAGATATGACCCTGATCCATAGTTCACCTTGATAATAAATGTTCCCAACCAATTACGTTGAAACTTGCATTTTTTCTTAAGTTTAATGTTTATGTTCTTTTGGTTCTCTTTCAAGACCAAATAACCAATCTCAAATTCCTGAGGGAGAATTTGCTTGTTGTATCTTCTCCACAACCTGTTCTGATAGGATTGCAAGTTTTCTATGGTAGCCAAATGCTTACCATCAAGAAGTTATAGTTCTTGAAAATTTTGAGATTATGTATTCTCCATCATCCTCAATATGTTCCAAATAAACTCACAATGAAGGCAACTCGATCTCAATCATGATAATAAGTTCTATGCTATGAATAAGGGAGTATGGCATGGCTCCTGTAGGGGTTCGAAAACTAGTTTGATAAGCCCAGAGGGCAAGAAAGATTTGCAAGTACCAATTACAACCAACATCATTGATAATCTTCTTTAAAATTGCTAAAATGGTCTTGTTCGATACCTCAACTTATCCATTGCCTTGAAATTTATATGGAGTTGATTTCTTGTGCTTGATTTTGAATTTTGCCTAAAGGTCTTTTACAACTTTGTTTACAAAGGATCTGCCATTATTGGATATAATGCATGCTACAATTTCATATCAATAGATGATATGGTAATGAATGAATTTGGCTATCTACTTCCCAGTGTTGTAAGTGAGAGGAATGGCCTCAATCTAATTATTAAATTACTCAGTAGCATTTAAAATGTGTTTATGGCCATCTGAGGATGTTGGGCTTATTTTCCCACCCAAAATCATCTGAAATAGGTTTTCACTCAAGGGCTTGTCTTTTTTTTACTTTTTCCCTAATCAATGAAAACCTCAAAGAGGTTTTCACCTAAAGATCTTGATGTTTTATCTTTATTATGACCAATAAAGTTTGCCTGATCTTCAAAGTAGGTATAAGTATCCAATGAAAAATTAAAGCCTTATTTGTGATCACCAATGGGCAGTCCATCTTGTAGGCCCATGTATTCTACAAATGATTCTTCATTCTGAAACTCATCAAGGTGTATGACCAATTTTTTCTGGTCCCAATCAATGAATTAGGTATAACAAAGTCATAGGGAACAATGAGGTTTTTCTTTAGTAAGGTAAGCTCCAATAAAATAGGGTTTTACTTCAAGATGGGAAGCTCCAATGGGATAATGGATTCTTACTTCAAGATGGGAAGCTCCAATGGTGGAATGGGATCTCGATTTAGGATGGGAAGATATAATAAGATAAATAGGTGTTATGGTCATAATGGAATTTTGATCAAATAAATCCAAGTTAGTAAGCTTATCAAAAAGGCTATAATTGGATGCTACATCACTTATAGGAGTCTCATTGCTAGTCGATTTAGAAGAATCACTATCAAAAGTCATGAGGTCACCCCCAAGCGGTATAAATATGAGACCATGATTTAAATTAGGTACTCCAACTGATCAAGGTTCTAGGATTCCTTGGGATCATGGGCCAAGTCCACTTCCTATATAATTAAGATGATCCATCATCTGATTAGGGATTAGATATAAAGAAATCAATAATGCCATCAGAATATAACTAGTCTCCTTATGTGAAAACCTCCTAATCCTATTTTGGAAAAGTAGTAGGTATAAATAAAATAGGTGCATTTCACTGATGCTACTTCTATTGCTAGATCAAGGTGGGTCTGCTTGGGCTCTTGGGAGGTTTTGGCTTCCTAGTTGTTTTAGGAGACTTCAGTAACTTTGCAAAATATTCAATCATAACCTATTTTTCAAGATCTATGGGAAGTGGATTAGCTAAAGTGGAATCCAAATCACTAGGGTTGATATAATTGGATGGAGGTGGATGTGAAACTATCTCTTTATTCTTCTTTACAATGAATTTAGAACCTAGACAACTTTTATAATTGCTAAACTCAACCTCTAGATGTTTGTATTAATGATAAGGCTATTGAATGGTGGGAATAGTAACTATTATCACTTAGATTTACATCCTTTGAGGATATGTCTCAGCTCTCCTCATCCAAGTGGCATAATTTAAATAACTCTAGGCTTGTGGGTAGCCTAAGGATGAGGTGAATCTCTAGATAGGACTAGCTCCCTTGATGTACCACTTTGGATCACTACTACACACCTAAAATTTGTGAGGGAAAAGGGAGAGAAAAAACTAAAATAAAACTATCCTAAGGGAGGTGATACACCAAATAAGTTGATGACTTCCAACCAAGTGTATGTTACACATGAAACCAATAGACTAACCAAACATACACTTTTCCAATCTGCATTTTCTCACATCAATATTACATTATGAGGTTATGGATGAATGTTTAGGTTAGGATGACTAAACAAGAGGCCTTGAATGGCAATAATGAATATACTAACTCACTCAACCTTGACACTTCCTAGAACACTTCACATGCCCTTCAAGAAGAAGCTTTCCAATTACAAATAGGTGAGAGAATGAAAAAACAATGCTAAGGAAACAAGTCATCACTAAGCAAAATGAATCATCCAAATCAAAACACTATGAATAGTTATGGAAGAGGTAAAAATTAGTAGTCTTATTGATTAAATGGTATGCAAATGAGTAGGGATTCACCATTCTCAGGTGGAGCATGAGTTATAATAGACAAAAAGGCTAGTTATTATAGAAATTGAGAGAGAGAGAGGAGAAGAGAGAAGACCAAAGGTCACAAGGACACTTTTAAAACTTATAAAATGAGTTACTTGTATATGAGAAGGGAATATGGAATGGACCATGCAAGGTCAGAAAGAAAAAGTGGCTTTCCAAGTCATGAAACTCTTGCAAAGTGGCATGAAATTTTTCATTTTGGCTCAAAAAAATGCCTTCATGATTCACCTCTATTTGAACATCTCAAAAATGAATATGGATATGTATGATGATTGGAATTAGAGGGAAGGATTTCAGACATGACTCTTCATGTATTTATTTTAGTCTTGGTCATTTGGAATCATCTAAAAATGAGCTATCACTACCTACACTCTAAGAAACTCCTCTTCCACACACCCTACACACTTAGATTCAAAAAAGGCATAAATTACTAATGAAAATATGTAAAATAGAGTGAAAACATGTTTAAAGACCCTCCATGGCCTTAGAGGAATCATGCACACCTTAAAATCAGCTCACTTGAAGTTCTCCACCCTTCTCACTAGCTTGGTCACTATGCTTGTTTTGATTGGCTGAGATGAAGTAGATGGTTTAGGAACTTAGGAGTTATTCAAATTAATTAAATTTACATAGGTATTTATCTTAATTTTTAAGCTTCCATTCCATGTGATTGGCATATCCTGAAACCTCTTAAAACCTACACAACACACAAAATGGTCAAAAGTACCCTATTTTATACCCTATCTATACAATTTTGTACAACTCATATTGATGGGGAGTATCTTGAGAGAGTATTATACAACATAAAATCATAATCCTAGGGAAAATATTCTATTAGAGTAGCTTTCCATCTCTATTTCCTCAAACTGGTCACTCCAAGGGTCTAACAAGGGTTTAGGCCTGTTTTACCCTCTTAAGCTTCGTTCATAAAAATGGGAAGCTCAAATTGAAAAAAAATTACACAAGAAGGTTTTTTAAGACCATTTATAACACATTTAAATGTGTTTTTCCTCCATTCAAAGTCTCATGAAATATGTGAGCACTTCAACTTGGCCTATCGAGTTCCTTTTCTCATTTCTTGTATGCTTAAAAGGTCTCTGGGCCAAAAGTGACCTTTTCATGGGTTTATATACATTATAAAGATGATAAATGTATATAATAACCTCAAAAATATGTTTCAATAGGGTATAAATCTCACCTCATTCTAAAATTAGATTTGACCTTTCATTTGTACCTTTGGCCCAAAACCTGCCTAGTAAGCCTGTCTGCACCTTAAATCCCAAAATGACTTTTGATGGTTTTAACCTACATATAAATAGGTAAAACACATATATTATAACCATATAAACATTTTACATCTATTTATAAGGCTTACCCAAGGTTTTAAAGGAATTTGATCCCCCATTTGGCTTCTAGGCCTAAACCTTGTCTACTAAGTCTACCTGCATAATTGAGGGTTTAAGATACCCTATTGAGCTTCAATATTTATTGATTAATTTTTATGTTTGAGTAGGTGTCATTAAAATTTATACACCTCTCCTCAAGGTTAAATCAACTTATAGTCCATCTTTTTCTCTCATTCTTCAAGGTTGTAGGTTTTGTTCATAAAGGGAGTGCCCTCTGTCTAAGACAAAATAGAGGGTACTCCCCTATTTAATAAAATAGTAGTGAATATTTTAGGGGATTATCCAACATATAAACATGTTATGTAACAAGTTTGAGCCCTTGGTCTGATGATTTGACCTCCCAAGATAGACTTGTTAGGGGCAGACTATGTGCAGGCCTCTCCCAAGTGGAATGTGTGCTTGAATTGGAGACCTTTCCTCCCCTATTTATATGATATTAGAGTGTCAAATGGTGATCAATACCATTGTATAGGTTTTCATCATGCCTTCAAATATTTATCACTCATGCTTGCACCTTGAAGTTGGATTGCTCTTAAAACTAGTCAAGGTAGTTGACTGTATTTTTGTGTGTTGGAGGGGCACCTGTAGGTGACCATGCTTGTTTGGGCTTGAGGACAATATATATAACCTTTATTCAAGCATATATTATCATTTAACACTAATTTTAATAATTAATTACCTTAAGTTCATGCAATACAAACACATAGATATCATGCTTCATTTCACTATCTATCTCAGTCACCTCCAACTGACTGTGTGGGGGTTTCAAGACCTGTAGGGGAAGATTTTACAATTGAAAATTGTGTTATGATATTTTGGAAAACCTTTGAAAACTCTATTTAACCTTTCATGGTAGGTGTAATTCTATGGCTCATTATCCTCCAAGTTCACCTTAATATCTCTATGAGCACATATAAGCAGGTAGTAAGTGGCCTTTTCTAGGTCATTCTATACCAATAGATGAACATCTGACCATGGCATTACACCTTAGGTTTCTTCCAAGTCATTGATGTGCTTTTCAAACTTGGTAGGACTCTTCAAACATAGTGGCATGGTATAGTTTATCAAATTGTAAAACAAGGTTGCCCAAAAATTTAAAATCCTGTAGGTTTCACTACCCAAAATCAGTACATGAAAGTACATTTTTAGGCTTCCCAAAAATCACTTTCCATTTATCATCTGCCTCTAAAACTTGGGATAGTACTTCTCCCATGTAGGGAATACTAGGAAAACACATTTATAAGCATCAAACCCATTTACAACCCTACCATATGACCCTATTAAAATGGCCTAGGTGCATTATTTTGCACTTTTAGGGATTATGTCCCAAAATTCAGTCATTTGAATTTTTGAACATGGTTTTACTTATATTTGCAAATCTAAATTTTCCAAAAGGCCTACCATGCTCTTCATAACACATTAAGACTTCAAAAATGTTTCAACTCATCCAATATTCTCTGTACAAGTACCTCTTATATCTTTATCAAGCCACGTGTAGGTGGTTACTCTCATGTCTACAGGCAATGAAGATGAGGATGGTAGTGAGCATTGTTTTGACCATTTGATCACTCTAAAATACCATTATAACCTCTTAAACTACATGATTGAAACCTTGAGGGGATAAAAACCATTCAAGCATGTTTTTTCTCATATTTCATCTCCTTGTAGGTGAGTCTATTCACACACAGGCAGTGAGGCAAACTTGGGCAGTATACAAGGTTTATGAGCTTTAATGAGGTTTGGTACTTTTACAAAAGTTTAAAATAGACCCTTCCAGCCATCAAAACATTTCTCAACTTAGACACTCCTTTTCAACATCATATCTCCATGAGGGCACCTATAGGTGCATTTTAATGGTATAAGACTATGTGCATAGGCAGTGGATAGTGATATAGGCAGTGTATAAGAGATATATGATTGAGATTCATTATAAATATTCACCAAGTGAAAAAATACACCCTTAAAAATCCAAATTTTTTGAAACACCTATCATAGTTCCCATTTTATCATGGCATCCTTCTGAGATACTTATATGTTCAAGGAGCTGTCTGCATATTCATAGTGCATTGACTACACCCATGGAATACTGCTTTGGAGAATGAAATTTAAATGAAAGGAGATCAAGATAAAATTGGAAACATGAAAATTGACTTATTTTTACCCCCTAAAGTCACTTCCAAAGCATGAGAAACTTGAAAAAGGTGAAAAACTACCTATAACACAAAATGGTACATCCACTTACAACCTAAGATGATTTTCATATCCAAACACCTTGAAATGCCAAACCAAGAATGTATAAAATTAGAGAAGGGAGTCAAAATCATCTAAAACCAATCTCAATAATTGGATTGTATGGAATCATCCAAATAAGAGCAAAACCTACAGGGTGCACAGATTAGCAAGCAAAAAAATATAGTCAACTTCATGAGAATGGTTCATAAAGAACAAGCCACTATTATTAAATATACTGTTATGGAAATTAATATCTCTAAGTTTTATTTCACCTCCCAAAGGTGTTTGACATATAATTTCTCCAACTAACTGTACTAAGCATGAACCTGTTGATCACTTCTACATGTCTAGAAGTGCAAGAAAGGAGCATAATGGTTTTGGGAATTTTTTAGAACTTTTAAATAATTCAAATCACTAATATGAGAGTGAGGAAGATTAAAATGCATTACATCACCTTCTCCCATATGTCACCTTCCCCCATGGGCCGTAGAAGTGCCAAACTCTTCTCTTTTCCCAAGAAAACCGCTCTTTATTCTAAAGTAGCTACCATTTTTAATTATAAATAGTTTATTAAGGCATAATATGACACATGTCACATGAAATAACCCTTATTACACCTTCACACTTCCCTATGAGGCCTTATAACTCATTTAATGCCCTATTTTGAACCCAAAATGATTCAAAATGATATAAGGACTAAAATGACTAATGACCAAGGCTAATATAACATGAAATCACATTGAATGACCATAATACACCTTGAGACATAATATTAGACCCATAAAAACACCTAAAACTCAAGTTTTTACCTATAGGGTTCCCAATTTGACCTGTAGGGTAAAATTTGGTCAACAAATTGTTGACTCATAGGGGTAGTATCCTACTATACTAACTAGACCAGTAACCTTATTAGTTCATTGTGCTTAGGGAGTCATCTAAAGTATTAAATAAAATAAGGAGAACTTTTACCATTGACCAAAAGCTTGTATCATGATAAGATCACTTGAATACCTCAACCACACAAAATAAAGGACACACACCAAATGAAGTAAACAATTTAACACGACACACACATCCATGTGCTCAAGGTACTTAGGAAAAAATAGGAAGAAAATAAATGTATACAACTAGAAACTAAGCATACCTCCATTTATAGGGTTAAAAGGAAAGTTTCTTGCATCTCCTTCATGAGATAATTCATGGTGCCAAACATGTTGCTCTTTGGATTGAACATTTGATTTATTAGACCTACTTCTTGGCACCTCACTTTCTATGCTCTCAAGTAGGCCATATTCAAATAGGTCTCTAATTTAAAATTGTTCCTCTTGGCCTTGTACATATACCTCATATTGCTGCCCACTCTTCATCTCATGATCAACTTGCATCTTCTTGGTAGGCATGATTTTAAGAGGAATAGTTTCTTATTACTTGGAAGACCGAGTGTAGTAGAAGCTTGTCTTGACCTCAAAAGGTTGAGGTGAACTTTTCTCTTGATCATTTATGACATTTTGAAAAAGGTCATCTTGTTTACCATCACTTGTAATCAACTCTAAATAAGTTATAAACCCCTTGAGAGACTCAAACTCATTGTAAATGTTATCAAACTACTGCCACAAGTCCTCATCTTCCTTTTGATCATCATCATGAAGGGTAACAACTAGAGAATCTCCTTCATCTTATTTTTTAGAAACTAACATGACTTCATCCAAGATTTCTTCTTTGACACGAAGAAGACATTCTTCATTATCAACCAAACAAGAAGACTCCACACAAAGGCTCACTTCTTCTTCAACACTTAGGACATCTTGAGGGATCTCAAATTATATATCAACTATCATAATCTGATCTTGCTTCTCAACTGATGTAAGATCTTCAACCTCCTTCTCCTTCTTGGTAATGTTAAGACTAGGCATCTTGAAATTAGGTAACTTATCCCAATGAGGCTGCCAAGGATCTACACATTCTTCAAACAGTGAATTTTTCTCAACCAAATACTCTTCTTTAGATTATAATACCACAGGGCCATCAAGGTAATGGGTGATGGGGTGAAGACAATATGAACTAGTTGGTGGAGGTGGAACATAGGACTCAAAATTAGATTGGGAATGCATTGTATGGGATTCTTTTTGAATCTCTCGAGGAAGGGGAGGCATACCTTGGGCTAAAATATCTTGGTTTTCTTCATTACATTTAGCAATAAATTCATTCACATCTATTTTTTTTGAACACTTTCTTGAGGGAGGTTAGATGGGGTGTGTTTAGGCATAGGATCTTCTTTTGGGTCTAAACCTTCCATCACACCTTGACTTAACAATTTCATGTTTAACTCTAGCTCTTCAATTTTCTTGGCTAGGTTCTCTTGGAAATTTTTTTCTTGAAGTTCATAGGAATATTCACGAGGATAAGGAGTAAAAGAGGGCTGACATGGAACACAAGAATCTTCTTGAGGAAGGGTGGGAGGGACTTGCATAGGATCAAGCTCTTTCTCAACTTCACACTCCTTATCAAGGCTTCTATCCTCTTTCTTTCCCCATGACTCCACTATCTTATTATAGCTTAGGATATTAGGATTAGGAGTCTCTTATTGAGGTATTGATGCACTTTGAGGAGTGGATGAAGCGTTTAAAAAACTTGGGATCTCCTTAGGCTTGGATTCTCCACCTTATCTCCAACTTGGAATCTCATATCTAGAGGTCACTTCTTGAGGTGGGGATGTAATTGGAGAGGGAAACAAGGGCTTATATTTAAATTATTTTTCTGATATCATGGACTAATACATATTTATATTAGCCAACTCAATCTTCCTATCAATATTTACTTCAAAAACAAGGTTTTTCTTCTCAACTCTCTCTTCCAATTGATTGGAAAAAGGATGACTTTGATAAGCTTGATTGGGTTCATGAGTGAGAATCATGTAAGATTGATTGTGATCATGTAAGAATGATGATAGGTTTGGTGAGGCTAATTCTCATGAACTTTTAGCCTATCTTCTAAGGATGAAAACAGACTACTCACATCTAACATCTCACTTGTAAGCCTTTGCCAATTGGCTCTTTCAATAGGTGTCAAATCTCTTTTGAATAGATCTAATGCATCTCTCACCTTATGAAAAATATTATTAGGAACCTATTGACCATATCCCCTTAGAGTATCAAGATACAACATGTACTTATTATAGCTCAAAAGAATTTGCTTGAAAGTGGAAATGGACTGATTAGAGAAGTGACTAGGTTGACTAGGAGCAAGATATGGAGAAGGTTGATTGTAGGGCAGATACACATCATGAATGGGATGATACACTTCATGTTGGATCTAGTAAGGATCATGATAGGGATGATATGGGATGTGATAGGCTTTATATACCTCACCAACTTGTGTAAAACAAAACTCAAAACCAAAGTCAGCCCTGGAACTTCATTGAAAACAAGAACACAAAGAAATATATTACCAATAATATTCAAAAGGAAACTTGGGCTACTTGAATAGCTGATGTATCTTTGGAGTTGCCATTGATGCTTGAATAAATGCCTCTAAAGGCTGATTATTAAAATATAACACCAAAAATATTTCAACCTCTTAGACTAAGAGTCCCACTAGGCATGCAAAAAATTGTTATCACTTTGATTTTCACCCTTTGAAGAGATGTCTTAACTCTCCTCATCCAAGTGGCATAATTGAAACATTTCTAGGCTTTTGGGTAGCCTAAGGATGAGGTGAATCTCTTGATAGGGTTAGCTCCCTTGATGTAGCAAATTGGATCACCACTACACCTAAAATTTATGAGGTAAAATGGAGAGAGAAAATTGAAATCAAAATATCTTAAGGGAGGTGATACACCAAATAAGTTGATGACTTCCAATGAGCTACATGTTACACATTAAACCAAGAGACTAACCAAACATACACTTTTCCAACCTGCATCTTCTCACATCAATATTACATTATGAGGTTATGGATGAATGTTCAGGCTAGGAGAAATATATAAGAGGCCTTATATAGCACTAGTGAATATATTAACTCACTCAACCTTGACACTTCCTAGAACACTTCACATGCCTTGTAATAAGAAGCTTTCCAACTGCAAATAGGTGAGAGAATGAAATAACAATGCTAAAGAAACAACAAATCATTACTAAACAAAATCAATCATCCAAATCAAAACACTATGAAAAATTATGGAAGAGGTAAAAATCAGTAGTATTATTGATCAAATGGTATAAAAATGAGTAGGGCTTCACCATACTTAGGTGGAGCATGAGTTACAATAGCCAAAAGGCTAGTTTTTATAGAACTTGAGAGAGAGAGGAGAAAAGAGAAGTCCAAAGGTTAGAAGGACACTTATAAATATGAGAAAATGAGTTAATTATTTATGATAAAGGAATGTGGAATGGACCATGCAAGGTGAAAAGGAACAAATAGCTTTCCAAGTCATGAAACGCTTATAAAGTGGCATGGAAGTTCTCATTCTAGTTCAAAATATTGCCTTCATGATTCACCTCTATTTTAATGTCCCAAAAATAAATATGGGTAGGTTTTATTATTGGAATGAGAGGAAAGGATTTTAGACATGCCTTTCCATGCATTGGTTTTAGTTTTAGTCATCTAGAATCATCTGAAAATGAAATATCACTGCCTGCACTCTAAGAAACTCCTCTTTCACACACCTTACACACTTGGCTTCCAAAAAGGCATCAATTAATCATTAAAATCCATTAAAGGGAGTGAATGACATGTTTAAATACCTTCAATGGCCTTAGAGGCATTAGAAACACCTTAAAATCAGTTCACTTGAAGTTTCCACCCTTCTCACTAATTTTGTCACTATGCCAGTTTTGAATGGCTAAGATGAAGCGACTAGTTAAAAAAATTTGGAGTTATTATATGGAATTAAATTAACATTGGGAGTTATATTAAGACCTAAGCTTTCATTTCATGTGATTGTCATCTCTTAGAACCTCTTGAAACCTACATAACACATAAAATAGTCAAAAGTACCCTATTTTATACCCTCCCTGTACAACAATGTACAACTCATCCTGATGGGGAGTAGCCTGAGAGAGTCTTATAAAAACTCCAATCATCATCCTAGGAAAAATATGCAAATATAGTAGCGTTCCATCTCCATTTCCTCAAACTAGTCACTCCAAGGGTTTAGGCCTATTTACCCTCTCAAGCTTCATTCATAAATGTGGGACATTCAAATTGTGAAAAAAATCCAAAAACTCTTGTTTAGGACCTGTAATAACACCTCTAAACATCTTTCAACTCCATGCACAATCTCATGAAATATGTGAGCACTTCAACTTCACCTATCAAGTTCCTTTTCTCATTTCCTATATGCTTTAAAGGTCTCTGAGCCAAAATTGACCTTTTCAATGGTTTTTTTTCATTCTAAAAGCTTATACATGTATATAATAACCTAAAAAACATGTTTCAATATGGTATAAATCTCACGTCATGCTAACATTGGATTTGACCTTTCATTTGTACCTTAGGCCTAAAACTTGCCTAGTAAGCCTGTCTACACCTTAAAGCCCAAAATGAATTTTTATGGTTTTACTATACATCCAAATAGATAAAACACATATATTGTAACCATATGAACATGTTATAGCTGGTTATAATGCTTACCCAAGGATTGAAAGGAAGTTAACCCCGCATTTAGCTTCTAGGCCTAAACCTTGCCTACTAGGTCTCCTGCATAATTGTGGGTTTAAGATACCCTATTGAGATTTAGTCTTTCATGATTGATTATCATGTCTGAATAAGTTTCATTAAACTTTATAAACTTATCCTCAAGGTTAAATCAACTTTATATCCATCATTTTCTCTCATTCTTCAAGGTTGTAGGTTTTATTCATAAAGGGAGTACCGTTTGTCTGAGATAAAATAGAGGGAACTCTCTTATTTCCTTAGACAATAGTGAATATTTAAAGATCTTATCTAACCAATAAACATGTTATGTACCAATTTTGAGCCTTTGGTTTGATTATTTGACCTCCTAAATTCTTTAAGACCCAAGATAAACTTGTTAGAGGCAAATTGTGTGTAGGCCTCTCCTAAGTGGACTACGTGTGCTTGATTTGGAGTCCTTTCCTCCATATTTTTATGATATTAGAGTGTCAAATGGTGATAAATAACATTTTATAGGTTTTCATCATGCCTTTAAACCCTTATCACTCATGCTTGCACCTTGAAGTTGGATTGTTCTTAAAACTAGTCAAGGTAGTTGACTATATTTTTGTGTGTTAGAGGGGCACCTATAGGTGACCAAGCTTGTTTGGGTTTGAGGACAGTATCTATAAGATTTATTCAATCATATTTGGTCATTTGAAACTTATTGGAATCATTAATTTCCTTGAGTTCATGCAATAAAAATACTTAGATGTCATGCTTCATTTTATTATCTGTCTTAGTCACCTCTAGCTGACTATTTGGGGGTCTCAAGACTTGTAGGTGAATATTTTACAATTAGAAACTATGTTATGCTATTTTGGAGAACATTTGAAAACTCTAGTCAACCTTTCATGAGAGGTGTTTAAGTCTATGGTTCATTATCCTCCAAGTTCACCTTAAGAGCTTTATGAGCACCTATAGATAGGCTGTAGGTGGCCTTTTATAGGTTATTCTATACCTGTAGATGAGAATATGACCATGGAATTACACCTTAGGTTTCTTCCAAGTCACTAATGTGATTTTCAAACTTGGTATGACTATTCAAACATACTAGCATGGTCTAGTTTATCAAATTGAAAAACAAGTATTGACCAATTTTTTGTCCTGCAAGCCAAAATTGGGCACCCCCTCCTTTTTCTTTATGAAAGTCATCCAATCCATGTTTTGGATAGATCATCCCTCTGATACCTTGTGCAAAATGTTCTCTACTAGACCTTTCATAAGAAAAAGCCAAGTGTTTTACTCATTTTCTTAGCTATGTGCATTTCAGGTTTATCAAGAGTAGTTACTTCACCTACAACATACCAAATCAGGTTTTCCAAATGACTTTACTTGTGAAATTTTCATAAGTCAAATTAATTGAAAAATCCAATTTAGTCCTTATGGTGTAATTCAGACTTTGCAAATGTCTTTATTTATAAAGGCTTATAAGTAAAGACACTTGCAAAACCTGATTTGTTCTTGGCAAACCAACTCAGGTTTTTCAAGTGTCTTTATTTTTTTTGTTTTGAGTTAAAGTTGACACAAAACCTGAAGTAAGAGATCATGAGAAGTCTAAAATGGTCTATCTAGTGAAATTTAAGTTTGTATAGGTATATTACTTGTTATCTTTTATAATTAAAATCAAGTGAAGTGTTGGGGATCAACCAACAATTTGATTACACTTATGAAAGCAATAAACGCAGAATTAACCAGAATGATAAGTAACTAGAATCAGATAATAGAAAATAACAAGAGATACAAGAAACCACCCTAAAAACTTGTATTAACTCTTTACAGAAGGAATACAATTGAAGAAACTTCTTTCTTCCACACCTCTCTCAGATGCACAGATCTCTCTCTAGATCTCTTTCCCTCAAGAGCTCTCTCTCTCAAGTACAATCAACTCCAACAACCTGGATTGATTCACATATACAATTCTGTACTGTTCTTCAACATACCAATATATTACAATAAGCTAAGAAGATCTAATCCTACATATAGAATTAGGAAAATTGAGCATGCATTTACAACCAACAGTTATGCCTCTTAAACAAGGGCTCTAAAACAGTCTTACTAAAGATAGAGACGTGGACTTAAGACTATGACTTAATCTCAACATGCAAACACTTGGTTGTCCATGGAAATATCTTTTTGGATGCACAGGTAACTGACATCGATTCCTGCCTGCTTGCCTATGATCGACGTCAGCCAATCCCTGCCGATGTAGGCGTCTTCTGAACTGCTCCTGACCGACATTAGTCGCTCCTAACCGACACCGGTGACTATGTAACTGCTGCAACCTTGCAAAGCGCTCCTTGGTGAAGCTTTTAGGATCCACACCTTAACAATCTCTCACTTGGAGATAAACAGCTGCACCAGTACTTGTACAACAACATCTTCTAGCTCCTCCATCTTCAACTCAATCATGAAGACCAATAGAATTTGAATGAAGATTCAACTTCTCCTTTGTTATCGGCTTGGTTAACATATCAGCATGATTCTTATCTGTATGGATCTTCTCCAGCTTCAACTCACCATCTTCCAATACATGTCTTATGAAGTGGTACCTAAGTTATATGTGCTTTGTTCTTGAATGAAAGGCTGAATTCTTAGCCAAATGAATTGCACTTTGACTGTCACTATACAATCTGTAACTCTCTTGCTCCTTTCCAAGCTCTTCCATGAACCGTGTCATCCATATCATCTCTTTGCTAGCCTCTGTGACTGCAATATACTCTGCTTCTATAGTTGACAAGGCAACAACCTTCTGCAACTTTGATATCCAGCTAACCGCCGTTCCACCAACAGTGAAAACATAACCTGTGGTGCTCCTCCTGCCATCCAAATCACCTGCCATATCTGAATCTACATAACCATGTAGAGAAGTATCTGAACCTCCATAGCACAAATGCCTACTATTGGTTCCTCTTAGATATCTAAGGATCCACTGAACTGCTTTCCAGTGTTCCTTTCCTGGATTGGCCATATACTTACTTACAACTCCCATTGCTTGGGCAATATCCGGTCTAGTACACACCATTGCATACATTAAAATCCCTACTGCGGAAGAATATGGAACTTTTTTCATGTACTCTACCTCATCATATGAATTAGGACATTGTTCTTTACTCAACTTAAAGTGTCCAGCCAAAGGTGTGCTTACCGGTTTTGCATCCTGCATATTGAACCGTTTCAACACCTTGTTCACATAATCCTCTTGAGACAAAATCAACCTGTGATTTTTCCTATCTCTCTTAATGCTCATGCCAAGGATTTTCTTTGCTGCTCCCAAATCCTTCATGGCAAATGTTTGAGCTAATTTTACCTTAAGCTCATAGATATCCTGCATGTGTGATCTTGCAACTAGCATATCATCTACATACAACAACAAAATAATATATCTACCATTATCCAATCTCTTAAAATATACACAATGGTCAGATTGACACCTACTATAGCCATGCTCAGTCATAAACCTGTCAAATCTCAAATACCACTGTCTAGGAGCTTGCTTGAGGCCATACAAGTTTTTCTTCAATTTGCACACTAACTTCTCCTTACCTTTGACCTCAAATCCTTCTGGCTGTTCCATGTATATTTCTTCATCCAAATCTCCATGAAGAAACACTGTCTTAACATCAAGCTGCTCAAGATGCAAATCCTCAATATCAACTAAAGACAATACAGTGCGTATAGAAGTCATTTTAACAACATAAAAAAAATCTCACCAAAATCAATTCCTGGCTTTTGTACAAATCCTTTCACTACCAATCTGGCCTTATATCTCATCTGTCCATTCTCACCTTCCTTCAATCTATAGGTCCATCTGTTCTTCAGTGTCCTCTTACCAGATGGGAACTCAACCAAATCCCATGTTTGGTTCTCTCTCAAGGACTCCATTTCCTCAACCATGCCACGCTCCCACTGATTCTTGGACTCCACCTATATTGCTTCTTGAAAACTCTCTGGTTCTCCACCATCAGTTAGCAATAAATATAATAATGAAGGGGAATATCAAATTGGAGGCTTACTTACCCTTTCTAACCTCCTGATGGGCGTTTGAGACTCATCCACAACATGCTGTCTGCCCAAATTCTCTGACAGTGACTGACCTCAGTAACTTCCAGGCCTGTAACTGGCCGACGTCAGTTCTACCTGACTGACGTCGGTGCCTGTCCTACTGATGTCAGTCTCTGTATGACTGACATCAGTTTTTGTTCTGCCGACGTTGGTTCCTGCTTGGCCGACGTCGGTCTCTGTGTTTTCCTTTCTGTGATTAAATTTTCCCGCGAGCTCATTTTGGACCGTTACCTCGTCCAATTCTCCATTGCTCTGCTAAGATTTATTCAGCTTCTTCAGCTGATCACTATACATCACTTTTTCATTGAAAGCAACATCACGGCTCCTAATTACCTTGTTAGTTCCTAGATTCCAAAATCTGAAACCGAAATCATCAAAGCCATAGCGAATAAATGTGCACCTCATAGACTTAGCATCCAACTTCTTTCTATTTTCCTTATCAACGTGCACAAAGGCTTCACAACCAAAAACTTTGAGAAATGAGAGATCTACCTTTTTACCTGTCCATGCCTCTTCTGGAATTCCACCATTCAGAGCTGTAGAGGGTCCTCTATTAATTAGGTACACTAAAGTGTCAACAGCTTCTGCCCAAAACTCTAAGGGCAAACCAGCATGCAATCTCATACACCTTGCATGCTCCATAATTGTTCTATTCATCCTTTCAGCAACACCATTTTGCTGAGGTGTCCTTGGAACCGTCCTTTGCGTACAGATTCCATGCATATAACAATACCAGTTGAACTTATAGCTGTAGAACTCACCACCATTGTCAGATCTCAGGCACTTCAATCTTCTACCTGTTTCATTCTCAACCATAGCTTTCCAAATCTTAAAAGTATCAAATACATCAGATTTCTTCTTAATACAATAGATCCATACCTTTCTTGTAGCATCATCTATGAACGAAACATAGTACTGTGATCCTCTAATAGAAGCAACCTGAGCCGGTCCCCACACGTCTGTGTGAACAAGCTGCAACTTATGCTTCTTCTTTGTTGACCCAATCTTGAGAAAAGTCACTCTCTTCTGTTTCCCAAAAACACAGTGCTCACAAAAATCTAGATCTATGCTTTTCAAATCTGAAAGCTTACCTTTTGACTTAAGAATAGACATTCCCTTCTCATTCATGTGGCCAAGCCTTGAGTGCCACAATTTTACATCCACATCTGAAGTAGATAATACAGAAGGAGAATTGTTAGTAACACAATTACATAAATAAAGAGTACCTACTCTCTTACCTCTAGCCATTACAAGTGCACCCTTGGTCACCTTCCAAGATTCAGCTGTGAGAGTTACTGTATAACCCTCATCCCCTAACTTTCCTACAGAAATCAAATTCCTCTTCAAGCTAGGAACATGCATAACATCTCTCAACACCCATGTTTTGCCATTCTGCATTTTCAATTGCACTTTACCTTTGCCAATAATTTTACAAGGCTCATCATCCCCTAAATACACTATTCCAAAATCTCCATGGATATAGTCACTAAAATATTCTCTATTGGGGGTAGCATGAAAAGATGCACCAGAATCTGAAACCCAAGATTCTATATTATTATGCAAAGAGAATATTAAAGCATCTTGTGCAATACCTGCAACCTTTGCTTCTTCTTTTCCTTCGTGCTGATTGTCCTCCTTAGGCTTTGACCAGCAATCTCTGCTTATGTGCCCCATCTTTCCACAATTCTAGCATTGTGGCTTCCTGCCATTTCTGGATTTGGATCTACCTCTCACCTTTGACTTAGACCTTGATCTCCCTTTCTTGCTCTTCTCTTTTTGCCTTCCCCTGCTCTCAAAACTTAAAGCATTCCCTGATGTTTTCTCTGTGCTTTTCCTGTGAATTTATTCATTCAAGATAACACTAAAAACATCCTCTACTTTTAAAATATTTGAAGCAGATGCAGTATTACTAACTGCCATTACTAAGCTATGCCAGCTTTTAGGCAAAGAACATAATATTAAAAGAGCTTTAATTTCATCATCAAACACAATATTGACTAAACTTAATTGATTTACAATTCCATGGAAATCATTCAAATGATTAGATACAGATCCACCTTCCTGTATACGCAAATTAAATAACTGCTTCATAAGATATACCTTATTAGAAGCTGAGGGTTTTTCATACAAATTTGCTAAAGTAGTCATTAACTCTATCGTAGAATTTGCCTGTGATAAATTAGATATCATAGTAGATGCCAGACTCAGTCTTATAGACTCCAGAGCCTTTCTATCAAAAACTTCCCATTTTTCATCATCCATGTCTGTGGGCTTCTTTGCAATCCCACCTAATGGTAAGTATAAATCTTTCTGATACAGATAATCCTCTATCTGCATTCTCCAATGTTGATAATTTTTGCCATTAAACTTCTCGATTCTCAATTTACTTTCTTCTGCCATTGCTTCTCCCACTCAAACAGAAATCCCTATAGAAACCCTTGTGAGTAACCTATAATCAATACACACTACACAGATCTAAATCACCTGTTAGTGAACCTGGCTCTGATACCACTTGTTGGGGATCAACCAACAATTTGATTACAATTATGAAAGTAATAAATGCAAAATTAACCAGAATGATAAGTAACTAGAATCAGATAATAGCAAAGAACAAGAGATACAAGAAACCACCCTGAAAACTTATATTAAACTCTTTACAGAAGGAATACAATTGAAGAAAATTCTTTCTTCCACACCTCTCTCAGATGCACAGATCTCTCTCTAGATCTCTTTCCCTCAAGAGCTCTCTCTCTCAAGTACAATCAACTCCAACAACCTGGATTGATTCACATATATAATTTTGTACTGTTCTTCAACATACCAATACATTACAATAAGCTAAGAATATCTAATCCTACATATAGAATTAGGAAACTTGAGCATGCATTTACAACCAACAGTTATGCCTCTTAAACAAGGGCTTTAAAACAGTCTTACTAAAGATAAAGATGTGAACTTAAGACTATGACTTAATCTCATCATGCAAACACTCGATTCTGTCCATGAAAATAGCTTTCTAGATGCACAGGTAACCGACATCGATTCCTACCTGCTTGCCTGTGACTGACGTCGGCCAATCCCTACTGACACCGACGTCTTCTGAACTGCTCCTGACCGACGTCGGTCACTCTTGACTGACGCCGGTGACTGTGTAACTACTGCAACCTTGTAAAGCACTCCTTGGTGAAGCTTTTAGGCTCCACACCTTAACATGAAGGACCTAATTTGGTCTATGCAGCTCACCAAAGGCATGGATTTTCTTTGGAGGGCACATAAGCAAAGAAAGTGGACTTTTCACTTTTTTGAAGGACAATTAATGGAAAATCCCACATGAGTGCAAAAGGAGAAGGCAAGGAAGAGACATAACATGGGCAAAGTAAATAGCAAAAAAGGACAAAAATGTAGAATAGTTCTAGCAGCTGATGAAGTCAAATGGCAGAATCAGAGACCACTCAGACCAAGACAAGTGGTATAGACAACTCAACCAAGGGATTAAATACATTTATGTAGATTATATCTACCAAAAAATAATAAAATAGATTGGTTTTCAAACTATAGAGAGTCATATCCCATGTTTTCATGCCAAGCCATTAATGCACATTCAGTTGCATCCAAACATTGAAGAGGTCTCAGACAGTCACAACAGCTTGGAATGACTTTATCAGTTGATGGGAATGGGTTCCCCATGATTTTTTAGCCCAAGGATAGTAGAAGCAGTGGTGGACAATCTATAGCATGGCTCTCCCATATGCAGTTTGAGTATATGGTAGTAGAATGATCTCTTATCTCAGTGGATGTTTGACTCTAGCATGGGTCTCCTTTCCAATTTTTATCAGTGTCTTGTTTCCAGCTCTCGATATAATTGTAATTTATCATTTTGAGACAAAAATCTCTTAGATTTTATGGTGAAGCCCTGTAGGAATTTACCTTGAATAAAGACAGGCATTTTACCTCCATTTGGGTTTACACTTTTGCATATGTCTATGGTTTTGATCTTGTGTCAAGTCATTTTCTTTCATGCTTTCATAGTTTGAATCCAACATATCTAGTGTATTGTGAGCTCTTTCTTGTAGGTCAACAAGAAATGTCCATAGAATAATATAGGCACATGTGAACTGCCTACTATATTATGTCTTAGAACACCTCTGGTAGTTCTTCCTCCCTATATCTCCATAGGGCCCCCTATTGAAATACTAATGCAGAAGAGTTTCTCATCTTGAATGATAGTGTATGTCAGCTTGTCTTGGTGTAAAATGTATGTCAAAGCTGAGTAGACCAACCATTTTGGTGCATCATTTTTTTAGTTTAGGTTCTAATTTATAGGATTTCTCTCCCTTTCCATCCCCCCCATTATTATCAGTAGGAAATCTAGGACCTCAAAGTCCATCAAGGGGAGCTAGCCCCTAATCTAGAGTTTCATCCCTCACATTTTCCACCCACAACAAAGTGGATGTCTCCATTGTGTCGCATGGATAAAGAGAGCTAAGCCTCCCTTCAGAGGGTGAAATCCACTACATCAATAGTTTTTGGCATGCCCAGTGTGCCAAAAACTAGTGATGTGGTGGATTGCACCCTCTGAAGGGAGGCTCAACTCTCTTCATCCATACGACACAATGTAGTCATCCTTCATGTTTTCCACCCATAGCAAGAGGGATGTATCCATTGTGTCATGTGGATGAAGAGAGTTGAGCTTCCCTTTAGAGGTTGAAATCCATCGTGTCAACAATTTTTGTCCCATTGAGCATGCAAAAAATTATTGATGTAGTGGATTGCACCCTCTAAAGGGAGGATCAACTCTCTTCATCCTTGTGACACAGTGGAGACATCCCTCTTGCTATGGGTGGAAAACATGAAGGATGTCTACATTGTGTCGTATGGATGAAGAGAGTTGAGCCTCCCTTCAGAGGGTGCAATCCACCACATCACTAGTTTTTGGCACATTGGGCATGCCAAAAACTATTGATGTAGTGGATTTCACCCTCTGAAGGGAGGCTTAGCTCTATTTATCCATGCGACACAATGGAGACATCCCTTTTGTTGTGGGTGGAAAATGTGAGGGATGAAACTCTAGATTAGGGATGTCTCAAAATAAGAGGGATGCCAATAGTTTTTTGCATGCCTGGTGGGAAAAAAATATTGAAATGGTGGATTGCACCCTCTGAAGGGAGGCTCAACTCTCTTCATCCATGCTACACAATGGAGACATCCCTCTTATTTTGAGTGGTAAACATGTGGGATGTCTCCATTATGTCACATGGATGAAGAGAGCTGAGCCTCCCTTCAGAGGGTCCAATCCACTATGTTAACAATTTTTGGCACATCGGGCATGCCAAAAATAAATCAATAAGAAAGTTTATCAAATAAGAGGGGAGATAACTCACCATACTTACATTCCTCATCATCCATTGTTGACAAATAAAGTTTGTCAACCTCATCTTCATATTTTTAGAACATCTGCATGTATGCATGACCTATGTCTTCTCCATTGTTGATGATGTCTTCAAAAGGAGCATCCATGATGATTTCCTCCTCATTGTCATCCATGAGAGATTCTTGATCAGTGATGAATTAGATCCTTTATTCTTCACTTAACTCGTTCAAAATAATTTCCTCCTTGAGAAGGGATGAAGTAGAAGGTTGATGGTTAAACTCATGTGGAAGAGGAGGCAAACCTTGAGCTAGAATAAAATAATTCTCTTCCTTACATTTGGCCAACACTTCATCCATATTAGATGTGGCTTGATAGCTCTCTTGGAGGGGTGTAGATGGGATGTGTTCAGATGTAATATTTTCTGCTTGGTCTGAACCATCCATCACACCTTAGCTGAAGAACCTCATTTTGGACTCCAAATATGCAATTTGCTTGGCTATATTCTCTTGGAAGAGCCTTTCTTAGAGGTCAAAAGCATCATCATGATGAGTAGGATTAGCTTCATCTTCTTCAAGGCTTCTATAAAAATGAATAGGCCTCTCTTCCTCTTTTTTCCTACCCCATGATTCCATTGTTTGCTTCCAACTCATGACCATGGAATTGAAACTCTTTCCTTGTGAATAGGTAGCAACTTTATCCTCTTCAAGGTCCTGAGCTGGTTCATGATAGGCACTACTATGCTAAAAGACTTGAGGAGGTTGAGGGAGACTAGGAAGGGTCTGCTCATGCACAAGAAGAGCTGCTTCAAGAGAGACGTGTTGATTTCCAAAATATATAAGGTGAATCCTATCAAAATAAGGTCTACATTCTAAATAATTGAGAAGGTTAGTCTCCATGAGAGGCTATTATAATTCCCTTTAGTGTTGGAAATCTAGATGCAAAGGATTAAGAGCATGAGTGATTAATGCACTAGATGAGCCAAACGATTGGATTTGGTGAGTAAGAGATATTTAGTAGAAAGGATTTGGTGTACAAGAGAGAACTTTATTTTGAGTAGGAGGGGGCTACTCTGGGATGGGAAAAGGCATACAAGGCTAACTTCCCTAAATGAATGGATTCTTCTATCTTTCTAGTTCCTCCTTCATGGATTACAATGCTTGAGTTTACCTGAACAAACACTCCTCTTTGTACATAAGCTCTTGTTGATATCTATTATTCTCATCCAATCTATCTATCTCCATCACTTATCTAACTCCAACATTATCTCCCTTACACTAGGTGAAGGACAACTAGGAGAGCTGTTTGAGGTGATTCCATGAACAACCTGAGCTTGATCAAAACTATATGAAGGAACACAAGGTCCATGCTACTCAGCAATGGTATTATACATACCAAAATTTGATTTTTTGATGTCACTAGAACTACTTAATTAACTTATTCAACTCAAAGTCACCATTGGTGTTGATCAATTTTTGGTCCTACAAGCCAAAATTGGGCACCACCTCTTTTTTCTTTGCAAAAGTCATCCAATCCATGTTTTAGCTAGATCATCCCTCTGCTACCTTGTGAAAAATGTTCTCTTCCAGACCTTTCCTAAGAAAAAGCCAAGTGTTTTCCTCATTTACTTAGCCAAGTGCATTTTGGGTTTGTCAAGAGTAGTTACTTCACTTACAATAGGCCAAATCGGGTTTTCCAAATGACTTGTGAAATTTTCATAAGTCAAGTTACTTGATAAACCTGATTTGGTCCTTACGGTGTAATTCAGACTTTACAAATGTATTTCTTTATAAAGGTTTATAAGTAAAGATACTTGAAAAACCTAATTTTATCTTGGTAGACTAAATCAGGTTTTCCAAGTGTCTTTACTTATTTTTTTTATGAGTTGAAGTTGACACAAAACCCAAAATAAGAGCTCATGAGAAGTTTGAAATGGTCTATCTAGTGAGATTTGGGTTTGTGTAGGTGTATTACTTGTAGGATTTTGTAAGTAAAAGCAAGTGAAGGACCTGATTTGGTCTATGCAACTCACCAAAGGCATAGATTTTCTTTAAAGGCCACATAAGCAAAAAAAGTGGACTTTTCACTTTTTTGAAGGATAATTAAAGGAAAAGCCCGTGGGAGCGCAAAAGGAAAAGGCAAAGAAGAGACAAAACATGGGAAAAGTAAAGAGTAAGAAAGGAAAAAAACATAGAATAGATCTAACAACTTATGAAGTCAAAGTGCAGAATCATAGACCACTCAGACCAAGATAAGTGGCATAGACAGCTCAGCCAAGGGAGTTAATACAATTACGTAGAATATATGTACTGAAAACCAATAAAATAGATTGGTTTTTAAACTATATAAAGTCACAACCCTTGTTTTCATGCCAAGCTATTAACGCACACTGAGTTGCATCTAAACATTGAAGAGGGCTCAGTCAATCACAATAGCTTGGAATGACTTTGTCAATTGATGGGAATGGGTTCTCCATGCTTTTGCAGCCCAAGGATAGTAGAAGTGGTGGTAGATAATCAAAAACATGGATCTCCCATATGTAGTTTGAGGATATGATGATAGAATGGTCTCTTGTCTTAGTGGATGTTTGACTCCATCATGGGTCTCCTTTCCATGATTTATCAACGTCTTGTTTCTATCTCTCTATATAATTATAATTTCTCATTTTGAGGAAAAAAATCTCTCATCTTGTATGGCGAAGCCCTGTAATAATTTACCTTGAATCAAGACATAAACATTTTAACTCCATTTGGGTTTACACTTTTTCATATGTCTATGGTTTTGATCTTGTGTCAAGTCATTTTCTTTCATTATTTCATAGTTTGAATCCAACATATCTACTGTATTGTGAGCTCTTTCTTGCAGGTCAACAAGAAGTGTCCATATCAGAATATAAGTGCATGTGAATAGGCTACCATAGTGTGTCTTAGTGTTACCTCTAGTATTTATTCCTCCCTGTATCTCCATAGGGCCCCCTATTGAAATATTGATGTAGCAGAGTTTCTCATCTTGAATGATAGTGTATGCCAACTTGTCTTGGTGTAAAGTGTTTGTCAAAACTGAGCAGACCAACCATTTTGGTACATCACCACTTTAGTATAGGTTCTAATTTCTAGTATTTCTCTCCCTTTTCATCCCCCACATTGTTAGCAGTAGGAAATCTAGGGCCTCAAGGTGCATCAAAGGAAGCTAGCTGCTAATCTAAAGATTCATCCATCACGTTTTCCACCCACAGCAAGAGGGATGTATCCATTGTGTCATGTGGATGAAGAGAGACAAGCCTCCCTTTAGAGGTTGCAATCCACCATGTCAACAACAAATTTTCCCAAAAATTAAAAATATTTTAGGTCTCACTACCCCAAATCAGTGCATGAAAGTGCATTTTTAGGCTTCCCAAAAACCACCTTCCATTTGTCATCTACCTTCCAAACCTAACATAGTCCTTCTCCCATGTATGGAATACTAGGAAAACACCTTTAGAAGCATAAAAACCATTGAAAACTTTACCATATGACCCTTCCAAAATGGCCTAGGTGCATTATTTTTCACTTTTAGCGATTATGTCCCAAAATTTAGTCATTTGAATTTTTGAAGATAGTTCTACTTATATCTACAAACCTAACTTTTCAAAAGGCTTGCCATGTTCCTCATAACACATTAAGACTTCAAAAAAGTTTCAAATTGTCCAATATTCCTCTTACAAGTACCTCTTATATCTATGTTAAGCCATCTATAGGTGGTTACTCTCATGTCTATAGCCAGTGAAGATGAGGATGCCAGTGAGCATTATTTTGACCATTTGATCACTTTAAAAGACCATTATAACATCTTAAACTATGTGCTTAGACCTTGGGTAGCTAAAAACCATTAAAGCATGTTTTTTTATCATATTTCATCTTCTTGTAAGTGAGTATTTTCACACACATGTAGTGAGGCAAACTTGGGTAGTATACAAGGTTTATGAGCTTTAATAAAGTTTGGTCCTTTTCTAAAAGTTTCAAATAGACTCTTCCTACCATCAAAATATTTCTTAACTTAGACACTCCTTTTCAACATGAGATCTCCATGAGGGCACCTGTAGGTGTATTTTAATGGTAGAAGACTATGTGCATAGGTGGTGGATAGTGATATAGGTAGTGTATAAGAGATATATGCTTGAGATTCATTATAAATATTCACCAAGTGACAAAATACAATCTTACCACTCTAAAATATTTGAAACATCTATTAGAGCTCCCCTTATATCATTTCATCCTTTTGAGATACTTGTATATTCAAGGAGTTGCCTGCATATTCATACTGATTTGAAAAATGAAATTGAAATGAAAGGAGATAAATATAACATTGGATACATTATAATTTACTTATTTTCACCCCTTAGAATCATTTATAAAGCATGAGAAACTTGAAAATGGAGAAAATTGCCTATAACACAAAATGGTGCATCCACTTGCAACTTGAGATGATTTGCATATCTAAACACCTTGAAACACCAAAAAAAGCATGGATAACATGATATAATAGATTCAACATCATGTATAACCAATCTTAACAATTGGATTATATGAAATCATACAAATAACAACAAAACCTACAGGGTGCACAAATTAACAAGCATAAAAATATAGTCAACTTCATGAGGATGGTTCATAAATCATAGGAAACCATTATTATAAATATTTTTATGGAAATTAATATCTTTGAGTGTAATTTAACCTCCTTAATGTTTTTAACCTATAATTTCTCCAACTGACCATACCAAACATGAACTTATTGATCACTTTTGCATGTCTAGAAGGCAAAGAAAGGAGTAGAATGGGTTTGGGATTTTTTTAGCACTTACAAAGCCTTTCAAGAACTAATATGAGTGTGAGGAAGATTGAAAGACATTCCATCATCTTCTCCCATGTGTCACCTTCCCCCATGGGCTGTACAAGTGCCAAACTCTTCTCTTTTCCCAATAGAATTACTCTATCTTTTGAAGCACCTACCAATTTCAGTTATAAATAGTTGATTAAGGCATAATAGGAAACATGTCATGTGACACCACCCTTATTACACCTTCACACTTCCCTAGGAGGTTGTATAACTCATTTAATTCCCTATTTTGACCCCAAAATGACTCAAAATGATATACGGACTAAAATGACTAATGACCAAGGATAATATAACATGAAATCACACTAAATGACCTATAATACACCTTAATAAATAATATTATATCCCTAAAAACACATAAAACTAAAGTTTTTACCTATAGGGGTCCCAATTTGACCTACAAGTTCAAATTTGGTCAACAGTAACTTCGATCCCATCATGGGGAAATTAAGGCACTGATGCAAGATGGATGGAATGACCTATATTTCATGGATCCAAGAATGACCAATAAGAATTTTATAAGGCATCTCAATGTCCATAATATGAAGAAATGTATGGTGGGAAATATACCCAATAATGATCAACAAATGAATTATACTAGAAGAATCTCTCTCGACATTATCATAAGCCTTTATGGTAATTGTCTTTGATTGAATGTCATTTGCAGTGTAGCCCAATCTCTACACTAATTTAAGGGATATTATGTTCAGCCCTGAACTATTATCTATAAGAACCTGATTGATCTTATGGTTTTTAATGACTACCTCAATATGCATTGGGTTATTATGGTTTGGACCTAGGGTGGACATGTCTCTTAAATCAAACGTAAGCTATCAAAGTGAAGAGAAGTGTCCAACTAGTGTTTGGAACTGTTCATGATTTATATCTTTGGGAATAGTTGATTCTTGTAAAAGGCTATTCAAAATAGTTTTGTGGACTTCAAATGTACGTAAGAGATCCAAAATGGAAATCTATGTAGGGGTTGTGCTTAGTTGGTTTGATAAACTATAAGGCTTTTTAACATTAGGATGAAATGGTTTGGTTTTGATTAGCATAGTATTAGGCTTTGGGTCTGAAGGCACAATGTTCACATTGAGATATATGGAAGAAGAGGGAAAAGAGACCTAGAAAGTAACTCATGAGTGTCTAGTTATGACTGCATAACATAGAGGTGATAGGGATCCAATATAATCAAAAGATGAAGGTTAAGGGCCTTAGAAGGTGACTTGCGGGCATCTAGTTATATTGCTATAATTTTAATTCGATGAGGATCCATTATAATTAGAAGAAGGGTGTTATCTAAAAATAGTAACCCATGCAAATGGAGTTGTAACAAATTATGCAAACTCAACATGGTATTACAAGAGGGAGAGGGTGTTGGCCCTACAATATTGGGTCTAGTACTACGAGGAGTATGAGAGGGTTTATGGGATTTGATAGTAATAGTGGAAATATGGGTTGTAAAAATGCATCCCATAGTGTTGTTATAGTCGTAAGGCATGTTGTTGTAACCCAAGTTGTTAACATGGGTATTATGATCCTAATTATGATCATGTTGATTATGATTTTGACCCTGATTCTAGTTTTGATTCTACCTCTAATTTTATCCTTGGTTATTCTGATTATTCCTTGGTGTTGGTCGATTATATTGAGGAAATAGATCTTGATAGATTCCTATATCTTGATTAGTACCTTGTGGGGCCAATTTAATCTCAAGTTCACCACTTTCGATTAGATCTTCAATTGGATGCATTGATACACACCATGTCTAACAACATGATGGAAACCACACCATTCATTCTCTTTATACCAATCTAGATTTGGTTGATCTTGAGGAAATGGCCTTGGTATTGGCCATATAATTAGGTTAGTTGTTATGAGCTTCTGGAATACTATCTCAATAGGTTCTCCAAATTTTTTGAAGACTCTATATTGATTATGGAATGTCCTATGTGGAGGTCATCTTTAAAAATTAGGTGGTGGAACAGGGGGAGATAATTATACGTTTGGGCCAGATGGGGCTTGCACCATTTGTATGTGTCTTGCTTTAGTTACTGTATTCCCTACTACATTCTTGTTCTTGTTAAAAATTTTAGGTTTCTCTTGCACAATTGTTAGACTAGAAGATTGGGTTGTATTTGAAGTTTGACCCTACATAGAAATATTGATAAGGCCCTTGACAATAAGAGTCTTCTTAATTTGTACCCCTTTGTGAATAATTTCTTCAAATGAATTAGCACAAGCAAGTCGTAGATTATGCGCAACCTTGGGCTGTAAGTTCTATACAAATATGTCTACCAACTATTTATTTTGAAAATTATGTTGAAAGTGACCTTCTAATGCTATCCATCTCTTTAGATATGCAATGAATCTTTGTCCATCATGTTGTTTGGATTTTCACAAGTCAACAATGGTCAATTCATGTTTGATGTCCAAGAAATGGTTGATGAACTTTTTAGATAAGTTATTCCAATCTGTAACGGATCCCTTAGGTAACTTAAGTATCCAATACAAATCTTGCCCTACTACACTTTATGGGAATAATTGAAGTAAGTAAATGCTACTATAAGCAACCTCTTGGCATAATATGAAAAATGCCTTAATGTGTTCATGTGGGTCACCCTTTCCTTTATATTTTTCAAGTTTAGGTACCTTAAAATGAGATGGAAAGGGGACTTGGAGAATAGATAAATCAAACGGATATGGGCATATATCACCTAATTTGTACTTCTTAACTTTGTTATTTGTCACCAATCATGTCACAATCTCTTCCATAGAGTTCCACTCCTACATGTTTGGTGCATTTATAGTTGGAACATAATTCTATTGGGGTGGAATGTGACCCTATTGCTATTGTTGGGGTGGTATGTACCCTTTTTGTTGCTAATGGGGTGGTATGTGCCCCTTTTATTACATTGATTTGGTAGGGATGTACACCCTACGATCCTTGACTTGGTTTTGGTTCACTCCTTGAGTTGAGTAGGTAAGTGGTTGATTCTTAGGAATCTGCTACCTTGAATTAACTATATTCTATTAATTTTGTTGAGTTCTTTGTCTATTCACTATTGTATGTGTTAGTTGAGATGAACTAGCCAAATTATTTTGTATGATGTCCTCAATACTATCGAATGTTTTGGTCTTTGGTTTTGCAAAGGAATAAGAGGTTCTTGATGATTGAAAAATGTGTGATCCGTGTCTAGTGGAGCATGTTTTGAAACCTCTTGGGATTTGGGTTGTTCTATTGAGGCATCTTGATTTATCATTATTTTGTTCTCAACTATATTTTTCATTGGTTCAACCATATTTCCTTGCTCCTTTAAAGCATCATTATGTATTGGAATAGTTACTAAAGAGTCTATCAAGTTTGTGCTAAGTTGGTTTTCATATCTTTGACTTATCTTCTTAATCTTGTTAACAAGATCTTGATCATTTGGTTTTGAATCTCTAAGTATTTCCTTGACTTTGCCAGAAAAAGAAGGTATGTTTATTTGTGAAATTTTTACGAAAGGTTTCTCTCAATTTTTATTTCCTTACCTAACTAAGGTATGTAATTATTCCATGGGAAAATTAGAGGGTATTCTAGTATTGGATTATATCAACCTTAGAAGGGCTTCGTCTTTGTCCTCTTGGGGTTAATATTCTATAAAGTCTTCCTCAGATCCTACATTTGTGGGAATGTCCTCAAAGACTACATAATTTTCTTTAATATCATAATAATGCTCCTCTCCATATCTAGGGCTGTAAGGGACCCTGCTACGAGTGTACCTTTGAGTCATGTCTAAAAAGGTTGCTCTTTATGCTTGACAAGATTTGGAAATGTTTTGCAAACATTTGAACAAGGTATGTGTTTTGATATTTTCTAAATAAAGTGACAAGGTACCAAAGAGAATATAATAAAAAGGAGGGTGGCGTAGTACCAAACACAATTAGAAGAATGATGTTAATGAATTTACTCAAGCTTGGGTAGATTTAAATCATATGAATTAGAAAAGGGTATGATAACTCAATAATCCAAAGTGTAAACTACTACACCAAAGCCTAGATTTAAAGATACATCAATACCATAAAATTTAGTTCAAATTTGATGAGTTGCTACTAGGAAACTAGAAGAAAGCCCTTCAGATTAGAAAGGAGACAATATGAACCAAGAAACTCAAGATGCAGAAACATGCAAGAATTCCTAAGTATAAAACTAGAACCAAATGGGCAACACAATGTTGTCACATAGTAATAGGAATGGTAGTATAAAATGTGTTTTATAACTTGGAGTGTGAGCAATACACTTGATGACCCAAGTTCACAATGGTGAGATGATAATGAGTCTATAAATGACCTTCAATCCAAATGGGAAATTAAACCCAAGTTCCCTCAAGTCAAGTGTAAATGGTAGACCCAATTAACACATCAACCTTATGAACTTAGAAAGGTGCAATTTAGAAATTGAACTATCAATGAAGGACTTAAAATATTTTGGGAAAGTGGTTTAGACTCAAATGGGTAACATAACTAGCTAATTTAGACAAGACAAAACACAATGTTTAAGATGACAAATTTGAACAAGGTAGAGATGATTTAGATTTGATTAGCATAACACCTCCTTGTTCAATAAATTGTGGAAAATGTGTTCAGTTATGACGTATGTTTACAATAAAGTTTTGACTCACATCAAAACCAAGTAATCTAAGACCAAAAGATAAATATAACTAAATAATCACCCTAAGCCCTAAATTGATAAGGTTTACTTTGTATTAGTAAAATCCATGTATATATGTACACTTGAAAGGAATTTTAAGTGTTCATACAAAATAAAAGTGCATTAATTGGTAGGGTATTTTACACCCCCCTCTTCCAAGTGATAATATAATGACATGGACCTTTGGGCTCACCCTGCAACAACAATACTCTATAGTAAGTGGGCTTTCTAAAACTTACAATCTATGACAGTCTAGATTTTCCCAAGTGTGGTTAAGACAATAGATGTAACATGTCAATTGAATTCATACCAATCAACTTATCATGCAAGGGTCTATTCCTTTGAATGATGATTCCATCTGTGAATTGCTTAGTGGAATCCTCTGGTTCACCATCCCTGACTCATGATTTCATTACAAAAGGAGAGGTTAGTCAATCAACCACTATCTCTTGTAGTGTGTATACTTTAATTTGTATATCCCACCATGGATCAGGGTTGAAACATTGCTAGGAGATGAAGCCTTAGGTCAATGCTTCCCTAGAGAACCTGTGGGAGGTAATGGCATCCCCCTCACAATCCAAATTGCATGAAATAACATCTAAGTAAAAAGGCTTTAGGGTTGTTTTTAGATCACCCAAACCATATGGGTTTTGGGGAGAGCCTAGACAACTTCCTTTTTATGCCTAAGACAAAGGCATAATTACAATGAAAAGGCACTTTTAATCACCTGAGTTCCTTATAGGGGATGAGGGGAGAGCATAAACAAACAATTCTTCTTGCTCAAATAATATAAAAATCAAGTGATAGATGAATTACATAAAATAGCTTCAAAAAATTTGAAATTTAAATGAAAGTTGAGTTTTATAACACCAAATTTGAAATATGAAGTGAATTTCTTATCTCCTTTTCCTTAGTTTACAAAAACTTTGAAAAACATCTACAAAACATTCAAATAAACCATCCAATTTTCCTTTTAAACACCAAAAGGAAGGTTCTTAATTCTTTTTAAACACAAAATAAAATGTTTAAATTTGCTCAAATAAACACTTTTCCTTGTAGGTCCTACAAGAAAAAATTAGAGAGTCTTGTTTAGCCTTGAAGCATATTTTGAAATGAGACAAACACTTTTTAAAAACATGATCTTGGGTTTCTCTATTTTAAAAACATAGAGACTGACATCGGTCACTGTTAACTGATTCTAATTGTTGTAAGACCGATTCTAGTTATATCTTAACCATGGCCGGTCAAAACCGATCGATAATGGTCACCTGTGAACCCAAAGGAAAAAACATTATGCTCAAAAATACTTGTTAACTCAATTATTAGGATAAAATCTCCAAAATAAAAACTTTTGGATCAAGAAATGTTCAGACCAGAGACTTATAAACTCAAATTAAGCAATATAACTTTGATAAAATCTCTAAAATGAAAATTTTCTAGCCATGTTTTTCCTACAACCCAACCGATGCCGATTAGCTTAATCGATGTTGGTCACTTAGAACCAATGTTAGTCACTATGTGACCTATGTGTTCATAAAAAATGTTAAAAACATGGTAAAATGAGCATAAAATTTGATGTTAAAGGAATTTTTAATGAATTTAATGTAAATCTAAGATTTCCAAGATGTCTTCCTTGCTTGAATGGATGTTATGGTCCCATCGGGCATGCTAAAATGTAGTGTTGGATTATAAATAGGATTAGTTCAAACATTAGTCATGAAAAACACAAAAGAATGCATAAGAACTAACAATCTAGGCCAATCTGTTCAACAAGATTTGAATATGACAATACAAAGCAATTGAAAGAAAGCATATATACCTATTACGTTCTCAAAAGCGTTCCACCATCCAAAAACAACTCTAAACATGTTTTTCCCCTTGATTTGGTGTTCTTGTCTTTATCAACAATGGATGCCAAGCTCCTCCATCATCTCAAGATCAGCATGCATAATCTAGGATCATAATATGAAATAATTAATATGCGTATCAAATGAAGGTATCCTATTTCAAATAAATCATTTATCAAACTACACAAATGACTTATGGAGAGAATATTGCATTATAAGTTTACACAATTTAAGCTTAAAAATAATGTTCTATGCCCTTCTATTTATAGATTTTTCAAATAGGTTAGGATCAACCATGACTGTCCATCTCAAGATTGAGATGTGTGGCCATAAATTAATCTAATATTGCATAATAAATCCATAAATATTTGGGAGGAAGAGGAATTAATTAGGCATGTGTGCCCATAAACCTGATATCTGTTGCATTTATGGCTTATGGATGCCACTCTATTGATCATGTTATTAGGTGATGTAGATATTCAAAATCAATTTCCAATAAATAAATATTCAATTTGCTCCATGGAATTATTATTTAAGGTCATAATTTGGTTTAATTTGCCTAAGTAAGATTAATCAATTTTAGTGCAATTATTTGGAAATTGATGCACAATTAACCAAAATGGTCATAAAATCATATTATTGAGTCATAATTTGACTCAAGAGGAATTGGAAGGTGATGTTCAATGTGTAAAAACCATTAACCTGTTTAGGATGTTGCTGACACAAAATAACAAAGGAACAAAGGTACGTGATGTGTATTAATGAATTAGAAGAAAAGAGTGATCCAAAGCACCAAAATGCGAAATCATCATTTTGACTATAAATGATATAAGAAAAGTTATGAATCACATAAAATGCATTACCCCATTTAGGGATACATTAGCCTAAATCAACACTTGTATACAAGAATCTCAAACCATTTAACACGTTTAGGTGATTTTGGCCTAAATTATGCATTTGAGTGTAATTCGAGTAAGATTGACAATTTTAACACAAATGATGTTAGGAATTGGATGTCTACAGTAAGTATGCAGTTAGGAATAGTTATCAAATTCTTAGTAGTATGAAAATTCTCTACTTTTAAGAGGTTAATATTTATGTCTTATTTACTATAGAATGCAACATGAATAATTTGGCCTGGGTCCATATGCCAGGATAGTTGGCATGAAGTTGGGTGTATTGGTGCCATCAATTTTTTAACTCTAGAGCTTTCTAAAACCCTAGTTTCTTAGGGTTAGGACCCAAACTATCGAGTGGTTTGGACCCTTTTTGACTTTAATAATCTCATCATTAGGTTGGTTAACTAGTACTTCTTTGTGGATATGGTTGGCTGAATCGCTTCTTGACATCCATAGGATCCTCTGTGGCAATTTCAACATGGTGAATCGACTGAAGATAAAAAAAAGTGCATCCCAATGCATTTTTATGTTGGTGAACAAGAAGACTGGTTCTATATGCATAACAAACTCAAGGTGTTTCATCCCAATCACCATCAGAGGAAAAACTCAATTACCCCCTAGTTTACTTGGTCCAATTTTTGACAAGGAGAAGATAGGGTGCTTCAATGGCTTGACTGAGATTTACTCAGTGAACAAGATCTTTATTTTTTACTTCGATATATGATTAACTAGTGTCAAGCATCCCAAATACTTTGTTATCAGATCATCACCCTATCTATTTTAATATTGAGTGGACCATGCCTCAAGTGAAGCATGCCTCCACTTAATTTTATCTCAATACTGCCCACCTTAAACATGAAAAAATAGTGGGGCGTATTATCAAAATCTAAAATTTGGTTTCATGACTAGAGGGGGACACTAGATGGATCTAGTGGTGGTCATATGCTCTTACTCACACTTACACCTTTATCCAGATCTATGGTAAACAAGTGGCCTCTTTTCAATGACGTCTACATAATGCTACAAACAATGAATATCTTCAAGTTTCATAGGAACTTGAGTTGTCTCCTTTTAACATTCAAATTCAAAATTTAGTTGCCCATTAGAGACACAAGATTCAAATAGAGGAGGCTCACAAGGCCATAGGAGGGATCTCAACTCAGAGCTTGCATGCATTGGTTGAAAATAGGTGATAAAGTCTCTAAAGACTTCTTTGCCCTTATCTATTCTAGGAGTGTTGCTGATAGAATTAAAGTTATCAAGGAAGTGCTTGGCTTACCAAAACTTTTGACATTCAACAAGATTTTATTCATCACTACCATGGTGTTTTTTTTATCACAAGCTTCATCTCTGGAATGGGAAGCGACTCTCCATAAATTCCTTCAAGTTGTGCCTTGCAAAGTTTCCAGTTCCCAAAGGATCACTTGTGATAGGCCCTTATCTCTCAGTGATCTCCATGAGGTAGTTAAGTAGATGGCAATTGATAAAGCTCTAAGAATTGACAATTTCCCATATGAATTCTACCATACTCTTTGGGATATTATTGGCCATGATTTGCATAAAGTATCTTTTGAAGCTATTTTAACTAATTCTTTAGGACCCCTTGTAAATCAAGGTAATATAAAATTTATTCCCAAGGCTAGTGATCCTAAAATTATCACCAATTAGAGACCTATTACTCTTATCAATATCTCTTATAAAATTATTTATAAGGCTTTAGCCCTTAGGGTCAAACATATCCTTCCTTTAATTATCATAAGTGAAAAAACTAGCTTTATTCAACACAGGTTCATTCTAGATAATGCCATTATTGTCTGGGAAGGTATGGAATGGGTTCGTGTCTCTAATAAAAAATCTCTATTTGTCAACATAGATTTTGAGAAGGCTTATGTTCGTATTGAGTGGAATTTTATTTTGGCCATGTTGTAGGCTCTTGGTTTTGGTCCTAATTTTTTTCAAACGGTTAATATGATCTTCAAGGATGTTAGGGCATGTATTACAATCAACGATACCCAATATTATTAGTTTGAACTTCATTATTCTATCTGACATGATGTCATTTCACCCCTTCATTATATGTACTAGCAGTAGAAGGCTTTAACTACCTATTAGCTAATTATAATGCATAGGGTTTGGTGAAAGGTATTTCCCTCCCTCAGTCTAATAGATAGTTGTTGAATGGCCATTTTTCAAATGACTCTTTTCTCACTCTTCAAGAGGAAGAAGAGTCAGTTAAATATGTTATGAAATGTCTCCATATTTTTTGTTTGGATTTAGGCTCATTTATCCAATGGAGAAAGACTCAATGTTACCACTAGTCTTTGGTTCCCAAACATCCTTGGTTGGAGGGATATTAATGGCATTGGCTTCTTTCAGGGGTGAAGTTGAAGTTTCTTGGCATCCTTTTTGATTTTTGGTCTTTTCCATTTGAATTATGGTCTTATGTGGTGCAAAGGGTTGAAAAACAATTCTTTCTAGATCACAAAGCCTTTATCTCTTGCTGGTAAATTTCAGATTTGTTCCATAGTTTTGGAAACTATTCATGTTTATTATTCTTCTTGTTGGGCCCCTTCTAATTCCACTTACAATAAACTAGAAAATCTCTTAAGATATTTTTTATGGGATAATTCTGAGAGTCACAATGGCTTTCATAGAGTTGCCTAGAACATATGCTACCGACTCAAGGAAGCGCAAGGTTTGGGTCTTTTGGACATTAAAATTCAAGGCCTTGATCTTGGTGTTAAATAGATTGTTAGAAGTCTTGTTGGTGATGAACCTTGGAATATTCTTCTTCACCATTATATTTATTAGGGGCTTTTATGTGGTATAAAGTCTTGGCAAGGCTTGAGACTTCAATCCCTTCTTATTACCCTAGTGATAGTTAAAATAAAGGGTACCTTTATTATAAAAAGCCTATGGAAATCATGGGATAAGCTTAAGTTTCATCTTACTTGGATAGGTAAGGGTTTCAAGAGTGGTCTCTCTATTAATTCCCAGTCTCTCTGGTGGTTGCCTTGCTTAAATTTTCACAATGTTCCCTTTGCCCTAGTCCCTTGGGTTAAAGGATTAAGACCATTCATAAAAGGTGTGAAGTCTATCGGTGATCTCTTTTGCAAAGTGAATTTGCCTTGGCTCACTTGACACCAAATTTAGAACAAATTTCATCTAAATAATTTAGATGTAGATGCTATAGTGGAAATTTAAGATTCCATACCTGATGAATATTTACACAAAATATGGGTCAAATCCCTTATTCTTTGGTGGAAGGATTGGCATTGGCCTACGACCACCACCTTTACATGATATTATCATTGATTGGGTTATATCTTACTAGTCCCTCAACATATTCTAGATGAAATGCTCAACCTAAAATGGAATCTTCATTCCAATCATGTGGTTTGGGCCAAGCACTTTAGCACTATGTGAACTGCTATCATTGAGTCCCAAAAATCTCATTTTTTATGGTGTCTTATTTATCAAGGTTTGCCTATGGGTGATTGGCTCAAGAATCTAGGGGTCTCAAACCCCATCTGGCTAGCTTGTCGACAACCTGATACTTTTAATTACCTTTTTTGTTTTTGATCTCATGCATAATCTATGTGGCGCTAGATTCACTACCTATTTTAGCCTTTTTGACTTAAATTATTTTGAGCTAATATTTTATTTAAAATATGGAAAGCTATAAATTATGCTTGCTTTAATCATAAATAGATGGAATGTAATTTTTTTACTACTAACAAAATTTTTATTCTATCTAATGTTACTCTTCAAATTCAAAGCCAAACTGATAAAGTTTTCTTGGAACTTAACCACCTCTAGTGTTTGCTTGACCACTATGGAAATAACCCAAGAATGGTTAGCCATGAACCTCTCGATCCATCACATCATCCTATAACTCCCCAAGGATGAGGACATGGACCATGCCAACAACATTCTAGAACAAAACATAGGAGTCATTCTCCTCATCGATCACCACCTTGATGGTTTTCCCCATGATGTGGTGGTCTGAGTGGCTCTTATAGATCTAGAGGTAATCACAGGGGCTAGGGATCTCCTCCCCCAAATCATGATGGTGATAAAAGGGGTTGGGGTCCTTCCCCTCAAGGAAAATTTACATGACTAGATTTAGAAATTTCTCCTGTAAGACACCAAAATGATGAATTAGAAGCTCAACAAACTGATGGTTGGGATCCCTTGTGGATGAGGATCCTCCTACTCTAGGAGGATGGGGTGATAGGCCTTAGGACCCATCATCTCCATCGCCTCCCCTAATGTCCATGTTTTTTATGATTTCTTAATTATCCTCTTTATTGTTCCTTACTCTTTATGCTTAGCTATTAAGCTATTGATGTGATGGTTTTTTTATGTGCTCATTTATTGACCACCTTTTAATAAATTTCTCTAGGTGTTTTCACCCTCGATGTGATTATGCTCATGGGATGTGACTTATCCACCCACTTTTTTATATGATTAACGTTATACCATACCCTTATTTTATATATATATATATATATATATATATATATAGACTCTTCAATAAATAATAATAATTATACTGTAAATTGTATGTATTCGTGGATGGGATCTTATAATTTCTTCCCATGCTGATCAATAGGTTCAACTCATATAATTATTCAATTATTTATGATCAGCTCAAACACATTGAATATTAATCAAATGTATCATTATTCATAATCAAAATATATTTAAATTATGGGGTTGTGAAGTACTTCCTAATAGATGTGCACAATAGAAAAAGGATGCATAGCGATGACATAGGTCAAAACAAGTGCAGGGAATGGCAACAGGGAGAGGAAAGATAACATGATTGATAATTATGAAAAAATACTTGTTAGATGTGTCCAAAGGAAATGAAAAAATAAAATACAAAATTAATTTAATCATATACCAAATCAGCCTCTCCACTGCTGATGGAATTTGCAAAAATTAATGGAATGTTTTAGAAGGATGAGGGTTTAAATTTGACAGTCTATCCTACTAGGTTAGGAAAAATTTCCATGACGATTTTCTACTGAGCATTGCCCTTCTAGGAAATCTCATTGTAAAGGATGATAAAATTATAAGAAAAGTATATATATAAATTTTAATAAACATCATTTAAGTTAGTAAATATATTTTGAAAAGACCTGTTATAAAAAATCTGAAATGAAACATTGATAGTTATAAAATTTGTTATTACGAGTCTTTCTAGAAACTTTTCACTATCCTTATGTTCATTGGAAGTTTTAAAACTTTGATTATGTAAGATTTTAAATGGTATTTCAAAAGTTATTTTTTCCATTTTATTATGGTTCGCCTGCTAGTCTCACATATAAGTTGCTATGAAGGGGCCTTTAGTTGGGTCATAATAAAATTTATTCTCTATTTGATCCTTGCACCTATGTATGTTTTTGGATCATGTTTAAAAGTATGGTTAAATTCTATGAGATGGTATTCCTCCTCCTTCCCATGATGTTTTGTGTATATGTTTAACCAAGAAATTTCCCTAACATAATTATTTATTTTTCACTTACCACTTGGGCATTTTCAAAATTTGATGTTTCAACCACTTATTCACTTGAATCTATGCCATTCATAACACCACTTTTTTCCCATCCACTAGAAAAATTCCTGGTGTACTGAATGGTGTAGACCAACATATCATTTTATAATTTATTAACATACCTAGATTGGTGCAAATATCTAGTGTATGGAATGGTGTAGATCAATTTCAATATCAAGTTTACGAAATGTTGTAACAAATTGTTTAGATTCATTTCAAATTGTTTGGGGGTCAATCTACAGCATTCCATACACCATGGATTTACACCATTTTAGTGTTCACCCTAGTTTCCTAATGTGATGGTAAACAAGATCAAATATAAATATGAATATAAATGTAGAGGCTAGTGATCAAATTTATAGGGTAGCCTCAAAGGATAATACAATTATTGGTTATTGATATGAAGAAACTACAAATTTAATCTAAAATCTTGCAGTCTCTTCATATCAATATCTCTACAATCTTATTGAAATGTGAAGAGGCATCAAGATAATAAAAACTAGTGATTGAATTGTCTGATTCAAATGAAATTAAAAAAATCTACCCTACATGGAAATTTAAAGTTTCCCTTCATCTGAAAGTGAAATTATAATTTATACTTCTTTTGTTAGTTAGAAACCTATTTGGAGGGTAGAGAAATGGGTTTTACATAATTTATTTTTAATTTATTCCTCAGATGTTTGAATCAATTAGTAGTGAGATATTAGCCCACCATGGGTTATATTTGATGGTCAACCCTTTAAATTTGGTATGATGGGTTATTTTCCCAACATTTCCCTTCAAATGATACAAATGTTAAGGTTAAAATAAAGTAACATCAAAGAATAAACATGTTTTGATTTTAATTCTTAAGAAAATTTTGATTATATTTTATAGTAAAAAAATTGTAAATGTTGTTATATAACATTAAATTTAACCCTTGATTAGGAATTGCTAAGTATAAGGGAACGTTAAGGTGGCACAAATTTATGGTGGATGAAATGGTGTAGATTTGTGCAATAAGGATTGATTTCTACTTTATTAAATTGGATTAAATAACTATTTTATGGATGGTATAGATTCATTCCAAATTATACAAAATGATTCTGCTCATCAGATAACTACACCACTTTAGTGTTTGCTAAATTTATTGAGATGTTACAAAATATGACATTTGATAATCATGTAGATTTTTAGGTGTATTTTTTTAAGTGCATTTGTGTCTTTATCCAAGTCTATATTGTTGATTTGCATGTCTCCCATGTCTATAATAATATAGTGAAGGGTAAAAAAGATATTAATAGGTTTGGATCTCCCACAAATAGAATCATTACGAGGTTTTACTCAACCTACACACAACAACACCACAATTTAAAGATTCTTGACACATAGTCACCCAAAATACATATGCAGAGTGCACAAGTGAGACACTACCAAGTAAGCTATTAGGTAACTAGAAACTAACCTTCAACATTGTTCTACACCTTGCCAAAAAAACACACAGGATCCCCTACTTAGGATGATTATATAAAGAATATTAGGTATAGGTAAATCATACTTGCTTAACAACATCAAATATAGCTTGAATGGACTTATAGGGAAAACTAGTTATCCTCTACTTCTCCTCACTCCAATTAGTGTTACAACATTTAACATAAATGCATTAATAATGCATTCAAGCCTCTACATTCCTATTCATGAAATGAAGGCACTTTAAGGAAAAAAATTGAAAATTTTCTAAGAAAATATGAGACACATTGAATATGTGCTCATAGATGAAATGAGATTCATAGGCCCATATATGTTTAGCAATATAAATAGCTGGTTATGTGAGACATTTCCTTAACATAACAACAAAGCTTTTGGTGGTTGCTCAGTTATAATTTATGGTGACTTGGGTTAGCTTCCCCCTATAAATGACATACCAATGTATGCAAGAAAGTCATTTTACCATACCCTTCCACAAGTATTCAACACAATAATAACATTACACATAAATATCCATCAACATGGATGTATGGTGAATCAGCTATTGCTCTAAAACTTATTAACCAACATCCAAAATTCAAACCCAATAAAATAAGACTAGAATATGCTCATGTTAAGGACATAATCCTTCATGCATCTATAATAACAAGAAGATTCAAAAGTGTCAAAACATTTGTCTGCAACTAACAAATTGGCAACAATGCATAGCAAACAAATGTTAAAATCATTAAGCATTCCAATAGCCTTATGTAAAGCATAACAGAGTAGAAAATAAGTGACACTAAATCATAACACTCAACCCAAGCAAATCATACTTATATATAAAGGGAAAAAAGATTATGTTGACATCCAAACTATGTGTGGTAGCAAGGTTAGTTAGTGGAGCCATCAAATAAATAGCTCACATTGTCTACCACCTAAATTCAAACCCACCAGCCTTACCCATGTACGTGGTTATTGCCTTCAAGAATTACTCTGGTCCCGTATGTGATATTTTCAATCCAAAACATCTTCCAATTCATCCTATTTCATGGGGTGATCTCTACCAAATGCCTATCAAAATGGCATAGGATCTAACCATATGTAAAGCACAAGGAATGACTCTCAATAAACAATAATGGATATTAGCAACATTGATCATCATGGGTTGACATTCACTATCGTATCAAGAGTATGTTTGATATACAATCTATATATAACCCTTCATATACATTTGACTATTATACAATAATGAAGGATAACATATATGTAAATATTAAAAGAGCATAAGAATCAACATTCAATGTAATACTTTTTTCACAATGTATTTACATCAAATGTAAGTTTTCTCAATAAACACACAAAAATGTATTCAAAAAATTTGTTTTTCTATTCACTACTCCTCACCTACTTCACATTCATAAGAACTTAATAAAATAAAAAAATTAATAAATAAAGACAAATCTCTCCCAACATTCCTTGCACCATCAAGGCAAATACTAATATATAAAAAGTTCATCATTTAGTTTAACAAGTTTCCTTTCACCTAAACAAATTTAGTTTAACATAGAAACTTATAATCTTAGTATAATTATCAAAACAATTATAGTCCTTAAGTCAGCATAAAAATAATTTTATAGGGGGAGGAATTAAGCGATCACATGAATTTGATACTTTTGATTTTGATAAGGATTAGACCCCATTTAAACTCCAGCGTAATCCTGAGATATAAATGGTTATTATTGATAAGGAGAGATGCACAAAGATTCTAAAGAACAAGAACAAAAAATGTCATACTTTTTATTTTGATATTTGATTTTTTTATTTTTATTTTTCTCTTGTTTGGATCTGTCCAACTAGCAAGGGGGTCTTGAAGGCTTCTTGTTATGTTGAGTTGTGGTTTGTCCTTCGACAAGGAGTGTGAGATATGAATACCAACTAATTGATTTACTATGTGTCTTTATTATATATTATTTAATAAATTTTAAATAAATCATTCCAATATAAAAATTCAAGATATCATCTTCATTTTGTATATAATCATGTTCCAATCACATGACATCAAATTTGTTTGGATGTATTCAACTTGAAATGGATTAATGTCATATAACATGCAAGACTAAAGCACATGCATGAAAATTCAGATTTTATTTTCAGAAATGTATTCTCACCATCCGATGTGAATGGATCATTTATATTTTTTTGTTATTATTTTCCAAACTATGACGACTGGCTTTATAAATACATTAAAATTGACTAGTCTTGTCTATTGCAAAAACTTTTTAAGAACCCTTTTACACGTTAACAAAAAATTTATTGTGCATAATGGCTCATTTCTTGATCCATTATATACATATGCATCCCACTTTATAAGACAAGTGTTTAATGAAGATGAAGATGGTATGTGTGTTTCTCTTGTTTCTATGTGCATTGCTTGCTCACATCTCACATTCTTCTCCTTGAAAGCAATGGTTTGTCTATTTTAATAACCTTGACTAACTAATTTTATTTAGAACAAATAAAATTATTTAATAATTATTTATTTAGGGTCTTTCCCTCTTAAATTGGCCATCTCCCAAGGATATTATCCTATTTGAACTTGTTTTCTAATAAAATTGAGGGAAACATACCAAGTGAAATTGGCAACTTGACAAACTTGACATTCATATCTTTATCTAACAGTCTTTTGAATGAGACTATTCCTTCCACATTTAATCAACTTCTAAACATAGAAATATTATCTTTAGATAAGAAAAATTTATATAAAACAATGCCAAAACATTTGGGTCAAGCAAAAAGGCTTGGGTTGTTAGCATTGAGTGAAAACATGCTTTCAGGGTAAATACCAAATAATCTTGGGGATCTTCCTCAACTAAGATTTATTATTCTTCATCAAAATCAACTTTCAAAGAAAATACCTACCCGTTTAGGGAGATGCAAATATTTGGAAACAGTGGACTTGTCTTACAACAAACTCATAGGAAACATTCCTCCACAAGTTGTAGGTCTTCAAAATCTCCACTTCTATTTCAACATTTCCAACAATATGCTACAAGGTTATATTTAGAGATGAGTAAAATGGTAAGGATCCAAGCTATAGATGTGTCTCTCAACTTATTCTCAAGTGAAATTTTAGCCACACTATCAAGCTACATAAAATTACAATATTTTAATCTTTCTTAGAATTCCTTTGACGGCCCAATACCGACATCACTCACTCATTTGAAAAATCTTATGTGCATTGATATTTCTAGAAATATTTTTTTGATGAAATCCCAGTGGATTTAAAAGAGATGAAAATGCTTCAACATATCAATATTTATTCAAATAGGTTAACAGGGAGGTTCCAAAGGGAGGATTTTTTTGCAACACTTGATGAGTCTGTAGTTATGGGAAATCTTTGTCTTTGTGGCACCTAGCTAAATTTACAACCCTTCTTTTATTCCAAATGCAAACAATTTTTAGTCTCCAAAAAGGTAACGATACCAGTTGTGATTGGCATTTTAATCTTCATCATGTCTTTATTATTATTATTATATTCCTATAGGAGACATACAAGCTAGAAAATGGTTGCCCTCAATGTAAGACCCCTAATAATTCCATATGAATATAATGTAAAGGCAACTAGTTGGTTTGGCTAGACCAATCTCTTAGGAGTTGGCAATTTTGGATCCATCTATAGAGGAATTATAAACAATGGAAAAATATTGTTGTTAAATTTCTCAATTTACAAGATGAGAATGCTCACCAAAGTTTTATCAGAGAATATAATGTATTAAAAGGAGTCAGGCACCACAATGTGATCAAAATCATTTCATCATGTTCCAACCTTGATTTTAAATAACTAGTTCTTCCATTCATGTCAAATGAAAGTTTAGAGAAATGGCTATATCCTCAGGGAGAAGAAGAATGCAAATGGAATTTGAATGATCGATTAAAAATAATAATGGAGATAACACAAGGTATTGCATATTTGTATCATCATTATTTTGTGAAAGTGATTCATTACGACTTGAAACCTAATAATGTGTTGTTAGGGGATGATATGACCTCATATATAGCGAACTTTGGCCTTGCCAAACTAATATTTGTAAATTCAATGGATTCATTGACTTCTACAATTGCACTCAAAGGATCCATCAGCTATATTGCACTAGGTATACATTGTGAACAATTAGAAAAAAACATTATCATTTTTTTTTCTATTTTGTATGAATACTTAAAATGGATTGATAGTCACTAAACATTGTATTTTATTATAGAGTATGAAACAGGTGAAAATCTTTCGATAAAAGGAGATGTATACAACTACGACATTCTACTTTTGGAGCTATTGATAAGGAGGAAACCCATAAATGAAATTTTTGTAGAAGGTAATTAAACCAATATTCAAAATTGGGTAGGTATGTACTTTTCATTTAAAATTAAAGAAGTGATTGATAACAACCTACTTAGAGATGCTAATGAATCAAAGATATCAATGGTATTGGTATGCCTTACTTAATTTACACATGTAGGGTTGATTTTCACAAGTGATCTACCTCAACAATGCCAAAATTCATTGGATATAGTTGAAAGATTAGAAAAAAAAGAGGTTCATTTCTTGGTACTCCAATGACTTTTCAATTACCAATAGACATCTCATCTTTACTTGTGAAAATAAGGGGTACAAGAAATACTAATTCAAGGAGCCATGGAGATAGTGTTTATTTATTTATTATTATGTTCTTTTAAATCAAATAATAATATTTTGTGAGGTTATGTAAGGATCATATGCGTAATTTTTTTCCAAATTATGGAGATGTATGGTCGAATTGTAATTTTTTCCCAACTTGGCAATATGAAAGGCAAACATGGCTGTTGATTGAGTACACATATATAATAGGAATTAAATTTTTAAAAAAAAGATGTTATTATTGAATATTATCATGTTTCTTCATTATTCTTTTGATTTACAAATACATGAATTTTTTTGGGCATGAATTTTTACCAAATAGCAAATTCTTAGATCTAATTTTTAGAGTTCACTGACTTTTTGCAATCTCTTGTTTTGTGGATTTTCTTACTCGTCTTAAATATTCTAAAATGAAAAATATTTCATGTCCTTTGTCTCTCTTCAAATCTCCTTCAATCATTCATGCTATCCATATCCCCCATACATTTTTATTCATTTTAATACATAATCAAACAAACTAGAAATTAATAGTTTTTGTAGAATGAATAAAATTCAGAAAAAGAGTGTCAAATGTTTGCTATAGATGTTACTACTTAGATAGGCATGTACACAAAATATGTTCAAGTATATATAAGATCCAAGGATTGTTTGATAAAACTCTTAAAGGAATGTAATTCATGTAGTCCAATCATCATTGAACATGAATAAAATAAGCTTGTAGATTTGTAATCAAATGTGGTTAGTATCTATAAATCAAAATTCAAGCACCTTTGCCAACATTCTCCCAATAAATTTAAAAATAAAAACTTCAACAAATGGAAGTTCATCTAAAAATAGTTAATGTATCAAATTTTATCAAATGATTTATCATGGAATGCAATCATCATTTTATATGTACAATAAATGGACTTTTTGAGGGATCACTGGTCATTTTTAAGAGAATGTAATTCCTTGGTGTAAATCCAAACTCAATTTTTTTTGCCAATATATTCCCAACATGTACCAAATAGGGAGATACAAAATAGAATATCGATATTCCTCTAAAAATTATTGAAATCAAAATTTAATTAAATTTTATAGTAACTTGATTGCCTTGATAAATATGTATGCATTATGAAACGTGTGTTATCTATTTTATTACATATTAGTGTCTATTATTATCCTTCATCTCAAAACAGTGATCAAATTTGAAGGGTTGGTCTTATTTTCAAGATTAAGGGTATACATTCATCTAACCCTTCCATAATGAAAATTTAGAAAAATAATTGTACTTCAAGGGACAAGACAAGAGTAAAATAAGTATACACTTCATTAAAATATATGTTAAACAAAATGTTTCTCTTCCAATATTTTTAAATTTCAATTTATAAGATGGGTTTGAACTCCTTAAAACTTGAAGAGGATAAATATTCAAGGCATATCAACATATCTACATCAAGATTTTTAATTTAAAATGTAGTAGAAAGTTTCTGAAGTCCATATAGAATGAAATACATTTTTTTTTGGATGGAATTAAACAAAATTTATAAGGATTGAAAAAATATTTATGAAATATTTTAAAAATATATTTACTTTTTGATGATTCATTCTTTAAATATCATTAACAAAACTTTTTAAGGGAAATGTTGATTGGATAACCTTCATAAGTTTTTTATGCCTAATCAAAGTATGTTTAGAAATATAATACTTTGGAAAGTGGTTTTTTGTATGAAATAAATAAGAATGTTTTTCAATACTTTTGAAATTGGTTATTTACCAAATTTTTACATGAAATAAATGCATTTTTTTCATTATTTATATTACACACGAGCATTTTCATTTCCCACCATTAAAAATAAGTTTGGATTATTATTAGGATCATGTCCTTCCATTTAAACAATTAAATATTTCAAACTCATTATAATTAAATCTCTTAAATATTAAAGGTTATAAGATAACATTGAACTCTTTGAATGCCTAATAACTCTTGTGCCCTCAGTCCTGAGGGTTACTTGATTTATAAACTCTCAAGTCACTAACTTACTTGAATTCACATAATGACAACTTCTTCTACTACTTTGAATTTAATCCAAAAATGACAACTTAATTCATACAATGATCTATAATTATTTTATATTTTTCATGTTAGAATATATCAATGCTTAAGAACTAAATTTAAATGAAAATACAGATAGGTAAACTTAGAACAATGGAGACAAATGACATAAAGAGTCTTGACCTAGAAACCCCCATAAGGTGTAAGGAAAAACTAATTGGAAGAGGTAGGTAATGGCTCTACTTCCTATATTATATTGGTAAATGATGGATTAAAATGAGATATAGAAAAACTAAAACATAAAACTATCTTACTCACAAAACTGTCCTCAGTATTTCTTTACTCCAATCCTTCCTACAAACATCTAGACACTAGCTTTATTCAGTAATGCCATAATACATTCATGTTTTCCTTCTTATCCTTTGTGAAGATGTTATTTAGTGCACAAAAAGCTCCAAAATAATATAAGAATTTGAAGATATGATCTATATTTTTGTGAATCATCTATTTGATTGATGTAGGTGGAACCACCAGTTAATGTAGATTGGCAATTTTAGTACTTCCACCTGCATGAAATAATGGTTATGTAACCTACCTAACAATTATGAAATCATCATCACATACATGAAGTGAAGTTTTTGACACCTTTTTTACAAATTCTACCTTGAATCTCTAATCATGATTGAAACTGGGTCTGTTGGATGCTAACTAATGAATGTATTATTTTTGTATCCTTATGGATCATGCCTCCCTTATTGATATGATTTTGACCCCTCAAAATATTTCTTAGTGGAGGAGAAGATGTGGAAACAACTCTTCCATCTTCTACGTGAGCACCACTTTTATTTCCTTGGTGTCCTCCCCTTTAGTCCGATTTTCCAAGACACTTGTCAATACTACATCTTCCTCTAATTCTCCTTATGTGTCCAAAACCAAGTATTCTATGAAAGATATCAATTATTCTACTTCTTTCTTATCTAACATGGATGGTTCATACAAATGCAATTTATCATAATTGAGAATTGAAAACATCAACATGAATGAGGGAAAATAAAGTTGGAAATCATTCTCACCAATTTGATCTAAGATTGTAAATGGTCCATATTGTAGTGGATTAAGCTTCCTAGCTTATCCTTAGAGTCTCTCTTTTCTCAAATATAGCTATTCTTTATAAACAACATTGAGTGTGTACCCTAACTAGTGTTGGTCATGCTTAGACTTGTAATTTTATTATGACTTCTATAACCAAGCTTTCAATTTGAGATGGATTTGTGTAATCCTATAAATGAACTTTTCAACTTTTGTTACCTCTAAATATTGGTTTTTTATCTCTACCTATTTTTATAATGCAACATCAAGTGAATTAGTTGGAAAATAACCCAAACATGCTTCAAATGGTGACTTATTAGTGGACGTGTGTAGTGCCATATTGTATAAGTGTTTAATGTACACCAAAGACTCATCCCAAATCCTCATAAACTTATTATTATGACCTCCTATCAGTTGAACTAAAGTACTATTGACCACCTTTATTAGTCCATCGATTTGAGGATTGAAAGGAATACTTCATTTCAGCTTAGTATCCATCTTTCCCCATTTTTTTTCTAAAGAACCTTGAATCCCTATTTGATATAATAGATTCAGGTAATAAAAAATGCACCAAAATATTATAATAGAAGAGTTCAACTGTTTCATGCCCATTTACTATTTTATTAAATTCAATTAAAATACGCATTATGTTAAATATATCTAAAATAACATATTGATAGCCATGTAAAAGCTTGTCCATAGGTAATTCACCACAGAATACATGAATTTTTTTCCATCAAGGACAATTTTAAAAAACCCACCCAAAAAAAAAATAGAATGGGTGGCAAATTTGTCTAGACTCAGATTTGCTATTGTGGAAAATCCTATTGGAATGGCTTTCATGTTGATGGATTTTTTTATTTTTTTTCAAAATTTATATAGATGAAAGGTGAATATGCAAGAATATTTATAGTTTATTTTTAAAAATGGTAAACTTAACATTTAAAATAAATGGGGATTGTAGTAAATAAAATGGCAGTTCACATAATGATCAATATTTAAAAGACCCTTCCTTAACTAAATGTAAAAATCAGCCAATTATTAAGAGATTAAATTGCAAATTTTATTAGGGTTAAATCTGTGGGAACTGGGCTCCTCACATTATGTTAGATCGTTGTAAATGTTGAGGGATGAGATCAAGATATAACTTCCACCATCAATATCCTTGTGTGATTTGATTGCGCTAGGAATGATCTAATCAAAATTATGTCATGTCACATTTATTTCTATATATTCACAAAATTTAAATGAGTTTCATAAAAAATTAACAAGCCTTACAAAACCTAATAAGTCTCGCTCAACTATACTTATCCCAAGTATATTGCTATTGAATGACTTGAAATTAATGAGAAATATTTTAATGTAAATCATTTTAAAAAGATTTAATATTAATTTATTAAAGGATTACAATCAGTGGGAACTATGATCCTATCATTACTATCCCTATGTGATTTGACTTTGATCTAAAAATTGGGGTGTTTTTTCAAACTTAATCAAAACTCCAATTTATAATACTTAATTGAATTTTCTCAATTTTTTTCCAAAAAATTGGCTTATAAAAATTAAAAAATTAGTATTTACGATTAAAATTAAACCAATAATTGAAATAACAGAGATGATTACTCAACAAGTTGATAACATAGTTTACCCATTTAGGTTGTGTCTTCAGGTCTAATTTAAAGCACAAATTGATCCATTAAAAATGACCTAAAGTATACTTGTTTCTTTCACTTTACATCAAATTGATCTTCATCTTACTATAAAAACCTTGTCTTGCCTCTAGGAAATATTTACAATAGGCTCTTAGCCTTCAATTTGCTTCTTCCTGCAATAAAATGACCATAAACTTATTTTTTCCCAATAAGGGGTTGCTAAAAAGTCACCAAAAAAATATAACATTTATACTTTCATAATGTTTCAAATCTTGCAGAATCATTCCCTTCCTTGAAAGTCCAAAAGATGATAAGGATGTGAATTACTTCAATGGAGAAAGATTAGAAAAGTGCTCAATCTTGCCAAAGTCTCCCAATCAGTGTAATAATCTTGATATTCAATATATGCAGAAATACCCTTAAGGTATGGAAACACCATATAATACTCATTTAGGAAGGAATAACTACACAATGTCTCTTCGAGGGGACAACCTCCAATATCCTCTTACAATAAAAGACTCAATGCTTACTTGATATATTTACCATGATAATCATCTCATATATATATATATATATATATATATATATATATATATATATATATATATATATATATATATGGGTAATGGTTGGCCTACATTGGATTAGGAGGTTACCCATCCATGGGTTATATATATATATATATATATATATATATATATATATATATATATATATATATATATATATATATATATATATATATATATATAACCCATGGATGGGTAACCTCCTAATCCAATGTAGGCCAACCATTACCCAATGTACTACTTCCATATGTTACTCTATTATCCTAATATATTATACCCATATAACTAACTAAGGGGATGTGTGCCACATGTCGGCATCTCCATCAACCCATATATCATATCTCTAGGTACATAACATTACTTCCCTCTTTGACATGTTTCATCCTCGAAACATAGGAAGAAACCAAATAATGAGTGTGCTTCAAATCATTGCACACTTGTCTCCAATCTTGATCATCTAGCCATCCATATGTGATCTTGGCAGGTGATAGCTCTCCAAGCTTGTTTCCAAATTCCATTGTGCTCCTCTGATTTCGTTTATGATCATAATTATAATGCTTTGGTGTCCCAACATAGTTACTCCTTTTTTTATTCCATGTACCATATTCCGTTGCGCTACTCTGATTCCAACCATGACCATAGTAGGTATTCTTCCATGCATAGTCATAGTGATTCCCCCATTCATTCCATGTGCCATAGTATTTTTTCTTTGAATTCCATGCATATCCATAATGATTGGAAATTTTATTTCCTATATAGATAAAATGATTGTTGTTATGATACTTCCTCACCTGGTTCCATGATTGTTTCCTCTCATGATGATTTGGGTGTCTATATACTTCAACATTTTCCAATACTTTGACCTTATCCACCTTTGCTTCTACCTTTTCCACCTTTTCCTTCTTTGTCTCTTGAGTAGATGAAGTGCTCATTTGTAGTGTGTCTTTATCTGTATCATCTGAATCTTCATCATGTTCTTCATCACCTGTTTCCATCTCATCCTCACGATCTACCTGGATTGTTATTGGTGCCTTTTTCACTATGATATCTTGTAAAGTGATCTTCTTTTTCTTATACCAAAACTTCATGATTTTTTTCTGAACATTAATATTCATTGTTCCCAAAGTCTCTAACCATGGATATCCAAGAACTATATCCACATCATCCATATCTAAAGCATAAAAATCTGAATGCAAAACATATTTTTCCATAATGAGCTTCAGATCTTCAAACATTGAAATATTCTTACCATCTACTTTAACCTCTTTGATATTCTTTGCTTGAACATGTAGATGCTTGGCCACATTCATGTTAATGAAGTTATACTTGCTAGTAGGGTTTATGGACACAACCACCTTCTTCTTTTGAATGCATCCATGAAATTGTAAAATTGACTCAGATTTCTTTAGAGCCAAATAATTTGAACCTTTATCATCCAATTCTTCTTCTTCTTCTTCTTCTTCTTCTTCATCATCATCATCATCATCATCATCATCATCTGCTTCTTCTATTACTTCTTCTACTTCTTCTTCTTCTTGTTCTTCTACTGATTCTTCTATTTCTTATTCTTCTTCTTTTTCTACTTCTTCTTCTTCTTCTACTGATTCTTCTTTTTCTACTTCTTGTTTTATAGCCCATCAATCTAAAAAAAAACTGTTCCATTTCTTTCCATGAAGAAAACCTTTCTGCACAGCTCAACTGATCAAACCAATCTAGTGCATGCCCAAACAAAAAAGGAGTTAATCATCTTTGCCCAAAAGTTTTTGTAAAATGATTCTCCAAAAGGATCCACCATTCTCTAGCATCAATATCATCTTCCCCTGAAAATATTTGCAACTCCATGATCCACAAAAAAATTAAGGTTCATGAAACCCTAAAATGTCAAAACTGATCCATAAAATCACAAAAAAATACTCCAAACAACTTGAAAAATTCTAAATTTTTTACTGTAATTTTATTATATCTACTTACATCTCTAGAAAATTTTGTGAATAAAAATTACTTATATTTCAGAAGATATAATGAAAATATTATAAACCATAAAATAGCAATAACTCTCTCAAAATGAATCAAAAAATCTCTATTTTTTTACTTTGACTTATTTGAAATATTATCCATATCCAGTAAAAAATTTGTGAAAAAATTTGCAACCAATCAAAATTTATTGATGATTCAAAAAAAAACTAGGGTTTTGCTCCACAAATTGCCCAAATCGAAGCTCTGATACCACTTGTAATGATCTTGATATTTAATATATGCAGAAATACCCTTAAGGTATGGAAACACCATATAATACTACTTTAGGAAGGAATAAATCCACAATGTCTCTTCGAGGAGACAACCTCCAATATCTTCTTACAATCGAATACTCAATGCTTACTTGATATATTTACCATGATAATCATCTCCTATATATATACATCTATCTAACCCATGGATGGGTAACCTCCTAATCCATTGTAGGCTAACCATTACCCATGTACTACTTCCATAAATTACTCTATTATCCTAATATATTATACCCATATAACTAACTAAGGGGATGTGTGCCACATGTCGGCATCTCCATCAACCCATATATCATATCTCTAGATACATAACAATCAGACTATTGAAAAAAAGAGAAAACCACTAAGATGGAATATTCCAAGTAGGAAGGTTTATTCCTCATAATAGGGGAAGGTGATAAGCTTACAATCAATAAGTTTGACTAAGGCTCCCCTTACAAAAATAAAGTTCAATAAAAAGCAAAAGAGGAAGGACAATGGACTAAAATCAACACTAGAAGAGGTAAGAAGAAGGCTGAAGTGGGGGAAGAAGCTAAATCCCTAGGTAGATTGTCTAATAAAAAATACAAGAAGAAGGAAATAGCCAAATAAGTAGCAAGGGTACCCAAAGAACCCTAAAAAAAATACTTCTCTATTATCAAAAAATTAAGATAGTTATTTTTGTTCTATTTCATTTGTTTTTGGGTTGGAGGTTTTTGCTGAAGTTTAGTGGATTACTAGCTTAACCTAAAAGTTTTTAGCTGAAGGAAAGTAGAATGCTGGAAAATGTTAGGGGACTCTAGTCCTATGTTTATCTTATGTACGAGTTACATTGAATATCTTTCATATTTTTTAAGAGGTCGTGGGACCTCGTATTAAAACCCTCTTGTCTAGTTCATAGCTTTGGCTTCAAAAGCATGTCCCCAATCAAATAAAAAAATGTTTCAATCTTCATGGTATAATGGCTAAGGGCCTTATCTTTTTAACCAAATATAGGGGTTTGAACCCCCCCAAATTCAACTTGGTTCTTTTTTAGACATCCAAAATTAAAGGATATCAAGCAAATTCTTGATTGTGTTTGCCAAACTTAGACTCCTGTATAGACTCCTATATAGACCCTCTTAACCCTAGAGCTTGGGACGGAATGGAAATAAACAACCACGAGGAGAAGGAACATTTGAAACATTTATTTTTTGTGAATTTTGAATGGTGATGAAACCAACAGAGTATGTAGATGGGAAATTATGGAACCAATAGGGTGGTTACACAACCACCACCTAAATTTTGTGGTGGTGACGTCTTTGTCACTTCAAATAAAATGGTTATGCAATTAAACCCTATAGAATACAATGATTTGGTTATTACCACTCTATAAATTTGGGTGGTTTCATCCTATAATAAAAACCATGAAGTTTAGATCACTGATAAATCCATGTCTAATTAATGTGAAGGTGTTTGGATCATCCCCACACTATTTTATGTCCCTGAACTGAAGTCTTGAGCATGAAGTGTCTTATCTAAGTATCTTACAAGCATGTTATATATAATTGGGCATAGTGGAATCAGTTAGTACCAATGAATTAGTATAACAAGATTCATTTTTGGGTCATACCTCCCCATCTTGAGGTTTTAAAGTCCCTAAAAGCTTAGGACTTTTGTAGGTGAAGAAATTTCTTCCCCACATCTTCTCTAGAATACCATTTGGCATTTCTTGGTAGCTACCCTTTTAACCCAGTTAACCAATATTGTTGCACTCATAATCACATTGTCATCTCCCTATTTTGAAAAATAACATTTTCCTCTAATTTTAAATGACTATCAGGGGCAAGATCTTCAATGGAGTGTAACAATAGCCCTTCATTGTAAGTTCTCAACATTGATAACTGAATAAATCTTTATATAAGGAGGCAAATCAAGTCTAAAAACTTACCCATTTGTTCCAAAATTTATAATGGACCATACCTTAGTGTCTTAACCTTCTTAAACGTGCCTTGGAGCATTTCTCTATTTAAGTAAAACCATACCATGTTACCAACAAGGAAAGTATGCTCAGTCTTATGTTGATCATGTCTCACTTTGTACTTATCTTTAGACTCCTTCAACCTCTCTTACACTTGGAGGTGAATAAACCAAATTTTATAAATGAATTTCTAAGCCTTGTGTAGATCAAGATCCACTTTCCCATCACCTTTATATGGTTGTCTAAAAATAACATCAAATGCACATGGAGGTAAGTATCTAAAACAAGTTTCAAAAGGAAATTTATTAGTAGAAGAATGTACAACCCTGTTATAAAAATGATGAATATACATAAAATGTTCATCCCATGTCTTAATATGCTTCCTATTGTATCCTCTCAATAGCTACACTAATGTCCTATTCAAAACCTCGGTCTGCCCATCAGTTTATGGGTGAAAATTGGTATATCATTTCAACTTAGTATCCATCTTATCCCACAATGTGGACCAAAACTTCCCAAGAAACATTGAGTCTCGATTTGAAACAATAGAACTAAGCAAACTAAAGTGAACCCACACATTAGTTAAAAAAATGATCTACACCACTTCTTTTGAGGGTCTTCTTACAAGGAAAAAGAATACACATCTAACTAAACCGGTCCACAACCACAAAGAGATAGTCATACCCCTTCTTTGACATAGGCAGCCTGCCTATAAAATCTATGGAAATACTTTCCAATGGCCTAAAAGGAACTGATAATGGAATATATAAACCCAAATTTATGTTATTAGGCTTACTTATAGTACATAAAACATAACCACTTATAAACTTGGCAACATCAACTTGCATATCAGGCCAATAAATATACCTCTGTGAATGAGCAACGATCTTTGTAACACCAAAATGACTTGCAAATTTTGAATAATTTACCTCTCTTAATAGCTGAACTCTTTCCTCCTTAGGCACACAAAGCTTACCCAACTTCACAGATAATTATAATAATGGACCCCTAAAAATTAATATAATATCCTGGCAAATTCTATATTTTAGGCATAATTTCATTGGTTAATCTTTGATAAAATCACCATGCAAGTGTAAATTAATTGGATATTATATTAGTTATGTCAAAAAATTTATAAATATCTGGTGAATTAAATTTCATATTCAAAGAAAAATATAATGGATACCATGTCCCTTCTAGATTTTTTATTTCAAAGTGGCATCAATTCTCTCTTAAATTGTCAAGTGTTGCATTAAATAGATAAAATTAAACAAAAAATTGTGTAAACATACATAATAGCCAAGACTTCAGATTTTTTTTGAATATTTAGAACATGTACCATGATCATTAACATGTCAAATATGAATGCTAAATTACATATCCTAAGACTCTTCTAATCCTAACATATTCATTGAACACTTTTGTTTATACATAAAGCCAATGACACTTTAAAAACTTTTGTCTATGAGATCCTTAGGACACAATGTGTTTTAGAGTATATCATCTCAAACAAAATTTGGTTCTCTAAATTAATGCATGCATCTCTATGGAAAAAACTAAATTTTAGTTCTTCATACCACCTTGAGATGGGAAAACCAAGAGGGTGAACGAGGTCTTCATCTTGGAATAAATTTTGAGAATGTACTCCATGGATCAACACTATAGATGGCATAATTCCTAATCTAGTGGAATTTGTGTATAATAATACCTATCATATTACTCTAAGTATGGTTCCTTTTGGCTTTGTGTAGTAGGAACTGTTAAAAAGTTGACATTTGGGAAATTGTTGGAGACAAAATTTCCATAGATCTCTTATTATGTTGAAATAAATAGAAGATGAAGTTAAGTTAATCAGGGAATAATTAGTAGAAGAATCAAATTAACATATGAGTAGTGCCAATAAGAAATTAAATCTTAGAAAATTTTCAGCAAGTGACTATATATTTTTGAGTGTATGACCTGATAAGAACCTCACTATATGTGACCTTAATCTATTATCTTGTAAGTATACTACTAATAAGCTATCTCATAAAATATTTTATGGAAAATGAAAGCTTATTTGTGTAAGAAGGAAATTTTTGCACTACATATTTTTTATTTTTGTAAGAGACTCAATCAGTGAAAACATATTTTAATAATAGCTTCTATTTGGCTAATGGGCACACTTGTTATTGGTTTTTGGTAAAGCCTAATGAATTACTCTTCATCCATTACTATAATTATATTTCATGTTATTATCATTATTTTTATCTATCAAATTTAGTAAGAAATGCATTTATCTTGAATTAAGTTTTGTGAAGTTGTGGAACTATTGTAATTCTCAAGAAAT